>JBAJHX010000031.1:5396004-5418902 GCA_037176925.1 Amniataba percoides | reverse complement strand
AAAAAAATTAACAAATGATCTCTTAGCTGTTAGAGATTAGATTAGATTAGATTAGATTAGATTAGATTAGATTAGATCATAGACTCACTAATCCTGCTGCATCTACTCACCAGGGCACCAGTCCAAACTCAGGGATGTATCTCCTTGGTAAATTCTCCAGAGGAACACCAAAGATCTTTGCACTACAGATGAACGGCCTTTCCCATCTCCTCTCAAAACTCTTCACGGTTATCCCATGAAGAACTTGAAGGTGAAACCGGATCACGTTACTGTCTGTAACCTTCATGATTTAAATATCAACTTGATAAAAAAAAAAAACTCTGCAGGTCAACAGCCTCTGACATATATTATCTCACTTGGTAAAATCACTGGTGAGTGAAGGGGGTGGGCTTTATTATGCTCATCCATGTCACCTGTGGCCCTTTTGACAAGGTGGTGAGAAAAGTGCTGCATTCAGGCACATGGAAAAGGTGGTAAATATGAGCTTTCAGTTAGTTCTGCTGTGAAACACTTTGTTGTTTAAAAAAGGAAAAACGGTTTAAACCCTGATAATACTTCAAGTACAAGAACAACTTTATGTGTAATGGGAAGTAGTTTTTTTTTTTTACTAGTGAAGTATTTAAATAAAACACCTGCTTTATTATGCTATATGTCATTATATCTCACAAATGTTGTTAAGTGGAAAATAAAAGATTTTTTTAGGTAAAGCAAAAAATAAATTAGCAACTGATTGCACATGAGTGGAGAACTGAAAGGGTCTAAACTCCACAAACACTTATAAACAGCTTCATGTGTGAATGTTGTCACAAGAGGATGCTGTTTATAGTGTAGATGTTGCTGGAGTCATTCACATTCTCTCAATAATATCATTTCAACACCTGACCTCATTATACTCAAGTGTGGATTACTGCTGTTTCTACTCTTTTGATGGTGACAAATAATTAAATCATTCATATTCAATGAAATGATTAAAAGATGCGGCCACAGCCAAATGATATATGCTGAATCAGCAGAGGTACTGACATGTTACGATGATGAAATTCTCGCGAGCTGTACAGTAAGACTCTGACGCTCCAGACCGTTACTGTTAAAAGCAACTATTTTTATTACAACAGTACATGTATATACAGCAAAAGGTACAGTAGAAATACAGATATGGAAGGTAAGCTGGTGCAGTTGGTGTGGGGTTTGGTGCTGGCTGGAGATTTAGAAGCACTTCCTGTGGACGATGGAGGGGCCAGCCTCATCGTACTCCTGCTTGCTGATCCACATCTGCTGGAAGGTGGACAGGGAGGCCAGGATGGAGCCGCCGATCCAGACGGAGTATTTCCTCTCAGGGGGAGCGATGATCTGCAGGGAGGGGAAGGGAGAAGCAGAGGTGCAGATAAGTGAGAGAACATTTTTACAACATACTGGACTCAGACACTTCCTGTCAGCTGGATTTAACTAGGTGATGCTGGTGGATGAGGGCCCACCTTGATCTTCATGGTGCTGGGGGCCAGGGCGGTGATCTCCTTCTGCATACGGTCAGCAATACCAGGGTACATGGTGGTACCGCCGGACAGCACATTGTTGGCGTACAGGTCCTTACGGATGTCAATGTCGCACTTCATGATGCTGTTGTAAGCAGTCTCATGGATACCAGCGGACTCCATGCCTGAGCAGGTGAGAGAAGAAAAGTGAGCGTTCGTACGACTGGCAGGAAATAATTACAGGAATAACAAAAATGATAACTTTCTTAAGATAAACGCCACAATTAAACAAGAAATTAAGAGCTTAAGAAAACCAGTGAATTCACAAAAGCTAATATGTGACAACACAAATCCAAAACCATTACAAGAAATCAGAGAAAGCAAGAAAAAGGTATGTTTATATTTCAGTCTTTAGTCTTTAAGGACTCTCTTTAAAAACACTGTAATATAGTTATTTAACTATCACTGTAGTTATTATATATACTTACTGCTGTAAGTAGATATGTAGCCAATTTAAGTGTTTTTAATGTACCACGTATGTCAACAATTACATCATCTCTTCTGAGGACATATTCTATATAATGTCATCATCTCTTCATACACAAGCCTCCAGCCTGGTAGATTATATTAATATTATTTGTGCTTTCCTAGTATAGTTAGAAATGATGTAGTAAATGTTGTAAATGTTGTAAATGACTTTAGGAAAGACACATAAACATCAAAAATAGAGGGAAAAATGTAGAGAAAGATAAGGTTAAATCTAACAATATTTTAAAACTTTATTTGGATCAGCATTTTTAGGCCAAGTTGTCATTTTGTTTTTGTTTGTTTTTTTTATCTTTTAGATTAAGTTTTTCTGTCTGTTTTTCATGTCTTACTGGGTTTTTATTTGTCTTAATAAATCTGTCTTCAGCCACTAGGTGGATTAAACTGCCAATGCTCATTCACTCCCTGTGCACATGAAACTTAATCAGGTATAAATATGACTTGCAGAATGGTTGGCGTCCACACACACTGAGCTCAAGTGGAGCTGCTGAGTGCTGTTTCAGCTATCGTGACTCACCGATGAAGGAGGGCTGGAACAGAGTCTCTGGGCAGCGGAAACGCTCATTGCCAATGGTGATGACCTGACCGTCGGGCAGCTCGTAGCTCTTCTCCAGAGAGGAGGAGGAGGCGGCGGTGGCCATCTCGTTTTCAAAGTCCAGAGCCACGTAGCACAGCTTCTCCTTGATGTCACGCACGATCTCACGCTCAGCTGGAGGGAGGAAATGTCACAGTTTGGTCCATCGGTCTCACATGACAACACTAACAGAAAACACACTCTATGTGATATGTATGACAGCATTTGATTATGAAATAACATCCTTTCTCTTATAAATGTTACTTTATTCCATTTTTAATACTCTAACAAAAACCATAGTACTACTAGAAAAGACTTATAATGTCAGTAAACTGGTATATCAGCCATTAGTATATCTACTCACTTATATTATATTTAGGTAGGCTACAGTTTTGAGATTTTACTCCACTACATTTATGTGTTATTCATTTAATTACTTCTCCCACTACTGCTTGTAACACAGCAGCCACTGTTCAGCAACTGTTACATATTCTTGCTTTATGTTAATGTTATGTTAAATGAAATGCCCCTGAACCACCAGAGAACCTCTATTTGTCGTAGAAGATGTGCATTTGTTTTCTTCTAGTTAAATGGGCCGTCTTACCAGTTGTGACAAAGGAGTAGCCACGCTCAGTCAGGATCTTCATCAGGTAGTCAGTCAGGTCGCGACCGGCCAGATCCAGACGCATGATGGCGTGGGGCAGAGCGTAACCCTCATAGATGGGCACGTTGTGGGTCACACCATCACCAGAGTCCAGCACAATACCTGTCCAGGGGAAGCAGCAGTTTCAAAGAGTCAGTCAAAAGGCGAGACATAAAGTGTATGTTTTTATCAGCCTGCAGTTTGCACAATCAGGGAGTTTAAGTCCTTGGAGACTCACCGGTGGTACGACCAGAGGCATACAGGGAGAGGACAGCCTGGATGGCCACATACATGGCAGGGACGTTGAAGGTCTCAAACATGATCTGGGTCATCTTTTCCCTGTTGGCCTTGGGGTTGAGGGGGGCCTCAGTCAGCAGGGTGGGGTGCTCCTCTGGGGCCACACGGAGCTCGTTGTAGAAGGTGTGGTGCCAGATCTGCGACACAGGAAGAAGGAGGAACACGTCCGGGACTCAGTTTCAGATCGTAGGTGGAAAGTGATTCACAATCAGACTCCACTCAGAGAAATTTTTCTGTTTTTCCTCATGCTCCAAAATCTCACCTTCTCCATGTCGTCCCAGTTGGTGATGATGCCGTGCTCGATGGGGTACTTCAGAGTCAGGATACCCCTCTTGCTCTGGGCCTCGTCTCCCACATAGCTGTCCTTCTGACCCATACCCACCATCACACCCTGAGGACGAAGCAAAAACACCTCAGAATCTCAGGAACAAAACAGACATCTTGTGATAAAGCTACTTAAATGTGATCTTTTAGAAGTCTTGTAGAAATTCATGACCCTTTCAGTATTCCTACCTGGTGACGGGGGCGTCCAACAATGGATGGGAAGACAGCGCGGGGAGCATCATCACCGGCAAACCCAGCCTTGACCAGGCCAGAGCCGTTGTCGCACACCAAGGCGGTGGTCTCGTCGTCGTCACACATGTTTGGTCTTTTCTGGGCTGGCCTTCTGTACAAAACAGAGGGTGGAAAACAGGCAAAACGTTACCTTTTGATATTCACAAGTATATTATGTCTACACCTGGAGCTTTCTTTAAGGTTCTGAAGAAAGTTTTGGTTGTGCTTTGTCAAATCAACCTACCACATTTCACCTAATGTTTTTAAATTTGAATTTGATTTGATTTAAATGACTAATATTTTAATTTAAATACTGTGAAAAAACAACACTGTGAAACAATGTAGCACCATGTCCGATATGAAGACACCTCTGAGTGCTCTAATCTCCTCACTGAGTTTCACAGCTGCCTGAAAAGCCAAAAAGGGACATGGCGCGACCCCCCCACCACACACACTCACAGGGCTATTTTCAGCCGTGGGACCCCTGTAAACCTCCTCTGCCCCCACAACTCCTCCTCTCTATCTCGTCGTTAAGCTGGAGCCATTTAACAGCTGAGGCGGTGTGTCCTTTGACAAGTGGCAGCTGAGGCCTGGCTCTCTCCTCAGCTGTCGCCACATAGTGGACTCCTCTGTTAGGAGCCAGAACATGTGCTCTGATCCTTCCAGGCTCTCTGACCACAGCCTGCATCCCAAGTGGCAGCATCCCCTCCTTTCCTATTCAAATCAACATCTGTATGTTCAGTTTCAATGGCGGCTCTTACATCACATTCTACGTAATGTTTTCATTGAAATGAGACTTACGGAGTCGTGAAATGGTACTTAGAGTTTTTCAGAGGATTTATCAACACTATAAATGAGCTATGAAGCTCTACAATACCTCCTCTGAGGTTTACCTTCAACACTGACTCTTATACATTAGGAACTCAAAATCAACCCCATTCTTTGCAGGTAATATTTATGTTCTTCTGTGATCAGGAGTGTAAGAACCTTTCACTAAGTTTGAGTTTGAATATCTTATCTATTGGGTTAATTGAATTCAATGTTATCAGCACTATAGTTGCGAACTACTAAACACTGTCTTTTCACTTCTAAGTAGTACAACTTGCTTAAAACCGTAGAAAAGTATTATGGTGTTTCCATAGTGTACCACTCTGCATTTAACAAGGAAAGCCTCGGTGAGATTAAGCTCTCTGTCTTTTGCAGACTTTGCTTATTGTAGGTTTGAGTGGACAGTTTTTAGCTTCCCAAAGTGTTATAAAACATACTTCAGAGGGGATTTAATCCCTGCCATAACAATAAAGGTATTTAATGTTTAAACAGTCAAGCTAAATCTAATTAACTGAAAAGTATTTCAATACTGACTCAACCTGATAAGTATTTCTTGTGTATCTAACCAGAGTTAGAGTCTTGTGGCTGCCACACAACAGTAAGCATCCCATCTCTCCATCCTAAATCTCAGAGTGCTCCCTAGTCAGCGGGTCACTGGGAATGAATCTGAATGACGTTCCCATATTTTACAGCACTCCCTGAACTCTTCACCACCAATTATCCTTTCCCCCTCTCTTAACTCAGCTCTCATCCTTCCCTCAACAAAACCTTCTCAACTCTGATCACAGAAACAGAAACAACATCAAACTGTAAGAAATACATCCATGTTGAGGCAGTAATATGTCCTAAAGCAGCAGCGTCTGCTCCCTGATAGCTACGCTCCGAAAAGCCAACCACAGCTGAAATGCAAGAAGACTGCGCAGGGACTCACCAAGTTGTAACGTCAAGACTGGAGTTTCCACTGGGACAAAGGGTGATGGTGCGAGGGGGTCCTTAAATATGTCCCAGCGTCCTGAGGCTGGGGGCTGGTGGGCGGGCTCAGGAGTTCACACAAGCCCAAATTAAGTGCTGCTTAGCAAAATGGTCAGTAAAGTGGATCCTGTGTCAGGGACGCCACCAAACTGGAGAGGTGATGCCTTGGAGATGAAAGGGAAAGGACAGAAGTAAGGAGCAGTGGGAAGGTTTATGTGAACTTTTGCCAGGATGGATGATTGTATGATAAAGGATTAAAAAGTTCCAAGTTCATTCAAAGTTTCAGTTTGCTCTTGATTTTAGTGCAATTAAGGATCTTTACACATAATAATGAACATTCACGTACATTAAAATATTTTATTTTATTTATATCTTAATCATGTTTTAGGTGTCAATGTCTTTTGTGGATTTAAAGACCCTTTAAATCAATTTGCGGCCTTTAAATTTAATGTGACAGAGAAGTTGGTACACTCAGTAAACACATCAGCTTCAATGTTATAAACTTGATAGGTTCAGATTACTATCTTATATATTGCAGCATCTTTTTCTCAGTCATACTTTGTGGAGTTGCCCTTTGGGTCTGTAAGGGGATGTGTTAATATGACTAAGCTCAAACGGGGCACTGGGGATGTGGGTGATTGGAGGGTGTGGTGGTAATCCGAGACCTTGTCTGAGCAATCTGGTTAAGGAGCCGTCTGAGGGGACCCGCCTGTGACAGTTTGCTGGTGTCATGGCATGTGTAAGGAGGAAGGGGGGCCAAAAACATACCAGACAGCTGAGAGGCAATATTGTAAGAGGGGGGCAGGAGGGAGCTGAGGCCAGGGCCCAGACCTCCAGCAGACGACAGATCCCTGGGACGGCCTGTGCAGGGAACGACGGACGGCGGTCCTGAGCTCTGATTGGCTCCAGTGTCTCCTTTTAGGGAAATGGAGTGTAACAGGTGCCAGTGGCTGCATGTTGCCACAGACCGTGGCGAGAGCACAGGCTCCTTATTCGTCACCTCTTACTGTCCCCACGGTGCCTACGTCCTAAAGCTGGAGCCCTATCAGGCCGCTGTGAGTGCAATAAAAGTGTAAATACCACCCACACCATCAACACTTTGAAATATTCCATTTGTAGCCATGTGCTGTAATGTATCTCTCACAGAGACGCTACTAACCTACTTGTCTATTTCTATTCCAAGCTTTTGCATAACAGAGATCTGAGTTACTTTCTCATCATGTGTTTTTTTGTCAAAGGATAACTAAGTTTTGTGTAATTAAAAGTGACAAATGCTCACAGTTGAGACACTCAAAAATCACTTAAATGATTAATTGATCATCACAATAGTTGCAGATAAATTCACATAAAGTCACATAATCAGTTCAATGAATCATTTCAGCTCTCCAATGGTCCCAGTCACCAACAAATATGTAGAGCCAAATGAAACACAGACAATATACAACAATATGAAAGATAAATCAATAAGACGATATATCAAAAAGAGAGCAACAGAAGAGAAATTCTCTGGAGGAAGGTGTGTTTTGGTTGTACAGCTACAGCTGGACATACTGCACATGGAGTGCATGTGGTCATATCCTTACTCAGTGTTGTTCCTCTGACCACAGCAAAGCTTCTATATATACTTCTTTACAGCAGCAGGAGAGATAGTGAGCGAGCACTACAGGAGTCTTTTGCCCTCTGATGGTCTGCAACATCAGGTAGTGCTGGAAGAAGCATTCAGATCACTGACTGAGGTAAAAGTAGCAATACCATAAAAACACTCCTTGTACAAGTAAAACGTACTTGGGCTACAGCACGTCACGTTTATGCAGTAGTTTAATGTTGTAGTTGGTCATGTTGGAGCTAATAGCAACTGCTTCAAATACAGTTGGATATTTGATCAATTAAAGTACATCATGTCTTATAAACTGATCATGTTTTGTTTGTTTTGTCAGTGTTTGTTTGCAAAATCTAAAACTCATGGAGTAAAAAATACTATATACTATAATAATATAAATCTATCGCAAAATGTAGTGAAGAGGAAGTATGAAGTAGCATGAAATGGTTGGTACAGTAAATGAAGTACATGTATCCCTAAAATAGTACAGCAGTAACACACAACTTAGTGTCAGCTTTGGCAAAAGTTTCTACAGGCCACAAATCCTAAATCAACCACAAATTATCACTTATTTCACACTATCTGGCAACTTAAACTAATAGAAATACATACATTAGCTTGTCTGAATGACTCTGAATGTGTTGATAACATTTATTCCTGTAGTACGTGTTTAAAGTGTTTCAGACTCTTCGGTGGAGGGAGAGGGCTGCTGCACAGAGAGGAGGAGGCAGAGACATCACATTGGCTTTTGGACCAAACCGGTGCTGTGTTTTGTCAACAGCTCCCTTCAAGTCACCGAAGCACTTTTTGGCAGAGCCCTGTCTTTATCACCAGGTCTTTATCAGGATAAAGCAGAACGGTCTTAAATGGGTCACGGTTTTGAGGGACATTCGTCCTTATAAGGGCACGTAGGAAGCACACGATCTTTTGGTCTGGACAGCTGCCCCGCTGCGCTTCACCACCCCACCTCCTCTAACACACACACACTTCAGCAGCTGTTAGCAACAATTGGTTTTTAACTGCCAGTCCCATAGATGGTGGTTTGTTTACCGCTCACAATGCATTGTTGTGGACCATAATTTTGCAGAAACAGAAAAGGAGAGCTCAAGAAAATGAGATTGGTGCATGCTGTGCCAAATTTTCTGCAAATATGGCGTGTAGAGAAATATTTGTTACTCATAAATCCAAAGGTGTACAAAAAAGAAAAAGTAATTACAGAAGCTTTTATGGTATTTGAATAAAAAGAAATGATCAGTACTTGGGATCTGTCTGATACAAGGAGACTTTTTATACTTCCTTAACCCCAGATGATTGCAATTACCAAAATGTTTGTCACTGCAGAGGAGGAAATTTCACAAACAACCCCTGACAATGAACGTGCTGTGCTGCCTTTGGCACCAACAGCCGTTATCGTAATGTGCCACATGCCTGCTGTAAACAGCTGAAGGCTCGGCCGTGTTTGACAAACTGCATGCTGGTTGACATGTTAATCAGAACACTCACATCAGTAGCTATTTTGTAACCGTAAATCATTATACATGAAGCTGAGGGGGGAGATATGGAGAGCTGGGAAATGTAACAGCAACAACCATTTCTTTTATGACAAGTCCTAGAGCAGCACAGAAACCAGCTGTTTGAGACCAAAAACAATGTTCATAGATTTTTTAAAAATTATGTCGACAGAGACATTCATTTTTGAAAACTACAATAAGTGCATAGAATTAGCAATAGATTATTACCCTTCAAGATGACAAGGCAAGTTGATTTGATTCATTGTAATTATGAAGAAATCAAAGAGAAACACTTTTGATATACATCCTTAATTCAAAGAATTACCTTATAACTTAAAACTGTTGGACATAATGTTACTAAATTACCTAAAACATATCCTTTGCATGTCTGTACTGTAATTTCTTGGTACTCAGTGACTGGCTTATGTGCCACCTCTGATAAGGTAATATCGGGCGACAATGTTGACAATTTATGAGTCTGGCTCAGATTTGGATTCTGTTTTGATATTCAGGTTTTTTTATATGAACTACTAAATGTTTTTGCTACAGTGAGGGTGAAGATAAACGTTGTAAAATAAGTTCAGCTGCATATTTAAAATTCTTATGTATTCCTTGAATTCCCCAGGAAACTGGTCACATTCCTTGACTTCCCATGTTAAATTTAGAGGTTTACTATACATGGCCAGAAACAGCCAATCATCCATGAAGCAGTTCCCTTCAGTATCACTGTGCTTTGAATGTATGACAGGGTGTGTTTTACAGAGTGCTGAGACCTGCGTAGAGCAGACACCACCAACCACTGCCAGCAGTTTCTCAGATAATGTCAGCTCTATAAATATATGGGGTGCTTTGAAAGTTTCCATGTCAGCGCTCCATTGTCCTGCGACATAAGGGGATCTAAAGCCCCACAGGTGTGAGTGGTTTGTGTGTTTGTGTGTGTGCTTGAGGGGGAGGGAGTTAGACTGGGATGGGACTTATCACAGGCTGGGTTGGTTAACTGACAGCCCTTACAGGAGAATTACAGCAGAGTTATAGATACTGTAGTGGAACCCTGTAAAAAATGAAATAGTCTAAATTAATACATTAAGCATTTACCTCAATTTCACTCTATTTTAGAGCTAACTAAAGTTAATAGCAACATAAATATTACTAAAGGTTAAACCACTTTGACCATGATATAAAGGAATTTAAATTAACCACACTTTTTCCAGCTGCAACACTGAAATTTTGTACACATGAATTAAGATAAGTAATATAATACACATATATTTTGTTTTGTATAATCTTATGAAGTAGATATAATACTTTTATCCTTTTACCCAAGTAAGATTTTGAATTCATGGTTTTTGCTTGTAATAGAGTATTTTTACACAGTGGTATTCCTAGTTTCAATTAAGTAAAATAATTCTATTTTACAATTACTTGTAATTGAACAATTGAAGATCATACATTTCACAATCATTATACCCTATATGGTTATATATGACACATAAAGTTTTTTCTCTTATGTTCTATGGGTTAATTATCCCATAAAACTAGCAACTAAAATGTTAAACAAGTCCAATAATTAGTGTTGTAAGAGATACTGAAACTCACCACCTAACCACAGCATGATGAATCTTTACTCTGCAGCTGTCCATTACATTACATACATGCACAGTATAAAGGATCAGTCTAGGGTATAACTTAATAACACATCAAAACTCTCTCTATAGGGATTAATGAGGCATTTTATCTGTTAATATAGGCATCAAATGAACCTGGTGGATAAATTTGAAAAACGTACAGTAAGTTACATAATTGCCATCATCACAATGACAGTTTGAGCTATTTTTATGTTTAACTGTGAATAGTTACACGCCAAAAACAATAAATGAACAAAAAATAAACAAAGACTTTAATATAAAAATGGATCTTTGTGCAGCTTTGTGAACGTAAAGTAACGCGTTACGTGTCAACCCTACGCAATCTCAGCGAAGCATTTCATTGGTTGAGCCATGGAAACCAAAGTGAGTCCATAGCAACGGACACGGAAGAATTCACAACGCAACACAACAATTATTCTTAGAAATTCAGACTACTGAAAAATGATTTTACACATTCATTTTTGGTCGTAAAGTTAAACAAACGTAAGACATTGGTAAGCGGAAATTCTTGGCTTTTTAAAATGCAACAAACTCAGCCCAAACGTATTTTTATCAACGAAGTGGACAGATATTCCTCCCAACACATCGCTAAGGTAGCTACCTGTGTAGCTAATTTTGTACTATTAATGTAAAATAATACGCCATTCCTTAGTTTATAGTAACATGTAATCTGTGTTAACAGTTTTTATCGACGTGTGTATCCGGAGAGGGCTCAGAGGAAGGCGAGGCGGAGGAGACGGAGCTCTCTGCTCCTGGTGAAGCTGCTTTCCAGATAGTAGGAACTGTGTCTGCCCCCACTAAAGAGAAAACAACGAACTTTATACAGCAGCAGTTTGTGGTGAGTCAGCCACTAAATGTCGTTTGTGTAGAGGTGCATATTGCCACCAGACTTTACTCGCATACATACAGGCAGTAATGGATATTTGAAGTACTTGCACCATTTTATCTCACTTCACACCTCTCTGCCACTTCAGGTCAAGAGCAAATACAGTATTGATTACAATTCCTTTTCCATTCCTTTGTCAGATTATATCACTAGTTACTCGGATATTTAAAGTAATTAAGTGTATTTACTCAAGTACTTAAATACACATTTGAGATACTTAATATGAGCATTTTCTTTTAGTTTTGTTATTTTTTACTTCTTCTCCTTTACAGTTCAGGGGGAAATAGTTCACTTTTCACTTCACTTCACTTCAAATTATTTGACAGCCTTAGTAACTTTATTAATCTAAATTAAAAACATGACAATGTACAAGTACAGCTGAAAGTAATAATCAATTACTTGATGACATAATGTGAACTTCCAACTGTTTGATAACTCTTTAGTCATTTTTATATTTCAGGGATCAAGCTTCTCAAATATGAGGATTTGCTCCTTTTCAATTTAATTATTTGAAAAATTGAATTCACTCTTGATAATTATGAGGTATGGACTGTTGGTTGGATTAAAAAAAAACATTGCGAACATTGTCACTTTGTGCTCTGAGTGATTGTGATGGTATTTCTCACTATAAATAAATCACACAATCAATGAAGAACATTGTCAGCAGATGAATCCATAATAAAAAAATAATCACTTTTTCACTACAAAAAAAGATAGTTAAACATTAGATACAGTTTAACCTCATGAACCTCAGCATTACATTCATGCATAAGTAATGGCAGTCTGATGATTTATCTTATGATAAATATGACAGGTGACATTTTTCTCCATTGAGTTCTTTTACTTTGAATGCAAATTACAGACAATGTGTAATTGGGTATCTACTCTCTTTTGGTAGTCACCAACCCGAGATGAACTTCTTGAGCACCTGCTGCAGTGTGACGTTGTCATATACAACATCTCAGAAAGTGCCACAAAGCAGCAGGTCGAAGAGGCAACATGGGCCATTACAGGTAAAGAGTATTATTATAGCTTATTATCCCATGATAAGTTTACCATGAGCTCTTGCCACCATCTAAAATAATCTAAAAATATAAGCTCTTTATTGTTGTAATTTTTTTTTCAGCTCTACATGCTGAGCTGGAGAACTTCAAGTCTCAGAAAATGTTCATCTTAGTCTCAACAGTGATGACCTGGTCCATGACCAAACCGCAGAACCCGGTGAGCCTGGAGTGTTGGTGATCTGTTGACTCATCTGAGTCTGAAAACCCCCCCAGAACTTCTGTGATAAGTGATCATAACTTTTCTCTTCAGGATGACACAGATGTTCTGCTAACAGAGGAAGAGTTCAGAAGGAGAAGGCCCCATCCCAGTTTCAGAAACCACCATAATCTGGAGAGACTTGTGCTCAAGCTGGGGAGAAGTGTAAACACATTACTGGGATAAAACGTTCAATATACTCAAAACTAATTCCAGCAGAATAGTGGCACATTTAGGGAAAATAATTTAGCTTTCAAAAGATACAGACTGTTAAAGTAAACATCACTCTCTCAAATGTTCTTATTTTACAGAAAAAGTCCAAACTCACTGGCTATGTTGTCGCTTGTGGTCTTCAGTATGGGAAAGGAGAGGACCTCTTTCACTACTTTTTCAAGGTAGATATTGATGTGATAATAAGTGTACTGTGTGGCTTTTTATATATTGCATGTCTGGTTTGTGAAATGTTTTTGTAATTTCTAACAGGTGTCCTGGTTGGTGCAGTTTCCAAAAGTTCCCCTGTTTGGAGAGGGTACAAATTACATCCCCACAATACACGTATACGACCTTGGAGGGTGATTTTAATTGACTTTACTTCTACATATATATTGTCGTTTTATTTTTCGAGATAATTACTGTCAGGCTGAACTGTGTTCCTTTCCCAGAGTGATTCAAAACATCATTGAACTCAAACCAAAGCCAAAGTACATTCTTGCTGTCGATGACTCCAAGAGCACTTTAGAGGAAATTGTAAAGGTAACTTTGTTATACATGAAACATAACTGATCTTTAATCTGTTGTGAAACACCATCGTAGTGTCTTCTGGTGACTCAACACTGATCAAACCCAGCTGCAGACTTTTTGAGTCTATTATCTCTCTTGTGTGACTCTTTGTGTGACTTCTACTAACTTCTGATGTAATTTTCAAAAAGGATGCAAATAATGACACACAAAATTATTCATATTCTTCAATTCCCGTCAGGTGATATGTGATACACTTGGGCCTGGAAAAATGAGCAAAGTACCAGAGCAGGAAGCCATCAACATGAAGGCCTTTAAGGTACAGAACCTGTCAGCCCTCTGAAGCACATCACTGAATATTCCACCAGCAAATATTTGATAACCCTCTAAGTTTTCTCTCATGTCAGCCAGAGGAACTGCAGTACCTGAGCATCAACCTCCGTCTGGATGCTTTTATCATCAAAGACTCCTTCAATCTCCACTGGACGTCTGAAGCTGGGATGGTTGAGAACATTGAAAACATTGTGAAAGAGTACAAAGAGACCAGGCAGCTATGGGTGAGTGTTTTTCACATAAATAAATAATAACACATTTAATTGGCACGTAAATTTTGCTACACATTTGTGCGGGAGTTTTTCATTTTTCATTGCTGTGTTGAGTGTTAATAGCAGGAGTATGCCTGGATTCAATATGTCTGTAAAGCTGCCTGTTATAATAATACAGATTGTTTGATTCCTTAGCCAATCAGAATCTGCCTGGTTGGACCCCCGGCTGTGGGTAAAACCACTGTTGCAGAGAAGCTGTGCAATCATTATCAAATACACCACATCAGGATCAAAGAGGTCATTGAGGAAAAAATCACACAACTGGTCAGTGGAATCAATGAATGACAGATTTTGCAGATTCAACTTTTATCTTGTTCCTGTTCTGAACTTATAGAAATATACTGCCCTCTTGTGGAAGGTCTTTCTTTTTCAATTTGACACTTTTGAGGAGCAACAATGATGCATGAAAAAACACGATTGTTCTTCTGTTCTTTTCCATACCCTACAGAAGGAGACCATGAGTGGAGCTGGTCCTGAAGACGTCAGTGAAGATGTCATGGCTGCTGCTCAGAAACAACTGGAGAATATAAACAAAAGCATGGAAATGAATGCAGGTTAGTGATTAGCTGAGACACAGCACTTCATATGAACTTCTATCTCATCACGTTCAGAGCTGATTAACATTATGTTAAGTTGTGGCTCACACGTTGAAGACCACAGTGGTCTCTGTATTAATTAAAACTAGTACTGTTGATCACAATAGGTCAGGGTCAGTCAGTGTGATGAAAAACAGTGTATGAAATAGGGAGTTTAATCTGTTCCTTAACTTGTGCTTTTGCAGTAATCCTTTTTTGTTGCAAGAAAGTAAATTCCATAACCTTCTAAAAGGGTTGTTTGTATCTGATTTATCTGTGGTTGGATATTTTGATGGGTTGTTTTTGCATAGAGAGTCTTTTAGCTCCTCATTAAATGACTGTGTTGGTCCATTAGGTCGACTGGCTGACCCTCGACTTTCTGACATTTTGCAAGAAAAGCTGAATTCGAAGCCATGCAGGAACCAAGGATTTGTTCTCGATGGCTTCCCTGAGACTTACGAGCAAGCCAAACAGATATTTTATGGTAAGATTGATCCATTTGTTTGATCACTGTTTATTCATGTTGGTTACACTCTTGTGGATGTGGTGTTTTTATCATTCAGATGAGGAAACGGAGAACCAGGATTTGATGTCCAATACACCTGTGTGCAACAAGAATATCACTCCAGGTTGTTGATGTGCTTCTCACTTTGATTTGCCACAAAGATACAACACAGCACAAAACAGCACAGTAAACACTTATTCTGCATGTTTGATGTTTTTCAGAACATGTTTTCGTCCTGAATGCAACAGACGATTTTCTGACGAAGAGAGCACAGGGACTTCCACAGAGTGCAGCAGAGGAAATGCAGTACACTCAGGAGGAATTTATCCATCGCCTGATGAGATACAGACAACTGAGCAATGCTGAGGAAACTCTGCTGGACTACTTTGACGAGCTTGAGATTCACCCGGAACATATCGGTATTGTCCTCACAGTCACATACTTCATATTAGGCCTCAGTGATTCAAGGAACAGAGGTTACTGCAGAATGCATAGATGAAAAGCCAAAAACTGAATGTATGAAATACCTCAGATATAGAAAAAGAAATAGTAGAAATGTTGAGTTTGGTCATTGGAAGTAGGTTTGGATGGTCAATCTACATGAGTTCTTTGTGCCTGTTCAGAGTTTTAGAGGTGCTAGTAGACTGATTTCCTTATTTCTTTAACACAGAGCTAGGCTAGCTGTTTACCACCCATTCCCAGTTTTTCTGCTAAGCTAAGCTAACCAGCCCCATACCCCACCATCATTTTTTATTGTACAGATGTTCAATTGATATCAGTCTGCTCATCAAACTCTTAGACAGTTTTTTTTTATGCAAAATATGTTTATTGTGATGTTTCCTTGAGTCTTTTCCTCTCCCAGCATCTGGCATATTAAGAGGGACAGCAATCTTTCTCTTTTTATGCCATAAATCAGTCTTACTGTGTGCGGTTAAGCTGTTACACTCAGAACAACCAACATACTGTCAGTTGAGAGGCCTGTAAAAGTTGCCGATCAACTTCGTGCTGGGTCCTCACAGACAGTGTGACTTGTTCTTCTCCAGAGGTCACTGCAGGTGATTCAGAGTACACAGATGTTGTGAAGAAGATCACTGAGATGGTGGGGATTCCCAAGAACTATGGCCTGAGCCCAGAGGAGCAGGAGGAGGAGGACAGGAAGCAAGAAGAAGAGAGGAGGCAGCAACTGGCTGAAGAGACTGCAGAGAAGAAACGCAGGAATGAAGCTGCACTGGCCGAGATGGCCGCTCAGTATGAGGAGTGGGTAAGTGTTGTGTTACACACTTACAGATGCTTCAGAGTGGATGAATAGTCCAAAGAGAGAGAAATACCAACAACAAAATGAATTATTTGATCATCTATTAGCAGAAGAATTTATCTGAGGTGAAGAAACAGGAGCACGAGCTGCTGGAAACTCACTCCCTTCCTCTGAGGAACTACCTCATGAAATATGTGATGCCCTCGCTCACTGAAGCCATGTCGGAGTGCTGCAAGATCAAACCAGAGGACCCCGTCGACTTCTTGGTATTAACACAGCAGACCTTTTATACTCAGCTGAAGGGCCTTTAGTTAAATTGTTTGATACAACAGTTAATATTTCCTGTTTTGTTTCTGCAGGCTGAGTACCTACTCCGGAACAACCAACAAGAATAATCAGTCTGATGAGGAAATGATCCAGAAATGATGCTGTGTTTGTTTTACAGTAATTACCGTGATGAAAAGATCATAAAGGAGTGCTGCATCAGTGTTACAGACTCATAATAAAGACAAAGAAATTTGATGAAAAGGTTTTCAAGAATTTGGTTTGTGATAATATCAAGCTATTTATCTGCCTGAACTCTCTGTAGTATTGACTTAAATTTCACGTGCTATTCATACAACCACCAACATGTTGTCATATATATGTTCACCTGAACCAAAGAACTCAATAAATTCATGTATTGAAGTATTTCTTTACAAAACTCAACTCAACCCAAAGCATTTTCTGATACCACTTAAAGTTAGTCACTTCTTATAAAGCATTTATAAATAGTAACTAACTGGTAATGGCTTTATTAATGAAGAGTGAATTACTTAACTTTAAAGATCATTTATAAGCCACTGAGGAGAGCAACATTTGGGTTGATGAGTCATTAATAATTAAATCATTAATAAACAGAAGTTTCTCATCTTCTGATAAACCTAAATAAAACATTAATTGGTCATTTTCAATAAACTATAGATTTGATTAGTTATAAATGATTAAATGATTAATACATGGGTTGTGCCATGGCAGGTTCAATGCTGCTCTTTTTAAAAGATCAGAGGTCAAAGGCTCCATTGGAGGGTCCACTTGCTGAATAAAAGAGCTAAAAAGATGCGTCATAAAGGGTGATTAAGCACCAGAATGGAAAATAAAGTGTTGATTCCTGCACAGGATGAAAGCAAAACCATGAAGAGTTTCACCCAGTAAAAGAGCTGACCAGCACTCTTTATTCATGAAAGACAAACAAACGATATTTTCACCTAATATGAAACACTTCATTTAAAGTATAGTGCCAAACTAAAACTGTGCTTTAATGTAATACACAACAACACTAAACTGCACTTTCATTATGAGAAATATGTTACTTTTTCTCTTGGCTCAGTGTTTGTTAGAGACATTTCTGGTTTAGCCAGGTTTCCACTCATTAAAGATCTGTCCTCTTACAGTCTCCATCTGGTCTGTGACTCAGCTCCCACTCTGCTGAACAGTCAGAGCTTACTGGAAGAAACATGTTGAATCTGGTCTTAATCCAGCAAAGATGTAAACACAGCAAAAACTTTTACTTTGTGCAAAGTTCATCAGTTGGAAGTGACACAGCAGAGACAGCCATGTGACACGAAAACATCTTTTTTTTAAATAACTGATACAACAAAAATGGTAGTATTCCCATATTTTAGGTTATACAAAATAATCAAAATATATTTCTTGCATGCTGTGTCAATCAGAAATGAAATCACTGTGCTTGCATGTGAAATCTGCAGTTTCAGTCCAGCCATGTTTTTGTTTTTTAGTCTGCTTCCTCAGCAGTAGGTGGCGCAGAAATTCTACCTAAGAAACTCCAAAAAAGGGAGCTGAGAGAGACAAACACTTGAATTAAAGTGTCTGTTTAAGTGTTTATACCATCCTCAGTTCCACTAATAGAGAGTTCTTGTATAGCATGCACTGAAATCCCAGTGGTTTGCCTTGCTGCTTTTAATAAATGAGTGGCTGTCGGGAAAAGGCCTTTGTTCTGATATTGTTGTAAAATGCGTAATAGAGTAAGAATGTGTCGCTCTGCTTGTTGTGGAAGTCAGTCTGGTGTCTGGAGTTTGTGCTTTGTTGTTTGTTTGTGACGGGGAAACGATGAAATCCACCAGCTAATTAGAGGCTTTCTGCAGCCTCGCTTACAGTATGTGGAAAATAAATCATAACAGAGGCTGGCTTCCTGAAGTTTGACCACAATAAATGGCAAGAATCTTATTTTCCAGGTCATTAAAGCTGCAGAACGTAATTGTTCCTCCAGTCGTGGGAATCGCAGCATCCATCTGTGGACACGAATGTGCGACTCTGAGACTGCAGAGGTGTGTTAAAAGCAATCTGTAATGTGATATTTATGAAAGCAGGGATCAGGCAGTCAGGCCAGACAAAGACTCAAAGACTCAGAAAGGATCATAACAAGCCAGGAACAAGATGAAGCACAGATCTGTCACTACTGTAGATTATCTAGCGAGGGGCAACTGCTGAAGGTGAATATACTGGGGGGGCTGATGGGGATTTGGAGCAGGTGTGCCGCTGGGTGTGGAGGTCAGGTGATGGAGAAATGATGGGGGAGTAAAATAATAGCAAAGGGTCGACACCAGGAGAGGCAGCGTGGTGTGGCAGAACAAATCAGGACAGCTCTGTCACTGACATTTTGTTTCATATTTATGGGGAGAAATGACAAGTTGTCCCACCAAACACCCACGATTCCCATAATATCTTCAATACGCGTCGTTTAGCTTTTTAAAGGACCCCAAAGTCAGGCGGCCCCCTCCTCATTTCCAGTGTTTTACTGCTGTAAGAGGAGGATATTATTCTGCCTATTAAGAGTAATTTTCCCACTGAGCTCTGGAGCAAGTTCAAAGTTAGACTCCATCAGTGCGTTCTCTTTTTTGTGCTGTGCCCTCAAACAGAATATCCTAAAGAAGTAAACTCATGGGGCAGTTCAGAAATGCTAGAGGACTTGCTGACAATCTGTTGTAAATAGCTGAAGTTTACTTGCTCAGGCCTGTTTGGGAAAACCTGACTCATCATCCCAGATGGTCCGACTGCCTCTGTTGTACTCAAACGTCTCACCTGCCCCAAAGCATGCTGAGAAAAAACATCTTCAGTAAAAGTACAACAGTAACCCACCTGGAGCGTGTACTGCTACTAATGTAAATACTCTCAATGATATCAGCCTGACAGCCACTACTGCACCATTTGTCATACTACTATCTGTGGTGCTACTTTTATCTTACTGCAGTTATAATGGCCAACTCAATTGTATGATCATTGTTGCATTTAATTACTATTGAAAATATAATGATTTTTACCTTTATGTAATTCCAGTTAATTCCATTTATTGATAGCTGATTAGTTTAAGCCTTACAGTGTTTGTCAGTACAAAGCAGGTCAGCTACTGTGAGCATGTGAACGCTGTCTGCAGGCAGGCATATGGTGTCATTCAACATATATGATCAATAAAGTTTTCACAAGTAAATACTACACACCACTGCCATTCATTACAGATCAACCAATAAATGTCCTCCAAGTGTGATTTAATAATAAAATGTGCTTTATTGGCAACTTAAATTATGGACACCCACAGAACCCCTTCCCCTCAACACATGAGTAAATAACTAATGAAATGAAAAACTCATTATCTTGCTTCTAAAACTCTTCATTGGTCACACCCAGAGGTCACTGTCTGGTTCACCATAATGGACACTGTCCAATGGAAAACCTTTAATCCAGGATGCCAGACATTTCCAGAAATATTAATGAGGACTTTCACCTGGACATGAAGAAGAAAGGTCTCATTCTGTGACGCAGGGCGGTGGCTCAGCCCGCTGAAATACACAGCATTTATGCTGGAAATCTTCCTCTTTCCTTGACCTTTTTGATTTCCTGTATTATATAATTTATTCTGAGCAGTTTTCTTCATGGTTGCTTCCTTATGTGCAGTTGTCTTTTTGTTTTCTCTCAGTTTACTCTGCATTTGAATAAAAGCTGCAGAAACTAAAGGAATTCCTTTAAAGTTTTGGTGATTTTATCAGTAACAGCAATACTAGCTAAGTACAAGTTGTACTGTTACTGAGTGTGTGTGTGTGTGTGTGTGTTCCTGTGTATAGGAAATTATGTTGTCATCCTCTCCACAGTTCATCCTCCACCTACAACAAATGAAAGACAGAGTGGACTCATGTTAAATAAAGGGGAACCTTTTATTTTATCCACTTTTGTTAAACAGTAAAATTACCCATGGTGCCAAATGGTCTGCTAGTGTGTGTGCGTGTGTGTGTGTGTATTGGAGAGTGGGAGAGTCAGAGGTCTGTGGTGGTCTCAGTTAACCATGTTGTTTTATCTGCTAGGCTTCCAGTCACAATAACCTCTACCACCCTTGTAGTGTTCAAACACACACACACACACACACACACACACACACACACGATGGAAATAGCATCTACCACCCCCGTGGTGGTCACCCTAACATCTGCTGGTGGTTGAAAATGCTAGAACAGGACCACACACACACACACACATACACACACACACACACACACACACACACACACACACACACACACACACCGTGCCATAAATGTATGTGAACAGGAAAGTGAACCATCCCAATGTTTTGAGTTGATAACACACACACACACTCACAAATACCATGGATACCACAAGTACTACTCCTGCATGTATTGTCTTCACACTTCAAGAGCGAAAAGTTTCATTCTGACCCCATGTGTCGGCCATATTGACCTACCTCACACCAGGGCACACGGTCACATGTCCATGTGCACACACACACACACACACACACACACACACACACACACACACAGACTTTTACCAAGCTGTGTTTAACAGCGGTGTTTGCTTTTGTTGGATAATGAAACTGGCAGCCAAAAGTGTGTGTGTGTGTGCGTGTGTTCTTGCATACAGACACGCTTCACTGTGCGTGCAAACCAGTCACCCAAAAGAGGGGTCCAAAAGGTCGACCCCCATTTGTTTCAAACAGTTGCAGGGCAACATGTTTGTGTCTGTATGTCGCTCACAAAATGTGGTTTCTCCGGATGATGTTGTCCAAAACAGGGCAGATGAAAGGTCTGCAGCCATGCAACAACAACAATTACTGTAATACCTTGTAAACAGGCCAGCAGGGGGGACACACAATATGGAGAATCATGTAACATGATAATTGTCTAAAAGAGCCACCATGTGCTTTGAAATTTGTCTTTGAATTCTTGAATGGCTTTAAGAGGGAAGCTTTAAAAGGAGATGCAACCAAAAACTGGGGATTAAACCTCAGAGGGGAACCGCATCAGTGAATATCAAGTGTTGCCTGATGACATGACACTAATTATAGTTGGCTGTCCTTTAGGCTTTTTTAATAATGAAAAAAATGTTTTTTTGGTTGAAATATTCCTTCAGTTTGACGTGTCAAGTCTTTTTAGGTGCCAGGTATCTTAATAAAAGAATACTCCACCTATTCAGTGTATTTAGGGAGCCCAGTTTGATAAATTGCCTCAAGTGACATCACATGAGTCCTCGCATGAGTTGGTTGGGGCTAAGAACTAGTTGAAACAAAAAAGATCTGGCGTTAGAAAATAGTGAGTTCCCAGACCTCTGCAGCTCATCTCTGCTTCAGGCTATCAGCTCCAAACTACATTAGCCACTACCAGCATCAGACGACCAAAGCTCTGACTGAACTTTCAGTGGTCGAGTTGCATTGTGGGTAATGTGGGCTTTGACAAGAAAGAAAAATAAAAAAGACAATATACTATGTAGTCCTGCTGCATAGATTTTTATCTTTTTTTAAAAAAAAAAAAAAAGCCCATTGAGTCTGGCAGTGTTACAGGAATACACAAATCCATGCATTGTCCCTTTATTACTCTTATTGAAAACTCTGAAGAGATTTAATCAGTGTCAGGCAAAACACTTGCAAACACAATTTCTTGCACCTTCCTGCACTAAAGCAGAAAACTTCAGCTGTGGCTCTGCACTGAAACTCTGACCCGCTCAAAGACACACTAGTTAACCTCGTGCTTGTTGGTCTTGGCCAGCTCTTCAAGCATATTATCTTTCTGACTGATGTTGATGGACCAGATTCCAGACAAAAGTCAACCAAGCAACACTCTTAAAAAGAATGGTGGGTGTCAGAAAACCAAGAAATCATTATTGTATATTGGTACATTTAGTACTACTGGACTAAATGCAGCTTGGTCCAATTAGTTATGATTCTATAATACTACTTCTTAGATAGATAGATAGATAGATAGATACTTTATTGATCTCCATGAGAAATTTGCATTTCCAGCAGCTTAAATACAGGTACATACAGGTATGTAGTTTCAGTCGGAAAGAAATGTAGTTGAAACTATCATATAGAAATAGATAAGAATAAAATAGACAAAATATAAAATAACAATATAAAATTTGA
>JBAJHX010000031.1:5354417-5395904 GCA_037176925.1 Amniataba percoides | reverse complement strand
ACCTGTACTGCTGGACACGATGTCAGACCTGCAGTCCCCCAGCCTAACATACTGAGGTCTGCCAGTCAGGTAATCAGGTCTTAAAGTGAAATTAGATAAATAATCCAGTGCTAATATATACAAAAGAGCTGTCTACCAGTGCAATGAATATCGTGTAGCAAAAGAAAAAGTTTCCCTTTGCTGCAGTGGCTCGTTCCACAATTAGATCAAGTGAAATTCTGCTGTGGGGTCTGTGATCAGGTGGCGTATGAAGAACGTGCGGCTAACACATACCAGGTGACGCTCTGCAGTGAGATCACTTGTCTTTCTCATCAAATTGCATACACATTACAATGCAAATATGGAAAACAAATGGGACAAGTGGGAAATATTGCATTAAAACCACATTTCACTTTAACCTGTTGTTTCCTCTTGCACACTGGATGTTGTGGCAGTATTTATAAAAAATGTCAACAATGATTGGACAAACCATCACTTTGCTAAAAAAAAAAAAAAGTGATATGGCTGACCAGGTGTTTTTATTTTTTCATTTGATAGATGGTTTAATGTTTCAGTGGAGGAAATCCAACGAACAGAGCTCCACCACACACTGCCTGCATGCCTGTGTTTCCACCCTAAAAATATTCCCTCTCTCTTGCCTCCATAAATCGGCGGACACGCGATCTTGTCTGCGTATCAGCCGGGTAGAAACATGTTCATCTGACATGAGAGGTAAGAGGCGTGATCGCTCATTTGCTACGTCTCCGTGACAGCGTGATAAAGCCTCTGCAGGTCAGGCAGAGGCCAGAAACGTTGGCCAACATTTTCTTTAATCTTCTCAGGGCTCCAGTTGGAGTGGAGGAAGTGTCAGCAGTTCTACTCGTGACTTCCCAGCAGGGTCCAGGCTAAACAGGCCCTCTCGATCAATCACGGCTACAAATATCTGAGTGCTTTCCAAATGCTAATGGGAGCCAGGTCTGTGGAGGGCTGGCCCGACGGAGGAGAGGTTCCTGCAAGTCTGAAGGAGGAATGTTTGGACAAAGAGACGAGGGTGTTTAAATATAAAGAGGGAAAATGAGAATTGTGATGTAGCGCAGAAAGAATTACCTGCAGAGAAACACTCAGCTCGGCCATTAGCCTCACAGTACAATAGTCTTTTTTTTTGTGGATATTCATCATCCTGAAGAATAAAAGGGTCTTCTGGATATGAGTACTCTGAGCTCTTAAGAATCCAGAGGACTTAAGGCCTAAATACCCTAAAACCATTTCCAAATAAGAGGGATTTGGCTCCATTCAGAGGGCAATCTCGAGTTCTTATTTCTCTGTTTACACGAGTGTTCAAGAATGTGTCGTGTGGGTTGATGATTGTGCATGTGTGTGTCCAAGCAATGACATTATAAACATGCCACAATTACCCCTGATTGCCTCAAAGACCTCTGACTCCCACAAAGCCACAGTCTTACAGCTGCTATCAGGACATTTGAGGCCCTGTCACATTTACAGCTTCGCCATAATCTGCTCCCCACGGGAATAATTATCTCTGTTAAAATGAATTTACTGCCACTGTTGGAGTCTAAGCAAGCACATTTACCTTCCTTTTTCCAAGAAAGTTTCTTATATATTGTACTTTTTTTCCTCCATTACATTTGTCGGACAGTTTTGGAGCTTGCTTCTGAGATTACAGTTGATTGTGTGCAGTTCAGACCGCCTATAGGGAAAAGGATCTTTAGGCAAATACATTCAGTTCCACATGTGTGTGTCTCTTCTAATGTTTATGTTTCGTGTGTGTAGGAAGTATTAGAGTGCAGAGAAACACAGATGTATGGAGCCGAGTTACATAACGCAGAGGGGAGGTTATTTAAATTTGTAATGGCCAACATCCCTCCTCTGGCAGGGCTGCGGTGCTGAATCAACGAGACACCGTTTCACTTGAAATTAAACAGAGAGGGAGAGAGAGAGAGCAGAGATGAAGAGAGAGGAAAGTGACTGAAAGCAGCAGTTTCCATTTGGAGCAGCTGCGCGCCTGTTATTATAAACACAAGGAGGGAAATGAAGAGAGGATTTTATACTGCAGCTCCTCCCAAAGACACTGCAAAGGTTAACCAGGGGTCTGACTC
Organism: Amniataba percoides; assembly: GCA_037176925.1. Classification (NCBI taxonomy): domain Eukaryota; kingdom Metazoa; phylum Chordata; class Actinopteri; order Centrarchiformes; family Terapontidae; genus Amniataba; species Amniataba percoides. The sequence goes on along the minus strand of JBAJHX010000031.1, from coordinate 5,393,808 downwards.
CGAATCTGTGCGGAGGGTCATGTGTTCGACTCATGAAGAACATTTTAAAGAAACACACAGATGTGTGGTTTGGGTTCAGTACATGTTTTAGGTTTTAGGTAATAACCCATTAAGTTATGTCGTGTGTGTGTGTGTGTGTGTGTGTGAGAGAGAGTATGCAGGTTAGCATATACTGTAACTGCTTCTTCTTTAGCACCTTTGCTATGGAAACACGGCACCAGCTGACCCCTGTCTCATGATGACAGTCTGTTATCACTCATGATGGCATTTATCAAAACATTAACCGATATCACTGAGGCTGTTGATCTACAGGAGACACACTGATGTTGAATAGATAAATGGACCCTCATTCTGCCCCCCCCCCCCACATCCTCACCTTTTCATTGCAGTTCTCTTCCAGTCCCAGTCACCTGCACACCCTCACCCACTCACTCACCCATTTCCCCTAATTAGTCTAGTAGTACATCAACTGCTTCATTTCCACCACACTCTTTTATCAGAGTTTCTTCATTGCTTGTGATTGTGTTTTACTTTCTACCCTCAGTTTCCTCTCATTTGTGTTTGTTATCTGAAACTTGGGATCTATAACTTCTGTCCTACAAGGTTTTTAACCTTACTCAGACAAGCCTCATGTTTCTATAAGCGTTTGCACCATAATCTGGTCAATACATCCCTGAACTGTATCTGCCTGTTTTCACTATATTTGGGGATTATTCCTGCTGTTTATTCCTGTTGATTATTCCTGTTACATTTACCACAGCAGTGATGACACTATATGAACAATCACCCAGCTAATGCTTATCTTATTCTTATTTAGCGTTGTACATGAATAATTGGTAGCTTGATGAATTCAAGACCAGTATTTCTTTTATCTCTGATTGAAATGGGAAAATGTGTCTCTTTAGCAACTACTGTAAATGCTCTGTGGTGTTCCCCAGCTTCTTAGCTACAGTTGTTTTGTTGCAGCTTTTGTGGCAGGAAAATAGGACCAAAACAACGAAACCGTGGCTCTTAAGAGCAAAACAATGACTTGAAAGGTGCTTAAACCGTCCATAGACCATAAGAAGAAACCATGCGACCGGTGATTCATCTCTGTGGGTTTGTCACAGCATGAAACACTTTGCACATTATCCACTTGATCCACTATCAATATAAAAACATTAATTAGTGCTGCAACATTGTAGGAAACCCATGGCTCACTCCTCTGCTGCTGCATCAGCTGGATAAAGGACCATTGCCTCTGTTTCTTAAGCTATAGGCTTGTTGAACTGATTATTATCTGTAGTGACAATGGAAGCAGTGACTGAACTTGGAAACTCAAGCTTGAAGACAAACATGACAGACCAGCGGGAACATTCTTATTGTGAGATGAGAAAACAGGGAGGAGGATGTGTGGTAAATCTTTGCAAGACTGCTGTAGACCATTCACTGATGAGCGCCAGGGTTTGCAAACTGTCAGAAGTATTTTTACGACTGGGATGACAGTTTATAGAGGATGGCAGAGCAGAAGAGAAATATGTTTTTATTTCAATAACCAAATTACTGGTTTCTAATGATGAGAAACTGTCACGGCTTGTCCTCTGGGTTACCACAGCTGCCTGCCGTGCGGTCCCTGCATGACCGGGACACAATTTGGCCTGTTTCACCAAACAAGGAAAGCAATGAGAGAAAACCCACCAACTCACCACAAGACCACCATCATGCTGCTGCTAAACAGCCATGATGAGACCCAGGACCCCGAGGATCAGCCTTTACAATCAAATTGGCGGTTTGGCAAAGCTGAAGAACAAAGAGGATGTAGCTCATAAACAAAACTTCTGAGATTGCAAAAGAGCAGATCAGAGGACCAATTTCCACCTAAATGACGAAATCACAAAAGCTCTCCTGTCAAACGAAACACAGTTTGAGAGTTTAATCCAATTGTACTGGTGAGATGATGTAATTATTTTTATATGTGTGGAAAAATTACAAAACAAACAACAAGTGAATCGATTACAACATAACAGAATTTCCAGAGACCCTTTTCAGCTTTTCATAAATCAGATGCTTTTATTTGATTTATTAAATGACCTGCACATGTTGTGTAATTGTTCTAATTTATGCTTCTGAGGCGTTATAATGTCTTGTACTGGCTTCAATGACTGAACAGAATCATTGCATTGGAATTAGTTTTAATAAAATAAGCATTAAAAGACAGAACTGGTCTGGTGCCAATGTAGGCGCTGGATCAATGTGCCAAAAATAAAAGGATTGAAAACAAATCAATGTTCTCCAGCCGGTGACTGTAGTTGACTGTAATCTTTCTCATTTGGCTGCAGCTTCACTCCAAACTCCAAACACATGGTTCTAATAATACAGGACCTCATATTTTCCCCTGATGCCATGCAAAGCAAACAAACATATAACAGTTTAATTTATTCTCTGTATTGAATGTTAGGTTAGTGTAACCTGACTTCAGAGGATCTGGAGGAAGCTTTCGCAGGCGAGTCATTTTTGCTCTAGTGGAGGAAAATGTCTTAGAGTGGATTAGTAGCTGGGCTGCTGCTCAAGGCAAACAGGTGTATGATGTGAAAATTGCAAGTCTGTATTTTCACGCGTATTATGCATGGGATTTTTTTTGCATTTCTGCTGTTTTTATGTTTAACCAGCTCGATATTATATCGACACTATCTTTCCACCCAGATTCATACATATACACGATATTTATATATGTGGGTAACTGAGTAAAACAGACATTCAGCCTGAAATCTGTGAAATCTGGTAAAAGTAAACAGACCTGAATCAGCAGATCTCAAGCAGGGAGACATCGCACAACAGAGGTCTCAGTGTTGAAAATGTGTTGCAGCAGGCCAGAGGACACTAATACTTCTGGCTGCTGCTGCACTTCACAATTCAGTGAGACAACAGTAAAAATGTCTGGCTTAAATAAACTCTTAGACACCATTTACATTTCATGCGTCTTAGATGGATCTAATAGCCATCTGATCTAAAAAAAATAACTTTAAAAAAAGAAAGAAAAGTGTGAATGCATCCAAGAAGCACTCAAGAAAGATTCTAACCAGATGCTGAAAAGGTGTAAATGTGTCCATCTCTTACTCCTCCAAGGTGCTGTGTCAGTAGGCAGTCTGTAGAAATAGCCACTCAGTGTCATCTACATTGTCACAGCCTGGCTCAAGGCTGGACAAAGAGGGGAGATCACACATGAGTTCTAACAAAAAAGGGTTTATTTTACTTAACCAAAAAGGAAAATAAGTTAAGCGTATACAGAAGATGACCAAAACCAAACAAGTGGAAGCCAGGGGAGAGAGAGAGAGAGAGACTGGCTGCCTGTCACCAGCTTATACAGCTGCCACCAAACCAGGTGAGCTGAATCTCGCAGACGACCCAACTCCACCCGTCAGGCTGCTGGGAGGAGACTCTTGCTCAGAGGGTCTTCACATACATTTATCATCATCTTTTATTAATTTCACTAAAATTGCTGAAAGAAATATAATACATTGAAATTAGCGATTCTTCACTGTCATTTTTTCTCTAGTGGAGGAAAATGTCTTAGAGTGGATTAGGAGCTGGGCTGCTGCTCAAGGTAAACAGGTGTATGATGTGAAAATTGCAAGTCTGTATTTTTTTATGCGAGAACAACAAATACAAGGCGCACTGAGCTGCTGTAGCGTTTATCTGAACAGTTCAACCACTGAATGATTAGTATGTGTTAGAAATCATTAGCATGAGTGAAGATGATACATCTGTGGTCTCTATCTATAACATGTTGATGCTTCCATTTGCTGATTTTGTTCTTAAAATTTGGTTTAAATTCACACTACATTTGGATGGCTTCATCACATGACACTGTAGGAAACACTGAGGCGATTCTTTAAAGGCAGAATTATGGGAACAGAACGATCTGAAGAAATAAAGGGAGGTACAGACTAAGGAGTTCAGATGGAACTACTCTAACTTGTGCTCCATCAGTCGTGTTTGGGCCTGCTGTCACCATTGCCATCACATTTTTTTTCTTTTGCATTTCAATTACAGGCCCAAATAGTCTATTTATTTTCAGAGTCACTTGCTGACTCATAGCACAGATTATAGCAGGTGTGATCTCTATCCTTCCTCACACACACATACAGAATAATGGTCACCTGAGCCATAGTGAAAGGCCAAGTGTGTTTTTACAGCTGTCTACGTAATGAGCTCTTTGGGGGGCTGTCAAGTCAACGGTTAGCTAACGTCTGAAATTGCGTGCATGTGCAAGTATAATGTAAGTGTGTGTGTTGCTCCAGGTTAGGTAATGTCTGTGCCACCACCTACTTCTGGCGATTTAATGTAATAATGACTAAAATTACACAAGCTGAACTGGGAACCAAGGTGACAGAGGGCTGAGAAAAAGCATTTAAAAAGGGGGTATGAAGAGAAATGGTTTATTCTGAACGTGCTTAGTTTTCTGATCTCACAGCATTTTTAAAGATTATGTAAAGAAATGTGAAAGGCAGGAAAAGTATTGATAAGCGATGCAAAGTGATGCAAACACTTTTCATAATCATTTCATATCATTTAGGCTCAGAAAATTGAAATGCCCCTTACATTTGCTTTCTCTCAGACAAATAGGTCAGCAAAATAATGGCATAAAACATTAGATCATCAAGTATCACAATAAAAGACTATTATTGTTTTAAAAAGACAGCAACAGTTCAAATGAGCACAACCATAAACATCTACAGCAGTAAAATACAGCAGTAATATTAACCCATACACATCATAAGAAAACATTAGCAGAGACCATTTTATGGCAGAATTAATACTTAAACCTTTGATACTTGAAGTACATCTTGCTTATACCCAAGTAAGGTTGATGCATAGCATTTACTTGCAGTGGAGTATTTTTACAGTGTGGCTTTAGTACTTTAACTGAAATAAGCGCTCTGAATTCTTCCTCCACTGTTGATTACAGTTAAAGCTGAGAGCTGACGTTCAGTTGTTGCATCTCACCACTGAGTCAGCAGAAAGCGCCGGCCCTGTGGGGTGCATTAAGCAACAAACCATTACTCCATTACAACACATGACAGCTACTCAAGGCACTTCACAGCCAATCAGCCCTGAAGTGTTCATGTGGAAAGAGGGAGAGAGGTGTTACATCCTGGTCATTAATGGCTTTCTGAAAAAAATAAAAAACAGGTAAAATATGAGGTTAATACCTTCAGCCAGTTGCTAAAGAGAAAATTACACCGATATGAGGCTCTTAACTGTATCCCACCTGGGAAAGAAACCTGGCAGAGATTCCAGAAAGCACATCTGGCCCCGGGCTTTGTGCTGGCTCGGCCTGGTGTTTTTCACCACAGCCATCGCACGCCCTGCCCTCCTCTCACACTTCTTACCTCATTTCCTTTGACACAGCAAAGAGCTGCTCTCTCTCTTTCTCCATAAAGGAGATTTTCATGTTTTATTTTAATTTGCTGCTGTCATTTCACAAAATTATACCACCTTGAGGGTAATGACACCTTTCCATAACCCGCTGAATAAACTCAAAGCAGTTTGATAAAATGTTGCTGCTTTTCTGAGTCACCAAAACATGACACTGTGGAGGTTTTCATCTGATAGTAATTCTTTTTCAACATTTGTGGTGTTTTTTTCTCTAGGATTAGATATGCTGAGCCACTGTAATAGTAGAAAAAACAATAATTAAGTTCCTTCAAAAACCCCCCTCCTGTGACATCTGGCAATTTTCAAGTTCTCAAATATACCTTGGAAGTAAGTGTGTGGTGAACTGAGCAAACCGAAATGATCGAGTGATTTCTGCCAGTTTAAACAGGCCTCGGTTCCCCAGCCCCTTTTCCCATATTACTCAAGTGAACTGGAGTTTGATTTGGACTGTGGCAGAAACACGAATCTTTGTATTTTGCAGTAACTGATGTGAAGGTATGGGTGGTGTTGAGACTGCAAATTGCACTTTTTGAATGATAAAAAGATTAGATATTGATGGATGTATCCCGATACTTTGTCCTGGCCATTATGGTTCTGCAGTGAAATGGCAGAATCATAAAATTAGGATTTATAGAATCTGGATTAGCCTCGCTAAAACTTCAATCTATTGCTTAGTATTCGGAAAGGCTGCACAGAAGAACTGTAGTGTTGTATTATTGGAGCATATATCACTGTTAAAGCTGCTGCTTCTGTGTAGCTGACTTTGAACAAGCTGACAAACAAACATATGTCTTTTGAAATTATCACAGCAAGTGTAAGTATACGTTCACTTAATAACTAGTCCACAGTAAGCAACATTAATGCTCATTTGAAGGCTTGTTTCCGCCCAAAAGACAAATCCTGCTGCCTCGGGCCCACAGCACCTGCACACAAAAATAAATGTTAAAAATCAAGCCACAAACAAAGAACACAGGATAACCTACTAAATACAACTAAACAAACAAACCAAAATATCATAAACAACCCAAAAACATACAAAAAGGAATGAAACAAACTAAAAATCAGCCAGGTTAAAATGAGCCTCCTCGAGCAGAGCCATGTGCCTCCAGAGGGAGTGTGAATGATGGCAGACTCACAGGGCCCAACCGAGCCCTGCCAGAGAGTCTGTGGGATCTTAAATGCCCCGAAAAGTCCAACCAGGGCAGTTCCGAACCAAAACAGCCCTGCACAGATAAAACCAGGGAGGCTCAATGGAGCCGGAACAGGTGAACTCAGAGGAACCAGAGAGGGAAGCTCGGCAGGGCCAAAACAGAGAGCCCGTAGAGCCAAAACAGCCCTGCTGGTCAGGGAGCAATGAACCAGAGGGCCTGCAGTTTCCCGAGAAACTAGAATATAAAGCAGCAGATTTATATAATAATGCCAACTAATAATTGTGTAATCAGAAGTCAAACCCGCACATGCCAATGGCGCACAACAGTACAGCACTCAGGAGACAAAATACCTCTGCAGCGTGATACAAAAATGAGCAGGGAGCCACATCACACAAAAGAATGATGGACACGCGGACTCACCAAACAGTTGGTGCCACACCTGAGCGCCCTGCAACCCCCCCGGACTCAAATACACGCTCAGCAGCGCTGATTCGCTGCGCGCCTTCTGGCCGCACAGTGCCGTGTAGTGGCATGGAGGAGAGGGACCTCCGGGCACATTAGCATACAAAACTTTTTTTAAAACAGTTAATTTAATTTTACTGGTTTATGATGCATTGATGTTGCTGAAAGTGTGGTCGGCTCATTGAATCTCAGCAAAATGAGGGCAGAATATAGACTAATGTCTTTTTTCATCACTTGTCATTGGCCATTTCTGCAGTATGGTCCAATCACTATTCCTTCCTCTTTACATTTGCTATCAATTATTTCTCTGTCATTGTGTCTTTGTTTTCTCAGTTTCTCAGTTGTGGCTGAATGTGGGGACATCTGTTATCCTGTGCCCTGCAAATTCGTCCTCCAACAATTTAGCAACAGTCCTGGTGATTTATGGCTCCACATGTGGGAATAGTTTGTTTGCAGGAGGTCTCTCTCCCCCCAACTCGACTGTGAAAGAGCACAAAAATGGTGCTCATCAGATTGAAAGAAGCCAAAAGTAAGAATATACCATGAGTATTCAAATCAGACATATGTGAGACTTATCTCTGCTGTGTTTTCCTTCAATATATATCAGAAACAACAGCAGTTTTACATGTTTTTCTTTGCATTTCCGAGGTGAAAATGGTGACTGATTTATAGCAAATGTTCGATGCCTGTAACTAACGGTCATAAAGAGCGCAGGAATAAGGGATTTGGGTGGATTCTTGAAGGAAGTTTTTGTTGGAGATCAGGTTCCCAACATCCCACAAGGCCTGTCATGTTCCAGCACTGAGAACGAGGGAAATGCTGTGAAAGTATCGGTCTGCAGGAGATCACCACAGCCTGTTGCTGGGAGGTGATCAGCTGTTTTCTGCAAAGATAAATCTACATAAGCCTGTTTCAAGAATGAATGTGATTGTTGATAAAGCAGTCACACATTTAGTTATAATAAAAGTATTTTGAAGAAGTTGTAACTTAAAACAGGTGATTTGGAGCATATCAATGGAATTATTTTTGTCCCAAATTTGAACACTTATTTGTGGACATTTGTACCCTACACTAAATTTGATTATGAACTGCAAAATGTACAGTGTAAGTTAAACCTATGCAGTCAAATATCTTTGAGTTAATGGCAACAAACCTTAAAAATCTACTGGGAGGGGCTGACGTGTTTTGAATTAATAACCGCTCCCTTTCCATCGCGGGGGAAACAATACCACTCTATGGGAGTACAGTGAGACACTGACAAGAACAAGTCTCTTTAAAAAAAATCTGTATTGAAGTTCGATGCAAGCCAGTCGCATTTCATTACAACACACAGGTTTACAAAAATAGTACATTTCCCTTTTTTGTAAAACTTTTTTGAGATATAAAGGATTACTTATGTGTGTATCATAACTCAAACTCAAACCCATTTAGAAACAGTTTTCTGCCATCACAATTGTTAATAGTAGAAACAGCCTTTGTGTTTTAAACTTTAGTACTTCACATGTTTAGAAACATTATTATTCATCTATGTGTTGTATGACTTCAGTGATCTTTCTCGTCTTCATTCTCCAAAAGATCAAAATACAGCTGGCAGTACCTGTAATGTTGACTGTTTACCATGTGGTATCTTGGTCATGTAATCTAATGTGATCTGGTATAGAATAGCTAAACTGTTTGTAAGAAACAGTTACAGCACACAACTCCCTTTAAACCACACACTGAGATTACATCGGTTTATGTATGGATTAAGCAAAACAAGATACAATGTGCTAATTAATGACATTCATCAGTGAGCTTTGGAAAAAGCCAGGCTGGCTGTTTCCCCCTGCTTCCTGTCTGTATGCCAAGGTAGGCTAACTGCCTCTGGCTCCAGCTTCTGCCGGCAGACGAGTGGTATCGATCTTCTCATTGGACTCTCAGAAAGAAAATGAACTGGTCTGTTTCCAAAAATGTTTTTTGCAAACATGTCAGCAGAAGTCAGCAAGCGAGTTACTGTCTTCATTCTTACAGAAACAATAGAAGCAACTGTGTCATACAATGAAAGAAGGATAATGAGCGTACAGAGAAATTCAGGGGCCAACAATTCTACAACTTCTTCAAATGCAATGATAAAAGGACTTTTACCAAATAGATGACAGAAAAGTTTTCAGAGTACCTGCTCTGAAATGCCAAAAATGAGCAAACTGACTGATTTTTACACTTTAAAAATCAATAGAGCTCCATCCATCAGAAAAGGATGTGTCACTGTGTACATGTAAAAACAATGTTTTTTTAGTAGTGCATGCAAAGTAGTGCATGGCAATAGAATATAAAATCATTTTCCCTGAATGGGAAAACACCACTACTTTAATCCAAATCTGTGGTTACCTACCCTCTTACTTATTAGGCCCCATGAGGTTTTGATGGCTTGACAACAACCTCAAACACGTGCTTTGCTCTCATTACATTCAATCCCATCTCATCATCCATGACAGTTTTTAATTCTGGTAAAAACTTATACTGTGTCAGTGATAAATGGAAATGGCTTGTTTGATTTGGGTATTTTCTGGTGTACAAGGGAGCACTCATCAAACAGTTATGAGACATCTAGTATGTGCATATCTTCAACCTACCACCATCCAAAAGTTCATTAAAACTCAGTCCATTTTGGACTTAGGTACTATTCTTTCTCACTTCCCAACAACAGTCTCTGGCAGCAGTTCTGTTTTCTATATTTCACACGTTCTTCTTTGTGCATTTAATGTGGCCATGCCATAATATCAGGGGAGTGCCTTTTACAAAGCCCCATCAGGAATTTGATGTGTTGCATTCATAAAGTTCTTGATTGTCTTGCATAATCCCATAGAAATGGATTATTGTGTCTCCAGTCACAATGGATGACATTTCTTCAGTTTGTGTCTGTCAATCGTTCTCGAGTCTATGTCTTTGTCACTTCTACTGTCTCTTGGCCGCAGCAGCCGGCGTCGCAGGCCGTTGCTGTGTATTGCTTTGGTCATGAGGGTATGGCAAGCCTGGAGGTCCAGGAGTTCCTGGTGGTCCAGGAGGTCCCACTGGTCCTGGTTTCCCCCTCGGTCCTGGTGGCCCAATGATGCCCGGTAACCCTGCCTGACCCTGAATCCCTGTAGGTCCCGTGGGTCCATCGATGCCGTTTAAACCAGCATGGCCGCTGTCACCTTTCTGGCCCTTCTCACCACGTGGTCCTGGAGGACCCAGAGATCCTTTAGTTCCTTTGATTCCTACTGAGCCTCTATTGCCACTGGGGCCAGTTTCCCCTGGTGCTCCTTTGGGTCCAGGAGAACCTTTCTCACCAGCAGATCCACGGCTTCCTATGGGGCCTCTGTCACCTTTGCTGCCTGTCAATCCCATAGGTCCTTTTGAGCCAGTCTCACCACGGTTCCCTTTAGGCCCGGGTGGTCCAGGAGCACCTGTTGGGAGAGGAAGAGGAAGTGAGGTGAAGTTAAAAAATAAAGAGTGCATGTGCTTCCTTTGCTTTTTATATCTGTACAGCAGTATGTTTGTATGATGTACTGGTGGGCTATGGGTGAATATACATCTCATTTAGTCTAATCCATGTATGAGAATGTCTACCTTTTACTATAGTGAAGTTCTTTATGAGTTGGGAATGGTGAACATCCACAAGCTTCATCTCCTCCATCACCATGGACAAGTTCCTGACATCCACGTCCAGTCGCACATTCAACAACATGTTTTGTTGTCTCAGTGTATCAGCTAAGTGGAGCAGTAACAAGACTGTATTGTTCAGGTTCTGCACAAAAGAGACAAGGAGGACATGAGGATGATAAAAACCAGAAGAAAAAAATCAGTAAGAACACAAAGAACAAGAAATCTGTTAAGATGTCCAGAAAGGCATCATCATCAGACTGGGCTATGTGTTAAAATACAAACTTTTAGCTACGAACATTTCCTGGTTGGGCTTGTAAAACTGCAAAGATTATGCCACTGCTGTCAATAATACAAACAAATGTAAGATGCTTGCGAGTCATAGCGAACTTTTTATTATTTTTTCATGAAGCATCAAAACTCTACATAGGTCATCAGATGAAACTTTTCAAAAACATTCAAGGGGCATAAAAGAGACAACCAATGAATGTCATGATTACCATATATGTACTTCTTCAAAGTAGCCACCTTTTGATTTGATGACAGCTTTGCACACTTGGCTTTCTCTCAGTCAGTTTCATAAGGTGGTCACCAGGAATGGTTTTCAGTTCACAGGTGTGCCTTTCCAAAGGTTCATTTGTGGAATTTCTTGCCTTCTTAATGTGTTTTAGACTGTCAAATCAAAAGGTGGCTACTCTGAAAAATCTAAAATACAAAACATATTCAGTTTTTTCTTTACAACATTCTTACTACATAATTCCATATGTGTTTTTTTAAAGTTTTGATGTCTTCAGTTTTAATATACAATGTCAAAAATAATAAAGAAAACAAAGAAAAACCATTGAATGAGAAGGTGTGTCCAAATTTTTGACTGGTAGTGTATAAGCAAGAAAGAATAATTTTCTGTGGTTACTACCTGTAGATCTTCTGTGTGTCTGCCCAGGCGACTTTGGCAGGACGAGCTCTCGATGTTGATATATTTGTACATGCTCTGGACATGGCTGACTGTAGCATTAATGCTAGAGGAGATCGTGTCAATCTCCATTGAGATTGAGTTGAGACGGCCATCCAAAGCAGAAAAACGCTCCCCTGTCCGGTTCTCATAATACCTAAAGAGAGTCATTTGAAGATTGCTACAGGGTTAACCACCAAGGATAGAAGTTGACATAGGATGAAATTAAGGTAATGGTACGGATTATGTACGGTTCACCTTCGACACAATGTTCTGTCAAGAATTAGCACGTGTTACCTTGAATGATAGTGAAGGTCATGCATGTTCTCCTCATGTTCATCCATGAAAGATGTCACATTGTCAAGCTGCATCTGCAGATTCATCACCTTGAGAAGATACAGACACATGTTGTACTTCTAGGCTAGTCTTTAATAAAGACTGTCTGAAAATAATTGAGAGCGAACCGCTAAACCAAAAACTCCAATTCTAAAACTAAACCTTAAAACTCAGAGGCCACTGTGTCCTCGCTTTCAACAAAGGTTCGGGCTATCAAGGTTCAAACTGGTTTCCAAATTGGTGTATACAGCACCAACAAAAAAAACTGAATGGTCAACAGTTTTTGCAAAGTCCTTACCCTTCACAATCTATAAATCCTGTGTGCTAATAGAAATATCTGCTCTTTGTAGACGCTTTAACCGTCAAGCAACTACAACAATATAATCAAACGAATGGAAATGTAGATGGGTGGATGTTTCATGTTGGAAAAGACATACACACCTGCTGGGTGAGATCATAGTACACCTCACTGGACATGGCAATTCTCTGGTGGTCTGCCACAATGTTGTTCTGGAGGAAGCGCATATTTTGTGTGGTGCTGCTCGTGTTGGATTTAATGGCACTCAGAACTCGGCTGTAGTTCTGCCAGTCGCTGGTCAGCTTTTGGAGGACCAGCGTCTCCTCATCTGCTTTTCTCTGCAGGGCATCAATCCACATCGTGCTGGAGAACAGAGGCAAACACAGTTGACATGCGCTGTGGATTAAACACCACGCTGAACCAAGTAAGTGTCCACATTGTGTTCCTCTTTCCTCAAAACTGTAAACGTTACTGCACCTTTAACTTTAAAGCCATTAGTAACAATAAAGCAGAGTTCATTTGTGGTATAATCGATATTAGTTTTTAAGGATAAATACAGTCCAGCAAGTTCAGTCACCTAAGTGCCACCGTCGTGTTAACTTGCTGTGCTGTTGCCTTGATGTCATACTGATCCTCTGCCAGAGTTTTCATTTTCTCTTCAGTTTCCTTGATCACGTCGTTCCAGCCCTCCACCCGGTCCAGGTATCTTTCCAGTGACTGATTGAGAAGTTTTATCGACATGAGGTGGTTTTGCATGTCGCGCGTCAGCTGGCTGCTGGTGGTTTTTAGGCTGGTCTGAGTCTTGGAGGCCTGGTCCAGGACCTGGCAGAAGAAAGGGTTCAACATTGGGCTATTTAGACAAAACTAGCACCTTGATGACATCACCTTTGACATTTTGTTTTGTGTATCGGCATACAGTACCTGCTCCTGTCCCAGTATCATTCTCTGGATATCTTCAAACTCTCTCTTCAGCCTGCTGATCTCCTCGCTGTACAGAGTCACATCCAGACAGCCCGAACAGTTCGAGGTGGAGCTCAGATCTGAGAGATGAAGTCAGAGGGAGAAAATGAGTGAGACAAGGAGAGACAGCGTCTGTATATGATGTACATCAAAGCTTCTAGCAAACATTTGTGTGTTTAATAAGAGAGAAAAAGATCATTTGACCTCCCTTGACATACTCAGTTATGCATGTTGCGTCACACTTCAAGAATGACCTTAAAGCACCTGATACACATGCAAGGTCTATGCAGGATGTAGAACACCTAGAAGAACCTTGAAGAAGTTTTTTGTGTGTCTGTTAATCTTGTTTTCCCATGATGCTCAGGTCTGATGCCAGCCTAACTCAATATGAAAAGATGATCATTTGTAAAGTTAGTCAAGGTACTTTACCTTCTATTCCTTGCTGAACCTTGGAGATCTTATTTTGGTAGACAGACTCCTCCTCAGACAGGTTGTCCACCTTTCTGAACACTGGAGACAAGGCAAAGTTATAAAGTTAAGGAAAACTTTATACTCAACACTTACTCTCAACTCTGCGGTCAGGATTTATATTTCAGTAAAGGAATGAGGTGCTTTTGATAGACATATCACAGTTTTGTTTTTGTTACAATCAGTGGGGAATTAAAAACCGTCAGCTTTAAACATGCAAAATTACTGCTAAGAGGAAAACACAACTACCGTTAAGTATCACAGTAGTATTCAGTGAAAGAAAATGACCATGGGGGATGAAAGCTGAAGCTGATACAGAAATGATTAACATCAGTAGGACTTTGGTGTTAACAGGACATAGGATGTATTTATAGGAGGAAAAACAGGAAGTTTTAATTTAAACCCTAACGACAAAACATGTAAAGTTTTCATTAGCTAACAAATGAAACCAAAACACTGATGAATGATGGTTTAGCCAGCTGGCCAGGCCCTGCTCTCCCAGCATATTTCCCAAGAGAGCAACAATCATTTGTGAGTGTGCGTTTTCTGAGTGTAGAGTGTACATTTGTACTATGCGTGTTTGCAGACTTCAGCAGCCTGAGCACTAACTCAGGGGATTAATGCAGGACTTTTCCACAGTATGTTTGCAAGTGGAAATGCTTCCACATGCTTTCTGCACATACCACCTGCTCTACTGTATTAGCTGCTGTCACAGTGATGCTGAACATGACTCACGGTTTCAGCTAGGTTTTTCTGCAATGATGCCAAAGCAATAATGCAAGGCTTTAAATAAGTGAATTTTACAAAGCATCCTTATATATGGTGTATAAATCAGTCACTATGTATTTCTACTTATGCACTATGAGGCAGTATATCTTTTGAATTTGATGTGACAACTTGAGAAAATGTATTTCTCTCCAAAAAAATCTTTTTTTTTCCTTAAAGCAAACAGCTAAAAATATTGTTTGTTACTTAACTCATTTTTGCCAAAGAATTTATTTCTTTTTAAATCAGCAGGGAATGGAAAATCAAAGGTTATTAGGTTCTGTTTTTCCTTGTGCACACGCACAGTTGAAAGTTGCAGCCAAGTGCAATATCTTTTCTGTTTATACTTCGGTTTCAAGGGCTTTGGTGTTGTACAGCTGTGCTGGAAGCTGAAACAAACATCAACTTTGTTCTGTATGGGTGTTGGCACATATTTGGGTACAATGAATGTTTGTAAATGTTGATCTGTCTTCTCTGGTGATCCTAAAGAGATGTGTTGACTTTTAAAAAATATAATTTTTGTCTGCTCAATGTCGAAATTCAATTCAAGATAACATCTCATTTTCAAGCAAATATTTGACTTTGCATTTACTTGTTAACCTTGAACATCTGGTATCACTATCATCCAACAACCTCAAGCAATAAGGTAGGACAGGCTGTATGTAGCCTGAGAGGCAGCACCCAGGGCAGAGCAAGTCCTGTTTTTACTAGTTTAGTGCTGAAGGAACGAGTCTACAATCTGGAAATGAGAGAACATTTTTCTGGTTCCCTTGTCTTGAAGATAATGTTTTTTTTTATGTTTTTGGTTAGATGTCTGAAAGAAAGTCTGTGGTTAAAACATTTTTAAGATACTATCATGTTTTGTTCTGTGATTTAAAACACATTAGTAAACACCTTATTTGAGAATTTGGAAGCTTTTACATGTCCTTAAAAGGTGTTTTTTTAACAAGTGGCTATATGAGAATAAAGAGGCTGACGGGACATTAAAATGTCATCACGTCAAATACAGAAACATCTACTAACTGGTCTTCTATTACAGCCTCTAAATCAAGCTTGTACAAGTTATACTACCTAACCTGAAACATTAACGGTCACAGGCACAAAAGTGGAATTTATGCGCTTAGTTGCAAATACAATGAAACTGGATTTAGACAAATATAGACCAGTGAACTGTCAGATTACTTACTGTAGCTACAGTAAACCCCACAGTACTTTGACAGTTAGCCACATATTAGCCTTAGACAGCTAGCTTAGTATAATAGTTAGTTTGGTGGGCAGTAAATTAGTTTGGCTAATTTAACATAATTTAACAAACAAAAACATAACAAATGGAGTATCAGCCCAACAAGGATATCTGGGACATGGATAAACGAATCCTGTCAATACTTGCTCAGTCACACATCTGATAAAATTACAGAGAGGAACAACCAGTTAAAGTGCTAGTGTTACTATGGAAACAGCATGTTAAACTGACACCAACACATGACAAAATTCAGCAAACATGGACTGTATGTCTGCATGTTTCCTGTACATGTGTAAGTAAGTTCACAGAACACCCAGAACAAACCCGGACTTCACTGTGTTTCTGCACAAGTGGACCTGAATATAAGACGCGTGTGTGCGTTGCTCTTACATCACTCCGCCTCACTCCTCCTCCAACGTGAGATCCCTTTGCGGCAGTAAAAGATTACAATTTATGGCTTTCAAGCCTAATAAAATGTGATGGTAATGTTAAAAGCATGTGTTGGTGCTGAGCAGCTGTCAGGTAAAACATGGCACACGGAAAGCAGGGCCACATTCATTTGATCTATGGGAGTTAAATGGACTGTGTTTTATTAAGACGCAAACTTACACTAGATAGACAAGTACTGTGTCAGCATTAATCAGTGGAAATACCCAACAAATCACAAGGCTGGTGAGAACATCTGTTCTGACCACTGACCGTATCTAATCTTAAAGATTAGTGGCTCTGTGGGGGTCTCCTGAAGAACATATCTGGAGTATGTTTGGTGCTAAACATGATCCAGAGACCAAAAAATAAACTGTTCTGGTTCACAATAAGCCACTAAAATTGAAGAAATTAAAAATCAAACTAAGCTCACCAAGTGAAGCCAGCACTGCCACAGTAATGACGAGGAATGCAACAAATCCATAGAGCACTTTGACGGCCAGCTGGAGAGAGTGACTCTGCTGGCACCTCATGCAGCCTCCTCTGCTACGACCTGGAACCACATGAAATGAAGATGCACATAAATGAACTGAGTGAATGACTAAATCACAACAAAATGAGATGAGCGTAACTTGTGTCAGCAGTAACAATATTAATACATGTACTTAAGTATCATAAGTAGAAGTACTCATTGTAAAGAACACCCTCTTTTGTATTATACAGCTTAGTGTTAAATAGCATTATCTGTATGTGTGCAATGATTATTTTAATCACTGGTGATTATTGTTGTGATTGAAATTCATATTTTGGTCTATATAATGTCAGAATGACCAAACAAAAAACTCATCACAATTATTAAAAGCAAAAAATTAAATTGTTGTTCTTGTGTTTTCTATCATACAAGACTAAAAAAACTGGCAAACATTTCTCCATAAATAATTACCTCATTAATTGATTATCAATTGTTTCACCTTCATTTCAGTCGATTACTTAATCGTTTGAGCTCTACATTCAAATACTTAAAGCAGCATTTTAATATAGTATGTTTAAAAAGTGCTGCATTTAACTGCTTTAGCAAAGTTTTATCTTAACAATGCATTTTATATTATCAGATGAGCATAGGTTTTGTTTGAAAATTCTGAATCTACAGCACAGTGATGACTGCAGCTATTCCATAAATGTAGCTGAGTAAGGAAAAGTAAAAAGTCTCACATGGCTTTTGTGTACACAGTATGTCAGTGGTGAAAGAAACAAACATATTTCAGATGACGCTATTTGTTGTTGTTAGACATGTGTGCGTCCTTCACCTCGAAATGAAGGCATTTCCTCTTCTCCAGTGAAATCTTCCTCTGAAAAACAAAACAAGGAAAAAATGCAAACATCACCATTTGGAAACAGAATGTTTTACTGCTGATCAAATAACAAAGAAATCATGGCATATGCCTGCTTTAATATTTGTAGTCTTCATTGTTATGGTATTTGCATCAGTTGAAGTAGTAAAAATACAAGCTGAGTCAAAATGATATAAAAGGGAACTCACAAAAGAGTTACATTTTTAACTCTGAGGATCACCAAAACTATTACTTTTCTTAACAAGGGCAACATGGACTAAAAAATGAATTCTTGTTGAGAGCTATTACATGCTGAAACTTCTTTCATATCTGTCCCTTAAATATGGCCCCAAAACTGTGAGGTCATTAGCATAGCTTAGCATTAAGATTGGAAACTGGAGTAAACAGTCATCCCAGTTGTTTCTTCTTCCAGGTTCCAGGGATAAACTTTAAACTCCACATTGCCATTTTTGCATTTTTGTTTGTGTGGTTAAAGATGGTAAACCTCAAAGGTTGTAAGCAGCTAGTGGGTAGATCTTTAAACTAGCCTTTTATCTTTGCTTAGCTAGGATAAACTAATCCCCTTTTGGCTCTGGCAGCACACTAGGCAACAAAGCAATTACATGTTGAAGTTTATTTAATTTTCTCTGAATCCAATCAAGATCATTGAGGAAATTTAAATGTATAAAAATTCCGATCATACATTACTCCTAAAATTAAGCTGCAGACTCAGAGTTGACAGTACCATAATCGTCATGTGATGAGTATGGTATGCTGATGATCACATACTGTATACTGAACTTGTTGACACTTATGTTTTGACAGTAGAACAGCACAATGGAAGACTTTGGCCTTTACCTTTGAAAAGCTGGTTCTCGTACCCACCATAGTTGTCTGTCCAAAAAAAAAAGAGACACAAAACAGACATTTTTAAAAAACAAAGCTGGGTGGAACAAATTCTGCTGGAGCCACCAACAAGTTTTATTACCCCCGTCATAAATCATACAAACCAGCTGCTACACAATCCCCCAAGCCCTCCCCCTAAAGTCTCTGTGTTGTACTAACCATGTTCAGTATGAGGCTGCAATCCCGGCACAATCAGAAGGACGTTTTTTGTACGGCTAAAATGTTCTCTGAGCTCAGGAGAAAAATAGCCCCATAGTGGCGCAAAGTATGAGAACAGTTGTTGTTTTTGTGGGCTGATTCTGGTGGGAGTATTGTGTGTGCACATGTGTCTGAGGAGGTTGTCATCACACAATCCGTCTGAGGAGAACCTCAGTGAGAAGCATGACTTCCACAGAATATAACCAAAGGGTCTAATAAATCGCACAAGGCCGCTTTACTTTACAAGAATACATTCAACGTCATGTTTTCATAACTGCGTGTAACTGCAATGGACATTATACAGCACGTCATTAACTGTGCACCACCCAAACTGCAATCCAACCCCATACCCTGTGCATTGTGGGTGTTTAGAAAGGTAAAACACAGTGGAGCTGCAGGGAGGCTGTTTCTGATGGGCTGGGAAAGACACAGGACACAGGAAATAGCAGGTTGCCGACTTGCTGAAGAGAGACACTGCTATGGTCCAGTGTTAATCCAAACAGTGCCAGGCTCAGGAAACATTTCCGTATAAAGTAATAACGTATGCGGTCACGCGTTACTGCAGACTTACTTAAGCACTGCACCTGAAAATGTGCACAGCAAAATGACTTTGTGGTGACGTTTCCGACGATGGAAATGTGGAAAAAGTGTCGACTGAGTCTAGGCAGATGTAGTGATGTAATTTAAAGAAATACTCCACTAAAAATATATGTTGTGGATATTACTTACTCACCACGTGTAAACTTAAAAGTAGCTCTGAAAAGTTTCAACATTTCTCCTTGTTGTATATAAATGGGGCACAGTGTTCTGGACTGAAGTCATACTGGTAATAGTTGATGGGCAACAGCTGCTTATCCATTTGTTGCTCGTTAGTACCAGCTGACTTTGTGGAGATTATGTCAGAACTCATTTGAAAGGGTTGCAAAATGCTATTGATCAGATGCACTTCAAGTGCGACTTTTGTTGTCTGTCACTCCCACATAACTCTCTTAATTTGGTGAAAATTTACTGGTTTACATTTTAAGATGTAAAAATATCTTTTATTTTTCCAAAATGTTGCAAAATTTATGAAACCTAAGTGACTGCATTGGTTCAATATCTGTGGTTAACCACATAATCAGCTCAACATGAATAGAGGTCTGGCCTTTCATAAGGGCAAGAACAAAATAAATGGCTGGGAAAGAGTAAGAAGAATGAAACCAGGAGCAGTCGTGCACAACAATGGATGAAGATCTAAAGCACATAAACATTAGTTGTCATAAATAAACTATTCTTTTAACAGATAGAAACCTCATCATCATTACATATTCAGCGCTTCTCCACCAGACTGTTTCAGTGTAACATTTAACACTTAAAACTGCATATTCGTAGTATGAGAAGCAAATAACAGCCTGGATGTAGCATCATGGGATAGGTGGTGGCACAAACAGGATGACTTTTAATGCTAGGTTTGTCACAAATGAACTTATTGTTTAAATTTGGCGTAAACCAAATTGTACTTTACAAACTCCACAATGAGGTGAATGTTTATGTCAGTCAGTGGTGGAACGGCTGAGGTCAGGTCTGGGTGGATGAGTCTGACATAATGATGGAGGGAGGAAAAAGGGAGAGGAAAACAGGAAGAGAGCTGAAGGTAGCCGCTTCCAAAGAACTGAAAGACATGAATAAGGAGAGGATAAAAACTTAAAGACAGAAAGTTTTTGTTCCTAGTTTAGTTCCTCTTGGTCTTAATGAACGTTTCTTTATCTTTCAGCCATTGTTTTGCTTTCATGGCCTGCAGCTGTACTGATCTGGTTCAGTGTCATCACACATTAACCTCACTTCAAGCAGTAGCAGCTGTTTCAACAAAAGAGTTATGATTACCCCACTGTAAACTACCTGCCTACCAACAGAAAGCAGACTGACAAAGTTAGAAAGTAGTTGGTGAACATATTGGAGCAGTAAGCAACTTATTAGCCATATATTGATCTCAGAACTTGGTGAAAACCAACTATGAGCAAAAAGGAGAATGAATATTGGACTTGCATAGGCCAGTCAGGCTTGGCTAGTTAGAAACAGGACAAAATTTATGTCAATATTGCTCTGTGTCTCCCTGATGTGTAAATAGGCAACTGCTTGCTGACATCTTCATTGTCTTAATGTGATGAAAATGAGCAAAGTTCTGTTTACCACTTTACTGACGACCCAGAGTGGCCAAAAAAAGGATGTCTAACTGCTTTACAGACCTGGAACACACAAAATCTTTAACCATTCCTCTGAAAATTATAAATAAAAATGTAAACCCACTACTTTAATTTGAAGGCAGTACTAGTAGAGGGAGTAGTAAAGTAACTTCACACAGTAACATCATTATTCTGGGTTTTAGAGGTCATGCTTGATACTAAATCCTTTTTCAGGGATTTTCCCACCCTGATTAAGTTCATTTGTGGGGACTCCTGTGGTCAAATTTATGAATGTCAGCACATTAATTGCGATTGGAAGTTGAAATTCTCAATATCCGTGATCCACCCTCAAATATCTGCCGGCTCCTCGGTCATGTTTCTCCTCCTTTGCCCTCCACCCTCTCTTTTTCTGTCTCCTCATGTTTTTCTGCTCTCTGTGGAAAAAAAACCCTCAAGTCTGTCTCGTTAGTGAGGAAGTCAACCTGTCCAACACACACACACAGCACGACTGAGCAGATCTGACAGCAGCACAACACAGCCCCACCGGTCACACCTATACAGACAGGCAACGGCAAAGTACTGTGAAAATAATAACCATTACATTTGGTTCACTCTAAATCAGAGGACGCACTGTTTCTTTGTCACATTTTTACAGGGTTATTCTTCATGAACTACTTTACTGGTTGGAAGTTTGGTGCAGTGAAGCCTTTACGCCCACATTGTAAAAACAACCACTGAGCATCTGCATAAACCCTTCATGAGATGTTTAACAGATAAGGCACTCTGCTTTCCTGTGACTGAGAGCGACCCAAACCACCATCACAACTAGACCTCAGTCCATGTTTTTTTTCTAAATAAACTGCATAAAGGGAGGAAAAAACACCCTCCATAACTGTCCACAGAGTGATTAAGAGGATGAAAGTTTTCTTACTCATAAAGTGATGTTTATTTTTTCAGACTGTGCTTATGAATTACTGAATAATCAGGCCTAAACAGCATCATTTCTTATCAACTCAGCTCATTAATCTGACACGGATTGTCAAAGATAAAAACAATGGATCATTCTGCTAAACTGTGATTTGTCTGTAGTGGCAATGCTACATATACACATCTAAGACATACTTAATGTCAGGTACAAAGCAACGGTAAATGAAGTATAATTTAGGATTAGTAAGGCTTAGGTACCTTAACAGTACACTTCAGTCCCCTGCATTTAAGTCACTACACGCTACACACCCATTTGCCACCCTGGCATCCACACCCTGTTTGTCCGTCTCTCTACACTACACTGTGTCCAGCACTGGCACCTTTGGATTTCAGATTCATCCAACATGGATGTAATACTGTAATAAAATAAGTCATACAGTAAATGTTTAAATTTGGACCAGTAATTAACTGGATTGATCTTATTATTTTTTCAGTGTTAGTGACATGATGAATGTTCACAACTGAAGTTGTACAACAGATTTTCATGATTTGGTATGTAAACAACCCTAAAGTGTACATGGCGAGCTCCATGTGAACTGAACTCTGTTCTATTTTAAAAGAAATTTGTTCAGAACAGCATTATGCCGCATAATTATGCATAAGACAACAGAGCATACCATGAAACAAACTGGACATTAAGTACACTTGATCTGTAACAATATTACAAATAAATCCATCAAGGCCAGATTTGTCACTGACAGGCTATGATGCAACTTGATCTCAAGCTAAATATGGGTTATTTGCACTGTAAGTATGGAGCGTTCTGCAAAATAGACGAAAAAATAAGCTGTTATGTTGTTTTTTGTCCAGACTGAGAGGCAGACTGAGGATGGAAAAGTTTAGTTGCAGTTTGAATACACTTTTAGAGCCCAGTGAGGGTGCACTTGTGCTGTGAAAGGAAGTAAATATACTGTAATGTGTATTAACAAGGGTTGCTTGAAAAATGCACTCCAACAAAACTATTTCCAAAGGAGGTAGTACTGAACAGTGAATAATTCAATAACTCTACAGCATGGTAAGGAAAATGACTGTATGTCTGATTTCTGCCAAAAATACTCTTTGTAACAAATGACACCATATGGCTTATTAATGCTATTTTGACACTTGGTCGCTTGGTTTTATAATTAATGTCAAAAGCAGCTCACAGCTCTGTTCTGGTTAAGGTTACTGGACTTATAATAATACAGCTGGTTGGCTCAGAAATACTGTAGTACTGATTAAAGTTGTTTTGATTACAAATTGTGTGTTTGCATATTTTATTGTCTTGGCCACTTCAAACTGAAACCAATATGGATAACAACTTTAACACCATACCAAGTGATGAAAGGTAAGTGGGCACCCTAACCTTACATTCACGTGACTGCTGAACTGCTGAACATCTCACTCAAAAACCTTGAACATTAATCTACTGCTATAACAGCCTCCATTATTCTGGTCTCAGGCTTTCCACAAGTTTGATCCCATTTAGCCACAAGAGCATTAGTGAGTTCCAATACTGATTTCTGCCAATAAGTCCTGGATCTCAGTCTGCCTTCCAGTTCATCCCAAAGGCATCTGATGGGATCTGTGCAGGCTAGTCAAAGGCCAGGCTCTGTGCATCGGGGATATTGTCTTTTTGGGACAGGAAAGGAAAAGCTCTTTCCCAAACTGCTGACACAGAGTTGCTCAGCTTGGTACAAACTACAAAGGCAATTATTTGGTTATGGACAGGTGGCATTCAGCAATGTATTTGCTCTATTTATTATTTGGTGAATTTGGCATATTGGTGTCTTCACAGGAGCAAACTGATTAGAAAAAAAGTTAACTAGATGTCACAGGCTAGTTTACAGAGCCCTTCTAATTATTATACATAATGAATATATGTGCAGATAAAGGCAGGGCTAGAAGATATGTTTTATAAAATACAAAAAAATTCATTCAAATATCAGGATGTTGCTCTTCACCGACATGGAGTCACTCAGCCCTCCTCCCTCCATCCTCTTTCACCATCGGACCTTTGGTGTTTGTGAACGCAGCGCCAGGCCTGTACTTGAGTCAGCTAACCATCAGCACCACTTCATGTTTGTGGTTCTTCTGTGGCGGTTCCTCTCAGGGGGTTATGGACTTTCCAAACCCCTCCCCCACCTTCTCCCTCCCTTCGCTCCCCCTCTGGACTTTACTTTTGCCAGGAGACTGTGCAATGTGTCCTCACATCAGTCGTCAATGATGCAAATAGAGATGCCCCCCTCCCCATATAAAGATACATACATTCAACACGTCAAGTTTTTGTGAGGTTCCTCTCCTTCATTAGTTGGCTTGACCAGAAAATCGTCCTCAAGAACCTCATGAAACCCAAACTTTAAGTGAAACCAGGAGTGACAAAATGGGTCCTGTGCCAGATCAGAGTGGAGGTCACACATCTCATAAAGCCACATGAGTCCCTTTTTAAACCTCTTCCGACATCCAAGTCATTTAGGTGCCCTCTGACTGGAATGTGTGGTCTCCTTGCCAAACTATAAATGCCTGGAATGTGTTGCCTCAGACTGCGAAGCCAAAGTTATGGACGCGCCATTACAAGAGAATGTCCTTTTAGTGTGGTTCGGCAGTGAAACGGGAGATTTTCAGAGTCACGATCCCCTAAACGCATCATGTTTTCTCAGGACTAAATTGCTTTGGACAGCCAGGCTGAGACGCAGAGAACAGCCTGGTTTACAGGCTTCGAGGCCAAAGGGCGTGTGCAATATTCTCACATGCATTTGCAGGCCTTTTTTTGATTTCCTTCAAATTTTACATGATCACATGTTCTTATAATAACTTTCCAGAGAGACAGAATAAAAGTAAAAAAGGAAAATATTTCCATAAGGAAGTTTAAAATAAATTAAAAGCTTTTAATAACAAATTTTAAATCATAAACTGGTTACAACATCAACTTAGTTGTTATTTTCACAAAACATGTACATCAGCTGTCAGAAATGAGCATTAACTGCTAGCTGAACCAAGTAACAACTGACACAAATGGGCTGAAATTACAACTACTACTTGTCTGAAAAAACACTGTATCCTATAGCATCAAGACCCCCCTTAGCTGGAATGAAAGGAATCCATATTAAAAGTAATATAGTATATGAACAGGAGTGTCCACACACCACAAGAAATTAAATGGACCAATATACCAATGGACCAAGATATATTGCATATATATCTGAATAAAGTTTAGAAAAACTAAGTTTTTTAGTGTAATTTTAAACTGCTGCCACAGCAAACATGGCCTTGAAAACAAGAAAATCTCTCTCTCTTTCTGCACCTCCCCTTCCTTTCTCCCCGCTCTTCACTCTTTCCTTCTCCTCTGCCAGCGGTACACCTGTCTGCAGTCCTCCCCCTCTCCCCTCACCTCCTCTGCAGCCCTGTTAGGAATGTATGAGGCAGCATGTTTTGTTCTGGTCGGGCAGGGCTGGACCCGCTCTCCACAAGACTGGAAACCACATTAACAGACCTCCTGTACTGTTTGGCTGAGACGAGTACTGTAAATGTTCCTGGAGTTAATTTGCTGTATCGTCTCGTGGTTCAGGCCTGCTTCTCTCCTTGAGGCTCTAAAGGAGCAAAGACACAGCTCGGGCTGATTTGATTTCCACTTGATTTCAGTTCTTGCCTTCATTTTCCTTACTTGACCATGTGCGAAATGACAGCATGGGTACAATCCTAACACACTGCTTGAGTTGACACTTTTTATCAATCTAAATTTATATTTTAAAAAAGTAGCTAAAAATACGATGAATAGGATTTGTTGGTTTCTGTGTGAAAACAACAGTCAAAGTGTGCCCCTCCTTCCTGGCTCAGAGTGCACATGCTGCTGGTGTTCTAACGTACCGATGATCTGATCATTAGTCGCCATGTTTTCACAGAGTACTGTACCAAACCCTGCAAGCTGTCATTATCACGAGGCTACAGAGCACTGCTCAAAGTTTGATGTCCACAAATGTCCCAAAAACCCAAATTCTCACTGGCTAATGCTAAATAAAGAAACAGCATTGTTGTTGTTTTGCAGTGTAGAACAATATGTGTTACTGTAATAAATATGATGAGCAAACATCTGAGATCACATTTTGTTCTTACGTTGGAGTGTTTGGCTGTTTTTTTTGTATGTTACTGTCAGATGATTAAATAATAAATAATTAATAACACAAAACTCATTTGGTAATCCAAACAATAGCAATACTGGCTGGGGTTGCTGTTCAGGTGAGGTGTTGAGCAAATAGTCAATTGCGATGTCAATGGTATCGCCATAGAAACTGAAGTTATGCAATTAAAATAAAAAATCTCCAGTTTTTGACAAGATAATATAGTGTCGAAAAGAATACTGTTAGTTTAGTTAACGACAATAATGAATTCAGCAATAAATGCATCAAATGCCAATTACTGCTGGTGATGAATATGTCAACACTTCTTAACATCTTTTCAAGCTGCTACCCCACATCTAGGGTTTCTCCCACCCCCTCTCTCCTTAACTCTCCGTTACTCCCTCTTTCCCACTGCATCCTCCCATCTCTGCCTTTCCCTTCTCATACTGTACGTCTGGGAACCATGTACTGCCCTCTACAAAGCCAGTGGCAGCTCTGATTTCAGGCCGTGTTGTGAAAAAGCTCAAATTCAAATGTTATGTTTTCACTCGCCCTCTTTTAAAGGGGATATTAAGTCAATGTGCAGCAGATTGGCAGGGCTGGAGAACATTTTATGTTTTATGAAAGAGGGCTGCGGTGTGCGCACACACGTATAGAGATTTAAAGCTGACTGATCAAAGTCTCACATCCAAGAACAACAAACCAGCACTTTCTCAGGATCCACGCGGCCAAGTTTCACAGCTGATGAGAAGCATATGTGGTCGGCGGTGCCCTGTGCAGGTGCCTGCCTTCATGCCACACTGACAGATACTGTTCCTGCCTCCAAGTATTTTTCACAAGAACTAATGCACACAGGTATTGGCAAGAAATGTCTGTTGCATGAAAAGAGAGCAGCAAGATGTAGCAGAAGATGTGTAGGTACAGAAGAAATACGGGAAATTACCTTTCATGATTCCTCTCTCAAGGATCCTTTCTAAACAACTTGTCTATTCTGCTGATGCTCAGCTTGGTGGAAGTTTTGTAGTCCTTGAAGCAAGTGTCCACAGAAAACAAAACTAGTCAGAAATTCACCATTGAGGTGCCATCACCCTCATTAGTTAAACATTTTCCAGTTTTCCAAAGAAAGAGCAGAGCTCAATAGTCCCAAAATGTCTTACTTCCACAGATGTCAAAACTGATGAACAAGCAAAGACTTCAGGATTTTGTCACATTGACTGTTTTTCCATATGGTAAAAAAAAGCACCTCTTTAACCTAAAAAACGGTCTATTTCTAGATTATATGAAAAACTCTTGCAGGTCTATCAGAGATGAAGGAAACTAACAAGCGGCTCGCATTAAGTTTTGAACATGTGTGTTTGCCTGCAGCTTCCTGGCACCATCCCTCTCCTATCCAGAGCCTGGAGAAACTAAAGCTCCTCGGATAGAAACCATGTGCAACTTTAGAGAGGGAGGGAGGGAATGGAGCAAGAGAGGATGAAGAGAAAGCAGAGGGGTGGCAAGAAAGACAGGGAGAGGCAGAGAAAGAGGACGAGAGAGAGCGAGAGATGGGAGGGGAACAAAGAAACGGGAAAATGAGGGAGGGACTGGAAAAGGGACAGGGTGAAAAAAAGAAAAGGGAGCAGGAGGGAGGGAGGGAGGGAGGGTCCATGTGTTTTGTTGAAAGTCAGTTTTGTGGCCGAGGCTAATTGCTAACAAATGTCTGAACATTGTGGAGTGAGAACCTTGAATATCTGTGGCCTTGGCCTGCCAGGCAGGAAAATAGTTTCTGCAAACACACACCTACATACACCCTCTCTGTTTTTCTCACTCTCTCTCTCTCTCACACACACACACGTCAAATCTAATCCCTATCTGGCACCGGCTCGCCATCTCCTCAGCTTGTTCCAGCTAACCTCGACTGCAGAGTGTTAGACTTCACAGCAGGTGTAATTCTCTCACCAACACACACATCCGGCCGTCCAGCTGACGAGGCAGCTCCAGCGGCTGTCTGGCATTGTGAATTTTCAGCACTTTCATTTCTCTGCCTACACTCACTACACATAACACTATTTTAAATTCTGAGATCCCCAACAATTCTGGGCAGACTTGTAGAAATCTCAATTTGATCAAAAGGTGTAGCCGTAAAAAAAATAAAGTCCTTGAATATTTCACTGAACATCATGTTGAGTGTTGATGACGAGCTGTGACAAACTCACACAGAATCCATGGCTACGTACAGACAGCAGGCAAAAGTGGCCCAGATCTTTGCTCATATGTGTTCCAAATCTATTTGTTTTTTTTCATAACAGTTTAGACAGCAGAAATCACAGGGAATCCAATGTTTTCAATTCTGACTTGGGCCACTTCCATATGTGGTCCTAAATCAGACACTGTCTCTCTGATTTTTTGCAATGCAATCTCGCAATGTGGCTTTTACGTCACTCTAGCGGATGTTTTGAATGTTTTGTGTTGGAAATTTTGGGTGAAATCTGTCTCACTGGACAGCATCTTATAATTGAAACCTGAATGGTAACAATGAATTGTCTACATCTTTACTTCCTTACAACAGCGTACTGTGTGTAATGTTTTTGTTACTGTAATTAACCTTTTTTATTGTCTGTTGTACCTGCCAGTCAATTCTGGAAAGTGACTAGTTAACAGTGGAATCCATTATTGGCCACATTTAATGGATAATATGACAATCATGGCTGCAACAAATCGTAAAACTGGACCTGAGCTATAAATCCAAATTGAGCACTAAGACTTGTGGTGTGAATGAGGCCTTTGCAATACTGCCAAACAGCATGGACAAAAGGATTTCAACAACCTTCTGGCTAAAACATATATCAATAAACACAAAACCTGGCAACACAAAAGTCATACGTTTGAGTAGTCATGCACATCCACAAAATCTCTGATGAAATAAATTTATTAAAATTGTGACACAAGGAATACATGCACACTAGGCACAGATCTTCCTCAGCAAATACCTGAAGAAAAAAATGAAGGTACAGAAGAAATGTCTCATCTTCGTATGTGTCAAAAGAGCACAAAAGTTATTATCTCTAATGTATTATTACAGATTGTTAAATCATGAATATATGATTTATTAATAGCTGGTGGATTTCCTTATAAAAAAAAGCCCGTAAGTTATTAGAAAGCCAAAAAACATACAAAAACCTCAACAGGACAAACACTGGATAATAGCTTCCTTACTTTAACGTTTCAGCCCAAAGGAGAAGCAATATACACAGTCACCAAACTACTAATGTCATGCTGACATCATGGTCAGCCAATAAAGAAAAAACATTTAGATAAACACTTTCCATCACCAAATACCCTGAAGGACATTCTTTGTAATGGTTACTGCTGTACACAGCGGACACAACACTTCAGTGCTGCCAAATTGCTTCTCGTTACATCGCTATCTCAGCCGTAATCAGAGTGAATAAATGACCCTCTTAGAGATTACCTCTACATCCTTGAATGACTTTGAAGCCACATCCCTCTCTCCCCTCTTTTCCTTTATGAGTTATTATACCCTTGGATGCTCCAGTTTGTAAAAATGTGGATTTAATGACCAACGTCTTTGATCAAAAAGCTACCGGCCTTTGATTAGGACGTAAAGTTGCTTTATCAGATTCGTTCATGCACATTCCACCACACTGCTACTCACACAGCCTACTACACACACATCGTATACACACATATTTCCCTCTAAATTGATACCAGAATTATCCAAATGTTTGAAGTTCATCTGGGGCCTGTCAGCTACGGGTCGTTCAGTACCACCAATGGGACCAATTAAGCCTGGTGATAATTATGTTTTGTGTTGGGAGCCAGCAGAGCAGCTCATTCAGGGCTCTCTCTTCGCATGTGTGTGTTGAAAGGCTGAATTAATGCCACTGGTTGAGGCTTGGCTGCAGCGCTACATGGTTTCAATTCACTTGTTGGGCCAGTTTAACACTGGAGGAGCTTGGCACATGATGTGCATGCCCACACACATACGCACACAAGTTTGCAAAGCATCACGCAAAAGATAATGAACTTAGTCACAGTGGATCTGCTGCTGGTGAACTGTCAACACTGTGCAACACAATCTGAGCATACCTCAAGGCCAAAAATTTTTAACTCCACATATGCAGTGGTGGCCCGAGTCATGTTAAAATTCCTCATTAATAATGTGGCTGCCATGTAACAATTTTAAACACACATATGTTATTGTCAGACTGGTGTCGAAACAAAGCAAATCGTAGCCAATGTTTGGTAACCTGTACCTCTGCTAGAGTGAGAGCTGAAGACTTTTTAAAATTTAGATTTAAACTTGTGATACATTTTTGGCCACTTAGAAGCAACAGAAACAAGTTGGAAACACAATAAGGTGTTAGCAAACTTTTGCCAATGTACAATTCCAGCAGACGAAAAGTAACAGTATCTTTCACTTTGAGTCATGTTTCTGGTCAGTTGTGAGTCCAGTATTCACTTTTCTTTTAGCTGTTTCGGTCTTCTATGAGTTATATGTCTCATTGACTGTGGGGAGGGGCTTTGGAGGTGAATTTTAAACTAAGACCATTCTCTTCTAATCTTAAAGGCTGCTTTAATATAAGTTTTTTTTAAGCTCAGATGTGGTTACAGAAGATTATATATGTTGTACTTTAAATGCGCAACAAGTCAACAATGTAAGTAGGAAACAGAAAAATATAATTTGTTTAATTCTATTGTGGTTCAGTTGTCCTCAACTTCGTGTTTAATGGGGTAAGCTGCAGTCAGAAAAAAATCTGTTCTTATAGCGTGAGATTTTGTCCTGATGGGCCGCAGCCTGAAGACTTGTGTGATTTGACTCGGACTTTCCCCAGAAGATCTAAAAACAGCTGTCACCAGGCCAGTATTTCTTCAAATTAGGACCACATTTCACAAAACCCCCTGTTGCCTCATTGCATAGAGGATGCTGTTTCACGTGTTAAACATTTTCTCATTGGTACATGTTTGAAACAGTTTTTCTTATTTCCTTGTCACCCTCTCTGTCATTTTTAGAAACGAGGAAAACCTTTTTCCTACTGTTTTGCTCTTGTTCTCCATATACACTGATCATCTGTACTGCAGATTTCCTGCAGCACAGACTGTGAAATCCTGTGTTTAGAGGTCAACACACTTGAGCTGTGAAGAACCATCACACTTTTAAGCCAGCAGTTCCAGAACAGCTACTAAAAGCAAGGCAAGATATGGGCAGAAACAGAAAAAATAAACTTTGTGTCTTTTGTTTTAACATCTTGTAAGCATTGTGTTCAACTTTATTTTCAGAAAAACATCCCACTATGTGCACTGCACTAATGCAAGCACACAGACAACTTGTCACATTCCCAGACCTGTTGATGTGATAAACCAGTGCAGTAGGCTTATATAGGCTAGTTAAAATAGTCAACATCAGTACCACCACCCAAAAATGACAATGCCAACATATGATATAAATGTTTATATAACATATTTATATCATAGTTATTAATATGTAAGACACAGATGACCCTTTGTTCCAGATTTTTTAGACCATATTCTTTAGTATGTTTATCCAGGCTGGGGTCCAGGCACAATCAATCTGAATTTGTTGGACTAAAATACATAATTAAACTGTTTATCAGAAATATTGCTACATAAAGCATCTTCTAGTTATTATCATGATTGTGAAAACTAGCATCTCTCAGGAATTTCCAAGCTATGAGTGTGCGAGTGCAGTTCAGAGAGGCTGTAAATCAGAATAAAGGATAAACAGTGCAAGATGTTCCAAGATTCCCATCCTCTGAACTGCTGTCTGACAGCAATTTGATTTTTTTGCAATAGCATACATCTTGGTTTAATGAAGCTCTATCCGGAGTACTTCAAGAAGCAGATAAGTCTCCAGAAATAGTGACAGTGAGGCTGGAAATAGAGGAAATAACAACAGGAAAACTTTTAAGAGGAACATCTGGCTCTGAATACAATGTAACTCCTCACCACATGATCACTATGATTTAAATAGTGTCACATAGAAACTTTGTTTAATACATTAAATCAACTAAAGCTGCTCTTATGGCAACTGCTGGTAAATGCTGTCCATTGCTCTGGCTAGAATTTCATGTGTGGGGGCCATATTGGAAAGAGTAAAGGACAGGTTTTTAGAATTTCTAATTTGTAGACATGTAAACATATGAGCAGTATCATTACATAATATTCATGTCACATAAACAAGGAACATTGTCATGAAAATGAATGAAAGCATTTACATGCTGGAACACAAACCCATCACAAAAAATTCAGTAAATAAACTTCATCCAGTGATTAAGGTAATGAGAAGTGGCTGAAAGCTTCAGAAAATTTACAAAAAATTTACGTCTGCTAAAGCGGCAATGCGTGTGTGGGCCTTTTTGTATTATTACTGTTGTTTCTTTCACGTGTTCCCTAAAAAACCTGGCCACTGGTCATCTTCATCCTCATCAGTGGGGGCTATCTCATTATCATTGCAATGCTTGGCCTATTGTAGACTATACCTAGGAAACATTCAGCTCTTATTATGGTTAAGTAATCACTACAACGTCAGACTTGAGTGTGATATGTCAGAGTGTTCTGAAGTGTCATAGTGTAATGTAATGTGTGTGGATGTTGTGATATGTCATAATACACTATGATATCATAAAATGTTTGGAAGTCATTCTGTCGTGTGACGTGTCAGTATTGTGATGTTACAGAATGTTGTAGTAAAATTGTATGCTGTGATGTTCCATACAATGTTGCAATGTCATGGAATGTTATAAAGTCAGTATACTGTGATGTGTTACAGAACAGTACAATGTCAGTTTAATGTGATGTATGACAGACAGAATGTTGAGAGATGTCACAGTATACAGTGATATGTCATAGTATTCTGAAGTGTCACAGTGTAATGTGATGTATGGATGTTGTGATATGTAATAATACACTATGATATCATATAATGTTTGGAAGTCATTCTGTAGTGTGATGTGTCAGTATTGTGAATATTGGTAGTTTGGGCACTGGTTTATCCAGTGACCATGATCACCACAGTGAAAACATTGATCATTCTGTCTAGGGCCTGTTTTGAACCTGTTGTTGAACTTTGTTGTAAAATTATGTCACAGTATATGATGTGCCATCAAATGTTGCCGTGTTAGAGTTTAGTGTCATAATGTATCATAAAATGTTGTGATATGTCATTGAATGTTGTAATGTCATGGGGTACAGTGATGTATTATGGAATGTTGTGATGCATACAATAATTTTCATAGTATAATGTATGTGTCATGAATATGTAGGCTATGATTTCATATAACACAATAATACAGTACTTATAAAATGGGATTTCATAGTGGATGTGACATAGAATATTGTCTTGCCATAATATACTGTGATGCTTTATAGTATGCTTTGAAATCAAAGTCTATTTTTATGTGATTGAAAATTGTTATATCATAGTATACTGATGTTTCATGGAATGTGTCATGGAATGTTACAATATCATAGTGCACTGTAATGTATCATAATGTACTGTAATGTATCATAGAATGTTGTGATGTTACAGTATACTTGTTATGTCAGAATATTGTGATGCCAAAGTATTCTGTGACATTTCATGGAAAGTTGTAATAGCATAGTTTAATATGTGTAATAGTGTAATACCTCATAATTGTGTGTTACAGTACAATACAAACACAGTACAGTACATAGAGTGATGCAAAGTCAGTTTAATGTATAAAGTTTTAATGTTGTAATAATCTATACTGTGTCTGAATATGTGATGTCATGTTATACTATGATATGACAGAATGTGGTTCAATTTGATATGTGATTGAATGTTGTGATGATGTGTCCACTCCATTCTATATATATATATAATATATATATAAGTGTTGATACTGTAATGTGTCATTGTGTGTTTTGATGTGTCATTGATACTGTGATCTGAATCTCTTACAGAATACTGTGATGTCACAGTATGTAACTATTTGTCTCAAAGCACCCTGGATTACTCATAATATAACTTAATTGTTTACTGGGTAGAAATATAAATAGCTGATATATGGCAACCAAGCTAAAATGCACAGGAAAACATTGTGTGTATGGTGTATTGGGATCTCTAAGCAGTACCATTTACTGTACAAGAGTGGAGTTTCTGCCACCTAGTGTCACATTTGGCCTTTGCACTGAGGGACAAAAATAAACAAAGCAAAATAAAAACAGGCTCAGGGGAGTACAAATTAAAATGTTTTAGTGAAACTA
This sequence comes from Amniataba percoides, assembly GCA_037176925.1. NCBI lineage: Eukaryota > Metazoa > Chordata > Actinopteri > Centrarchiformes > Terapontidae > Amniataba > Amniataba percoides. Next base: position 5,359,780 of record JBAJHX010000031.1, on the reverse strand, counting down.
GAGAACGTGTGAAAGTTTATGTAGATATGCTTCAGCTGTCAGCAAACAAAGACCAAATCAGCAGTGAAATTCACAGATTAGGTTCCTATGTCATTTAATCTTTTTTGTGGAAGAGATCACATTGACAGTATTTGAAATAGATAGGAGACCACTGGAGCTGGAGAGCATATCTGGGATGTTACATATACTGCAAATGTGTGGTGCCACATGTATATAGTGTGTTTTTAGTGTGGTGTATATTTTCAGTTGTATTTTTTTTATTCTCCTAAACTCTTTCCTATTTCAGTTGACGCTTTTCTGTTAGAATTTAAATCTACACAAATCTACAAACCTTGTTGCGTATCATGTTTTGTTGTTGCTTGCTGTGTTTTTACAATCATTAGCTCTAGCTCTTCACACAGGTGGTCGGTATGGACTACACTGTGGTTTGCTTGTCATTAATTTGAGATAAAAGACATCTAATGGCCACGTCTTTCAGAATTCATGAACTACTTCTCACTCAAGCTCAACCACCACCAAAACTGTGGCTCTAAAGTCCTTTTTGTGCCTGTTTACATACGGCATCTAACACTGAGCTTGCAGATCACAACCAGCTGAATACCCCTCACCTCGTTCTCCCCTTTCCAAGGCTGCAGAAGATCCTACAGAGACTGCCATTTCAATGTACAAACATAAATAGGGCGCTCTCTAGAGTTAGTGTTTGGAACATGGAAGTCATTTTGGAACAACATGTCCCAAATATGAAGCTACAAAAACATAATTATGAAGATTATATCCGATTTCTGCCAGTAAATCACAGTCACAAGTTTACATTCATACCCAACAAAAAAAGTTACGGTATATTGATGTAAATTATTATTATTATGTTATATCTAAAAACAAAGGTAAAAAAAATCAACTGTACTCCAAGGACTCTGGTTACTGATTTTCATTCTTAATGACCTCTTTGAAAGAGTCACAGAGTGGTTTAGAGCTTATCCCAGAACTCTTTTCGAGCTCTACTCTACATGTACATAAAATGAATATGTATATTTCTGTATTGCATCACTGGATTTAATATTATAAACTTGGATAGATAAAGAGAACTGTCTGAACAGTTGTAAAAAAAAAAAAAAAAAAACATAATGTGACTAAGCTTATGTGAATGTGTGTTTGCTATGGTAAAATGGCCTTTAACAGATTGTGTAGTGAGAACTTTTATGTTGTTAAGATGCCTGTAAGTTCTGGTAAGAGCAGAGCCTTTGTCAACGTGTGGTGTTCAGACATAAGAAATATCACAAGTTAAACTGTGTCATAAAGTGTGTACATATCTACTAGGGAACCGTTTAAACAGCAGAAAACAATTCTGCAAAGAGGTGACTGCAGCTGACACAGAGCTAAGGAATCTGTGTATGAGTGTATGAACGTGTGTGTGTGAGAAAGAGTGAGATTTACTGGAACATCCATCCCCCAAGATAACACTTGACCTCATATGCTGTTTATTAGGATTAAAGGATTATGGTTTTCTTTACACACTTGGTATTTATAATAATTTATTTGACAGGTGCTTCCTCAGTCACTATCAGAACGATTTCACCCTTCTGTGCTTGTCTAAATTCCAAAAAAGTCTCCTCACATTTCTGGAAAGTTGCAGTACATGTTCGTACAGGCTGACTTTCAGTCCCAATAGTATGGAGCTCTGACATCAATGGCGTCTGAGCTGTATGGATGCAACTCTGCATTTCATTGCTATTCTGTGAAAATCATGTATCTCTAAACTGTTAGTTTTGTAGCCGCTAAGAAAAACAGCCATGCTGGTCCCTTTTTTCAGATAATTCCATGGGATTTAAAATTTCATTTTGCTCAACGGGTATGATAAGGATATCCTTTATGTTAGAATTAACAACTACCAAATGTGGAGAGTTTTTAGTGCAGCTCCACCAACAAAACAGTGACTCCAATTATTTAAAAAAAAGAAAGAAAATAGATTTCCATGACAGTTTTTTTTTTCTGCAACTCCTACACACTTCTGTTCACACTGTTCTGAAATTTTACTCAAGAAACAAACACGCCTATTTCACAGCAGAAATTTTGTGGGAAAGTACACACACTCACACACACATATATATTTATATATATTTGTGGAATGTGCACATAAAAAGATGTGGGAGTGTGGTTACTAAATGTTGAGTCACGCTCAGGATGAATCAAATGTTTTGTCTTTCTGCTCAGCAGCTCTGAGTGCTGCTGCCAATAAATTACAAAACTTCTGGAAAAGTCCTCAGGCTCAGGACCATCAAGTGGTACAGTTTAACACCACAACCAGAGGAAAAGGCATTTGGATTTCAAAATATAAGCACAACCTTTCTTTTACACTAGTAATTCCTCAGGGTTACTGCACATACAAAGTCACAGTAGATCTATTAACTATCACTATTAACTATTTATAATGAATAAAGCAATTCAAACAAAACATGGACACTTAGGGACAGATTTGCATGAAAAATATTTTAACATCCACTTAAACACCCACAGGACCCACAATTTTCATGTGGACCATCAGAGTCACTAAACTTCCCCTCTATTTAAAGCAGTCAGTTGACATTTTTGGGAAATATGCTCCAGAGATTGATATCAGGACTGATATCTATGCGAAGCTCAAGCTAGCAGCCAGGTTAGCTAACATACTGCAGACAGGGGCTACAGCAAGTCAGACTCTGCTCAAAGTTAACCTGTCCACTGTCTTTTACATAGTATATATTATAGCTCTGTGTTTATGTTCGCCTACCTTTGCTCAGCTCTCTTGTCCGCTCAGCTCTCTTGTGTCTGTTTCTGTTTTCCTTTAAAATGTCAGTGTTACAAACACACCTGGTTCTGGTTCAGATTCAGTCACTTCCTGGAGGCCCCGCCGGTTGCCAGGCAACAGCTCAGCGCCAGGATTTAGTCTGGTCCATGCAGCAGGTTAAATAATGTTTTCACATGTTACTTGTACATGTTAAACAACAAAGATATATAATGTGTTAATAAGAAAACCTTAGAGGTACTGATAGGCTGCTTCTGTTGCCTTTGGTCAAGCTGTTTCTTCCTATTTCCACATTTTATGCAATGCTATGCTAATTGTCTGCTGAATATAACATTATTGAATATCATTATATAATTTAATAGTGCTTTAGATAAGATAAGACAAAAAGAGACATGTTTCCAAAAACGTGAAAACATTTTACAACTTCAATATATCATACATGAGAAAACACAACGTTTTTCCCCTCGATGCTGGTTTCACCTTGAAACAAACGTTGAGGGTAGAGATTTATTTTGAAGGCTAACAAAGGAAGTTGACTCTTGTCGTCCGGCTCTTTGACGGTAGCGGCGGCAGACAGCGTGCCTGCCCCGTGAATCACATGTCCGCACCGTCCCCGTTATCCGCCGCTATAAATCGGAGCAGCAGAGAGGCGCAGGCAGCTTCAGACGGGCTGGAGACTCAGGAAGCAAACAGAGGTGAGTCAGAGGAGCTGTTGTTGTTGTCAGTGTCTGCAGCCTGGTGATGTTCGGAGTTAAAATTGTCTCTTTATATGCTTATTATGTTAAAAAAAAAAAAAAAAAAGCAAAGTGCAACGTACAAAATAACTGCATTACCAGGTTTAGTGTATGAAATGTCAGATTATGAGCACTTTAATACTGCTGCATAATGTTTTGTTTTCTTATCTTATTTATTTTGGTGCTCTCAGTTGTTTTCCTCCATGCAGATCTGCTGACCTCATGGCTGCTGTTTGTGTTGCTTACTCATGGGTGTGACCTCCATCTTTGGATCAAAACAGCTGGATTAGGGTAGATGACATCATGTTGTGGTCGATCCACTTTAATACTCTGTAGGCTGTAAACTTGGGAGCGCCCAGCAGCAATATGAACTGCAGAACAGGAGGTTCAGGCTGCTTTGATGCCTGATGGTGCTGCATGAAAAAACAGCCTTCACTTATAATGATACAGTGATCGCTCAAATGTACATGCACTGTAGAACAGTTATTTGGCAATACTGATAGTTGCAAAAGTCCTTTTTTTTTTTTTGGACATTTTCTAGTTGAAAACTGACCTTAATTCGGTCAAGTGAATCCTTTGTGTGCAGAAATCCCCAAACATTTAAAATGAGGCCAAAATGAGGTCACACATGCCATTGTCCCATTTGTTGTAAATGGATTAGTTAATTGTTCCTTCTTATTCTGGCACTGGGAAAGTCGTTTGTGCAGGTCGGGGCGTCCAGTGAAATGAGCATCAGCAGCAGGACAAGCCTGCAGTTCTCAGTTGATGTGTAAATGTGTAAATGTAACAGATATTTTAGATACCGCAGATCGAAAACATTAGACAAGGTGAAACTTTTCTCAGGGAAAATGCACATTACAGCAGCATACATAAAAGCTAAGAGATAAGAAAGTGGGTGATTTAAACTTAATATATAAAAAATAAAGATATTAGAGAGTAAAATTATTTAAAAAGCTATACACATTATAATATATACATTACATTACATTCATCCATGATGAACTCTATATGATATAACACTCTTAAGCATAAATAATAGATAACATGATATGTATAATTCTATATCTTATTATTATAATAAATAATAATGATAACTTAGTGTAAAATGTCTACCACAGTTTTTTGTTTGACTAACTATCCAAAGTAGTCTGTTTATTATCATAAAACACATGAAATGTGGTTTCATATTTGGGACAAGCTCTTTTGACATTTATTTCTAAAAATGACGAACTGATGAACTGATTATCCAAATCTTTTGGGATTAATATTCTGTTGAGCAACTCAGTAGTGAATTTTCTTCATTTCATATTAATGTATATAGTATACATATACAGTAATATTACAATGCAATGAAATATATTTTATAGGAATGGAACAGATTATTATGTAGCAAATATAATAATATTAAGATACATTCATAACAATATATTGATTATTCTGTTGTGAATTGAGAAGTTTTTGTGTTGGACTCACAGAAAACAGTCAAACCAATATCAGATGCAGATGTGTAGCACAGATTTATTACTTGTATTTTACAACATGAAGCTGACACAGAACTTTCTGGATGGTAACATCTGGCCTGGAGGACAGTAGGTGGGTCTGCATTCTTTGAATTGTGTAACCAGGATCCCTGCAGCTGCTGCAAAGAAAATACTGAAGCTCGGCCTCTGTATTGTAAATGATTTCTTCTTTTTCTCCTTCTTGTCCTTTTTATCTGTCTCTGACAAAGTCTCTGACTTTGTTTTCGTCTCTCCCCCTTTGCATTGCTCATTCCTCTCTCTCTCTCTCTCTCTCTCTCTCTCTCTCTCTCTCTCTCTCTCTCTCTCTCTCTCTCTCTCTCTCTCTCT
>JBAJHX010000031.1:5331428-5350653 GCA_037176925.1 Amniataba percoides | reverse complement strand
AGATAGATAGATAGATAGATAGATAGATAGATAGATAGATAGATAGATAGATAGATAGATAGATAGATAGATAAGCAGAATATATTTCATCTTAAAATCACTTTGTTATAACCTACAGAAAAAAGTAAAAAGTAAACACTATCTTACTGACATTTGATTTCTAGGAAACATCACTGTTCTAAGCAAGGATTTCTTGCCTCTCTCTTCTTTCCTCTCTGTTTGTCTCCAGGAAGCTCTGCGAACAGCTCAGGAGATGGAGGCCAAGCTGGAGAAGGAGGAGGAGGTCTGCAACGCGAGCATGAGGGCTCTGTGGGAGGAGTGTAAGCCCTGTCTGAAGAACACCTGCGTGAAGTATTACTCCCGAACCTGCAGCAGCGGGTCCGGACTGGTGGGACGCCAGGTCAGACCATCACATGCACACACACACACACAGATACTCACAGCAGATGATCTATTTGTAAGCCTTTATAAGCCTTTGATTGAGTTGCATCTTTGTGTGCAAACAAATGTTTAAAATCAGTCAGTCGCTCCTGCTTTTCTCACTTTTCTTAACAATCCCATCCCCTGCCTCTCCTTTCTTCACTCAAACTCAAAAAATACATCATAATACAGCAGAAATATTTCAAGTATTCAAAACCAAAAGTTATTATTTTGTTTAATCTACATTTATATATATATATTGTGTTTTCTCTGAATATTTATATTAATTTATCCATAGCTGGAGGAAGTGCTGAACAGAACATCTCCCTTCTCCATCTGGATCAACGGTGAGAAGTTGGACTTCCTGGAGCAGGAGGGGCAAAAGCAGAACAAAGAGTTCAAGAACCTGGAGGACAGATACACAGAGATGGCTGATGGTGTGGACAGCATATTCACAGACAGTATGAAGGTACTTTACCTGTAGACCACAGATGGAAACCCTGGACAAACACAAAGCAATGAATGAACTGGATTGTGTGAATCATGTGTCTCCGTGTTGGTGGTGTCTCTCAGGTGGCGGATCACGTGCACTACAACCCTCCAGTGTTCTTCCTTCCCAATTTCCTGACACCGTACACTCGCCGCAGCAGAAGCATTCGCTCTCTTTTCCAGGATCCCTTCCACGGCTTTCAGAGTTTGTTCTCTCCCATGATGGGCATGGGCAGGAACTTCTTCAGCTCCGCGATGGACATGGACTCTGATGCATCTCCTAATGAGGGTACATTTTCCACTTAGATCACAACATCCGGTGTCTTACGCACTTCATGAAAAAAAAGATTTTAAAGTAATTAATCATTTTTTTGTGCCGGGTTGCAGACGGCAGCGTGGATGAGGATGTGGTCATCACCAAACCTTTTGGCAATGGCAGGATGACCTGCAGAGAGATTCGCCGCAACTCAGCCGGCTGCCTTAAGTTCCGCAATGAGTGCGAGAAATGCAAAGAGATCCAGCATGTTGGTGAGATGACTGTCGTTTAATCTCAGCGCCAATGGTATTAGCCTATAATGAAAACATGAATCAAAGAAAGGTATAATAAGTGAGGAGGATGATACAGTCAAATCATTAATGAGCCAGAAAATGTGTAACATATATGTCGCAAAAAGAAACAAATGAAGACTAGTACTTAGGGAAAAATAAATCAGTTGCTGCAGCGAGGTCCGGTTCTTGTTTTCAAACACTGTCTTTATTAGAGCAACATAGTGTAGACTTATGATCATTTTGGAAACAGAAAGGAAATCAAATCAATGGCAGCGGATGCAGAGAGAGACTGATTTCATCATGTAATCCAGCCCTTTGTGTTGATGATGATTTTTTCTGTCATATGCATTTGAGAAATTTAAGACATTTGACAAATTCAAGGAGGTTCATATTGATTTCATATTCAGATAATGTTATTTACTATTATGCAACTGGAAGTAATGCTGGTGTGGCTCTTGTCCATATTAATGTTCAGAGGAATCAAAGGAACTTCTCCATTTTCATTTATGGAATTATTACAAAATAATTTTTGGGGGCAGTTTATACGTTTATTTGGAAGTCAACAGTAGAAGGTAGACAAGAAATGAGGGAAGAGGGAGAGATGAGGGTCACCATGCCATAAAGGTCCCTGATAAGAAATGAACAATGGTAGGTGGTTGTCATAACAACCCCTTCCACACATTGAAGAGTTGATTTAAAAACACCACAGTCATTTATCAGACATGTGATGTAACCTACGCTCAAAATGCCAAATAATATAAAATCTCATGCCATGAAACAAATGTAACGTCGTCTTCTAATCAATACGACCCCAGTGTAAGTGTCAGGAAACTTTGCTCTGGCTCTGTGATGACAGCGTCTGTCTGTCTGTCTGTTTCCTTCGCAGACTGCTCCGGGAAGAGGCCCCTGGAGGGCCCACTGAAGGAGGAGCTGGAGGAGGCGCTGGCCATGGCCGAGCGCTTCACCCAGAAATACAACGAACTGCTGAGGAGGTTCGAGGAGAGGATGATGAACACCTCCTTCATCCTGGACCTGCTCAACAAGCAGTTCGGCTGGGTGTCGTCTCTGGCAAACGACACCATGGTCAAGAACGACATCTTCCGCATTCAGACGGTGTGTATGTCAATAAAAGGCCTCACTTTGATCCCGACGGCCGCCTCGTAAGTTGGATTTTCTGCTGTTCAGAAGTGCGTTAAAGCTGCCCTCCCTGTGCCGCAGGTGAACTGCACGGACACGGAGAAGAAGCCAGGTGAGGAGGAGAAGCAGCCCGGAGAAACCAACGTGTCTGTGCAGCTCTTCGACTCCCCGCCCATTAACATCAACGTGCCCGGCGACATCCCGTGGACCGACCCCAAGTTCTCCGAGGTGGTGGTCGACGAGGCTCTGGACCGCTACAAGGAAACCAGCGTGTGAGTGTCACGCAGGAGGAATCGTAACCAAAATACAAAGGAATAGTTCTGAAATAAACTTTTATTTTTTTGTTTATTTTACCTTTATGCATTCTCTCTTCACTCTGTAAAAATACAAAATAGGAAGAGGAAATTAGATTAAGTTGTGCATAAGGTCTACATAGTAGAGAACTTTTTCACATTTTGTGGTAGCAAATCATCTTTAAATGGAAAAAAAAGAGTAACAATCCAGGGAAATCCAGGGAACTTAAACTTTTTGTAAAACTGTGGTCTTGTGTGGTTATCCCCCTGTGTCACTTTACTTTGAAAATAGCAGATGGATCATATATTACTTATATTTATTACTTTCTACACAGACAGAATATAACCTCTGTATAATCTCTTTATTTTTCCAGCGTGGTCAAATGAAGTCCCCGTTGGATCTGCGGGCCGACCTGAACTGTCCGCTGACACAAGAATGATCTGGATTTGTTAAAACGCACCTGAAACCCCAACGATGAACACACCTGGGAAATCAGCTGATGCCAACACACTAATTCTATTGTAAATCCTCTTTAAGTCCTGCTTTTGCAAACGACACAGTGTAACCTCAGAGATTTATATTGGTACATTAGAGCTCTTTGTCCTGCTGTGAGAGAACATACTCAATAGTTGTAGATTACTCGTGTATAGTACCTCCAACATGAAGCCTTAGAGCAGATGTGAGCTGTGCAAAAAGGTGCCACATGATCTATGCTTTAGTTTGTTAAAAGGATAAATGTATGTAACTGACTCTGAAACTATTTCTTCTCTGCATTCAGCGTTTCTAAAACATGAAAATTAGACTGATATTTCCTCCACAGAAAAAAAAAAGTTGATTTGTTGCAAATATTTGTAGAAAACTAAAGTTTGGAGCAAGTTTGTTCAGGCTGTTTTGGTGAGTTTAATGACCTGAAGTTCACTTTGACAGATCTCTGATGGCTTTTATTGGAGTTGGTTGAAGTAGTTAATTTGCTGGAGTTAAATTCACTGATCGGAGAGATTAAAGATGTGCAAAGAGAAAATAGGGGTTTATTTTGTTCAGGTTTTCTTTGAGCTCCTACGTATATCAGCCTGGCAATGAAGCAATAGAGAATTAATAAAACATCCTCAAACCCACTCAGTGTCTTTGTCTTTGTTTTTCACGAAAGTTCTCAATTTTACTCCCAGTTTGAATCTCATTAATAATTGCTGTTATTTAAATTTTGTACTCAACTTTTGTAGCAATATTTCTTTGATTGTAGTACAGAAATGGACGAACACGTGTCAACTGTAAAATATGCATTAGCATTGTAACTTCTTCCAGAACTTCATCTGATAAGCACTAATTGCAAATACTTTTAGTTCAATTTCCACCTGCTTTCTTTTCTCAAACCTTCTGTCACTTTAGTATTATATTCTTTCCAGTTCGGGCTGTTTCTGGTGACTTCCAACCATAATTGTATACTTTCATATCATAAATATTTTATATTCACCATGGACTGCTAGTGAAGATAATGATAGATTTTCACACAAATTTTTGAAATAGAAAACCACTTCAGTAAAATAACTTCTAAGAAAATGAGGATTTTGTCTGAATATTTCTAGCTAACTAATCCATCCTGTGATCATGACAACTCCCATTACAGCCCTATAACTGGATTTCAAATCTTTAAAAGGACTTTTCCATCATATTAAATATTAAGGACTAAATCATCCACATTTAAACTGGTAAAAAAAAAAAAAGAAAAGAAAATCCATTCAGATATCAAAAGCACAGAAATGAACCTGTATTGTAAAATATTCCACGCTGTTTAAACCTGCAGAAAGTTTCGTCTTCGTGTGGAAACTTATTGTCCATAAAAAGAAACAGAGTGAAAAAACGTGTTTTTGTGGACTTAAACAAGAAAATAAATCAGTAACGAGAGCAGCCTCTAAAATATTGTGCCGTTTTTATTTTTGTGTAAAAATCACACAGCTGCTAGTTGACTCTGCAGAGATACAGTACATCCATGCAGTTAAACATCTAGGATCCCACAGCCAAGAGAGAAGGAATTAAATAGAATATTCTTTCGCTGTTAGTCAGCAATTAATGCAAATTTACATATGAGTCCAAAAGTGTGTATCATATACAATATACAACACAGATCTGGGAGCAAATATCATTCAAAATCCCATCAAAGACTTCATTAATGAATGATTGCTTCTGCCTGCCTGGATTGCCTTTTGGGTTCAGAGAACGGAGGGGAGCTTTTGTGCTAGCAAACATAAATCAATCCCACATGAAGGTTTTTAATTGGGTTTTAAATGGTATTAGTTCCAGGTCTGGACACAATATAACACTCTCTCTCTCTCACAGACACACACACACACCAAACACACCAAGTATATCATCGTCCTCAACAGCAGAAAAAAGAAGGCGAGCCTTGAAACAACAAGGAAGAGAGGTCAGTCAGCCACCGTGGAAACCTGAACGCCAGTCGGAGGAGTAAGGCTTTAGAAGAAGACAGTTTCTTCACAAACACACAGGAAGCTCCGGGGGTCAAAATATAAAAAAAAAAAAGAATTAACCAAACAAGACGGGATATTTTAGGGTACTGGCACAAAAACCTTTACAGATTCCAGGTTGTAACTGAAGAAATAAAACTCGAGTGGTTCATTCATTTCTTTTTTTCTTAAAGCATCTTCTTTTCTTTTTTTTTTTTTAAATACACGAGAAAGACAAGAACAACATGCAGGTTAAAAGAAAGCGAAAGAGGGACGTAACAAAAAAAAAATACAAATAGAAACAAGGAGGTTTAAGTTCAAAGTGCAGTTGGGTCATTCAGGTCTCCGTTCTGTTGACTGGTCTCCGTCTGTAGGCCTGTTAAGCTTCATCTACAACCAGCGAGGGTCGTATCTTGCAGGATAGGGTGAAAGTGCCCTGATAAAACTGATCTCAAGTTGACTTCCCTCTGGAGGTGGGAGTGGGAGGGGGGGAAGCAGACTGCTCGTCAGTACCAAAAAGAAAAAAAAAAGGCAAAATGAATCACAAACATACAGTAGATGGTGTTTTGGAAGATCTAAGATACAAAAACCAGAGTATACTGTTCACACAGTTGCTACTATCATAGTACAAACAGCTAAGTATAGTTGGTCTGTGAAGATGTATCCGTACTTGCATAGTGCCTACTGCCCCGTTGGAAAACAGCTGAATTTGTAAATCCACATCAGCTCTATTTGCACCATCGGTTTGGATCCGTGCACACGTGTTCGCTGACTGGGAATCACAGCAAAACTTCTCCCAGATCGGCAACGCAATTCTTCATAAATGCCGCCTCCTACAGTCAAGCAGCTGGAATATCCCCAAACCCTTCAAGTGTTTTGACTCAATGCTTTACCATCCAGGTGGAGTTAGAGATGGGAATTTACCGCAGCGAACCAAGAGTAAAGAGATTTAAACGAAAGCCGAGATGCACAGAGAAAATGAAGAGAAACCTGTAGGAAGAGAAGTCGCGTATTTCTTTAAAAACACATCCCAAGTGGAGGTGAGGGAGCAGAGTGACAGTTCGGTCATTTGGCATGAAGTTAAACCATTCAGTCGCATTAATCCCCAAACACTGTGTAACATGAAGAAAAAAAAAGGACCAAGCACATTCATTCTTTCACTGTATCATGCAGTCAACCACACACACACACACACTTCGACTTCGAGGGCCAGTAAGAACACAGGATGACTCAAAAACAAGAAAAAAAAGCCTTCACCATGATGATTTAGCCATTGAAGGCCTCACACAAACACACACACACACAACATCCTGTCCAGAAGTAGCCCAGCATGTTTTCTGGACAGACTGACCGCACCAAACCCCAGTCAAAAAAAGATCTATTTTACAGTCTTTGCTTATTGGTACACGTAGATTTCTTGTGTAGACCTACTCATATTTTCAAAGCCTCTATTTCCACAGTTGTTTTCAGGTCTTACTTGGTGTAGAAAAGTAGGTAAAAGAGGAGAAAATTAGGAGAATAGTTTGATATTTTGGGAAATACACTTGTGAGCCTTCTTTCCAGGGTTAAGATGAAGCAGTTTCAGTGTATAACTATAACAGAGAGTATAACAGAGACAGGTTGACTGTTTCTCTTTGCTTACAGTCTTTATGCTAAGCTAATCACAGACTCTGTCACGTACATAGTGCACATGAGACTGATTAAAGATCGTCAAGTATAACTCGAAGAAAGAAAGCACCGGAGCGCTTTTCCCAAATTACTGAACTGTTTCCCTAAATTTTTTAAGAGTTTGGTGTGGCAGAGTCTGCACCCCGCGAGAGGATAAACATACTGGTGCTAGCCTCAGTAAGTCACTAAACAGGAGCACAAATACACAAACAGTCACACACACAGGAATAACACACTTCGCTCCTCTTCTTCAGTCATTCAGAGCGTAAAGTCATCGGACGCCAGCAGTTTGCCTTCAGACCACACTTGCCGTCGGAGCGCCGTGTCTCCTAACCATTTGAGTCCGCTGTCGTCCTCACGTTCACCTCTCTGTAGAGAAAATTGAAAAGTGCCAGTTTGTAAACCACCCCCTCTTCCCTCCCCTCCCCCACACCCCTGTCACCTCCTCCTCCTTCTTTAGGTAAGACTGCGCTCTCAGGTCCTTCCGGTTTCTGATTCATAAGTGTGTGACTGAGCGTAAAGAGTTTTAACGGAGCACCCTGCAGCAGGTCCAGGGAAAGCTGAAATGATGTGGGGAGGGGGGGTCGGGGGGGTCACACTGAGGGCCACAGCCTTGTTTCGGATGAACTACAGCCGAGTTTTCCTCTTCACGTTGGTTAAAGATGAGAGAAAGGTCTGAGCTGCTCCAGCTGGACTTCCAGGGATATCCTCTCTTCAAGCAGGTCCTGGAAAAGGAAAAGAAAAGGAAAACTGACTTTTTGTGTGCCATAGAAGGAAGAATGAGGGAAAAAAAACATCAAAGCGCACATCCTGCATACCTTCAGCTGCTGCTGCAGTTCACTGTTAAGTCGAGCCAACACTGTGTTCGTCTCCTTGTTTCTTCTGATTGAAGCTTGAATTGCCTTTTTGTCCTTTCCTACTGACCTGAAAACACACAAAGACACACATTTTTTACTAAAATTGCGACACATACAAAAATGAGAGTGTTTAACGAGACCTTCCAAAGTCTCAAACAAACCAAACGAGCTCTCTACCTGGGGATAGAGGGCTGAGTGGCCAGGACGGCAGCTATGACGTTTGATTTCTGCGGACCGTGTTGCTCGTCCTCCGGTCGAAGCTCATCTTCAGACTTCAACCTTCGGCGCACAGGTTTTGGGGGAGGGGCCAACGGACCAGATGAACCCTTGGCCTGATGAGGATAAAAATTATAGATAAATTACAAAAAAACACATCAATTCAATCAGTGGAAGTAAAGTAAGTTTTCTGAACTGAAATATTATCATAATCATGCAAAAATCATCTATAGTCAATACAAGGTGTAGTTAGCAAAGGCATGATGTGATACTTTGATCACATTTTTCAGATACTGTTCAGCTGGCCATGCAGCTGTTTGAAGTATTCAATCATTTTCTCAGTTTCTATCTGTAAGTGTTCTTCAGAAGATGCTCACAGAGTTGACAGTAGTTGAGGCTCTCTCGTCTGCTTGGCCGTCACTCTTGACTGTTCTCAAAGGACCGGCTCCCTCGGACGACTTCTCGGCCTGCAGACACAAACGCACAAACTCACGATGAAACCTGTCTGTCAGTATCAATGCGCCTGTGCAAAGCAGCCTTCAGGAGGAAGTAGATAGGAAATGATTTGTCTACCATAAACAGAGACACACTCCACCCACCTGTCCCGTCTCGCTGTGCATATCGACCTCCGGCAGGCTGGAAGGCTGTTCGGACGCAGCGAAGGCTTGAAACTGGCTGAAGTCGGCGAAATTGGGCTGCTGGGGAATCTGTTGCGGGGAGGTGGTGGTGAGCACCGCTCCGCCTCCCGGTGCGCCCTCGGCCTCCGCGCGATGCCCGGTGTGTGGAGCCGATGTCTATAGAGAGAAGAGAAGAGTGGGGTGAGGTCCTTCGTACTGTCACGATCAGACTTTATGCTGGATTTATGATGATGCGACGCAGTTAGACCTGATGTGTCGCATCGTGGCAACTGAACGCATCGTTTTTTTTCTGTCTGTCTCACCTGTGTGGGCAGCGGTCGAGGAGGCACAGCAGGTGGGTAAGCTATTGTGGAGGGCTGCGGTTGTCCTGGGGCGGATGCTGCGGCGAAGGTGCGGTTCATGTCCAGTGAAGAGGAGCGAGAGTGAGAGGGGTGGGGGCGTGGCGGAGGGGGAGGGGGAGCGACCACCTTCAGCGCCTCTGGAGATGTACCCGACTGAGACCTGAACACAAACATTTAGATTTCAGGAATTCTGGATGGGAAACTTTTTTTTTTTTAACCCAGAGTGCATGTTAATCCAAGAGGAAAGTAAACAGATGTCCTCTTTATATGTATAGATGGTGAAATCTGAGGTGTAAATTACAAAGAGAAAGTGCATCAATATGTAACATGCAACAATTTCCTGATAAAAAAAAAGAAAAGACACGTTCACAGTGCTTGTCAGACAAAACTAAGAAGACAACATAAACCCCACCAATAAGTGACATAAATAATATCAAATCACACGATCGTTGCTGACCTTTGCCTTGTGATTGGCTCCTGGTCCGAGGTGAAGGAGTCTGAACTGCTGTAACCGTCACCTTCATGGTGGGAAGAAAACAGCCCGTAAACACTGGATCAACCTACTGAGCTATTATCCAAACGCATGCAATTCATGAAACAGAAATATATATCTACGTATATAATCATAGTTAGTTCACCATTAAGAGTGGAGCCAAAATACTTAAAAATAAAAATAATATATGAGAATACATTTAATTTTTCTAAAATGTCAATATTTTCTTACAAATAATAAAATAAAGGCTTAAAGAGGAACTCTGATTTTACACGAAAAAGTTTGTTAAAATGGTAAATTGACACTAAATTATTGCAACAAGCATTACAAACCCAAATCTAAACATTAACTCAAGTTGCACTGTAGGTAATGTAGGCTCCAGGTTTTGACAAGGATGGGGCGGTAGATGGTCAGTCTGTAGGGACCTAGCTTGGGGACCATTTCAAATACAGTGGAGTGATGTGTAGCTGGTAGCTGGAGGGGGAGCAGTTCAACCGCTGAGCACTACAGAGGAGCCACTGAGCGCCAAACCACAAACTGCAGCGGCCATCGCTCTGCTATCTCTCTCAGCACTAATGAGAGAGATATCAGAGCACCACATCTATTAGGGCCTGTGTGTTAATAAGTACAAATTTACATATCCATTTTAACCCATCTGTTACTCACCTACAGTGTTGGCAGCTACAAACTTCATAGAGGCAGGTAATTTGGCTTCTTCGGACAGTTCGGGAGGTTTAGCCAGCAGTGGACTGGTAGGGTGGTTGTGGTCTAAAGGTTTGAGCAATAACAGGGAGAAACAGTCAGTCACACAGGGTGACAATAACCGAGAACGAACCGTTAGCAGTATTTAGAAACTGGTGATAAGCCTGACCACAATACATTTCTGCTGTTTATGAATAATAAAATTCCAGACTCATTATGTTTAATGACATTTCTGTTTACTCATAACAAACAGCAGCCTCTTGTTCTGTCATTACTTCTCCCACATTACAAACTCTGCAGGGGAAACAATGTTCTGGGACGTTCAATGTACCGATTGTGCCATCAGGGTGTTATGACATGCAATGTCTATTAGATTTAGATCACATTCATAAGTGACTTCAACAGCCAATAAACAATGGAAAAGCCTGTTGCTGCAGACATAATAACAGAAACTGATTACACCATCATCTGTGATGTGGTTAATGATAATCTGGGCATCAAGCCTGAAAACCAGAGGCTGTCTCACCGCTGCCGGTCCTCTTCAGCTCCATCTCCTGCATGTGGATCTTACTGGGTGTCATCCTAATGGGGACTGGGTGGACGATGGCTGTGTCCTAAAGGGCAGGCAAAGGAAAGAGGAGGTGAGATTTATGAAAGGGGGGAGAGAGAGAGAGACAGAGAGAGAGAGAGAGAGAGAGAGAGAGAAGTTTCACAGAAGGAGATCAGATTTACTTTGTCTGGCCTCCATCTGTGAGTCGACTTAGTTTCATACACAGCAGCCTGGCATTGTTGATCAAATGCAAACAAAGTGAAGATTTCACTTCATGGCTGCTTCAGTCACACAGTGTGTTACACTTCGATTTAAGAGGGTTTAGATTGGCGTTTCAAATTTTTCAGCTTCCTTATTTCAGTGGAAGACGTAATTGACTAAATAATCTGGAAATGACAGTTTCTGTTCATTCTAATTGAAATATCTGCAAGAGATATGTCTTTTAAATGTGCGCAAGAACCACAGGGCTCTGAGGACGACGCCGTCTGATGGTTGGTGTGAGTTGGTTGGTTGCTGCAGAGGGAGGACAGCATGTCAAGCCAGAGGTGGAAAGTATCTAAGTACATTTACTCTGTTCAAGCACTGTAATTAACTCTTACTCTGAGGTGTTTTTTCCACTTCTTGCAGTTTTTCCACCTTATGCAGATTTTACATTTGTAGGCTGAACTACCCAACAGTATAAGTATACAGTATAAAATAGCTTTAATTTCATACACTTGAACCAACTACAACGGTAAAATGTTGCTCACTCTCATGTCATAAAGTGAGATAACATCTCAACACTCACAGGAAGCATTTTTCTGCATTATGAAAACTTATTTTAGTTTTGATCATTTACTTTTATTTTGCTAATAATATGTATTTTGTGCAAGAGACATTTTCAATGCATGCCATAAATTCTAATTCTAATTTAGTTAATGCAGAATAACTAAATAAAGTCTAGTCTAAGTCTCTAACTACTACTGCTTAATCACAGGATCTTAATACTCCGTCCATCCCTGCAAGAACTTCTGTATGTGTTACACCTCTTAATAAAACTTGGTATATTTCATTAAAAGCAGCTCATCCATCATTGGGGAGAAAAATTAAACAGGTTTTAGAGGTATGTTTGATATCACTCTTCAGGTTTTACTGTTATTTTTGATGGGATGTCTGCCCAAAATTTCACTAAAAAGCAATCTAACAAAGACGCATACTCTTGCAATAAGGTAAAAATGTAGTAGTCAATACTGCACTTTTCTACAGATGAACTGTGCAGAGCCATTCATCAGCCATCTACTGCTTGGAGGAAAAGGATTTCTGCCTGACAGACAAAAAAAACCTCTCAAAAGGACATGGACAGTTTAACAGTAGATGACAGAGCACTACAATGTTTTAAACAGTTTTAAGTACTTACAGTATTGACCATATGTGGAAAAATGTATTTGTCACAATCTGCAAATGCACAAGTGATTGGTGGATGTCACTGTAGGAAAAAAGGTGATGTCCAATAGAAGCTAAGCCAGCCAAATCACAACACACACCGACCGCTGCTGATGCAGCAGACTGCACTTTGAGAGAACATCATGCACAGACAGAGTGACATGAAGAGAGAGAGAGAGAGAGAGAGAGAGAGAGAGAGAGAGAGAGAGAGAGAGAGAGAGAGAGAGAGAGAGAGAGAGAGACAGAGACAGAGACAGAGAGAGAGAGAGAGAGAGCAGACAGATCCAGAGAGGGTTAATGTCTGTCCATTAATGGTGAAACCATGCATACTAAGTGATTGACTTACAGGGTCAGCTGGTGCAATGTTAGAGTCAAATTGGGTCAGAGTTTGTGAGCTGGAGGAGCGCTCGCTAAACGTCTCCCACTGCTGCAGGAGACAGACAGACAGTAAGAGAAAACATGTCAGTCAGCCAGTGCAGTGACATCACACATTTACATCATCAGCCTGAGCCTCTACCATGACGCGACATCACCAGTCATTGGTAGATGACGCGGCGATGCGCCGTCAGCGGCGAGCACTGAAACAGACGCCGCTGACTTTAGTAGAGAACAGCAGGCTACACCACAGTTTGAGAGGCAAGAGAAGAGGTGCAGAATTATCAGTAATTATGTTTGATAATGAAAGAGGATGAAGAGGCAATCGAATCATGATGGATGAATAAAGAAAAAAAAAAGCAACTTCATCTAATTAACCCTGAGCAATTAATTATGATGAAACAAGTGCAAACACAGCAAAAGCAAACAAACTCGGAGCTCGACACGATGTTGGAAAAAATTCACTAAGTGCTCCTGTGTGTCGTGTGCATGCTGGAACCTCGTTGCTCTGGTTCATCTCCGGCCAGGCCTGGTTGAGCGAAGGCATGGAGGGAGATTTGTTGGGAGTGACCTCGACCGGGGAGCCCGAATACCCAACGTCAGCAGCCGGCTCCGGGACCTCTGAATACAGAAAAATCAGGCACAGGTTAAAGACACAAATATCGAGGGTACAGATGGTCGAGAAAATGCATTAATAATTATAGAAATATCGTTTTCAAGTTGTCTTTAGGTGTACTGAATATGAATTTAACAATATTACTGACTAAAATCTGAGATGGGTTTTAAAGGTGAGGCTGTGTGACTTTTAAAAAGAAATAACACAGTCTTCCTTTTATAAATGAAACACTTCATTTATAACCAATAAACCCACCACCCAAAACACTTTCACTGGTCTGGTGTGAGCAGAATCTTAAAGATGGCCGAGTTGGTTAATTAGCTAAGTTCAGACGGACAGTACCAACCCAAGCAAATCTATGAATCAACTACAACCTTCACCATTCAGGCGTCACATAGTGCAGTGCCGTAGACGTTCAGGTTTTAGTTTGGAAAACGAGTGGAAGGAGCAACACACAGAGAGAAAAAGAGAGGCTGCATACCTGCTGAGTCATCCAGGTCAATCAGCTTTGGCATCAGGCTCTCAGGCAGCTTCTCAGGGAGGTCGTAGCCGTTCTTCCTGGCCACAACCAGGTGGAAGGCAGCACAGAACTCGTCCAGGGTCAGCGCTCCGTCTTTGTCAAAGTCCGAAAGCTCCCTTCAAACACACATTAGACAGCAATGAGTCTGCCGTCCTGACAAAACGTGTCACAAGAGCAGAAAGATTTTTTTTCTTCTCACAACTTAAGTTCACCACATCTCTCAAAAACAGAGTCAGCACAGTCGTGATGACTCACCAAATATGTGACAACTCTAAAATCGGTAGTTTTGATTTGGTGAAGAACTCTTTTGCAGCTGAACCTGAAACACAAAGAAACAGATGGTTCAAACAAACAATCCACTTTTACACAGTCTTGTCTTGTTTTTGTGTGTGTGTGTGTGCATGTGTGTGTGCTCTTGCATTTTCCTACCAGGTATGAAGCCGGTGAGGTCGGGCTGGATGGTTTTGAATTGGTTAATATAATACTGTCTCTGCTCATCTGTGATCTTCCACGGATCATCGTAGCCGCTGGACTGCCGCTGGATCTCATTGGTTGTTGCTGCTGAGGCCACTGTTCGTATCGTTGTGCTTTCCTACAGGAAACAACAGGAGCAAAGCAAAAAGATTCTACTTTTAATATACCATATCATTTCCATTATTCTGGAAAATGGACATACAGAAACCCCTCATCACAGCCCCTAACTTAACAAATAAAAGAACAATACTTGTCTAAAACGAGGCAGAGTACAGAGACCTTGAGAGCTTTGAGCTGTGCCTGAGTGCAAAGTCACACAGGTCACAGGATATTTAATCTAGCACTGTTGGCGGATAAAGCCCCGATATAAAATGTTGGCTCATGTTTTATGTTTGCAGATGAAACATAGAAACATATGTTTTAATGTTTTATGTTTGCAGCGTCTGACTGCATTTTCATCTGCTGAACGAGGTCGATGTGATAAACGCAGCCTGTCACAACGTCATGCAGAGTCATCCTTATAACTTAGCCATTTCACTTAGCCGTTTACTTGTTGTAGTTTCATCTGTGTTGCACTGGCGAGGGTGTACGTGTGCGCCTCAACAATATGTGCAAGGGTCAGAGGAGAAGAGTGCGTTTGCTTATCAGCTGAAGAATTTAAAGCTAAGCTGCTGCTCCAACAAGTAAGTTGCACAAAACAGAACAGCAATTTATGAGGGAAAATCAGCACATCTAAGTGTGTCTGGAGGCGGTGACAGAAGCGTAACACTGCCCCACCTGGACTGACGAGGGATGCATTGCTGGGAGCGCGCTGGATGGTGGCGTGTCTGCTGTGAAACTGACCCAACTTTCCTGACCGGGGGGAGGAGGGGAGTGGGACGACCACATGCCGTCACCGGTCACTGGACCTGGAGGGAAGAGAATAAAGCACAGAGTGACATCCCATGAGGCACAAGAAAAATACACGAAAAATACACTGCAAGTGGTATTAGGAAACGATTAGCACTTTCTTTGGGAAATCAATGAATTGTCTATAAAATGTCAGAAAATGGTGAAGAACACCAGTTAAACTTTTGCACATCCCAAAGAAACATGTTTAAATAGTTTGTTTTACTCAATCATCTCTCTTTTTTTGCTGTATCTCACAGTATCACATAGCATGACACAGGTCATGTTATGTCACCTTTGTTTATCTTATGATCAGATGTTATTATCATTGTTTGGTATTTACCCACAAGCTGCAACCACCAAGAAACAACATGAACACAATCAACATGCTCTGTGCTATTTCTGACCAAAGTCACAAGAAATATAAACTTCTTTGACCAAGTCTGTCAGATGCTTATGATTGTTATCATCACCGGTAGCCCAGAAAAAGTGAGATATTGCCTCTTCTTTCCTAAAGTCACCAAAACATGATAGCTGGTATGTGTTCTCCTGTGTAAAAAACTACATGAACTAGTTCCTACTGAAGAGAAACACTCCTCTTTCCAGAAAAAGGGGTTTAGGAAATCTGAGACACTGAAAAACTGATGGCCCTTTGTTAAAGAATTACTCAAAAGACTGTCGCAGTTCCCCTTTAATTCCAGATTCCAGCATCTGAACTAAATCGTGATCATGCATGCGTGCAAATGTGTCATTTCTGGGTCAGTGGTTGTCACCTGTTTGTGGTTCTCTGAACTGCGTCCACACAGCTCCAGTTGCGGCCACTACGGGCTGTCTTTCTACGTTTCCTCCGCTGTGCTGCCGCTTGTGTTTCCTCCACGAGTGAGGGGAGGTTGGGGGAGACTGGTGGGGAGAGACCACCGGGGAAGTCGGCTCAGGCTGGTGACATGCAATAAACACAGCAAAGCACATGAAATATGTAAGCAGATAAAAAAAACAAACACTCAGTAAACACGGAAACAACTGCAGGTTTAATGACTGATCATTTCCTGACGTGCAATCTTTTAAAATCTTAATTTGACAATAAAGAGAAAGAGGTTCAATGAGCAGAAGCGTAATCCCAACAGTGTTATTATGGTTCCACGTGTAATGGGGATTAACTTTCAGATAACATCTCAAACACTACAAGATCTCCATCTTGCCCGTTCTACAGCTGAGCTGAGTTCAGGCCAATAAATATTACTTCAAAGCTTTTTATCTGCTCATCAGAGATAAGAGATGTGCAAGCAACCAGTGATGAACATTTCACAACAGATGCAGACAGATATGAGTCGAGGAAGAGGCATGCATAACTGACAAGCGACACACTGCAGGTTCTCGTGTGGAAGAATAAGAACTAGAAAACTTCCGAGTTCATTTTTGAGCAAAAAGTACTGAAACAGGCACAAGAAGAAACACAGGAAACGCATCAGTATTCCAGTGGTGTGTCTCTAGTAACTGTTCAGCTGTAGGAGGACACAAAGTGTGCGTGATGTTCCTCTAAAGATAAACTCCACTGAAGTCTAGATTTATTACAGGATTAACTGTGGGAGCAAGAAAGAATGTTTGTCTCTAAACGTATCTCCATTTATTATTTATACACATACAAATGTATTTTTAAATATATTTTATTTTTAGGTTGACAGAAAAAAAAACAAAGAAATGGATGAGATAAAATATAAAACGTGCTGATGACTGGTGGTGCTGGTGTTTAACTGAGTGAGTTTAACTGAGTGTCTACAAGAGGAAAAGGACTCACCTGTGGTTCTATGCTGGGTGCCAGGGGCTGGATGACCTCGTGGACAGGAAGTGAGGTGGATGATGGGGGGCCTTTCTTGTTCTGGAGGCCCCTGCCCGGTGGTCTGGGGATTACTGCGGTGGCAGAGGCCGGGTACAACCCCTGACTGTCTGTGTCCTGGTAAAGGGCCGCGTGCCTCGCCTCCGCCTCATTCTTCCCCACCACGAACCTGGGCAGCGGCAGGTCTTTGACTGGTGAGACAGGAACCCGTTCGCAGGATTAAAGGATGGATTTGTTACGCATTGACTGCACTAAACCTGAAGACTCAAATCACTCCCCCACCGCACTGAAAACGTCACAAATCATCGGTCTGTGATGCTTAACGGGTAAATGCTGATGTTAACTTTTTTTAGGTGTGGCCTCTTTCCTTCATCCTTCAATTACTGACTCCCTACATTTCCCAGAATGCCTCGAGAGGGAGCAGGAACTTGTTGCGATCAGCTGTGGTTTATGAGGAGAGTGACAGCGGATTAATGAGAACAGCAGTGTCCTCTCTAGAAAAAGTCAGACTGCTCCCTCCAAGTAAAACATGTACTGAATGCATGAAGACACAGTCTGCAGAAAAACGTCTCGCCTCTGTCTGTCCCGTCTACGGTGACGAAGGAAACGTCCTCACTGTTAGTTTGCCATAGGACTGAAAACAAAACCTCGCATGTGCACAGTTCTCGACGAGGACTGGTTGTTTTTCTGCGTTTATATTCCAAGGTTGCAGCACCAAAAACACCTTCTTTATCTTAGCCCTCAAAACCAGCTCCTAAATAAACTAAAAGTAAAATATAAAACTAAAATATAATCTAATATAACCACAGGGATATAAGAAAGCAGCAGGCTGAAACATGGCCTCAAAAATACAAGGTGGCTCACCTAAAGCAATTTGCTGTCTGTGTCTATTTACACAACTGACTACAAACCCAACTGAGTAAGGAAATAAATGAAGTGTTTGTTGCACTGGATTGTCATAATTAGCCATAATCAAGTGGGAGTGTAGGTGGAAGATACTGAACCCATTGTAGCCTGACTAACAGTGGACTTTCATAGTTTTTTTAACATAAACAACAATCTTGATATCTTGAATCAACCATTGCCTTCGATCGTGAGCTATGTTATGGAGATGTTGTTTCAAGATCCCCTGGTTTGGTATTTCTGTGCTGCTGCTTTTGGACACACGCTGGCTGATATACGGGTTGCTGTGTAACTCATCAAATGAAATGTGTCCTAAAATCCCACCAGTGCCAATGACTGACTCCAGCATCTCAGATTAGCTGCTTGTCTTGGTCACACATGACAGTAAATAAAATGCATTTCTGTTCTGGACAGTTTGTCGGATAAAACAGGCAAAGTGATTAAGACAGTAATCGTCATGTTACTTGATAATAAAAATTATCATCAGTTGCGGCCCTATTACCCACTAAATATATCCAATCATGACTGAAAGTTGACAAACTACTGTCAGCTCCTTCACAGTCAGCAGTAGATCTGACTGCATGTAGCAGAAAACATGAGACTAACATGAGCTACAGACCGTCTTCACCTGAAGCTACACTGTATTCACACACTGGATGTAAAATGTTCCTGCTTTTTTTAACCCACACATTCAACTCTGAAAGCTTTAGCTCCTGAGGTGGTTTAAGAAAACAACTTTCTCTTCGATATCTCAGCGTGACCGAGGTGACTTTCTGATAGCACAAAGCAAACAGCACAGTTTCTCCCTTTGACTCTGCCTTATCTTTCAGATAGAGATTCAAACATCCTCAAATCGAACAGCTAAGCATCACCTCGTACACCCTGTCCATTCTGCTAAGAGGAAGTGGCCTCTCTGCTTCCTTATATCTCTATCAAATTATGAAATCATTTCAGCAACTTCATGTCGCAATATTCTGGGTTAAACAGTAGAAGTTGTTTGTTTGGCATGTGGCGGGTGACATCCTCTGTTGTGTTTTTTGTTTTTTTGTTTTTTTGTGAGCGGAGTCCCACCAAAGACAAACAGAGAAAAGTCATTTTGCAGTTAAACCCTTGAGGGCTTAGAAAACAAACTCTAGATAAGATAAATAGAAAGCCAGCAGATACAGCTCTTGTTGTCAAGCACCTCCTGACAATACAAATATGGAGCTACTGACACCAGCAGGACAGAAGGCAGAACACGTAATGTTTCAAATTTTCTCTTATTATTTCCCTTACACACACACACACACACGCACGCACGCACACACAGAGGCCAATTTGGGGTTCAGAGTCCTGCTACTTGGACATGTGAACAAAAGGAGGCAGGAATTAATCCAC
>JBAJHX010000031.1:5318396-5331328 GCA_037176925.1 Amniataba percoides | reverse complement strand
CACACACAGAGGCCAATTTGGGGTTCAGAGTCCTGCTACTTGGACATGTGAACAAAAGGAGGCAGGAATTAATCCACCCACTCTACAATTAATGACCAGTCCTCTCTACCAACAAACTTCATCCGTATATTCCAACTGACATACGGTGTGTTCACGATATTTGAAATAAAGCTCATCATCTGCACAGCTCTGTAACACTCGCTGCATTCTTCAGCACTTAAAGGTCTTTGTTACTACTCCTTGCTTCCTGTCCCGTGACCTCCTCAAATTCATTAAGCTATAAGTTCTAAAAGAAAAACAAGTTTTTTACCAACATGAACACCAAAAAAAAAAAGAAAAATACAATGGCACTTGTCTGAGAAGCTGATTATGTATTACAAGCTGGTTCTGAGGGGAAATCTGTTTGTTCCTTTGTGAGATGGGACTCTGAAGTAAGAGCAAATTCAAAGGTGGGACTCACCCGAGTTGAGACTTTCCACCCTCAGGGGCAGACCGGACTGGGCGATAGCAATGAGCTTCAGAGCGATGTAGAACTGGCTCCGCCCAAAGTGACCCAGCCGAGTGGCTCCACATAGCTCTGTGATCTAAACCCACACACACACACACACAGAGAGACCAGGAGGAACAGTTAACAACATTGTATTCATCCGAAACGCTGATATAAGTCATTAATGAAGAGGAGAGAAGTGAGGAGGAGAAAAGAGGGTCCGCCCTCTCTCAGAAAACTCATAACTCACAAAATGTAACATGGAAGAGTACAACAAGAAAACAAAGAAGTGAAGTAATATTTAGGGTTTGCTTAACAAAAGGCTAAACTGTTTTCTCCCCATAGGTCACAAGCATCACTGTAAACACTCACTACGTCGTACTGAGGTTCTGCTGACACTGGATGACTTCAAGTGATGCAGTTTACCTGCTTGTAGTCACAAAAACAGCACGAGCAACACTCTGATTTACTTCATGTTCACTGGCAGATGTTCAGCGTGTCTCGCCACCACTAAGCCTGATTATCACATATTTTGTTGTGCCTGACGTCATGCTGAGCAGGCTTTGGGCAGCGCCACAGAAACTGCAACATGTTTAAAAACGTGCACACCGGAAACACAACTGGAGATAATACTTCTTTGTTTTGTTTTGTCCTATTTTGGCGACACAAAGCGCAGTGCGTTTACGCGATTAACACGTGTACAGCAGCAACCTGTGGACAATTAACGACTCGGGAGAGGGGGGTTAAACTTCATAAACGCCAGGATGACTCCTCAAGTGTGAGTCCTCCAGCGTCGAGAGCCCGCCACAGCTGACTGATCCCTTTCTTGCTGACAAAGGACTTATTCTGAGTGTGTGTGTGGATACAAAGCACCCATCGCCTTCCTCGGCCTGTTACAACACAACACTGTGGCTGTGTGTGTGTGTGTGTGTGTCTCGTCGGGCCACCACAGTGTACATTTTGAAAGCTTGTGTGCGTGTAGGAGGGGGGGGTGTGTTACAACACTGCCTAATTCTTCCACCACACAGCTCCCCTTGTTGACCTTGAGAAGGATCCTGACTCACAAACTGCAAACACCGGCCTGCCGAGAGACCTGCTGCAGTTCAGGCTGGCTGCTCGTAGCTCAGCAGGCAGGAGCAGGTCTGGGTGGCATGGGGGGGGGGGGGGGGGGTTGGTTGGCGTGACGATCATGTGAACGCTGTAATCTGACAGGAAGCATCCGTGGGTCATAATGTGCAACATCCCTCTGGGTGCTTTTATTTTTTTAGAGGGTGTTTAGGTCAGGTGGCAACTTTGAGTTAAGAATAAGAACAACCCACACTGACCAGTAGACTCTGTGACATTGTGTCTGCATTTCCACCATGTCAGCTCAGCACAGTGGCCAACAACACAGCTGCTGTTAATGGAGAGAGGAGACAGGAAACAGTGGGCAGTGATCTGAGGACATCATCTAACGCGTCGCTGTGCACACTGGGCGCTGCTGCAGACACACAGCACTCACACCTGCGTTACTAGACGAGATGAAGTCGCTAATCTGAGCCAGGACTGTCAGCTCAGGTCGACTGTGTGACTGGATTTTGCGTTTTCCAGAAGAAGGTGTGTCTCTCTTGCTGCGCAGCGTCGCTAAAACACCGCGGCTAGCTGAGCCGGATGACAGGTCAGCCCCGACAGCCGGGCGAGTGTGCTCAAATACACGCAAAAACAGGCGGTCCGGACCGGCCTGGCAGTCTGTCCGCCTCACAAACACCCCCCAGAAGCAGAGGCCGGCGGGGTCTTACCTGCAGGACAACCTCGCTGGGGAGCTGGGCCGCCCGGAAGAGGTCAAGCACTCTCCCGTTTGACGCCACTTTCTTGGTGTTGTCCGTGTCGCAGTACACGAACAGATCCGAGTAGTATTTCTGCTCGATGTCAGTCAGCGTGAGACTTTCCATCGTAGCACCAATCGGACCCGAAGACCAGACTAGTTGGCTGCCGATTAGCCCTTAGCCAATGGCCGGGGCAGGATCCGAAAAAATGGGCGAGACTTCTTCTTCTTCTTCTTCTTGTTCAGGATCCCAACTCAGCTAGCGTCACCGCGGCAGCTAGCGTTGGTGTTAGCCGACCGATCCCCGTCTCTCTGTGGAAACACACACAACACTAACACTGCCCGCAGGCGGACCGAGCCCCGCAGAGCCAAACGAGCCGGGCTTTCACGCAGTTAATCACTTAGTTAACTTGTTGGGCCAACAGCTGGCTAGCGGGGCTAACAGCTACCTTGAATCAAAGTCAGCGGCTCAAGCTAACTAGCAAACTGCGTCCCGCTGCTCGGCCGGGACGTTTAATCTCACGCTGGAGCTCTTCTCCTGCCTTTAATCTGGCGCAGGGCGGTGTTTCTGCGTTTCTCTGGGCACACGCTCCTCTGCGGGGCCGTTAGAAGTAAAGTTTCATGGTCTTCGGGGTCCTTCCTCCAGTAATCTTAGCCGCCATTCCTGCCGCCAGTGTCAAGACACCCAGACCTACTGCGCAGCTTCCGGTGCGATCCTTCAAATTAAAACACCGAATGACGTGCACTTCTACCCCTACTTGTCAACCACAAGCTGTGATGACCAGTGGCGTGTTCAGAGTTGTTTGACTCAACTGGAGGGGCACTGTCTTATGCAGGGGTGTTATAAAGTACCAACGATGTGTTTCAGGGATGTCACAGGGCTCGGGGATATCTGATAAGCCATTACATCCAGACTGTGGTTACCTGTCGCAGCGACAGGCAGTCTTTGTCTGAACAAACTGTTTAAACCACAGATTGTATATAAGATGGTCGATGCCTCTCTGCTTCCTCCCGCTGTGCAAAAATGAGGCCAAAATGTCCCAAATATGCTGCCATCGTGGGCTGACGATGTCATTTGGAGCCAATGTCTGTGTTGTAGTGATCAAGGAAGTTTCTCAATATAATACTTGTTTACTGTGTGTGTGTGTGTGTGTGTGTTCATACATTAATGCCCCACTTGAGGATAATGGGGCCTGTGCCACCCACCACACCCTTCTGACACACCCCTGATAATAACATGGTCACTGGCCGTCCTCTTTCTGTAATTGTAGCGATCTACCCAATATAAATTAGACAGATAGTTCATTTTTGATTAATTGCACATTTGTTTTTTAGCGTGTACCACCGAAGCAGCACTCTGTGTCGCAGGTGTCTTTCTCATGGGTGCTGCATTTTCACCTGTCTTACAGAGAATGAATAAATAGATTTATGCTTTACCAAATAACTCACTAATCAACAACTGCAGTCACATTAAGGTTTATGCTCTGACCATCTGTCTTCCTGAATGTACGAAAGTCTTATGATCTGCTTTCACATTGCATTTTCCTCCAGTGATTTGAGTTTCACAAGTCTGAAGTCAGTACAATGTGAAAAACTGTCCTCATTGCCCAGAAAAGGGGGAAAATTAAGGTAGAAGTGTCCTCTGAGCTTTTTTTGTTTTTGCACTGGTTTTCACATGTCCTGTTGTTCTTTACAAACAAATTACTTAATATTACTCTTTTAAAAACAAATATTTGTTTGGGTTGATAATTAGCCATTCAAATTTAGAGTTTTTCTTACATATTTCTTCATTTGAGAAAAAATACCAATCCAATTAAATCCTCATTCAAAGCCCAACATGTACAGCTTTAATTATGTAATCATACCTACTAAAAATACCAATACCAACTATAATACCTAATAAATGGGTTTCAGCTGACACATGATTTTTTTTTATACAACTCTGAGGCGACCCGTGGGAAAAGGTACTCTTGCAGGGGTACCTTCTCACATAAATCCAATAAATGTTGAGTCTCTAAAGCCTGTGCTTTTGTCCTGAAGACAAACTCGACAAACTTCCGGTCTTGTCTTCAGAAATCTTGCTTCTAGCTTGACGTGTCGCGACGTCACTGAGCTCCGGTCCGAGTCAGCGCGAGCATACTTGGCCTGCAGGGACCCGGATGAATGATTTCAAAATAAAAGTTTCACTGGTCCCTTGGCTGTTGATAGAGACAGGACGATTCATTGTACTGAGAAATGGCCAACGAATGAGGGAAGCTGGAAGACTTTGAGACTGTCCTCTGTCTCTCATTGTCCAGCAGAAATTGAACTGTTGCATTAAAAGACATTTATTTAAATAGAAATGTTTAATGTTGTGCTTTTAAGACTACATTTTGACTCAGGGTCCTAAGATCAGGTAGAAAGACTTGTCTTAAGGTCCTCATCACACCTCCTGATACTTTGCTTTGGTTGCATAGTCCCAGATCTTTTTCAGCTGACAAACACGCGTTCAGAGCCCTGCAGTTTCATCAGCACAGCGAGACAAACGTTTCTGAACACTGTGATGAGGCGATATGTCTGTGAAGACTCATCCAGGCCATGTTTCACCTCTCATCAAAGAGGCCTCCTCGGGTCTGCCTGACAGGTGGAGCGTGTGTGAATTTAAACTCTATGGGGGACACTGATCCCTGAGAGTTGTTAGGGTGATATGTGGATGGTTACTCCACCTGTGTGAGTCGCTGAGGTGGCATGAATGTGTGTGGAGCTGCCTGGGTGGGGAACTCAGGACTGGATTGTAAATGGCTGATAACTCGTGTCTTAGGCCACCTCCTCTGTTTAGTGAGTGTCCAGTTTGATAGAGACAGATTCTTTCACTTCTCTTTCGATGCATTTGGAGTTGTTCTTCTGTGTCGAGCTATTCGCTTGTGTAGCAGCAGTTTTGTTTCCCCAATTTTCAGGTGCGAGCTCGCTGCAGTGAACTGCACACATCACACTGCTCTGCTCAGGGTGTTACTGAGCAGTAAATGCATTGATGTTTACTGAAGTTTTTCTAATATACCTGCAGTTTAGGGGATGATGATGTTGCGTTTATTTATCTTATCTGTCTGTTTAGCTCATTTTTGTGGTTTTCACAAAGGCCTAGTTTGGATATCCGCATGTTTAAACTCCCAGACTCTCCACCTGTCAGTCGGAGCTGCAGAGGGCTCTTGGATGAGAGATTAAATATCTTCAAGAACTTTCAAACAAGTCCAGCTGAAACTCTTCAAACTCTCAAGAATGTGATGAGGCAGCGAGAGGCTTGTTACATAGAAAGCTCTGTGAGTCAGCGGAGGTAAATGTAGGCTGGTGAGAAAAATTAAGTCAGGGATGTCATGTGAGTGGAGAAGGTGATGAAGGGGGAAAGAGATGAAGGGAGGCAGGGAGATAAGTCAAAATGAGGGAAGATGGAGGAAGGGATCCTTCCCTTCCTCCATGTTGATCAGATGTTGACCAGAATCATATCAAGCAAAGAAATGAACAAGCTAAAAAACAAAAATGTGAACATTTATTTCTGTCTTGAAGCTGCTTCCATACTGTGATAAGGTTGTCCCTCTGAAAGGCTCAGACACACGGAGGCCTGCACATGGTGTAATATCCATCAGACACACAGTTTATTGTCCATCAGCCCCTCTGCTCCCGTTTGATCACAGCAGTCTGACTCTTCAGGCCTTTTATGGGCCAGTCAAAGTAACACAGGATGAAGTCAGACGAGCCAAAATGCTGCCTTAGAGTGCCGTGGGACATTTAAAAACATCTGACAGAACACATGAGAGCAATAGAAAAGATGGATTTTTCCGCACTTTAGGAAAGGATCAGTTACTTGAAATTTTCTGGAAGTCTCAGGCACATCTCATGAATCTTCATTAAAGGAACACTTACTTACTTTTTATTGTACTTTTTTGGTGATTAGTTTCGGTGTGTGAACAGTTCATTCGTTAACAGTGCGGTGATGCTGTCAGCCTCTCTCATATTTTTCTACTTACTGTGTTTATGGTTACTCACCAAAATCCCAAGATGAATTCCTTGTCTGTGTAAACCCACTTAGCAATAAACCTGACTGTGATTTCTTCCTCTGTGTTTTATGTTTCTGCTTTATTTTGTCTTTCTATTTATTGTCGCTTTATGAAACATTTGAGAAAACAAACTTGTGTGTGACATCTGTCACACCTTTGCACTCCTACTTGACAGAAACAGTGTTTGGTCTGACTGTGCGCATCTTTCATCGCTGCAGTTTTCAAATGAATTTAGTGGGATTTTCCGAGCTGACACTGAACGCCGCATCATCAACCTCCGGACTCAGCCGTTCATCATCTGATCACGAGGAGAAAGAAGTAAAAGGTAAATACGGTGCGTTTAAGTGTTTAAACCGGTTTAGTGTAGTCTCTTGTGATATGTGCTTACACATATATAAATATCTCTTAACACCTCACATCCTTCAGTCAGTGTGAAACTCGTCGGTCCGCCCTCAGCTGATCGTTTGTTCAGCGCGTGAAGCTAACGTTACCGGCGAGCTCGTGTCTGCTTCTCGTTCATGTGTTTTCTGTCGCACTTGGAGATGTGTAAGACACGTCCGAGATGGAAATGTTAACTCGCACAAAAGGACGACTGCTCTTCAGCGAAATTAGTTTATTTCAGGGAGTATTGGTGCTTTGCGGCTGCTAGCTTGCAGTGCTAACCCCCCACTTCCGCATTGGTGATCGTCCGCCCTGCTCGTGTTGCAGCTCGTCATGATCGTCTGAATGCTGCACAGTCAGTCCTCCGAATCAGTGGATTGCTTATGAGAGTGTATTTTTGTTTATTAAATGAATTAAAACTGCATTTGGATCTATTTACTGTAACATCCGTCTTACATCTTGTGTGCAGAGGACTACCCAAAGCCAAACTGCGTTCAATACTCAGGCGTTTGATTGGATTAACCATGACGCTCACAGTCCACTATAATCATGCAGAGGAATACAAGTGAACATATTTTCTGGATTGCCACCCTCTTGTTGGAAACACGGCATATAATTAATCACAAAGCGTCGCTTAAATTACAATAAAGATTTCTTTCTCTAACTGTTTCACTGTTGTCTTTGATGTAGGTCAGAAAATGTTAGTTTTTTTCAGTTGAAATAAGCTTTGTTTGACTGATCAGCAAATGCCGAATTGAGGGATCGGCTTTTATCAACAATATATTATGTTTCATAAGGATTTTAATATTTTCTAAATGTACTCTTTTCTAAAAATAACATTATTTTAAACGGAGTTTGGCGTGGTATTCTGTAGTGACATGCATCAATGATCATCAGTCTCATCCCACATAGTGTATTTGATGCTTTAAACAAGCAGACACAGTTTGAGCAGACAAGCTTATTAGTGTTAATACGTTTGTCTTTTGGTTTTGTTTTCCCTTGCAGCAGCAATGAACGTCGCTCATGAAGTCGATTTGCTGGTGCAGGAGATTCTGCGACTCGGCAGTAAAAGTGAGTCCATACTGTGATTCTGTGCTGGAGGATGACGTGTTGGCCATAACAAGTTGTAGCTCACCAGTCCAAATGCTGGGAACATAAATACACTGAAGCACTACATTGTACAGCAGGCACAGTTTCACCTTTTCTCAAGAGTCAGTGCAGGTATTTAATATGTGGACTACAGCAATCGAGCAGTTATCTGAATAAAATCCTACATTACCACTAATTTAATCTATGAAAGAGAGGAGCTGTTTGGTTGATGTATTTATAGAATAAGGAGGCTACAGGTCCAGTGCCTTCTCTCTCTTCTGTAGTTTTCTCTGCTGCACAGTTGGATCCCTATTGCTTTTAGTTAGACAGGCACCTGTTTCCATAATGATTTTACTCATTATTAGTTTGAAGCCTTTGATCCTTCCTATTTGGAAATGACTCTCAATCTACCCTGCTCTCTCATTTTAGATGCTGATGGTCAAACCAGTGTGAAATTTGGGGTCTTGTTTAGCGACGATCGTTGTGCCAACATCTTCGAGGCTTTGGTCGGCACCCTGAAGGCAGCCAAGAGGAAGAAGGTGGTCACCTTCGAGGGTGAGCTGCTTCTGCAGGGCGTCCACGACAACGTCGACATCATCCTGCTTCAGGAATGAGGCCAAAGGTTGAACCAGACGGGGCCTCCAGCGGCCGTGGGTCTCACTGAGTCCCTCTGACTGCTGAGCTTGTGCAGTGTGCCGACTTGTTACTGAGCTTCTGTCTTCACTTATCTTCCTTCATGTACAAGGCTCAGCATTTAGATCAAACTGTACCCTTATGGACCCGACTGGCATGTCTGAATATGATTACATTTAATTTCACTGTGTCAAATAGCATCACGAAAAAAAGGTTTTCAGCGGCTGAATAACGGCCACATTCATAGTTGTAGATGATGAGGAAAAGTTCTCTCTCTCTCAGGCGCTGCTGTTTTACCAAGCCATGGGTCTGACATGTCATTTTGATACACTTTTAAGACTATAAACGCACAAATCAGAAATGTAATAATTTGTGTAAAGCAATGACTCGGGTATTTGTTTTGTTAGTTTCAGGAATAATTACAGTATAAGATAACAATCACAGCCAAAGGCCTCTCTTGGTGGGATCAGTGTTAGGACACGCAGAACAAAACGTTAACTCGATTTAGCAACTTTGAAAAACAACTTCTTCACATTTTTAATTGGAGATCTCATATCAGCAAACTGTTCGTAATGGATACTTGTTTTTAAAGCTGCACTGGGCAGATTCTCTCATTATCAGCCTCTAGTGGCACTGGGAGTAAAGACCCTGTAATGTGTTGAGTAATTTCATGTTTAGCCCAGTGCAGCTTTAGGACAACGGGTACTGTGTGTCCACCAACAGTGTCACCAAATGGCTGTTCCATTTATTGTTTACATGAGCCATTTATACTACCTCTTGTGGACTTTGTAAAGAGACGTTATTAGACCAGTGCTTTTGGAAAATTAAGAACAATTCCTTCTCAGAAGCTGTAAAGACAAGTGCATTTCCAGACAGACTTTTGCACCTTTTTGTACTCGCAGCAATCTGCTAGAGTAGTTTTTATTCCATCGTTTTGTAAGCGGTCAATAATGGATTTTTCTCTGCTATGGAAACAAACTCCAAAACTTGCCTTTCATAAGAAATAGTTGATGAACAAATGGCGAATGTATTTCTTGTGCAATTTTTATTAGTGTTTAATTACAGGGTGATTGGTGCCAAATGCAAAAGATGAATTTGTAATGTTTCTCAGGACCAAATCGACACGACCAAAATATGTTAAATAATTGTCCTGTGGCTTAAATTAGGTGTCTTACTTGTGACACAAAATGTGCATTTATAGTTTTATTAGTTAGTTGTTTTTTTTATTATTATCATTTTATCACTCTTAAGGCTGTACTGTAGGGCAAATGGTACTTGCAGATCAGACGTGATGACCTTATTTGGTTTCCTGTTGTGACTCACCACTTGTAGGTATTTAATTGTGTCTGTTTAAAGAGGTCCTAAATGTAATTTTTCAGAAACTGCCAGCTCCCTGTGGAGGCCCAAAGTGGTCTAAATTAATTAAGTAATAAATAAGGCATTATGAAAAATTAATCATAGGAATAAGTACAGACAAAAAATTAAACATGGAATTCTGATTAAAACTTTTTTTTTAACTCAGCTCAATTAACATTCTTTTTAAAATTACATTTTTAATTCAATTTCTGCTATTTTTATGTCAAAATATATTTTTTCCATGTGACCATTTTATTACAAATGACCTCATGGAAAGGAGTGTATGAATTATTCCTGTAATTTATTTCACAATATCACATTTTTTATTTAGTTTTAGCCTGTTTGGGTCTCCATACATTTGCTGGAGCCATTTAGATGTGAGAAGAAAGATTTGACATTGATATGCACCAGATGGACCTGCAATTTTCTTTCTTTTTTTCTTTTTTTTGCCTGAATGTAACATCTCCTTCTTGGCAGCTGCTGTGCTCATCTGCAGAATATCAAACTTTTCATACATCCGATTACATTTTGGGGCCTCTCACCAGCTAAACATCACACAATTACCACGCCTCATCTGCAACTATTATAAGACCCGTTCACATTCACTGCTGTTGTCTCAATCTACTTAAATCTAACAGGAGCTGGCTGTTATTTTCACTTTGACTT
The DNA here is from genome assembly GCA_037176925.1 of Amniataba percoides. Classification (NCBI taxonomy): domain Eukaryota; kingdom Metazoa; phylum Chordata; class Actinopteri; order Centrarchiformes; family Terapontidae; genus Amniataba; species Amniataba percoides. The sequence continues at coordinate 5,320,881 of JBAJHX010000031.1, read as the reverse complement.
GAATTATGTGACTGTTTCCTCCTTAACCAATTAGAAAACCATTCATTTGATTTGTGATTATGCTCTCAGCACTGGTGGCATAAATGGATAAAAAGAATGTGTCAAAATTTAGAAAAAGATCTTATTCTAATCATGAATGAAACTGAAATGGGAAAATATCAGTCATGTGAAAGGTCATCATAAGAATGCAAACAATAGGATGAGCAGTTAAGAAAAGTTAAGAAATAATGGAGAAAATGAGTGAGGAAGAAATTTGCTGCTTGCATCACTGTCATTTTACATGATCCTGCTTTTGTTGAACTAGAGTGAGCTTCAGATGACCTCCTGAACATAAATATAAACTACAGTGCAGGTCAACATTTAGAAAGAGGGGAAAGTTATGATCAGAGCAGTGCCAATACCTCCAGCCGTTTCTGTGTGTGCTCTAGTGGGATGCCTGCATGATGTGGTCATGTGCGTCATTACTGTGTTTTGTATTGGCAATAACACATTCCTGAATCAACAGAGGTTTCTCTTACTGTGGAATACACTCTGAGAAATAAAATCTTTACACTTGAAGCCTTGAACCTGCCTTGCTGCGTGTTTTGTCTGGTGACTCTTAATTTTGAAGCCTACTTGAAGCACTTGATGTTGAGCTTTATCTTGGAAAATGTGTGTCACTGAGAGAGAGAGCAAGCTACATTATTGCACTTAGGAATGTGTTGCGGCCATGGAAAACTCGCAGTGTTTGGAAACGCAAGGAGCTTATCTTGTTTTATTTGTGTTGTATATTCCACTCTTCATTCATTCTGTTTAACATTTTTGGTTAAATTTAAATACTTCTGCCATTAGATTTTGCTTGTCAAAGTAGCTGGTGCTCAGCTGGAATCACAGATCATGCATTTTGGTAACACCAGGCAGCATATATTACAAACAAAAGCCTCATGTTACAATAGTTTGAACATTAGCAAGTAAGCTAGAAATATTTTAATAGTGAGAATCCTGAATGGGATTTGGTGCACTGGGACTCCCTCAGGAGAAATAATGTTCTCCTTTGGCCTGTCAGACTTTGCATTCACTGTGGAATCAAAATATTTGATTACATGTAAATACATTTAAATACAGACTGTCTTGAGTAGGATTAAAGCTCCAGCTATCTTAATATCATCACCCTGACTGATGGAATATGTGCTGTCATGATGGTGTGCTGGTGAAGATGCCTCCATACAGGTACGGGACACTTCTGATGAGTCTGCTGCTGCATTCGGGTACTGTGGGAATATCAGACACAGCAGCCTCAGCCTATCATTTTTCTTATTTGATTAACTTTTATTAGGTACTTTTATGAGTATCAGTTAACATAAAGTCTTTAGGCAGCTCTATGTAATTTGTGTATAATCTACCCATAGTTAGACAGAATAGCCAAATTTCTGGTTGTTGGTCTTGTTTGCTTATATGGGTCATGTAGAGGCATCAGAACTAAACACTGACACTGCCTCACTACCTGAACACTCCATAATGCAGTTTTTTAATGGTTATATAAAGAAATAAAATGATTGCTGTACATACTGTATACAGACAACGTAATAGTTCTGTTTATTTTTTTGTTCTGTTTATGAACTGTTTTTCTCTTTTTACATTATTTGTTTAGCTGATGCTTTTGTCCTGAGTGAAATAGTTGAAATAAGTGCATTCAACAGTGGGGACACAAACCAAACAGTACAAGAACAATGCAAGTACATCAACCTTATTTATAAGCTGAACTGCTTTATAATGCTCCAAGAGTTACATTTAGAAAAAAAAAATAAGACACAGAGAGATTTTTATCATCACACTAAAAAACAGTTATTTTCATCCTCATGTAAGTTGTTCTGTGTGTGAGTACACCGGAGTCACATACTTTGTCTATAAGGCTTTGATTAAACAACGTTTGAAGGTACAAATTCCGAGCTTTCCAGGAGAACATGAACGCGGCGTAAACGTCGACGGCAAGCGCAGGGGGGCGTGGTCCCGTGACGTCAGTGGGTGGAAGAAAACAGCGGAGCAGGAATCAAAACAAGACGCGGACACGCCTTCGCTCTTTAAGGTTAAAGCAGCTCGTTCCTCGAAAACCGCCGCGATCAAAAGCCCCGCGTGTCGCCCCACGAGGACGCCGCAGACAACAACAACAACAACGACACGCGGGCAGCAAACGCCGCGGCAGAAATGGAGTCCACAGAAATGTCAGACAGCGCTGACAGCGGCCGCTCATAGAGGTCGAAAATAACACTGACACCCGAATCCTGTAAAATGCCCAACCAGAAGAACAGCAAGGGCAAGAAAAGCAAACGCACCAACAGCAGCGGCGACGAGCAGGAAAATGGAGCCTGCGCCGCCGCGACGGGAGGCGCAGCCGCCGCGGCGGCACCCAGACACGAGCGGCCGAGCGGTGAGAGGAAACGGACACAGATGTACAAGTTTGGTGATGCTGTCTTCCTGCCTGCGTGTGTGTGTGTGTGTGTGTGTG
>JBAJHX010000031.1:5299919-5318296 GCA_037176925.1 Amniataba percoides | reverse complement strand
TGAGAGGAAACGGACACAGATGTACAAGTTTGGTGATGCTGTCTTCCTGCCTGCGTGTGTGTGTGTGTGTGTGTGTGACATGCATGCACCGCGACGTCGCTCTCGCTCGTTTCCACGCGCTGTGCCAGACGCGCCCGTAAAAACGCGTCAGTTTAATGGCTCCTCGATCATCGGCGGATTTGGGCTCCAGTGGTCGATCACGACTTGAGGCCTTCTGTGAGCTGCGCTGAAATCTGTGTCAGTCCGCTTTGTTGGAGGCCACCGCGGGTTGTTGTGTTGCGAGAGCCAAAAAAAAAAAAAGTTGAAGTGTTTTTGGAGCAGATGCGGCTCTGATGTTTGCTGAAGTGGAGAGCAGTTGTTGCATTTTCAGAAATAGTCTTCAGTCTTATTTAAAGGGTTATACCCGAAAGGCAAGACCTCTTTAAATCGTCATGTTTTTGAATGGAGGCCGGCGTAAAGCTCCTCCAGGGGTGGACAGATGTGATGATGTATGCACTCAGTATTTGGCTGCAGAGTCTCCCTGACACGATGCATCACTTCTTTAAATGTCACTAAATCCGCGTTGATGGTCGGCGGCTGCTGCAGCTGCTGTGTCGGTCGCTCTGCAGGCCTCAGCTGTGTTTCCCTGCAGCGCACCTTGCTCACACAGCTTTTGGCCTTCCTCTCGGGTAATACTGACACCTCGCCGCTTGTCTGCGCACTCAAGTTCAACTTCACCACACGCACTCTGACAGTATGTAGAAATCCCCCCTCCCCCCCCCCTCTTGCTCTTTAAAATGTGGCACAGATTTGGTTTAAAAGAGACTTTGGATTTGGAAACATTAAGGTGATTGCACTTTGGATGTTAGTGGTGTAATATAGTCTCAGGTGTTTTATCACACTGTTATAAAACTTCAAATGTAGACTGGTTTTACCTACAGTGCAGGAAAGTGTGTTTTCATTATAGTTCATATCCCAATAAGGGAGAGCTGAAACCTGCAAAAATGCCAAACATTGGAGGCTTCCACCTTCTCAGATATGTTGATTGGCTTTTCTTATCTGAAATGATGGAAAGCTTAATTATCCTTGTGTGTTGGACTGTTGGTCAGACATAACAAGCAATCTAAATATGACACCTCGAGCTCTGGAAAATTGGGAATGCCATTTTCTTTTTACATTTCACAACCAAATAATAATAATAATAATGTGCAGATTAATCTGTAGTTGCAGCCCTAAATAAAATCTGTGCTCCCCCTTTAGAGCGGTGAAATAATTGTGTTACGTCAACTTAGAAAAAAAATCTTTGTGGAGTCATTGTTGATTCATCTCAGACTCATTCACACTGAACTGTGAACTCCGTTACCCACTAAAATAAAGCACGGGGCTAAAAATTGCACGGGAAAGTACATTTTCTCCACTGTGCGGCGACCTCAGGGGGAGGAGAAAAAAAGCGCTGACAGTGTACCGGAAAAGGAAGGAGGAAACTATCCCCCTACACACACCCACAGTGTATTATCATGAGTCTCTTCTTGTAGAGGCTGTGTGCCCACATTTGCTTGATTCACATCCAGACTTGACAATTGGCAGAGCTTGAATAGAGCAGCTCACAGGCTTAGATGGCCCAGTTGAATTTCATAAATTGACTGCGACGAGGCAGCGAGGACGCTGAAATGTCCCTTTGAACATTTTCACCTCGTGTTGTGACGCTGATATGCGACAACGATGATCCTGTTAACGTAACCTATGGTGGCTTTATTTTATATCACAGTAAACTGATTACCTTTATCTTGAAGATGTCACCTTGTCCTCTTTTTTAATCTAGTTTCTGATGTTTAAGAGACCAAATGATTTAGTGAGTGTAAGAACTGGTAGATTCATCGATAATGGTAATAATCCTTGGGCTTTAGACTGTTGCTCTAAGCAATTTGATGGTGTTACTTTTTTTTTCTGTCTTTTTATAGTCCAAATGATTAATAGATAAAGAAAATAATCCATTAAAATCAATCAATTACTGTTCTGAATGTTTTATTTTTGGTTCACTTTGTATACCAAATGATTGATTAATTAAAATAACACTGATCGATCAGGGTTAGGATAAATGAAAGTGATTATGAATAGCAGATGTATACATGTGTAATACTTAGAAATGTTACACATGGGTGAAGTGAATGATTCAGGCTTTTTATTGAAAGTGCAACAAAAACCCAACAAACTCATCCTCCCTCCCCCTCTCCTGTCTCTGCTCATCCAGAGGGCCAGTGTGCGACCCCTCTCGGCTGCAGCTTGGGCCGCCCCATCGACCTGGAGAAGGACGACTACCAGCGCGTGCTCTGCAACAACGAGCTTTGCCCTTACGGCAACTGGATGCACCTGCAGTGTTTCTACGAGTGGGAGAGCTCCATCCTCGTCCAGTTCAACTGCATCGGCCGCGCGCGGTCCTGGAACGAGAAGCAGTGCCGGCAGAACATGTGGACCAAGAAGGGCTACGACCTGGCCTTCAGGTTCTGCTCCTGCCGCTGCGGCCAGGGCCACCTGAAGAAGGACACCGACTGGTATCAGGTGAAACGCATGCAGGATGAGCGCAAGAAGAAGCCGGCGGAGAGGAGCACGGGCAGGAACGGGGCCAGTGGAGGAGCCGCAGGGTCCGGGGACGCGCTTTTTGAGGAGCCCAAGAAAAGCAAGCTGCCAGGAGGAGCAGGTAAAGTGCCGCACAGAGCCTCCAGTCAGGAGTTACCTCGGAGACAATCGATGGACCGTCAGAACTCTTCAGAGAGAGGAGCAGCGGCGGCGGCAGCAGGAGGACACGCTGCAGGAGGGCCCTTTAGTCTGGGGCCTCCTCAGAAGTCTCCGTGTGACTCCCCGGGTCAGTCCCCTCCGACAGGTTTCCCTTTCTCTCCAACCGCCGTCCTCGGATCAGGAGGCGGCGGAGCGGGACTGCGAGGATCCCGTCCGCTGGGAGAGTTCCTCAAATCAGCCGTCCACATGGACCCGCAGAGGAAACACCTCCTGGTCGGGGGAACGCTCGGCCGGGGGGGCGGCTGCTCGATGGGAGCCTCGGGCGGTGGAGCTCACCTGGACCCCGCTGTCCTCCCCCTGCCGCTCTCCTTCGCCCTGCCTCTACACCACCGGCTCACCTCCGGCGGTGTGGGCGACGGCACCCACTCTCACCCTGTGCAGTTCCTGAGAAGGCTGGACCTCTCGGAGCTCCTCACCCACGTCCCTCGACACAAACTCAACACCTACCACGTCCGCATGGAGGACGACGCCCAGGCAGGCCAGGGAGAAGAGCTGCGCAGGTACAGTGACGTCAGCACTGACCTTCATCACTGTTTTCATCATTATGAAAAGAAACAAACCCGACCCAACTGCATACGGATGAGGTTTCATCATACATGTTTACTTTAAACTATAAAAGAGGGTTTTCAAACTCAACAATGCAGCTTATGTGTTTCTTTGACAATGAATTTGATGAGTTGCGTGACCTGTCAGTCAGACAGGTTAGATTAGTATAGATTAGTTCCACTAAATCCCTGTATTATGTTTGACATTTTTGCTTTTGTCTGCCTCTTCCACCTGATATTCTCACATGTTCATTTTTAAAATTTTAGATTATAACATAACTGTGGCCATGGAACACACATTTGAATGTTAGTGGTTTTAATATTAAGGATGGGATAAATTAATTGAAAAAAAACACATTGAAGACAAAAAGTCTTTGTTCAGCAGCTGTTTAAACAGTGAGACTGTTCTAAGGACTGTACATAAGACACAAAGGGCATTAAGACATGATATAAAACAAACAGCAATATGACAAGACACATTTAGAAGGAAATTAGAAAATATAAGTAACAATAAATGTAAGCCAAAGCTGAATAAGAAGATACAACACACAAGTTGAATTCAACAAAATGCTGTGTGAAACACTGAGGTCCTTGATGGAAATGAAGTGAGGGAGTTTGTTTCATATATTTGGTGCATTATTAAACTGAAATCTGCTTCAGCCTGGTGTAAGTGACTCTGGCAGCAGCTTTATCTGCCTGACTGACCTTTCAGAGTGTCTTGTAAAGACACTGTAACAACAGCATCTGTAATTATAACTGACTGAGACACAAAGACAAAACAACAATACAGTGAAGGCTCATGGAAGGTTTGATCTTGCAAAAGGCCGACCAGCATAATGAGATTAACTCGACTGCTTATGCATGACAGTCACTTTCCTTACTGTTTATGTTATAAACAATTTAAGAAATATGAGAAACATCGCTGAGAATGATTTGTCTATTTCAGCATAATAACTATGAATACAAAGACGCATTTTGAGGCAGAAGTTTAGACTGTAAATTGACATTTATTGGTGTTAGTGAGCTGTGACTCATCATATTAGAGGTACACAAGTCATTATACCTGAAGAATACCTGACAACTGAGGAAAGTAAAGTAAAAGATCTAACCAGTCACAAGACTCTTTAGATTCTTTCGACCATACCAACAAAGCATGTGACACAAACCTGACAGAACCACGCGGGGTGGACTTACTACAGCTGCTGATAATCACGTTTGGTCCACGCTCTGACTCTGCTGTCCCCTCAGGTTTATCCTGTCGGCCCTCAGTGCGAGCCAGAGAAACGTGGTCAACTGTGCGCTGTGCCACAGAGCGCTGCCTGTGTTTGAACAGTTCCCTTTGGTGGACGGGACGCTGTTTCTCAGCCCTTCACGCCACGACGAGATTGAGTACGACGTCCCCTGCCACCTGCAAGGTCAGACCCGGTTTCGAGATCGTGGCGTGAGCCGACATTTAGAGCATGTAACTCAAAACATTACAAATATATTGTACATTTCATTCAAATATATGAAAACGAAAGTGAAAAGATAGCGGCAGTACAACCTCGTAGTCATGTTACACGTCTTTGTCTGTAATGCTGTGAAAAAGTGGGGATAAAAAAAATAAACGTACTACAAATGTCTGTTTGAAGATATTTTTTAAATATTCATTTGCTATTTTGCTTATTCACTTCCTATCTGAATTGTTTAATCTGTGCTAGCCTTCTTTCCTGTATGGACAAATGACTGCTGTTTAATCCATCGATCAGCCCAGTTCAGACTGTGCGTGTGGACACGAACGTGAGGACATGAAAGGTTTTCTGCTGCGCTCTGCACAGTCCAACATGAATGTGAATTAGCTCGGCGGCGGGACGAAGCTTCTTTGATGTGCTGACCCACAAGCTTTGATATGTCTGGTGTTTGATATGCATCGGTGTGAAAGGATCATTTATTCCATTTTTTTATGCCTCTGTGTCGGGAGGGATGAAAATGTTGCTGAAAGAGAAATGGTTGAATCACGGCGTTGGGATGAAGAGCGACGTTTGATGGTTTGGATGTCGCTTTGTTTATTCAGCAGCAGTCAACAGTTATGGCTTGATTTAATCTCGAGAAAATGGGAACTGGAATGTGTTTATTTAGTGAGCAAGTTTACAGGGGCCAAAGTTCACCAAACACACAGAAACGCCATAATCAGGGCTGAATTCATGTTTTGATTTGATTTGGATTGTTAGCTGGGTTGTATTTCCTCCCTAACTTCTGTCTGATGAGGTTTAAAGCTCTTCTCAGGTAGCTGAGGTAAAAAAAAAAAAACATGCTAAGTGAAATGACTTGCGACAACAAGGCTTTCTTGGCACACTGTGAGTCATTCGCACAGATGCTTCTACAGAGCTGGTTTCATTTTGACACTTGCAAGGCAGTTCTTTTAGGAAATGAAACCACATCAGTTACGGCATCATGGCAGCCATTTATAGTCACCTTTTATTGGCGGAGAAGTTCGCTGAGTGTCCAGCAGCTCAGTCACACTGGTGTAAAAACTGTATCTGTGTCACACGCTGTTTATTTCTGCATGGTCATGAACTAAAGATGCAATCAGGAGTTTGTTATTTTATTGATGTTCCTGACTGATCAGCAGACAGTTTCGGCTTGAAGACAAAGCGGCCGATTCATCATTTACCACACTGCATACCTAACCATGCACTTCTTTATTCCCAACAGGCAGGTTAATGCACCTCTACGCCATCTGTGTGGACTGTTTAGAAGGCGTCCACAAGATCGTCTGCATCAAGTGCAAGTCACGCTGGGACGGGAGCTGGCACCAACTGGGCACCATGTACACCTACGATATACTGGCTGCTTCACCGTGCTGTCAGGTACAGACACCCATCTCTGATATCGATGAGCACATCACTAAACAGTGAGGCTAGGAAAGAAGGGATTCTCTAGACTGTTACTGTAAGTCTATCCTGGAAATGAGAAGTTCACATTCATCAAGTGGCCAGAAACAGCTGAGTGTAGCTGCTTCTCCGCATCTGTTGGCCGCTTAAATAACCAGCTGTTAGCAAAGAAGCACACCAAATGAACTGAAAGGTATAAATAAAAACCCAGTTCTGTAACAATTTAACTTTTTATAAAACAAATGACAAAAGATGGAGAAAATCACTCAAACAGCACTCAAAAACACTAGTTGAACCCATCACTTCCTTTAAACTGAGCCAGTAAATTTGCTGCTGTGTGCTGGGATGCCAAATGTTTTCTGTGATGATTTACACTGATAGTGCAGCCACTTTTATAAAAATCCACGTTGCCTTGCATGTTTCACAAATAATTTCACCTTAAAGATTCAGTCAGCAACGTTTCATGGGCCATTAACTTCATGTCACAGTCTTCTTTGGCTTTTGTGGCCATCGAGCTCCGGGCTGCTTGATATGAGGGACCTTTGAGATTGTTTCTGTCACACTTCAGCATCTCGTTGGTTGACTTTGACTCTCTTCTCCCCGCTGTGCATCCTCAGGCTCGTCTCAACTGCAAACACTGCGGGAAGCCGGTGGTGGACGTCCGAGTTGGGATGCAGTATTTCTCCGAGTACAGCAACGTCCAGCAGTGCCCCCACTGTGGCAACCTGGACTATCACTTTGTCAAACCCTTCTCTTCCTACAAAGTACTCGAGGCTTATTGACAAATGCTGTTCATGCATGCTAGTTAAGCTGCTTTTACTCCGATTTTTTTATTAACACAATCTAGGAAAGATTTTATTTTTTCGGGCCTTAAGGTGGTTTTACGTTTTTAAGTTCTCTCTCTTTTGATTTCTTTTTTTATGTATAGGAAAAATTACGGTTCTAGTTAAAAGAAAAAAAAGATAAAAAAGTTCCAAGACTGTATCTCTGCTGTTAGAGAAAAGTGTTGATAAAGTGTGGAACTGACACTTCGGTGAAGCAAACACACTTATCTGTGACAAGTGAATGTATCTGTAAGCCAAATTTGCTTTTATTTTTATTTTTTACCAAAAATATAAAGATGAATCTCGAATAAAGCAGAGAAAGATGTGCATCTGTATTGTTTTGTATCTAAAACAGTTCATGACTTCTACAACGTATTGCACATTTTATTCTGAAAATCATCATCAGGCTACATATGGATGACCTTAAAAGTGTTTCATGATCGACAGCTTTTATTACCTGATCAACATCATTATTTATCTGGAATAACACAAGAAGACTAAGAAAATTGAAGAAAAAAGATGAATAACTTAGAGAAACTCACATGATGACGTGGTTCAGTTGAAAAGATTGTGGCTTTATTCTGTGATGAAATATCTTTACGTCTCCTCCAGAAGTAAATGGTGCGAGGTCACGAGGGGTCGCTGGATGGTTTGAAAATCGTGTGAATCATAATGCTCTCGCAGTCAATAAGGCTCAACCCAGTGTAACACCTATAGGAGGTTTTAGACCACCATCATCAAAACACCAAATGAGGGAATATATTTTGGGAAGATGGGCGTTCATCCCTTCAGTCGATCCACACATCTGGGAACACTCAAGCTCTTGTGGAGGTTTGTGCTGCCCCAACACCTCACAAAGACACAGTGTTGTTTTTCCTTTTAATTTGCCATTATTTGTATTTTAAGGCAAAATTAAGGGTCAAGTTTGGGGTTAGGCATGTGTTAGCTGTAATTAGAGTGAGGGATGAATGTAAGTCTGTCTACACAGGTCCAACAGGACTCGGTTGTGTATGTTTTTATTTTCACATTTTTGGATATTTTTGTCCCTTTATTACAAACAGTAAAGTGTTGACAAGAAGTCAAGAAGAGATATGAAACAAAGGTCTGCTGCCAGTGGTGGAATTTAACTAAATACAGATACTCAAGTACTGTATTGAAGATGATTTTAAGGTATTTATTCTTCATTTGAATATTTAAATGTTATGCTCATTTATTCAATTCCACTTTATATTGTTATTTATTACTTTGCACATTCAGATTAGTGTAAACTATAAATTAAATTATATATTATAATGTATTTTTTATGGATTAAGCTACCCAGCAGTATATAAAGCAGCTGAAATGAGCTTCACCTTTGCAGGATTAACATTAGTGATGCTTGCACATTACTCATCACTAATTATACCGATATGATAAAAGAACTATATAAAAGATATGACTCTGACAAATGTCACTTTCCATGATGAATACTTTTATTTTTGGTACTTGTTGCTAATACATTTGTGCTCTCTCAATTAAGATTCTGAATGCAGTTTTTTACTTGTAAGAGTATTGTTGTACTTTGGTATTTGCCATTTTTACTAAAGTGAAGTCTGAGCACTTCCTCCACCACTGCTTGCTAAACATGGCCCAGGACGGTTGTAGCTCACGATCGGCACCTCGGTGTAGTTATGAGGCATCAAATTCAGCCTACATGTTAGAAAGAAAAGACTTATTGCAAGTATCCAGTCAGTTATTCAGCTAATAATCTCAGCGGCAGTGATATGTGCCAGTATGGATGTGTTAGAAGTCAGTACAGTCACTTGGAGAAAAAAAAAACCCACAGCACACTTTTCAAAGGACATAGGACACAAAGATGAACCTTTTAGACGACTGATGGCCATTCCCTTTTGTTGGATGCATCATTATAACACACAGTGCTTTGTTTCATACCTACACGTTCCTGATTGTGACATTCAGGCAGACACTTCCACTTGTTTTTGAGAAATGTTTTATTTCCATTGGCTCACTGCTGTTGAGACTCATCTGTTGTGTCCGTGTTGGTGTCAGCGGATGTTTTGCTGCCGGTGGCCTTCGAAGTGGAGTTGGCCGGCTGCGTCGCTGCAGCTTTATTCTTCTGTTTTTGAGACAGTTCCTTGGCTGAAGGTGCTCGGACGATGCACATGGCGGCTTGACCCTCGCGTATGGTTCTTGGTTGGGAAACAAATGCAACCATGCACTCCATTTGTTGCACCATCTCCTCCAGAGCAGTGTCCTGTGAAAAACAGTATAAAAAACACACAGATGTTTTTGTGGGTTAGGACACTCTGCAGAATGTGACTATGAAAGGCTATTTGTACTAGAGTCCTTCACCCTGTTAGCCATCAATATAAAAAAAGCCATTCTGGGACAGAGAAGATGAAGAGATAGGAAGAGTTGAGATTTTACTACAAGAGTCTCCGTTTTTTTCTTATACCAGAGTTATTGGCAGTTACAACTTAAACTTCACCCACTGAAGGCAACATGAAAAATGTGCGATAGGAAAACGTTGTACACAGCACGACATGAAACATGAATACAACTATTTAAAAGTTCATTCATTCCATTCAGAGCCTGTTTTATACAGGGGAGAAGTGACATGAAAAAAAGCGTCACCAGGTTGACAGCAGGATTTCCGCGTGCTGCCCGCAGAGTAATTCTGACGTGATGCTTCTTCTCCAGCCAGCTCTCCACCTGCTTCAGCTTAGTGGTGAGGTCGTGAGCCGCGATGCCAGATGAAAAGGTGAGCTCTTTGACCTGCGTAGGAGCTGCAGAGAGAATACTGTCAGTCCCGATGCACATGATGTGTTTCTTACACTTCTTAATGTTTTCAGTGCAACACCAGTTAAATGCGGATGTTGCCTTGTTTTAAGAAACATTTTGGCTCCATCCCAGTTGGAAACGATTCTGTTAACACCATTTAATAATTTTAGGCCAAAGGTTGTTTCAAAAGAATAAGATTTGTATCCAATCAAACCACAAATCTAATGTTAAGATTTTACTTAATGTATATTCCCGTAACATATGATCAAATAATACAATCATATATCATGATTATATACTTTGATGCAAATCTGGCTTTCTTGGAAAAACGACCTGCTGATTTTAAACAGTTCCCAGTCTGTGCACATCTATTGATAACAGGAAAAATAAGGTTCCAAGTGCAGCTCTCTTTATCAGACACAAAGCCTGCTTGTGTTCGAGTATCTATTTTTCTCTTTTACTTTAGATAATGCATTCACATACTTCCATGATTATCCCAAGCGCAGAGTTACTTTTACGTTCTTAGACTGCTGAATTTTAAAAGAGGGAAAGCGTCCTGGTATTCAAGTAAAAAACAAAGACATAGTGATAAACATAGTTTGATCTAGCTTCAATAAGATCCTGACCCCCCTTGGTTGGGAACCACTGAAGTGAACTAAGGTCTGAAGAAGTACCTGCTTTTGTTTTCTGTTTCTCTCGCAGTTTCTGCTGCTCTTCGCGGATCTGTTTGCCACTCATCATCTGGTAGACCGGAGGATCTTTGTCTTCTCTGAGCAGCACCAGCTTGAGACCCTGAGTGTCCATAAGTTTGATGGCGTCCGCGCGGTGCATAGTGCCCAGGTCCTCGCCCGTCTCACTCATCAGCTGTATGTGGCGCTCGGGGATCTTGCGGCCAACGCTGCCGATTGTGGCACGAGCTCGGGGATCCTGCTTTTTCTTCTTTGGAGCCGGGGTCTGCTCCGTGTCGCCTGCAGCAGTGGAGAACAGGGTCCACCTCCAGAAGGAAGCCACGACGCTCGGCCTTGCACTGCATATTGTAAATGTTGAGGCCGGAGTCCGGCAGGCAGTGCCGCCAACACACGCGGCTCTCACTGTACGGCTCAGCACAAACCTCACGCAACCTGCAGACATGTCCTGCACAAAAAGAGGACACAACTGAGATGACAGATTACGCCAAAACACAGTGAAGAGACATAATCCAAGAACAAAATGCATTTTATAACTCTACTGATCTAAGAATCAAGGCTTTCCTGGAGATGTCAGGTCAGTTTAGACTATAGCACTGTGACATAACTCAGTTTTAGTCAAATGTCTACCATCAGTGCACAAGTGTGTGTTTAAGTGTGTTTATATCTGATGTAATGTGTTTGACACACACATGCTGCCCCCTGTGTAGCCTCATGTTTTGTTGGATCAAACAGGCAGTGAGATGGGGACCTTTGGGTGAATAGAAAATATCAATTCATCCACTCATCTGTCATACACCTTACACAGACTTGATATCAGGACAAAATACCCAGTGGATTTTCTTTCGTCTCTGCGCCATTGGTTTAAAACTTATGAACATAATGCATCAACAGAAGGTCTGTACAGTTGTGAGATGTTTTCCCAGTGTCCTCAGCGCCCCGCCACGCCAGCCTCCGTTAAATTACCTGCCAATTAAAGTTGGTCTCATTTACCTGTCGCTGCACAAACCACACACTTCACAAATAAGACAGTTTTCAAACAGCCGTGGTCACCTGAGTTATTCGGCGTACACTACACTGACTTGGTTGTTTAGTTTTTTTGAAGTTTTACATTCATTTGTACTTCAGTAAAGTCGGTAACTCCTGTCCCTCTGCAGCTCAAACACTCAGTAGCGGTCGTGACCACTGAGAGCAAATTGTAAAATTTACCACTTATGTTAAAGTTCATTAGTTATTCTATCCCGAACTGACCAACAAACCTTCATCATTCATGAAATGCCTTGAGGTGAATGCGTCGTTTTGTATTGCGTGTGGACTTCACATGTCAACATAAAATTGTGTGATTTCAGATGGGAGTCTGGAGTTGACCGTGAGTTGGGTGGAGACCTGCCCTTACGGAAACTGTCATTTGAATGATATAAAAAAAACAACCCTGGGTGTCATTGGCACTTTGCACAAGTTGTCCTCAGCGCTGTTAACATTTTCTCCACTTGCACACGAGGTGGTGATTTCCTTTGTTAAAAACATGAATGCATGTCCTGATGGCCAAATTGGACATAAACAGTTTTACTCAGTAAGTCATCTACTCGGTAACTTCCCAACATGCATCATCTGTTGTGATTTGTACTCACTGTAGATCAATGTCGTTCATTCATGCTCTCTGCAGCAGGGTGACAGTCCTGCTCTCTTCCGCCATGGACTTCTTCTTTTATAACCTGTCATAAAGTAAGACATGCAACAAAAACCACGATGCTGCCCTCTTCTGGACAAAGCAGGATGTACAGGCAGTCAATTAAAGGGTCAGTTCACCCAACTTACACAAAGGTGCGTGCTGTTTGCTCTCATCTGTCCCTGCTAATCTAACCGCCTTTTATCAGCACAGGTTTTGAAAATGTCTGTCTATTAGATTTCTGTCTCCGTCTGTGGAGATGAAAGGGATTTCAGTCGTAACCATAAGTGTACTCATGAATGTATACAGTGACATACCCAAGCAGTGCATCTTCTTTGCATCACACGACTGCATCAGTCACCATTAGCAGTCTAAAGTATTCTTTAAAATGTTCTGCCACAAATGTAAATGTAAATAAAAAAAAAACATTTGATGATTTTCAGTATTATTTTAAAGCTAATTAAAATGATTCAATATACTGTAGATCAGTGTTGAATAACATATTAAATATATTACATAATGTATGCATGTTCAAGAGGTTTTCTTAACTGTGTCTTGAAGTCCTGGGTCCTTTTTCTGGTTCATTTGCCACCATTCAAGGTCTAAAAAGGCGCAATGCATTCTGGGAAAGCTGAGTATATCCAGTGTAGAATACTCAGAAATACCTGATAATCTATCAACATCTGGGCACTTCTCACATATTCAAAATCCAATATGCAGATATGCAGCTGGAATACATTACATACTCAGAATTGCTCAGCATACATATAGCAACATCTAATTTGGAGTTATACACCCATTACTGACTTTTAGCTCCATTTTAGTGTCCACCAACTGCTGTGGGAAATATGTGGCTCTATAACTCCTTTGTCAGTTTGCTGTTTGGTGCTGAGCATTGAGTTCATCCAAGTTTTTTCACTGAAAGCAGTGATGTTGTGAGTTGCGTGACTAAAACAATTAGCTGAAAGACATGCAGACTTGGAGAATATCTGTGGGTCTTTTTGTGGTGAGCGTCACCCTTTCACATTACACATTGTCTATTTCTACAATATCAATGTAGCTTTACAGTTCCTGTTAAGAAGTGTACCAAATACATATCAAAACAATATAGAAAAGGTTACAAAATCCAGCCACCTGAAGCTCACTAACACTCCTAAAGTTTTGTTGTCACCACGGTTGCAGCCTCTAGCTTTATTATGAACATACTATCTGAGAATAAGTGAATGAATGAATGAATGAATGAATGAATGAATGAAGTGCATTTTCTAAAATGTCTAACTTTTCCTGTAAAGTAAAGATATTTGATGGGTCTGTTATAAAAAATGTTGCTTTGTGGTGTTTTAATACGTCATATGTCAGGAGAAGGAGCTGTATGAGTTGAGGCAGGGTGAGACGTGTGAAAACAACTCCCACAATGGACAGAACATTTTTTTATCAAACGATATCTCATTTTCCCATTTCTCGTATATGTGATGCCTCGAATAGCCCTAATATAAATAGATCTAATCAGTATGCCAGAACTTACAGGCTCTTTAAAGAGAAGAGGAAATTTTCCAGTCAGCTCTGTCAGGAAATAAAGGAAACAACTGTGTTAATGTGGAACGCTTTTAGCTAGATCTACTGACAACCATTTGATTCTTCTCTCTCTACTGCGTTCATACAGAATTCAAAGTTTCCAGGCTGAGTGGGATGTAATTGACTAATCTGATGTGTTTTTTTAAGTTATTATTACATAATCAACCAATAAAGAAAGGCTTATAAAGAAGTATCAACAACAGCAGTGCTCTTCTTCCAACACTGATCTCAGACATCTTGTTGGACTCTCGTACTTGACTTTCACATTTAGTGGATAGATTTCATGTGAATTCTACACACAGTGTCACTGAGTCAGTGTTTTAACGTGTGTTTGATGAGTATGCTGTGACTTCAGTCAGGTTTAATGAGACACAAATTCAAGTATGAATAGTCTTTTTGGCATGTTTCTACTTTCCTTTCGAATGTTTATTTTACATTCAAAATAGCATAAATGACGTAGAGAGCAGTGATCCTTGACATCTTTCAGCAGAAGTCCTTTCTTCTTATTTCATATTTTACCCGAAGCAGAGGAGGTTGGTGCGACTGAAGATCACAACCACTGTTCATACTGTTACATTTGAGTGTTGATCCAAGCACACATGTCATTTGTTGTTTTTGCATAGCAGACTGACACAAGGTTGTATGTCTTATGACATTTTCTGGAACTGTGAATTTGCAAAACAAAATTTGTCATGTGGGCAGCTATGCAAAGTCAGCTTGACAACATATTTGTCTGGCCAAAGGCTTTTCAGTGCTTTGACTGTTGCTTCAACCAGAGAACGGCTGTTTCTGGCTGATGACCTCTTAGAGAAAAAGTTCTTTGGAGCAATGCTTGTGATTCCTCTGCTGTAGCAGTGGCTGGATCCTGACCACGACTCAATACCATGAAAACAAGATGAACCGGACAACATGCATTTTGTTTGTGGGCCTTCTGT
Organism: Amniataba percoides; assembly: GCA_037176925.1. Taxonomy (NCBI): domain Eukaryota; kingdom Metazoa; phylum Chordata; class Actinopteri; order Centrarchiformes; family Terapontidae; genus Amniataba; species Amniataba percoides. Next base: position 5,303,633 of record JBAJHX010000031.1, on the reverse strand, counting down.
GGATTTGTAAGTAGACATGACCTCCAAGCACTGAAGTCTGACAGAAACAGTGGTGTCTCATTTTGAGCATGAATATAACTAGAAATATTTTAAGATCTACAATATTGATCATCAAATGTGAAATATTATGTTAGGAATATGTCATTTTCTGATTTGTTTTTGTTATTGTAGCTCCAGGAATGAGCAGCAATTGCAACGATGACCCAGTTTGTTGGACTGTGAGAAATTGTTTCAAAAATGGAGGAACACATCTTATTGTTGCTGATAACTTCAATGGCGTCATCAGTTCAACAAATTACAATCAGAGTAAGTCAAAACTCTAATAAATATTTTAACTACAGTAGTTTCAGTAGATTCATCTAAGTATTTCAGGTTAATTTCCAGTTTTGCTGTAGCTTATGTATGTTGTGACGAGATGTATTGTGTGTGTGCAAACAAGTCAAGATGACCAATTACAGCTGCTGTGGTCTCAAGGTGGTATTTCTATAGTTTTCTATAGTTGCCATATCTGCCTTGTTTTTGAAGTCTGAGTGGAATCATTAAGGCATGGCAGTGGATCTAATGCACACATGACACGTATTGAATACAGTGAATAGTAGATGTGGTAGAGAGAGGAAATAAATAGAGTGAATCTACTCAGTTACTGTACAGCTCTGAGGTATTTGTTCTGTACTTGAGAATTTCTAAGTCATGCTACATTATACTTTTATTCCTCTACATTTATCTGGGCTTTTATATACTTTTACAGATTAAAATTGTATGTAAAAAAATAACAAAACACATAACAATCTATAAAGTTAAACACATTGCTGAAGATTCCCAATGTTTTTGCTTGTGACACCTTACAAAGAGACTGTCTGCTTGAGAACAGCTGTTATGTGTTACATTCGTTTGGCAAACTGCTCTGTTTTCATTACCTAAATTGGAACATTGAACATTGCAGAGTATTTTTGGTTAAGGGCAGGGAAATTCATTGAAAAGAAAGCGAATATGACTGTGCACTTAATGCATCAGTGTGTGTGTAACCATAGATATGTACATGTATTGAACGTATTCCTGCATCTTGAAAATATTGGCTGCTGTGTCTATGCATGTGCTGGATATGCAAGAAACAAATTAGAACAGGATTTAGCAAATTCCAGAGCGGCTCCACAGTTCTGCTTTCATGAATTAATACACTAAAGTGCCAGCAGTAGTCAGGTAAATTATTTGTCAGTCATTCTCATCAATGATGCAAAGAATAAATGACCATACTATATATTTAATGTTGCAGCTTGTAAATATAGAGCTCATTTTAATTACCTTGGAAACTGTTGGGTGCAGTGCAATACAAAGGAGAATATTTGGAGTGGAGTTGAATCTTTTTTTAAATAGTGTAGTTATTATTATTGGTGTACCCTCTGTTGCATGTTATTTAATCTAATTTAATCTAATACAAAAGTAGAGGAATATATTCTATCTTCATGAAGGTTGCATTATTCAGTGTGTCTGATTCAACCTTAACTTAACCCACATCTTATCACAAACTACGTACTACAGGTTTTTATCATCATTTTGAAAACATGAATGTAGCTATTCCTCTTCCCACTCTTGGTTCCCCAGTAACAACAATATTAAAACACACACTGAATGCGTAACAGCTGTTATGCTGTCATGATTTGTATAAACTAGTTTGTTTCAGACATACTGAGCCTTTAGCCCTTAACTGTCAGTCTACTGTCATCCATGAAAATAAGTAACTCTGCTTTTGGGTTGATGCAAGAGACATAAGAGTATTATAAAACTGATGAGCCTGCATTCTTTAGCTTTAACAGGAAGAAAATCTTGCATAGTGTTTCTGCAAAAAAACGGATCATTTGACCGTGAGTACAACTGATTTGTTTGACACAGAGTATTGGATTTTTTTTACAGTTTACATCAACATTTCAGCAAATTAAATTAAAAATCAAACTCTGTTTTTGTTTTTAATGAACAGAAGAGCTCCAGACACAATGGCCAATAATGGAGACAAAAGATGGTCGTTTTCTACTCTATCTTACAAAATTCTTCAGAAATGTGGACGTGACTCTGTATGTTCTGAAAGGGAAAAACTGCACAGAAGCTAACCTCACAGGTGAATTTACATAACTGTATTTTCCATTTTCTAGTGTCATTTTTCAAAATTGAGTGCACCACAAATTTTTTTTTTACTATTTTCTATTAATACTAAAAAACTATTTGTGTGTGTGTGTGTGTGTGTGTGTGTGTGTGTGTGTGTGTGTGTGTGTGAGCGAGAGAGAGAGAGAGAGAGAGAGAGAGAGAGATTTGGTTCTTCATTAAAGATACAAAGATAAAAGTAGATTTTTTTGCTTATCAAAAACACCTCTCCTGCATGTTGTTATTGGCTGGGGTCTACACAGCACTGCCGAAAGGCTGATGCCGAGAAATATCTCAAATTTGGCAAAATGTGAATGTACAGAGGGCGAGACCTATGCAGATACAGATACACACTGGGTCATTAGTATTATAGAGAATGATTTTCTTTGTATGAATCTATTTGTTATATGTTGTTTTAGGATATCCATGCCATCATTAATATAAATTTCTTATTTAATCCAGGCTCAGAATGCCAAAATCACAAGGATAATGGTAAGAATATTTAATACAATATAATAACATTTACATTTAATTATATACTGGAACTAAATGTCAATGTCTCTTTTAAGTTACTAAACACTAGTTAAACAATTAAAAACTTAATTTATAAGTCTACTATCCACTTTCTAACCACCTCTCATGGGATCAGCTACTTTAGGCAGTTTACTAGTTTGATAAACTCAACTGAGAAAAGACATTGTTGATTTTTGATTTTCTGATCTGGTATATTTCTTTAACTTTGTCCCACTTATATCATTTATGTATTATTACATTACTATATTATTTCATCTTTACCATTTCATCCTTACCTGATGGATATTAAATTGTGACAGTGTTTCCATTAACAGGAAATTGCACGATTAGATGTATTACGACAAAGGGCTTGTGTAAAAGTTCTTCTTATGATGAAGCTTTCTGCAAATCGGGTAAGTTCCCTTCAGACAAGCAAAACATAAATGTAACTTCTGTCATTTTGGATCGAGTTAAGGGAAGTGTACTGAATGAGACAAAAACTAAAAGAGTGAGATTTCCTCAAGATGTCAAAAATACCTGCTTAAAAAACTATGGTGTCCTCTCCTTTCAGATCAGAAAACCAATGACAAATTCATCATCAACATGACGACAACAGAAGAAACCTGTATCAACTGTGATAATCCAGTGAAAAAGATAGAAACGGAACTTAATCCAGACACTGTCACTACTATGCTTGGTACTAAAATAAAACCAACAGAAGGAGAAATCAACGCTACTCAAGCTGCGTGAGTTAGTAAAGGAACATTTAGAAATATGTGTGTGAGATGAATGCTTTTTGCATGTAGTCTGTGACTAATATTATTAATGAACCAATCTCTACTCTGAGATGGGAAGATCGATACCACCAAGGAGGTGGTTAGTTTAGATTAGCAGGATGATTGGAATCAGAAGAAAAGTCTGAGTTTAAACTAACACTCTAATGCTCCATAATTAATGCTGTTTGCTTGATCTGTACGCAAACAGAGGGGCAAAAGGGGCAGTTTTCAGGCATTTTTTTCACTTTGATATGCAGATATAAAAAAAAAAAAAAAAAAAAAAAAAAAA
>JBAJHX010000031.1:5263268-5296843 GCA_037176925.1 Amniataba percoides | reverse complement strand
TTTGTCTTCTATGTGGCCCTGCGACTGACTGGCGACCAGTCCAGGGTGTAACCCTGCCTTCGCCCTAAGACAGCTGGCCGTATGTGTCATGGCAAAACATTTGCAGTAGGAAAATGAGACTGTTGAAAAATAGCTCCATTGTGGCAGTGCTATGTAAATGACAGTGATATGTATCTTCTTAGTACCTCATGCAAATAAGAGAACGTCCCACGTATTTTAAGCTCACAGCCACACATACATTTGCATTCAAGAGACCAAATAAGTGTGTGTTTTATATATACGTGTGTGTGTGTGTGTGTGTGTTTGTGTGTGTTGTAAGAGCAACACTGTTTACAGTAAAGGATGAATTTAAAGTCAAATCTTTCTCGAGAGGTGATCACATTTCAAGTAAATAATCAATCGACTGCTATTCTTACCAAATCACAGTCTTCGTCTGTTGTCTTTGTTCGTACAGTAATACTATCTTAACTTATAAGATAAATTCGCATTTCCAAAGGTTTCCAATTCCAATTGACAGAGATACACACAGATATGTTTTACAATAATCTATTTGAGTGTATCTTATTTGATAAGGACAGTGAAATTTAACATAGCTTCAGTACAGAGCTATTGGCAGTTTTCATGTCTTTTCCATATTTGGGTTTTGTGCAGTGTGATAAAAATATACTGCTTTCAGAATCATAAAAACCACAGCAAGCTGCAGATATGAAAATACAGTAAAATACATATCATTCATGGCAATTTACAGGATAATAAACAGCTCTGATTGACCTTTAGCCAGATTTTATTTTTGACTTTTTTATTTAGGCTCATTCAAATGAACTGTATCCCCCCTAAATGTCACACTGTGATGCATATTCTGTTATCTAAGACACTGACAGGCAATTCATTGTATTAACAATTAATCTGATAACCATTTTTAGATTAGTATTTCAATGTATAGTGCTTAATATTGCCCAAAATGATGAAAAATGCCAATCACAATGTGATTGAGCGCTCAAGATCAGCACTTCAAATACCTTTTATTGTATCTGACTAACAGTTCCAAGATCAACAGCCTTCAATTTACAATGATGTCAAACAGTTAAAAGCAGCTAATTATAATATTTAGGAAGCTGAAATCAGTAAATGTGTGGCACTTTACAGGTCATATTTTAGCTAGACAACATGCTGATAGGTTCGGTTAGCAGTCACTGAGTTAGCCCAAAGGAAAAATTGAACATGATGTCACTTCTCTGATCATCTCCCCTTCCAGGAGGACCAAGGCGAGTAAAGCCACAAAAATCCTGATCCACCTGGTGTTCGCCATGTTCCTGCTGAACTTCAGCTTCTTGATCAACGGCTACGTGGCCAGTACGAAGAGCTCTGTGGGTTGTAAGATCATGGCGGCTCTCATGCACTATTTCATGCTGGCCACGTTCACTTGGTTTGCTGTGCAGGCCTTTCACCTGTGTCTGCAGATGCACGCAGGGGGAAAAATTGTAATCCGTCACTACATATGCAAAGTCTCCATTATCAGTTGGGGTGAGTACACATCGTTGTTTCACGGACACGACGTCTGAAGCTCAGTGGTTGACGTTTTCTTTCTCCATTTCCAGTGCTGCCGAGCATAGTTGGGATTGTCCTGCTTAGTACGGAGAAATACGGTGAACATGTCATCCATACTAATACCACTGAAGAAAACGTGGCCATGTGAGTTGGCAAATAATTCAGAAGTCTGTGGATGATGTATTTAAGATACAGATAAACATGAATCACCTAATAGAGCTGCATTTCTTGTCCTTCACTTACATGTCTTTTTTCTCCAAGGTGCTGGATAACAGACCTTGACGTCCACTACATTGTGAACATAGGCTACTACGTTCTGGTGTTCATCTTCACCTTCACTACCTTCGTCGTCATACTGTCCTGGCTCTTTTGTCTCAAAAAAACCAAAGCAGCCACCGCAAAAACAAACACAGCTGGCAAAAACATTATCACCATCCTGGGCCTGTGTTGCATGCTGGGTATCACGTGGGGTTTTGCCTTTTTCGCTTACGGTGTCCTCCGGATTCCCTCTTACTACATTTTCACAGTCCTCAATTCTTTTCAAGGTATCAATACCTGTTAGCAGTAGTTTCAAATGACAATCTTTTAATTCTTATCTGAATTTGAAATAACTGAATGTTCTTGCATACTCACTGTTCATACTTAACTGTGCTGTTGTGGTTAACTTTTACATCTCTTTGACAAAAACTTCTGATTATTCTGGCAAAATGCTCTCTTGATAAACAGTATTCATATTTGTTTTATTGATGATGGTCATGCAGCAATTTACAAAAACAAAGATGAAAAAAAAAAACAAGAACATTTTGACTGCTGAGGTTTTGAGATGTCTATTTGTGGTCTATCTATTTGAGGTTTATGTCTATTTGTGACATTTCTTCCAGTAATCCAATACAAAGGGCGTGGAGTGAACTGAATTTAGCTTTGGGTACTGAAGACACTGTAAATGACAAAAATTAAATATTCAGCCACTTTCCAGTAAGAAAACAGTTAAACGTTTTGGTGTTTTTTGAGTGCACTGCCAATTGAAAATAGACACCCTCCACTAGTCCTCTCAGTGCCAGTTTATCTCAGCACATGCTTAAATGTCACTTAACTCACTTTATCTGGCTCCAGTCAAACTGCTCGGCCATCATGTTACTGTAACTTTGGCCAAAACATGAAGTAATGTTTTGCACTGAATGACAATGCAGCAGCATATTCTGTGGAGGTAGAAGAATGACTGTCAAAGTAAAATGCACATGTACTTCATGAGCAGTGTGTTTAATGTAGGGACAGACTCTCAAGTTCATTACATTTCATCAGTTCAGCTTTTCCTTATGAGTGACTGTTTTTCTTTGCCTGGCAGGTTTCTTCCTGTTCATCTACTACTACAACACCAGCCACTCAGGGGAGATAAATGGTGGCGGGAATGCTCACAATAACTTGAAGAGCAGCAGCAGCATCAGCACTCTGAAAACCAGCGTGGATAGCTTCTCGAACCCCTACTCCAACCTACAAGATAAAATAAATGCTTCGAAGACTAAAGAGCAATAAGAGACAGCAGTGGAAGAAGTACTCAGATCTTTTACTCAAGAAAAAAATAGTAATACCAAAATCTTAAGTACATGCACATTGTATGGGTAATAAAATATAATCAAAGCATCAATAGCATAAGAATTTATTAGGCAGAAACATATACATTATGCTACTGGATTATAATCAGTGATGCACTCATTTGGAAGCATCACTTGTGTTGCAGCTGGTAAAGGTGGAGCCATTTTCAACTATTTTATATTGCACTGTATACTTTCATCTTTTTATATTACTATTATTTATATTTTGTATTAGCAATCTATATATGTATGGTAGAGTAAAAAGTACAACGATTTCCAGAATGTACTAGGGTAGAATTATAAAATGTACAACTGATGTGTAATAGAAAAGGCATCTCATAGGATCAGAAAAGTGACATTTGTAACATACTTTTAATGCTTTAAACAGCTACATTTTTAAAAACCTCTAAGCTGAACTTGTGCACTGGTAAAAATACCCCCCCCCCCACCACCACATATGTAAATGAAGTACCTCAAATACTGGACATACTGTTTAATTCACAAAAACTTTCTGTGTGGAAAAGTGTGTTTTGACTGCTTTAAATATGAAAACACACAAGGAACATGACGAAATAAGAATAGTTTATTTGTTTAAAAAAACCAAACACACACATTAATATGCAATATTTTTCTCTCACTTTCAATTTTTTTAATGTACACTTTTACAATAAGAGAGCCTCTGCTTCCTTGAGAGCATTTTCCATTTCAGCAGCCTCCAGGGAGAAGTTCACCCTTTCTTGCAGCATATGTTCTCGTGCTTTGGCGAGTTCTGTCATTGTTGTTTGGATTTCCTGCGAGTGTGTAAAATGAGAAATATGTAAAACATCCCTGAAATAATAACAAATTTAGATTGGTCGATGCTAAAGTTTTAATGAGTTAAACTCACTTCTAGCCGAGCACGTTGCTGTGATGCCATGTCTCCAAACGCTTTTAATTCATTCAGCAGGTCTGTGGAGACACTCTGAAATAGAGAGGTTGTGTTTATTAGAAAATCTCTGCAGACCTTTATGTGTAGGATGCAAGGTGTAAATTTGAATGATACTTTTCTTGAACAAATTAATAAGTGTGTATTTGTACTCTATACCTGTTTTCCAGTTTGTAGTTATGTGTGCGTTTTATTCAATTGTACTTTGATTTGAAGTTTGATACACATATAAAAAATAAAATACAACTGTACATATAATATACAATCAACTGAAATACATATATACCATAACTTCTCTTCTTTGATCTTCATTTTGTCGTGTAGCTTCTCCAACTCTTTCTCCTAAAACTTAGAAAAAAAATAGATTTTATGTAATTTTTTTATCAAGCAAAAACAGAAATTAGGCTGAAAAACACATTTTGAACGTGAGACATATTCACCTGGATCTATTTTGGCTGCAACGAGGAGTACGTGGCAATCTCTTAGATTTTTCTGTACCTCTGCATTCTCCTTTTGGAGGTCACTGAACTGCAGCTCCAGCTCAGCTACTCTTTCCTGTGGTATACCAAGGAATTAGGCAAAGCAACACAGATTCTAACAGCATAAGGAAAAAAAATTGTACATGCAGCCAACAATCCTACTACTACCTTAATGAAATAGCTTTCTGTACCTGTGTGTCTGTGAGGTTTTTCTGGAGCTCCTCGTTGTTAGCCATCAATTGCTGATTTTGCTCCTTGAGCTCTGCCTGTTGTCCATACCTGGTGGAGACCCTACAGACAGAGAGGTGCAATATAAAGTGAGGAAAAAGGCCAAGGCCCCCTGCTCATTCAGGATATATATGCAACTTAATGTATGACTTACCCCTTGTGAACTTTAGGAGCAACATTTTTTCTGTAAGATAAAAGTAAAAAAACAAACAAAAGAAATGTTGAGTTCAGTAGCTGTGAAGCAAACATAGGGAGTCTTGCAGGAATCAGGTGGATCAAAGAGGTGAAAGGAAGCGATCAAACACTGAAGATGACAAAGCTTTGATTTATTAGCTCCTGACGGTGGCATTTTCCTGAAATTTTGTCTCCCATCATGTTCATAATAAGTGACTGGTATTACACAACGCCATATTGAGTTCATTTGGAATCATTTAACCACATTTTTTTTTCTGATTTGTAAGGTGCAGTTTAGTTGTGATTAGCAATATTTCTTACCTTGGTACGTTTTCTTTGTGAGGTTTAAGGATGCCATCTGATTTTTGGGCAGCGTGTGCTGTTGCAGATACAGCTGCTGTGTCTTTATGACCCATTTTCTTCATTTCTGGTAACTGTAAGCCTGGAAATCATACAAGATTGTGAACCAACTGTAAGCTTGGTTTGACTTCAGATGAATGAAAATACAAAAGTGCAAAGATTAGCTCATTCTGATCACCTCTGGGGATTTTGGAAGACATCGCTCTATCTACAGTTAATACAATGACAAAGACACCTGTAAGAAGAAATCATCTAATTAGTTAGTTTCTCCTGAGTGTGTTTACTGAACCAACTGTTTAACTACATTAAGCTTTTCAACATGCCCGTATGCTCCGGATATTATCTAGATTCAGTGAGTATCAATTGGTGGATTAGTAAATCTTCTGTGACATACAAATGAGCAGATTTTGAACGGAGTTTGATGCGATTTTTCCAAACAACTATCGGTGCAAGATTTAAAAAAGCAACATCGCAAACGTCTAGCTTAGTTAGTTACGCGGTTACATTGAAGCATGCAAGATAACAGAAACATACTAATATGTGAGACGCTTTGAATAATAGCAGTATTACCTACCTTAGTTAGTTGGATAGTTTTGAGAGCTGTCAACAATTAACACCAAACACCACAAATTCAAAACCGTCCCGCTCTGAATGGAGAGTTCCGGTTTGTATGTCACTTCCTGTATAAACTAAATTATAATTTTATTATAAAGTATTTCTAAATGTTTGTGAATTAACTGAAAAAGCTTCTTGCAGATTTAACTTTAAACGAAATAAGTAAAAAAAAAAAAAAAAAAAAAAGAGATGAGCGGAATCCCAACGGTCGGCCCGCACTGCGCATGCGCGGAGGCGGTTAAATTCAACTTGTTAGCCGAAGATTAGCTCGTCGGTCAGGCTGGACAGAAGCGACATGAATCATGTTTTTATCTAGTTTCACTGTAAAAACACTGCTGTAAAGGTTTAAAACGAGAAGGAGCAGCTCGTGTCAACTATAAGGTATGCGCTGTTGTGTTTACTTGGTGTTTTTTATGTGTTTTTCTCTTTGAGAGGCAGCAAATAATCGCTCTAAAATCAAAGTTTTCTTTTTTTTTTCTTTCTGAAGTCAGTAATTATCAGTTTGTTTCCTGTAATCAATGATTTTGGAGACCAGGACAAGGTGTTTAACAGTGGAATAGGAAGTGTTTGTTGACAAAAGGGACAGCCATATCATATCCGACTTAAATGGGCGTACATAAGGCGTTGTTTAAGATTTTAGTCGAGAATATAAATTATTGTGAAAATACGGGAATCCCGTTTAAATGTATTTGTTGTATTTAAATCCTAATCTGAATCCCAGAAAACGGTGCAAAGTCTCTTCATATTTCTGTGACGTCACTGCTCGTTTTTTGAATGAAAGGCTTACGCTGAACTGGATAGCTGAGTCTGAGTATTGTGTGTGCATACGTGTCCAGCTACATGAATTAGTTTGTAAATATATCGAAAAAAATATTTGAATAGGAAGCCATTCATTAATCTAATGCTCTTTCTGTCTGACACATGTCCAGCGATCAGCACAAATTTTCCTATAAAATGGTGTAAAAATGACCTATGTAGAGTGAACTTTGTGGGAATGACAGCGAGTTGAAGAGAGACTTGTCACAGGAGTTTCATAGCTTCTCTCCACTCTACCTGATGATGTCACGCACTCTAGTTTTGAGCATTTTGCCAAAACTTGACCTCAAACAAAGTTGAATATTTTGAAAAGACTCTTTGTATGAATGTGATGAACCACATTTAGTCAGTTCTGGACATCTTTTCTGAACTGTACTTTAACTTGACAGACTCTCTTCAAACATGCTGTGCTAAGTGTTCCGTTTATTTTGAAGCTTTGAATCGTGGATGAACATGCTCTAAGTACTTGCTATTATGTGGAACTTTGAAATGGAGAGATTTTGAATATAGTTTGGTGTAATCTTTGCAATACAGCTGATTTTGCTGTACAGCTGCACAAACCTATTTTTGTTTTGCCCTGGCTAAAAGTGGGTGTTGCATGACAATAAAAAAGTAGGGCAAATGTCACTTAAAAGGGCATGTCTTATAAACTTCATAAAATACAATCATATAGTGCAGAAGCTGAGGTTTACTCTATCAAACACTGTTTATATGCATCCACAGTTCAGAAAATGGAGCCCCTGGATCCTACCAAGAACGAGTGAGTGATAATTGTGTTATGTTATTATTATTATTATGTTATGTATTATGTTAACTATGATAATTATGTCTGCACAAGACATAAATGGCATTGCTGTTAACTTACGATATGACTGTATTCTCATTGTATAAAATAATAAACACCCCACATCAACATACACCACAGCTGAATACTGTGTTTCGTGTTACAGTGAAAGCAGCGGATTCTCCAAGCGGCGCATTTCTTCGGTCAGTGCTGCAGATCATTTTATGGACAAAGCATGTAGACTTTTCTTTTTGTAAGCGAATCATTTGCCTGAACTATTTTGTATACAATCTATCATTTTCAGATTCTAAAAGCACCACGGACGTCCATGAGATTCCCTAATCCAGAGCAACAGGAAAATGTGGTATAAAACATTTTTATCAGACTGTATATGTGGGGAAAATGGGGGGTTTTGGCTGTGATTAAAGTGGCACGCCAACCATAACAGATGTTTAAATGTCATTCCTCACTCTAACAAGGATAAATTGATGTGTAACGTTTGTTTTTTTTGCTTCATTTTATACCTTATTTTTATTTTTACTAAGGTGGAGAGTGCCAAGCCAGTGGAAAAGAGGAATTCAAGGAGAGTCAGCTTTGCCCCCGCCAACGATGTTCTCCTGTTTTCAAAGTGAGACATTAGAGGAAGAAAAGTTGGGCTTAATTTGCCATAACAATAAGAACGTTTCAGCCTAATCAATATTTTGTCTTAACAGGGATGTAAAAAATGCCTCTCCTGCCCGAAGTCCTTTACAAGAGTTCGTAACAAGTAAGTATGTAATGTGATAACTATGTAATGTTATTATTTTAGTTTAAGCAGCTTTGTAATATTTGTTTTGCATTATCCCACAGCACCGACAGCCACACAAAATAGGTAAGGTGACTTAATTGTTTCAAGTTCTCTGCATTTAGCTTTATTTCAGAAGATCTTAGACCTACAGTCTCACCAAACAAGTCAAATTCTTCTGTCTTAACGACATAAAGTTTTGTGTTTTCTTTTTTTAAGGGTCCAGGTGGCAGTCGATGAAGATGGAGCTCAACAAATTAAAGGTAGGGATATTCATTCATAAATTCCTAACAACTATTAACAGATGTTCATATAGTCTATGTGTTGGATTTTTTTTTACTTAATTCAAGTCTTCATATTTAGGAATGGAAACCTTATTAAATGCTCCTCTACACACTATTCAGCAAAGGGATAAGGTGAGCTATGCTGTGTTGCTGTGCTTCTTTATCAATGTTATTTCTTACCATAGTCACAGCCATAAAATGCTTAAATTGCTTTGAGATAATAATGTAATAGTATACTGTATTGTATTACACTGCTTTATTAGACACTGGTTTTCATGTAAAACGCTGACGTAAAGCCCTTTATCTGCACCAGGTCAACTTTGAATCTGGGGGTGGCTTTGGAGAGAAAACTATGATCTTTTCTACAGATGAAGCATTCATGGACATGACCCACAGTCACACTATAAATATCGCCAATGATGCAGAATTACTTGCAGATGTTTCTCCCCAAAATGTTGTTTTACCCACTAGTGGAGAGAAAACCGTGATGTTCACAGCGGATGATGGGTCCATGGATATGACCCTAAATCAGACTTTGAGCATGACACGTAAGTCGTTCTTGCTACCTGCTGGAAGAAACATGGATTTGAGTGTAGAGAAGATCTCCTCATCAGTACCTTGTTTGGATCCTGAATTTGAAAATTTCCTCGCAAGTCTCTCTAAACCACGTGGCTCCAGTATTAATCCTGCTATCACCAAAGTAACGCCCCCTGCTGGAAATTCATCCGAAGATACAAACAGCTCCCTGAAAACACAAAGATGTGATGTTGATAAAGAAAACCAGGCTCCAGCTTCAGTTTCAGCTGTGATGGAGAAGTCACTGACTACATCCACGAGGACTGGGGACTCCTCTCGTCGCAGTGCACTCTGTCCAGAAGATAAGGATGATGATGATGAGGATCCCTTTCAGTGTCTTTTTCCCACACAAGAAATGTACTTGCAAGCTGCAGAGACAGCCAAACAACAGCAGAGCAGTACAACACCGGCATCAGTCAACCCTAAAGGTATTCTATCAACCAGCTCAATGATTAGTGGAATAAATGTCCCAACGTGATGTTTTTTTTTTTTGTTTTTAATTAATACATGGCATCTTAATGTTTGGGGGTTGTTGGTATTCTTCCACAATTTGTGATTAGATACAGTCTAATTGCATTTAATTATATTTCAATTTCTCAATTTAGACACGACTTCCAAGAATCTTCCTCATCGTCATCAAATGCTCAAGGTAAGTTTTGTAATTCCTTTACTTTAATATCTTAGTTTTCAAAATGTTGTGTACAATGCTCATTCAAGATTACACATTAAAACTAAATTTTTTGTGAGTTTGTGATAACATACTGTCCTTTCTTCAGGTCAACCTTGATAAGAAAGACGAGTGCAGAGAGAAAACGATATTGTACACTGCAGGTGATGAGTTCATGGACATGACTCAGAGTCACACGGTACACATTGCCAGTGGTTCAGTAGATTCTTCAAACCAAAATTTGGACATTTTTCATACTCATGGAAAAATGGACAACGCCTCAGGAAAACGGGGAACTTGTAGTTTGCCAGGCTCGTCGGCAAGTGGTTCGGATCAAGGATTTAATAACTTCTGTGCAAGTCTGTCTAAAACAAGTGCCCTCGGTGGCAATCCTGTAAATGCCACAATGGAACCTCCTGCTGCAGCATCCACGAGGAGCTTTGGAGAATCATTTGAAGGACGTGCGCTCTGTCCTGAAAATGATGTGAGCATGGATATGACTGAAACTCAGACAGGACGCATTATAGGACTCACTGGATCAGACGATCCTTTTAAGTTTCTTTTTCCCACACAAGACTCCCACCGTGAAAGTGTGAAGAGCGTTGGGATTACTCCAGGACAGACGGTCAATGAAACACTGCGATCATCTAACTGTGCAGGTGTGTGAACCCTAAATCTTCCTCTCTTGTTTTTTCATGTCTCATACCAGATAATCTGTTTGAGAGACAAAAATGAGATTTTGGGATGATGGTGAAAATATCTTATGTGAATAGTAATGTAGCATTTAAATATAAATCAATTATATCTATGTATTAAATTAGGGAATCTGAATCAATTTGTTTTGTAGATTAATTTTATTTTTATTTAACTCTCTATCTCCAGGTGTTGAACCTTCATTGAGGTCATCTATAAAGACAAAGGTGCAAAAACATCAGGTGAGCTTAAAATCCATATATTTACATTTTTAAGTATGGATTGATTTATTTGAAATAAACCAATTTGCACATAATGTAGAATCACAGTGCATTATCTTTAGAGAAAAAAGTTTTTTTTTTTTTTGTTTTTAGTAACAACTAATTTGTAATTCTAACATAAAAGGCCATATAATATGATTGATATTTTCTGTAAGTGTACATTTTCTGATTGATTCTTTTTTTTTCCTTCCATAGATTAAGTTTGATGCTGAAGATGACTGCAGGGAGAAGACACTGAGGTTTTCTGCAGATGATGCCTGTATGGATGTGACACGGAGTCACACTGTAAATATTGCCACTAATTTGGAACTGCAGTCTCAACAAAATGTGGATTTCTTACCCTCAAGCGGCGAGAAGACAGTGAAGTTCACTGCAAATGATGCCGACATGGACATGACCCAGTGCCTCACTGTAAATATTGCCAGTAATTTAGCATCAGATTCAGTTCCTCTCGTGAAGAAACAAGACGGTGAAACATGTGGTCTTTCTAGAAACAGATTGTCATCGGCAAGGCCCTCAAAATCGAGTGTTAATCCTATGATCGCAAGAATGACGCCTACAGATGCACGATCGTCTATCACTAGACGCTCATCTAATGGAAGCACAAGCAGTCCAGAAGATGGTGTAAGCATGGATTTGACTGAAGTTGGCCACAATTTTGGAGGTGATGTGAGCATGGACATAACGGAAGCTCAACTGGGCCACATTTTAGAAGTCACAGGAACAGATATCCCAAAAAGTGCTAAGATGAAGGACGCAGAGATGATTTCATCGGAGCACTACATTGAAGCCCTGGGATCATCTTACCCCAAAGGTATGGAAACATGAAATCTAACTTAACTGCTGAAAATCTGATGTGAGAGCATCCAAAATCAGTCTGTTTGGACATGATGAGAGTTAGAACATCAATGTTTGAACTAGAACTATTGGTACAATTTTGAAAGTTTGACAGTTTTTAAATGTTGGAATTGTTGGTTGTATAGCTGTTTTCATTTATGTTTGCGTTGCCTCTTATTCATTTTTCCCATTTCCCCATTTAGGTATGGAAACCTCACTGACTGCTTCTGTAAAGGCAAAGGTTCAACAACAGGTGAGCTAAAACTTTTGCTGAATTTTATTTTTTTATTTATTAATTCATTTTTTACACATTTGTTTTATGAATCATCCACTATACCATGTGTGTTCCCTGAACTCTGAATCTTTAAACCCATATTGAAGCTGCATTAAGTTCTTTTCAAGCGTAACCCATGTCTAAATGTTAACAACTGCTAAAAATTGTTTACCTCAGGTCAAGTTTGATGCTGAAGACAACTACAGAGAGAAAACAGTGAGGTTTTCCGCTGACGATGCCTGTATGGATGTGACACGAAGTCACACTGTGAACATTGCGACTGTTTTTAAGCCACAGTCACACCACAACTTGGACTTTTTACCTTCTTGTGGAGAAAAGACAGTGAGGTTCTCTGCAAATGATGCAGCCATGGATGTGACACGAAGTCACACTGTAAATATAGATACTGTTTTCAAACCACAGTCACACCAGAATGAGGATTTTTTACCTGCTTGTGGAGAGAAAACAGTAAGGTTCTCTGCAAATGACGCAGCCATGGATGTGACACAAAGTCACACTGTAAATATTTCGACTGTTATCAAACCACAGTCACACCAGAATGAGGATTTTTTACCTTCTTGTGGAGAGAAGACAGTGAGGTTCTCTGCAAATGATGCAGCCATGGATGTGACACGAAGTCACACTGTAAATATAGATACTGTTTTCAAACCACAGTCACACCAGAATGAGGACTTTATGCCTGCTTGTGAAGAGAAGACAGTGAGGTTCTCTGCAAATGATGCAGCCATGGATGTGACACGAAGTCACACTGTAAATATTTCGACTGTTTTTGAACCACAGTCACACAAAAATGAAGATGTCTTACCAGCTTACAGTGAGAAAACAGTGAGGTTCACTGCAAGTGATGCAGCCATGGACGTAACACAAAGTCATACTGTAAATATTGCCAGCAATTCCATATCCGATTCAGTTCTTCCACCTCAAGATTCTAATATCGTATCCACTGATGAAAATATAGATTTCCCTTTATCTGTTAAAAAGAGAGAAAGTGAGGTAGGTCGTCTTCGTAGAAGCCGATCTTCATTAGCGCAAACTTTGGATCCAGGACTTAAAAACTCCTTATCGATGACAAGTGGCCTCTGGGCTAATCCCGTGATCACCAAATCAGTGGTTCCTGCTGCACTGTCCCCTCAAGAATGTGACACCAGTGGTTTTGTGGAACATCTTAAGACACAGACGCCTGATGTGGAAACTGAAAAAGCTTCAGGTTTAGTATCATCTGTAATGGAGAATTCAGTAAACAAAACCACTACAGACTGTCCAGAGAACGATATAAACATGGATATGACGGAAGCTCAAACAGGCCACATTTTTGGACAAACATGTCTCGATGGGCCGCCTCAGTGTCTGTCTTCCACACGAGAGTTGTACCCCAAGTCTGACCTTTTGAATGAAACAAACACAACTTCACAACAGAGCAATGAAACACCGGGATTATCCAAACCCAACAGTGTGGAAATGACAAACTGTCCAGATTTCCTGGACTCAAATGAAATAAACATGAAGAAGGAACCTGAGCCAAGAAATCAACATTGTTCACCCACTGCTGTTGACCATGATGTTGATGCAGCTCCTTCACGGAAGTCTAGAAGAATTAGTTTAGCTGACCTTCATTCAAAAATAAGGCGTTTGAGCCACAAAATTAATACAGCTCCTGACACTGTTGCTATGGACAGCTGCACAGCACCCCAGCTGGAACATGACATGGACAAAAATGCAGAAGACAAAACCAAAACCCTTCCTGTAGTGGAGCCCGAACCTGAAATGGGTTTAGGAAACACTGAAGAAGTCCAAGAACAAGCCTCTACTACTACAACTCCTTTCAAACTGAAGACCAAACAACTTATGTCAAGACTCTCAATGGGAGGCTTTAAACCAAAACTCCCACGAAGAAGCAAACCGGATGATCCAAATAAGGTGGACTCTCTGGGAGAGCACACAAGGACAGTCACTGTCAATGTTACTAATCAGCTGAGCAACTTTGATGGTGATGTGAGTGATATTTACGATGAAGAGCTTGGTAGCTTGGAAGATATGTCAGAAACCCTGGACACAAGGAGTCCTCAAAAGGCCACTGAAAAACAGAGTCCTCCTCAGGAGTTCAAGATGGATGAGCCATTAGAGGATGTATTCAAACAGGACTTTATTAGCCCTGTCCACAGAAAAAGGAGACCTTTGCCAGAAGATGAGAACAACCTGGAAGATGAGAAGAGAATAAAAACATCCACTGAGACTGACTGTGAAGCGGTAGGTCAAGTTCTATAAATTCCTGAAATCATGGCCAGTTTGTGCTAGAGACGTGCCTTGATTTTAATCTTGATTATATTTCATTATATTATATTTGTATATTATGCTTTTCATTGCAGTTGAGTTTGAAACTCAACACTTCCTCTCATGGTGTTTCACATTTAAAGCCTTCCATGGACCCAAAGGACATAAACTAGTGTGTTCCTGGTAGGCTTTTTAATTGAAACATCTGTAGAAAGGGTTGAGTTTCATTGACTGTTACTTAATTCAATACTAACTTGGATTTGAGGTATTTAAGGTAGATTATATGATAGTTGTAGTTATATTTTATGTTTTTAAAGAGGTAATTTTTCTCCCTATTTTCTGCCTTTACAGGGATTCCAGCCTCATGTTGTAGAGTGTGATAGTAACATTACTGCTGCTCCCAACATGACTACACACACTTCAGATTATTCCAACAGCAGTCACACAGCCAGCATCAGATGCGAAGCTACATTTGAATCAAGTAAGATGTTCCAGATTCACAGGATGTAGCTGAGTATCATTAACGTCCTTGTTTTATGTAGTTGTGTTTCCTCTTTCTTTTCCTTCTCGCCAATCAATTATAATTTTTCATTTTTCAGCTTTCAAGCAAAGCCTGTTTGAATCCCAGCTTGAAGACTACACCAATGATGCACAGAGGGTATATTGCTCACCATTGTAAATATATCTTTGACATATAAATTTTTCTCAAGTCAGTCAGTTATCGCTTTCGATGTTTTGATTACAGAAACTCGACGAGGGCACCATCACAGTGTTGGAGTTCTTTAAACTCTTCAACATGGACTTTGTCATTCATAATCCTCGGCAAAGTGTCCTTCCTGGCAGAGTAAGTTCACCATTATTCTTATAAAATAAATGTATGAAAAATGACAGCCAAATGTAGTGGGTTTATTTATTTATTTTTTTTACTTTGTTTGTTTACTTTGTTATTTGCAGCTTTTGTCAGACGCGGATCGCACACCGATGGATGTATTGAAAGACAGGCATATCACCCGCCCTAAACAGAAGGTGTATGAGACAAACGTACTGGACCTGACAGAAAAAGTGGAGGGGTATGTAAGCTGAAGATTGTATAACACATTTTTTATCACAATTAAGAGCGAATTAACACGTCTAAACGTGTTTTTTCTTCTGTGTGTTTTAATCACGAATACCCTTCAAACTCTTAAAAAACTCTCACCCAGAGTTTGTTAAAATTTGCAAAGTAATCCTTGATTGACAGCTTTCTAATGCAAAGTAGCATACGGAATAAAATTCTAAGCGGCATAAACCTACACAATTACCGTATTTTCAGGATTGTTAGTACGGATCACTCCGCGAGGCTCCTGACTACGGTGGCCGTAATGCTCCAACAATCCATCAAGCAGTGCAGCTTCGTAGCTTATCAAAGTCGTACTAAAACATTTTGACAGATTTTTGAGCGCCGTGTGCCACATAAAATCGGTTTGAGGTCAGTAAGCACAACAAGAATTCATACATAAAGCGCACCGGATTATAAAGCGCAGTGTCGATTTTTGAGAAAATTAAGGGATTTTAAGTGCGTTTTATAGTCCTGATAATACGGTACAAGAAGTTTTTAGATGTGAAGTGTTTAACTATTAAAGGCTTTTGTCCTTTTCTCAGGTTGAAGCTGCGAAAGCAGGACCTTGACAAACCACTGAGGATTGTTAATAGACCTTTATGGGAAGAGATGAGAAATTCTTCAGAGAAAGAGGTATTAAAGGATAAGTAGGCCTATTTCTGAAATATTGAGATTGACCAGTAACTAGCTATTTGCAGAATAACTGTCATTTGTTAGGAGAATCTGTGACTAATCGAATGCATCTGATGTGGTTTCCTTGTTTTACAGCCAAAGTATCAGTTGGACATTTGATCCTATTCCTAACCACTCGCTGTGTTTGTTTGAATTCACAGCTCAAATCTTTTGGCGCAAAACTAAAAGAGAGAAATAATTTGTTCAGGAAGATGAGCAAAGTTCAGTCACATGAAATGAAGGAGGTCTTGTACTCGAATCTTGTGCAGGCTAATCTGGTAAGAGGCTTCACAAAGAAAAAACGACTTACATTAATGATCACTGGATGAGAGAATTTATGGTAACTGATTGTGACTGGCTGCCATCTTTTCAGGAGCAGCAGCAGAAGCTGAGGGGAACGATTGAGGAGGCAGATGAGATGATAAAAAGTTTGGATGACTGCATCGGTGAATTAGAAACTGGTATGTGTTGGAAATGTGTTGGTGTGGATGTGGAGCAGAGGGTGAAGTGGCTGTAACATCATCTGTGGTTTCCTTTCCTTTAGAACTCGCTGCAGTGGAGGAAAAAGGTTCCGAAAACACACCCAGCCTGAAAAAACGGCAGGAAGGTAACTTGTATTACCACTTCATTAATTCATTTATTTTTATGTTCTTAAATGAAATAGGTTATTGATTTTTTTTCTTTCTTTTTTTTTCTTCCTTTTTTCCACCCAGAAATGCAGAAAGTCACTGAGGCCTTGGCAGATAACGAGCGGTGAGTTGTGAATATTAATCAAGTATCTCTTTTTAAGTTTAAATACTACAAACAAAACAATTTTTCTTTTTGTTTCTCATGCTTTTCTTTGTTCCTGCCACAGACAAATAACCGAACTTGAGATGCAGAACAAGCAGAGCGCAAATAAACTGAACCGGCTGAAAGCTGAGACGAGGAACCTTGAGAGTCACATCACCACGCTGCACATGTCAGTCTCTGATTTTGAAGCATTTTCAGATCTTAAGTCGAGCTGTAAAAATATGTCAGACCTCATTTATAAAAAGCTCGTGTTCAACCTTGTTTTCATTTAGCTATTTTAAAATGTGTCTTTTCTGTTAATCTTCATTACTGTCAGTAAGTAAAGGCCTTTATGGTTATAAGCCCTCAGGATTATAAATAGCTTTTGCACATAAACATTTGAATCCTTTTGTGCATTTCTTACCTCAGGATTACTGAATGGAAGTTAGGAGAGAAGAGAGACAACTGCACCCTCTACACTTTTCTTCACGAGACCTTCCATCTACAGTTGGTATATGAAAAATCCACTGGTAAGATCTCTTCTGGATTTCTACTTTTTTTTTTCTTTTTCTTTTTTAAATAAACATCCTATTTTTTCAAAAACTAATGCTTTCTTTTTCTTCTTTTGTAGGAAATGATGCTGATGATCAGTCTGAGAGGAAAATATCACAAATCACATTCAAACATCAACTTGATGGTGAGGGGGGAAAAACAACCTAAAACATAGCGTGTCATGAACAGCCACCAGAAACTGTGATCACGTCTGCTTATCATAAGCTCGTCTCTCTGATTACCTTCCATGTTAAAAGGATGTTACATTTTCTTTTCTAATTAGATGGGAAATCAGAGGACCATGTCTGCCTTGTTCACAAACTGCTCTCTCAGTACATCGAGGGAGAACCTGCCTGGGTGGAGAAGTATCCAACAAGCAGTCATGTTCCAAAGGTCAGCATTCATATTTATTGTTTTGCATCTTCTATCTCAGATGGGTGCTCTTGCCGTAGTGGAAATGACGTCTTACACATTTACTCTGAAACTTCTGCTTTGTTGTACGTAGCTGCTCCATGATGTGAGCTTGGTGGTGAGTCACTGTCGTCTGTTGGGAGAGGAGCTGCGTCTGCTGAAAATGTGGGGGGGTCTACGGCTTGATATCCTCAGGATCACCTGTGTGGACACTCGGTAAGAAGCCGAGATAGCTAAAATTTTGAAAGGCGCCTGTAAAGTTAATTTAGCCTTTTATTTATTAGGATTAAAAGGCAGTGTTACTTATGGACATTGGCTCAATAATAGTATTAATAGTAATAATAATATTAATAATAGTATTTACTCAAGATCACATCACAGAACATGTGCGACCTGTCATTAATAAGTTAAATTATTATATATACTGTATGTCTTGTAATACCTGTCGTCTTCTTCTTCTAGAGTGCACATTGTCTTCAGCAGTCTCAAGAAATTTTCTAAGTTTGAGGTCGTCTTCTCCATCAGTTTGGCCAACCACCTCTATGTCCTTCAAGTGCATAACTTCAAAAACCTGATTGGTAGCACAACGTAAGTTTTATTCAAATATAAATCTAGTATGTGCTCTTTTAGCTTTCAAGTGGAGAGAAATGCAAATTAAAAAGAACTTAAACAACATTAAGTTGAGCATAGCACAATGATGTTGTGGCTAAGAATATTTAGGTGGTGCTGCAATATTTGTTGACCACTAGGGGGCAGAAAAGCTTGAAAATCTTACAAATAATAAGATGAAATGTTTTGATGTTTTTGCAGGATCCAACAGATCGAAGAGATTGTGTCCTCGTTCAGTCCAGGCAGGAATGTTTTGACAAAGATCATCAAAAAAATCCATGAAAACCTGCCCTGTTGAGACCAGGACTTTTGATTATATTTTATATTCCTTTGTAATCAAAGTTGGTTGTTTACATAGAATATATATATATATATATATGAAAAACCTTAAACCTTAAACATGGCCTTTTGTGAATGCTCTTATTTTCTATTCTTATTTACACAACTGTTTTGATTTCTGATTTCTGAATTTAGATATGAGTTGTTGTACTGTCATTTGCCATCAGAGGGCGCTATGGGCCTGTGAAACATGCTTCTCAACTCAGTATGTGAATGTTAAACTTAAAATGCAGGAAAGAGATGTTAAGAGTCAGCAGCTTTTTTTTTTTTTTTTGCTTTTTTTTTCTGAAAATGAGATCCCAATTTTTTCAGCTTGTACTCTTTTTCATGTCCTTGTTGGAGGAAATGGCTTTAGCTAGTTTAGTTGTAAGCAGTTGAAGCAGAGTTTCTGTCCTTGTTTTATGTGGAAGTTAAACTAAAATGTGTAAAATGTCAGAAAAAATATACAAAAATAAAGATTTATTTTGTAATTTTGAATGAACATTTGTGCCTGGAGGATGTGGATTGTCACGTGTTTGTAATTCTTAGTAGATGCTTTGGTTTCTCTCCCCTCTATGAAATGTGAAAAAGGAAATTAGACTTTTAGGTTCACAATCATGAGGTTTTCAACAATGTTTCAAACATTTTAAGGCTAATAAGCAGTCTTGTAGCTCTTTAACCTGCATTCAAGTATGAGTACAGTTTCCCCTGAGCAATGACCACAGCTGCACCTCCACGTCAGACAAAGAAAACATCTTTTTTTTTAACTGCAGTGAATCCGATTTAAGTATTTAGCAGCAGATCTGGCTGCCTGTCAGAGTCCAGTCGCAGCAGCCAAAACATGACTGACATGGACAGTGTCCAGAGGTCACCTGAGAGGTCAAACAGCCAGAGAAAAGCCTCAGAGAGGGTGACGGGGGAAGAGGGGGGCGACGACTGTCCACTCCTGAAGCCCCGACGTCAAAGGTCAAAGTGGACTTTCCAAACCGTCACCCTCGAGTGAGCCGTCAGGGGACACGAGTTCCTCCCTCCCTCCCCCAGAAACAACGGCTGCTGTCAGAGCAGATAGAGGACACACAGGGTGCTCAGGCAGGGGTTAACTTTGGCTGAAGCAGCGTTTGCGTCCCCTGACCTCGGCCCGGGGGTCAACTCAATTTCATTTCAATCGATCCGCTCAAGGGTTTTTCATCATTCACGTGTGAAAATGAATCATTCATTGAATTATAATGCATCAGAACAAATAGGCTTCAGGTTTTTTACTCCAGCTGGGTGAACTCAAAGTGATTTTCTGTCTCATTTTCTGTGTATGATTTGAATTCCCAGAACTCTGCAGATAACCTAATAGTGTGCGGTTGAGTGATTTTCCCTTTTTTTAAAAAACACTTTGTTGTTGAGTCTGGTGAGAAAAAGCTCAATCCTAATGCACTTACTGTCTTGAAAAATAAAAGATCAATTGAAACATAATTTCATGATAATTGGTTTTGGACTATTAAATCTCTCCTGCCACCTTTCTAGTGTGTAACAGAATTTCATGTTGAATAAACATGAAATTTGTGCTGCAGAACACAGACTCATAAAATCATGCCGTGCTTATGTCAGTGGCAATTATCTGCAATCACTGTAATTCATGATAAGTGTTGATTCAGTGGAAAACACTGGGTGTAAATGTGAGACTGGCATTCAGCCAAATTGGACTGAAGGTCGATTAAACCACTTAGAGTTTAGATAAATGATCAGATCAGTGTGTTTTGTCAAAGCTGTTGAAGTTATACAGCCATGCTACTTAGCTGCTGTGTGGGACTATACTTAAACCAATGAGCACTAAAAACAAAGCACAGATGAGCCTGGAGGGAACATATTTAGATATTTGCTCATAAACCAGATCTTTTGACCAAATATTAACATCTGGCGACATCATCAGGTCAGTTTACAATTATAAAAGTTATTACGTCTGTGTTGTCACAGAAACACAAACTATTTAATAAAGAATCATTTGATAGTTCTTGAGAAATTCCACTCAAAACCACAAATGTCATCTTCATGGTGGCACTAAAGGAAATGTCAGGGCATCACCAGCAGCCCATCTCATAATTTTATATCAGTCAAGTTGCCATCTCTCCAGGCATGCTGCTAAAGCCCACAAATGTTTATCTTCTAACATGTATCCAGTAACATAACTGCATGAAATTCAACAGTCAGTTGTAAAATTACACCGACTGTGTCTGAATCAATCATGCTGATGCTTTTTGCATCACTGGGGAAAATAATCGTGACATAAATTGGCAAATTAAAGCTGAAACTAAACAAGCATAAAATACATCTAAGTGCATTAAATACACACATTGGTGAGTTTTATAATAATCATGCCCAGTAGTGAGCCCAATTGTTTCCCCTTGACATTTAATACATGTGAATGGTGCAATGAAACACGTATCTGAGTGACAAATGTCACAGTTTATTGGGGTTTAGGTGAAGTTAGATGGCGATATATTGTCGCCACACCATTGTTTAATTCTGTAAAGTGCAACATTTGACCTCGAGCGACCTGGTTCAGACCTCTTTATCCGCAGATCGAGCTGTATTTCACCTCAGTAACCTCATCAGTGTTCTGATAGATTCTGGAGGTTTGCTTCAGGGTGTCTCCTGTATTAAAGTCAAAATGTGACTGCCTCTGCCAGACACACTGGTGCTTTATCCAAGAAAGAAAGAAAGGGAAACGAAGAGCATATCCACTTTATTCTAGTCTGATTAGAAACAGCTAATATGTCAGTATTTTAAACTATGTTATGGTTACATTCATCTGTGGATCTGTAAAAGACTAAATCCAACAAATAACCCTAACCCTGACTAAGCAATGAGCATCATGTTAAATAAGAGCATCCATATGGCACCAGTATGTTTGCATAACAAACAAAGTTTTAATATTTCTTCCACATGATATTTCCATATGGGATCTCTTAATGCTGGTTTGGCTTTTCTGTATCCGCATGACTGGGCCTGACTTCTATCAGTATCAGTTTTTATTTAGAAAATGACCACAGCCCCCACAAAAGAAAGAAGCTCTTCAGTTTAGTTAGTCACCAGAAAAATGTTTCATCATGACCTTATTGTACATCGTGGTTAACAATGAGCTCATTTGCAGTGGCCCAACACCCGCAGCTGTAACTGTAAAGACTGCGAACACCTCCAGTCTGCATTCATTCGTCTCCATTGTTCTCTCCTTCCTCTGGCCTTTAGTGGCTTCGTTTGCTCATAGAACAGCTCAGCCGTGTCTTATCATAATTATCTCACGGTGCTGCAGAAGTCCAGCTGTGACAGCTTCACCCGCGCAGTTAGAAGGAGATAGTGTTGGGTCTTACAGCAGGTCCAGAGGAAGAGGCCTGAAGCGAAGGCAAAAACACAATGAATTTATTCTGAAGGCATCACTCCACGTTCACAGCACATAATGCTTTCAGTAAGAGGTCTGAGAATAAGACTGAACTGTCTGGTCCCATGGTGGAGTTGAGAAAAATGCTTTGTGGAGGCTTGTTTATTCAGATCAGCCAATGCGTAACCTACCACAACAGGCCAGCTTATGAAGTGTGATCCTACTGGATTCATTTAGATGAAAATAAAGACTTGGCCGGAAAAAGTACTTATTTGTGCTTTGCTGCCATTATGTTGCACCCCAACAGGCCAACAATGTTGTGTGGTGGAGGAAAACGGTGTCGTCCCATTACATCTAAATGCAACACAGTGATATGTTTCTTGATGTAAAACAAAGTGAGGATATCAATTCTAAGTACAGAATAATCTAATACGGTTGGTCATCTTTCGTCTTCTGTAGGCAGACTTCTATCCTGTCCGCCCATGGACGTCTGGAGAAGCACAGAAGTCATACGGGAAACTAATTTTATCCATTAAAACAATAAATGTATACAAAAACTAAATCAAGAGGACAGGCTACTGCATTTTTATTTCCTTGAGACTTTGATGAGTTTTATCAGATGGAGGTCTGATTATGGGAAATATAGGAATCAGACAATAAATTAAAACTATGTGAGCAACTGTATGAAACTAAAAAGTGGCTATTTACCCATGATGTATAAGAAAATCATCATGCAAAACATGTCAGAAACAATTGTGCAGTTAGGGAAACAACCCCCACGGTGCAGTGAAGTCTTTCAGACCAAAAGGTTTTATTTCGCACTACAATAAGAAGCCAGTACAAAGGATGTGGATGTGCATACAACTTCTTCTTCAATACTCCTGCATATTGATGATTATACATTTCGCAATTCACTCCTCTGACAGAGAGTATGCACTGGATATCTGCTGTGATGACAATTAGAGGGCGTCTTAATTGCTCCTTCCAGGCAGGTAATTAGCTCCCATGGCATGTACTCCCATAGTTATGCGAGTGACAGGCACATAGCCACGTCCCACCCCTCACCCCAATCACACACACACACACACACACACACACACACACACAAACACACACACAAATAAAGACTATGTGACCCAAGGAGTTGGCTACATTCTCTGTTCATTCTTAGGAAAAGACAATAGGTCTGGCTTGTTAAAATAGGCACCCTCTCAGCAGGGAGACACAGCAGCT
Source organism: Amniataba percoides (assembly GCA_037176925.1). Classification (NCBI taxonomy): domain Eukaryota; kingdom Metazoa; phylum Chordata; class Actinopteri; order Centrarchiformes; family Terapontidae; genus Amniataba; species Amniataba percoides. The sequence goes on along the minus strand of JBAJHX010000031.1, from coordinate 5,273,602 downwards.
GTCCCATAGTATCAAGCTTCAGAGGTCCCCACAGCTTCAGAAAACATCCAGTCCAGAGGTGCTTTTAGACTTCTGTGGGGACATATTGCATCTCATTAGCGGGGAAATGCAAAACAAGCATTAATTTAAATGTCTGCTTAACCTCTGCGCTGTTCTGCAGAGAGGAAGAATGTTACACATGCAATCAAAGCCTGCTGAAAATCTTTAAAATATTAAAAATCTCTTTACTGCAGCAAAACAAACAAATCTGGACACTGAGGTCTTGTCTGATTTCTGTAACTTTCCAAAACCAATAGCCATACATTTAGATAATTTTAAGCAGTAACTGGGCAGCTGTGAAGAGGTGAGAAAGTCAGCGGACGTGGCTAGTCAAACATTTCTACTGCTACCAGGAAACATAAAAAATAAATAAATAAGAAGACAGAGTGGAGTTTTATTGATTTTTGGTTTTTCATTTGCCCACTAAGTTGGATTCTGATGGTGGTTTACTGTGTGTTAATTGGTTTAATGTGACAAAAAACCTTAGTTCATGTGATTAAATATATATTTTGAGATTTATTCTTTTTTGTTTGTGAGTGAACACAACCAAGAATTTGTGACTCATAAAATGTCTATGTCCTCTATGTCTAAGCCTTCAGGTGTCTGAACTACAGCTAATAATATTACTTATTGCAACATTTGCACTGAGAAACTTTAAGGATAAATTTGAATAAAAGAACTTTCTTTTTGGCTCCTAAACACCCGGCCCATCAATAGTGAATGACTTCAGTGTAACTAAATCCAAACTATTCTCTGCCACAATAGCTTCACTTAACTTCAGCTGAATGCCATTTCAGGTCTATTTGTATCCATGGAAGACAAACAAGTACCAGGAACCGCAGCTAACAGAATGCATTGTGGGTGAGTTGACTATTCTCTGGAAGAATAATGATCACAAAACAGGAATTCTGACCTTGTTCAGGGGGAACACATCCTGGGGCACACAGGCAACAAGGGAAATGAACAATAATAGCTTTTCCTAAAAATATAAGGGCCCGACTGAGGACAGTTTCCATTACAATGGCATTGAGAGTTGGGAGGAGGAGGGGTTTTCTCCTTAAGAGTTCAACGTGGATCGGATTCACTTATTTAAGGCCTTGCCTGGTGAATTTGACTCATCCTGTCATGTGCCTCAAGCCTTAATATGGTGTTTAAATCTATGTACTGTATTTTATGGAGCGCTCTTTGCTAAATTTAATACTTTTTACATGATTAATACAAAGCTGTTTCGGTGAATGTGCTCAAATATCTGTCACAGTTTGTATTATGTATTTTTACTGTTCTGAGATTTTGCCACAGTCAAAGTCAAGTCTTGAGACTGGAAAGCTTTTGCCTTCATTCTCAAACCACCTTCACTGAATCAAATCTAAATTAGGCCAATCCAGAGATAACTCAAGTTAACACTGTCTAGAGTGAGTTTATTAGATCTTTTTTATTAATAGGACCTTCTTATTGCAGCTAGAAATAACATCCATGAGAGCAGTGAGAGCGGCCCATAACATTTGGTCCTAAAAAGTTGTATAAATATAATTTTTTAATATGCCACAATGTGAAAACCTGTGCGATCAGTGGAGGTGGAACAGTCCTATCACCATCATGTCTTACTGTCTTCAGCATGGCTCCTCCGTCAACTCCTCACACACCTCAACCACACAACATCCTGATGTCTGCGCTGTGTTATCGAGTGCCCTTTTGACACGCTGCGCTATTTTCAAATCCAAGCTCACATGGGAGGCCATCGGAGCGCCTCCTGGACAAGGCGAGTGGCGGCTGAACGTCCAGACTGCTGGTCGAGTGGATGCCGGCCATCTTGACCCACACCCTGAGCCCGCTAACAGAGGTACAGCAGCCACCTTGGCTAAGTGCATTCCCTGAGCTGCTGGCCCAAATCCCTGCTTGACCCTGGCTGATAAACTATGCTATGGATAGACCACTGGAGAGTTTTTCTACTCAAAATACGAGTTAGTCCAAAGTTTACACAATGGAAAATGGCTTGCGATGCTGTTATGGTTCATGTTTGAGGCCATAAATATTTTTGCCCCAAAAAGTCCATATATGTATGATCTTTCAGCTGAGCACTATCTATAGTTTAACTAACTATAGTTTTTACTCAGTCAATATCATTATCATTTTATTCATATATCAATATCTTCACCTGGCTGTAAATGGATTTCCGGACTGTTTTCCTCCACCTTCTGTCCACTAACATGGCAAAATGTGAAAATTCACAATTTAATAGGGTTAAATACAGATTGTTATTGATTTTATATACACTCACAAGTTCAAATGTTCTGAATCGTGGTGAGATTTCTGTTAATGGTGCCAACGTGCAAAACAGACAATGTAAATGAGATAAGCACAATTCAGGAATCAGTGTTACAGTGACACATAAAAAGAAAAAGCAGGATGAAATAGACAGGAAGAGAAGGTCTGGAGACTTCAGGAGGCTCCAAGTTCGGCGCTGAGCTAAGCCCGGAGCAGTCTGGCCTGCATCAGCCGCCTGCACACAGTAATTGGTCGTGACTGCGAGGATCCTGCACCTGAATGTTGGTGGAAGGATGGGATTAACACTTTATGGGGGCCTCAGGACCCGGCTGAGGAGCTGATAAGAGTTTTAGAGGCCCTTTTTTTGTGGGTAATCCTCAAACGAGGCCTCAGAGAGAAAAAAGTCCACCATGAAGACAAGAAAACACAGTAGCAGTTGACAAAGAAGTGATGAATCTTTCATGCAGAAGCTGATTTCATACAGTGTGTACAAGACAACCATGAACATCATGCGGCCGGTCGGTAAGGTAGAATAAATGTTATTATTACAAATACAGATGTTGACGGTATATTGGTTGTGAAAAGTTAACAAAACAGCCTTTGCAAATCTGTCACACCGACTGGTTACAAAAACCTCCATATAAAATATCAATAATGCATATTATTTATATGTTTATTGTCTCTACTTCTCGTGTCATCCCTCAGTCTAGTTCTTGGTTCTGAGTGTGGCAGAAAACCACAGCGGGGTGACTCCCGTACAGCTCGGGAGTCCCCTCCGTCTTATCGTGCCCTGCAGCTTGGCTGGATCGGGCAATATAAATTGGACGTGCCCAGAGGAGAGACGCCGGTTCCTCTTTTAGGTCTGCACATTGTTTCGTCTAGGCCTGTATTTATTTAGATGTAAATCAGCTCGCAAGAGTGTTACGTCCTGTCCTTGTGTAGTGGGTGGTGGACTGGGGGTCATTTGTTGGAGGAAGTCAGCTCCGTCGAGATTGGCGCTCTGCAGATTGTTTTCCATTATGGGGCTGTTATTGATGTGAGGGGGTGACATCATGCAGCCTCACCCTTCAAGGCAGAATTGGTGAGAAAGAGCTCCCACACCCATTTCTTATTCATTACTCAGCGCAGCGAGGGTGCTGGACCTCTCGCCATGTTTCAGTTACTATTTAGAGATTTAAGAGTGCACTTCTAAGGGTTCGCCCCCCCCAACTACACTCTAAACACAGGATCGGAACATACTATTAATCCCAAATGTATTGATGCATATTAGATTCTTACTAAATGTCTCAGGATCAGGGCAAACCTTGGGGAAATAAACTTCCAGACCACACTTAACAGCTGGCTAACTTAGCTTAGCATAAAGACTGGAAGTAGTGGGAAATAACTAGTCTGGCTCGGTCTAAAGGTAACAGAGTGCACTGGAGTTCATTAATTAATGCTTTATATCTCGTTTGTTCAATCTGTGCACTATGGAAAACCAGCTTCCTGGAGTCTCTGTTGTCCAAGCCAGGAAACAGTCTGAAACACAAGCCTGCTTAAAATGCTGATTTTTTGTTTTTCTTCATATTGAACTGATAATTTTCTGCAAGAAAGTCTGTCAGCAAATTCCCCAAAATATCCAAATCTTCCTGTCATGTTTTCTGAACCATTTCCCCCAAACTTTGAGTGGGAAAGTCCATTCTTGACCTTAGAAATGGTTTCGCAAAGAAGTCTCAGTAACTTGCTTTTCTGGAGCTTTCAACTTCACCTCACAGTCTTAAATATGCTGATAAAAGGCTGTGAGGTCCACTTAAATGCTTGTAAGAGGACCTTGAGTTTTTTTTGTGTGATTTTCTTTTGTCAGCCTGCTGAAGTTTTCTTTCACTTAGTAAAATTTCAAAAGCATTATGGTGATCGACAAATAGGCCTATAATATAGCTATCATCAGTTGAGTGAGAAACATACACAGGGCAGATTCTTCATCAGTAAAAATGCTCTCATTGTATACAGTGAGTGGAAATACTAACACATCAGGGCTTTAAAGAAATGATCCATTGCACTGACTGAAAATATGCAGAGAAAATTAATGAAATACTTTCAACTTGTTCTAACACGGACTAACACACAAAACCCCAAACAGGCTGTCCTTGATGAGTAATGCACTCCTCCTTCAGGCCAGTTAGTAACAGCTAGTCACCTTTATTTGACCTGTGACTGCTGGTTCCCCCGAGCCAGCGCAATGTTAAAAACTCCAAAACACAGCGGTGAGATGCAGCACCATTTGTTTATCTCAGTCTTTGTTTCTTGGCTGCCAATTGTGTAAGTCATACGGTTTGAACATTTTAGTGATTGCAGACTTTCGCCTATAGGACACAGCATCCAATCAGAATTCACTTGTGTTGCTGTAAGTGGACTACACCTGTGGGTACAATCGACTTTGATTACATTCATTGAAAAATAGCAGGTGGTCAGTGTGGAGGAGGTATGCAGATCATTTACCGAAAAGAGTTTTTACCTGGTTATCAGTTTAACACTAATGCTTCTAAATTACCTACATTAAAAAAACAAGACAGACAGCAAGAAGGTTTGTCATCTCTACCAGTTTCTAATAATTATTCTTAATGCCTGCCACCATTTGGGATTTTTTCTACAACATCAAACTGAACTAGAGTTTGCTTTGGCTGAATTTGCATTTCTTCAGCCTCTAAGGTTGAAGGTTTGTCTTCGAAGCTCTTGCCTCCTTTCGTTCTGGTGAAGCTGTTTCCTCACAGTGAGGGGTGAAGCGGAGGGAACATGTAACCGAACGTTAGGTGAAACACTTCTCCATTTGTCCACAGGGACCCCCAAAATCAACACAAAATGAAATGCTCATATGAGCTGCTTTAAGTTAAAGTATTAACACTACACAGTGAAAATGCTGTGCTCGAGTCTGCATCAAACTTCAAAAGAACTTCATTGAAACAGGCACTAAGGACGCAGGAACCCCAGAGGTCCTCGGCAAAGGCTCCCAGAGATCCTGCGTCCCCATATCACGACATTACACGACAAGACAAGGTCCAAGACAAAGTTTATTATACTTACTAGGTTCTATGAATGCAAAATAGATAGGATAAATAAAAAATGCACACCAAACATAAGCTTGGGAGATTAAGAAACAGTAAGTCTCTCCTTTTAATATATTTTTAAGTAGGATTTACATTCCATTACTTTATTATAAATCAATATGCAATTTGATGTAAATAGTTCATTAATATGCATTATCTTTAAAGACAATATATGGAGTTAAACAGGGATAATTTTAGTTCAATTTAAATCAACTGTCTTCTCAAATGTTTCAGGATGTTCAAATGTTTTAATTGGGATGTGTCATTTGGGTTTTTGTATTCAAATGTTGTTTTTGGGTTAGTTAATTAGATTTATTGGACAATTATTATTGTTATTATTATTATTTCAATACAGAAAAATCTAAATATTCAATCCAACATTTCTACCGCTCATTTGTGTCATTGCTCTTTGTGTGAATCACTCCTCACAGCGTCCCCTCTCCTCCGCGCGGTGCAGCCTCATGTCCTCTGCCGGCCTCCGTAGTCATCCCCTCCGCTGTCAGTTCGTTGTGCGGTGACAGTCTACCGTCGGCCTCCGGTCCTGCTCCAAAGTGTCAGCCATGGAAGAGATCAATAACATCGAGGTGGTGCCGTGCACTGAGTCCGACTACCTGAAGCCGCTGCGGGTGCACTATAACCAGGTGAGCTGGAGGATGCTGGGTGCTGTAGGCGAGCCCACCCCCCCCCCCCCACACACACACACACACACACACACACACATACACCATTCATTTCTGCAGCTAGCAGGCTAACACAACATGAAGGCTAAACTGACCTCAAACAAAGACACTGACACAGACAACTGGCTTCACTTTCAACACAGCGACACGCCCGCGTTATCTGCTGTGTTTTCACACACAGTGCCTCAACATTTGCCTCTTAGTTTGACACGAACCCGAGAGCTAACTGCGAGCTAGCATGCTAACGTCAGGCTGCAGAAGAGGGGCTTTTTTGGGATGAGCATCACGTTAAGGCTTGCACATGCTTTACATTAGTACGAGGGGGTGTTAGATAACCAGGTTCAGCAGTGTTGAGCGTGACACAGAGGGGTGTTTCAGCCTGAATCAGAAGTCAGGTGAGACTTGTTGATCCCAGCTGTGTGTGTGTGCAGCCTGCAGGTCAAAGGTCTGCACACTCCTCAGATAACATCATCTTTAACATTTGTGCTCTGAGCATTCAAATTAAAATCCCCTCTATGTGTTTGCTTCAGCACACTACAGAGAGAGTGCAGATATAACAAGAAACACTGCACACCGCTCACGCCCAGCTGCAGTGATTTACATAAATGTCCAATAATTTAAAGGTGGTGGTTTGGTAAGCATACATTTTGTTATTCTTATTTGGACATCAGTAGCTTATTGACAAGCTTGGATTGTTTTCCCCCACAGTATTATGAAAGTGTGAAAGTGTGCAAAACAATTGATTCCTAGAATGCCATCAGATAATTGGAAATAGAAATATGAGTGGGCGATAAAGGTCTTTTTGCATTTTGCATTGTGTGGGACCGATAATGTTGTCAGGATCCCATTTGAAACTTGACAGATACTGGATCCTGCATCTTCACACTTAAACACACCATCGCCTTAAACAGTTGGCCTTTGCAGCGTGAGGAAGTGGTTTGTTGGATTTTGGAGTTTGTTAACATTTGTTGATCTTTAAGATGGTACATTGATTGTTTACAGTGACTCAGTTTGTAAAGCGACACCAAGCTCTGGCCTCTTGTTTCCCTAAAATAAGATTCCCTGTGTGATATTTCTTTATGTCTTCATGCAGGTGTGTTCGTCATGACAGATGAACATTAAAGCGTAACAGTGACTTTTTACAGTTTCCCTGTTATTGACTTTGGCAGTGCTTCTTGCATAGATTCAGTCATCCTGTAGACCTACTTTGGCACATTCATATTTATTATACAGGACTTGTGGGTACAGGTAAAGCAGTAAATTATCCATCCATCTGTTCGTCCACCCCTCCATCTTTAGCTTTCCATCCAGGTCTCGGTGGCAAACAGGGTGGGCAGAGTGAATCATCTGTGAGCCGACATCTCGTTAACTGTTCATTTTTATCTGAGGCTGTTAAATTTCACATAAGCAGCATCAGTATTTGGTAGTAAATGCTCAATAATGTTAACTGAGAATTGTTACCCTTAAGTGTGACTGAAAATCAGCATTACTATGCTTCATTTCTCTGTGTTTTACAGGTTAATCATTAAAAATATTGAGTTTTTTTTTTTCTTAACCAAGTCCTCCTGCTAAAAGAAAGTGTGATGACTGTGTGTCCTGATGGTCTGCTGCAAAGTGAGAAATCCTTCCTCACCCAAACATAGGCTGCGGTCCAGGATGAATTTATTTTTAGGTTTCATAATATTTGTGCAGTTTCTCTGTTATTGGGTTAGCGAGTTGCCTCCTGTTGTGTAAAATCTGGAAAGTGACAGTGGTGCAGAAGGAGTATTGTGTTAAAACTCACCTAAAAACATCTGTACTAATTACACTGTGGATGACAAGTAGCTGTCATTTAAGCTGGTCTGATGAAGTGTGTTTGTATGATTAGTACATGCAAGAGAAAGGCTCATATGTTCATTCTCGGCTGGTAACAAATGTTACATGGTTCTGGAAGAAGTGTGAAAACATAAAGAAACTGCAACTGGTGTTAGCTATAAATCGAAGGTGCTCTTTTGTAGTGTTGCTCGAATCAGAAAACTCAAGTACCCAAAGCACTCATGTTGAGGGGGGTTCAGTGAGGAGTTTTTTTTTTTTCTTTCCATTTGGGGTTCACACCTGTGACAGCAGAGGGGGGGTAAGCTTGTCAAGAGAATGGTGGAACGGCTAAGACAGCAGATGGACAACAAAAGAGATGATGGTGGACTCCCTCTCCGTCCTGTCCTCCCTTTCATCCTCGTCATCTCTCCTGTATGGCTCGGGGAGGGGGCGGGGGTGCGTTCAGGGACTCCCCACAAAGGCTTTTCAGTCACACCGAGGGAGCATCTCTTCCCCGAACCTTTTATGTTTCGTCAGTACATCTGCAGCTTAGCCACTGGTCACTAACCGAATCCTCTTCACGCGCACAGACACACACTCTGAAAGTAGATAATGTCATGCATAAGAGGCTCTCTTCATCATTAGTGTTTGCTGCTGTTTTGTTCCGTCTCCCTCGCCGCTCTCTACAAAGCAGGTGATTGTCCCTCGTTGACTCCGGGAAACCCCTCTTATCTCTGTTGCCTCGCGCTCACGTTGAATCACGGGCTGCTACTTAGAGCAGGATAATTACCTTCCATTTATTCATTATGATGATTTGAATTATTCATCTGGAATTATTTATCTTGTATAGCTTACAGCCCCGGTGGCCCCTGTGCTGCTTCAATGAATATGAGATCCATTATGATCTTAAAACACACATTTTCTCACATGAATAGTTATTTATAGGACACAGCTTGAATAATGGCAGTAAAATGAACATAATGTGGTGGAGAGAGCATTGTCTGCATGTATTAAAACTATTATTTAGAGCAGGGCACTAATTTTGTATGATCATAACTTCAAGTATCAAAGACTTTTTCTTAGAACTATTACATGGTGTCTCAAAAAATGCATGCTGGGAAGTCTGCTGAGATGCGGATCATGTTTCTTTGAAACTAAATTTGATGAGTAGAGTGCTGTACATCCATTCAACTCATCATTTTAGGTCAAAAGACTTCAGGTCTGAAGTGGTCTGAAAATACAAACTAGAACTTGTAATGAATAGATGCTGAATTACTCTATAATGGTTACAGTGCAGTACATTGCCATTTTGAATAATATTGCCATCACATTATGGTTTAATATTAGAAATATGATAAAATGAGTGTGAATCATAAGGAGGAAATGTGTTCAACATTAGTTTGTGAACTGTGTGAAAATATGACGATTAAGGGTGATGATGACGATGTTGGTCCACTACTTTGGTCCAGACTGAAATATTTCACCACTAACACACATTTATCTTTCATTCATCCAATGCGATGAATCCTAATGATATAAAGATCCCCTGCCGTTTCTTATAGCCATAAGGGGGGTTTTTCAGATCAGATTCATGGCGCAAAATTTTCCTCAGACATTTGTGTCCCCCTCAGAGTTAATTGTAATATATTTGGTGATTCCTTAATTTGAAATTCCCTCTGTCAAATGCTTTGAATTATATCCAGATAACTGCAAAATGATGAACATTCATAACGCATTTAGGTCTAATTAGTAAATGTTGCTGTGCTGACTAAGATGCTGAGCATGTTAAATATTACAGCTGCCAGATATCGGCCTGTTAGCGTTGTCATGGCGAGCATCTTCGCATGTAGCTCAAAGCATCGCCGTGTCTAACTTTAGCTGTAGACTCTCAGTGCTGACAAATGACTTCAGTGACTGATCTATTATCCAAATTCTTGCTGATAAATCGCCTGCACCGGTACTGTCCCAACTGTGACATGTTGTGGGAAGCGACTGCACAATTATATCACTTCGCTGGGGTTAAAGCAGAAATAGGCTGCGGTCAAGTCGTCAGTTGGCGTCGGAGGCACTCGAACGTGTAAACTGAGTTGATTTGATTTGAGGCTGTCATGCTTTGCTGCGGATTGCACTGGAGGACACGGTCACATGGGTGTGTGCTTTCGAGAGAGTGCGTCCTTGACACTTGGATTCAGCGCTGTTATGGAGAGGAGCCACTTAGCCGGTTGTTTTTAACGCTCCAGATTTCACCATCAGCGGTCCATCAGTTCATGCAGGTGCAGATGCTTCTGTCATTTTCAGACTCTGCTGATCATCAGTTCACTCTTTTAATGTGAGTGTGTGTGTGTGTGTGTGTGTGTGATAGCCATGCTGCCTTTGTTGAAGCTGATGAGAAGACAGAGAGTGGGGGGGGGGGGGGGGGGGGGGGGGGGGGGGGGGGGGGGGGGGGGGGGGGGGGGGGGGGGGGGGGGGGGGG
>JBAJHX010000031.1:5212895-5263168 GCA_037176925.1 Amniataba percoides | reverse complement strand
GAGGGGGGGGGTGGGGTTGAGAGGTGGGTTTTTCGGGGTTTAACCCCCCCCCCCCCCCCCCCCCCCCCCCAAAAAAAAGCCCATGTTGAGATCCAAAGAGAGCTATTGTATTTGAGGATGGTAGTTGATTTTTTTTTTCTTTTCCTGCTGCAGCTGCCGGCTTTGTAGTGTCGTCTGCACAGGAGGTGTGTGTGTGATGGTTATTAGACTTTAAGCACCTAACAGATCAAGACCATACATCCCTCCCTACAATAGCCATACACACAGGAGCTTGTCATTTCTGATGCCCAAAGCCAGAGGGACCACTTTAATTTCAAGGTCCTGTGTAGCCTGTTCCTGCTTTCCTTCCTCTCTCTCTCTCTCTGTCTATGTCTAGCTCTCTCTCTCTGTTTCTCTCTTCCTCCCCACGGGCTAATCTCTCTGTCGTAATCCATGTCGGCCATGATTCTCCGTCTCCCGTGGGCCATTCAAGCTGTCCCCGCCCCCCTTCTCTCAGCAAGTGGCCCGAGTAATGAGGGGAACCCCACCATCTGTGAGCGGTGACAGGATACTGGAGAGGGTGTGTGTTTGTGTGTGTGTGATGCTTTCATGCTGAGTAGTTTTACTGTATGTGGTTACTGGGAAAGAAGTGTGTCATGTGTTTGATCAGTGTACTCAATCACCGCCGAATTAATTGCGATATTTCTGTAGGACTTTGATTTTATTCAAACTAAACCATAATGGAGGTAGCTGTTAGTCTTTCTTGGAGACTTTAGCTGATTTTACTGCTATTGTTCATGCTGGGGTTCAAGTAGGCGCCACCTTCTTGATGAAACTATTTCTAATACCCACATAACAGTAGTGGATGGAAATAAGCTTTTAATCACATTTTCTTTTGTCAGTTGTCTCAAAATCGTGTTAAAGTCTGTGCTGCAGGTGGGTGAAATCCTTTTTGCTTTCTTACCAGTGGTTTGACAGATGTTCGATATTGGCTTAGTCTCTCTTGCGGTCACTTGACTGGTCCAGGATGTGTTAGCTTGGATCCTGAAGGTCTGCGGAGGTGGTTGGCCCCTCCACAACTCCCAGTTGTCACACCTGCATGGTGTCTCGTCCTGAGTTGTTACTGGTAGCCGCTGGCAAACCCACATTCAGAATCACCTGGTTTTGTTCAGCTGGAGGGTGTATGAACCCTGAAGCTTCACTGCTGCTTGTCAAAACTCTGCAGTAGTATAATGGAAGACTTAGGGAGCAGATAACTATGTTAAAAAAGCCTAGTTATTGTTGCTTCAGTGCAAAGTATAATGCACCAATATGCAGGGAAAAATAGATATCAGGTTTATTAACTTGCATTTGGTTCTGAGGCAGGACATACTAATGTCCATCAGTGTCAATAATCTACATTTTTCCATGCAAATATCCCCACAATATACCTGTAAAAGGTTCATTGACAGGAAAAATGCTCCATCTCTCATAAATTATTCAGTAAGCACTCTTTACAAAGCAACGAGCCACGAAAAGAGCACCTCCGCCTCAGTCACGACAAGTGATTTATCACACACACGCCTTCACACCGGTTTTGCTTTCACTGAAGAAAAGAGAGCGGGGTGCGGCAGGCTTGGCCTCACGGAGGCACGATGGCGTGTGAGACACACACACACTTCGTTGACAGGTTCCTGTGCGAGTAATTGCACTCCCAGACCGTCTGTGGGGCAGGCCGAGCATCTTTCATGACACGAGTCAACAGTGAGGAGTTTGGATGATGTCAGCGCTTTACTAATGGCTGACAGCGAGAGAATAGATGAATGGTATCACTTCTGTCCTTGGGTGTTACAGGCTCGGTGTATAAATGCCTGCAGTGTCAGTTTATGGACAGTTTAAACAAAATATTAACTCACATTTCCAAGTGTTTTTCAATGTCAGATAAAATGGGCACAGCACTGATAATATGTGTGATAGTATGTGTGCAGTAGCTGTTAGAATAGATAAAGGTGATAACACAGCAATACCATAACTAAATCTACGCAAACTTTGGCTTTATGCTCTCATTTCACAGCGCGGCGTGATGGTTAATGATGCGTGAACGGCATTATGCTAGCTTGGCTTCACATCGAGGCCCCGTGGCCGTGACCTGTTGGGTCCTGCACCGGTTGTTTGACCAAAATGATGCTGACTTTTTATAAACTGGATAAATTTTTTTTTTTTTTTTTAAACATACAAATTTTGCTGAAAGAATGATTTGGAGTAGTTTTTTAGAGTTGAGAGTAAAGGTTGAGTGATGCATGGTAGTGCGTTCTTCTTTATTCTGCTTTTATCATCGCTTTTAAAATGTTTAAATGTATTAATGGTGATATCCAGTTGAAAACCTCTTCATGAGGGAGTCAAAATAAGCTTGTTGAAGCTGTTCATAGTTCACACAAAGCAATAAACTACATTTAGAACTTAAACTAAGGGATTATTGATTTTTGATTGATTGATTTTTATGTTTTTGATTGAGTTTATTTAATGTTCAACATACAACACTGAAAATGAATTGTAGATTTTTTGTCTTAGATGTGTGACAAAAAGGTTTTTGCACAGATTTCTCTCAAACAAAGAGTCTCGTGTGAAAGGAGCTCACAGTCAGTCAGTCGAATTAATCGGTAGAAATCTTCGTGTGTGAGTTTATTCCCTGTTTTTTCGGTGGAAAAGTTTCACATTGCAGCATTACATCCCTGGCACTGTGACACATCCTACTCAGATCCTGTTGCCACAACATTATGTTTATTATGTCTGATTCTATCGGTGCAATCAGCCTGCCATTTCTGCCTCCTCCCATTTCTTGGGTGGTGCTGAAACTGCAACGCCACACTCGCACACATCCACTGTAGCCGGAATAAGCCTTTTCTAGTAAAGCTGTCATCCCTGCGTCTGAACGAGCTTGTGGGCGGAGAGGAGGTGTAGCCTAAATTTGAATCAAGGCCATATTTCCTGAGGCATAGAAAATGTAGGCCGACTTTACCATATTTATACAGCATGCAATGCAGAGAGACGAATATATGCTGAGTTCACGTTCCAGTTTAATTTACACATATTTGCTGATTTGTAGCTTGTAGCAAATGCTTCTCAAACAAGGGTCATTTGTCGGGGGGTAATTTCAGTGGGCAGACTGATTCTTCACTCTGCTGTGTTGTGGTGCACAGAGTCGGTTGAACATCCACAAATAAACAAAACTCTGATGATCGACCAATTAGCTTTAAATGTGGCCAAAGTGCCTCTGTGTTGTTCAGAGGTGAAGATCCCCATGCAGTTCACTTTAAAGACTTTTCCAGGGGAGACTTTTTGTGTTCCCTTTTAGTCAGACACAAAGATAAGTATTAGAAATAATTTGTGTAAAAGTCATGTTTATTTAGATAGCGGTTGGAGGTGCTGCTTGCCTTGATATACACTGTTTATCTATGAGTGCTTGTGTCCTCAGAATCTCTACAACATGTGTGTCGAGCACAAAGTGAGCGTGACCAACAGAGACACAATAATCATGTTTATAGAGTTAAAATTAGCACCCAATAGATACTGGATCTTAAAGGCTGATACCAATATCATTATAGAGAGTTTTAAAGAACCTGGATGATCTGCAGTTGGAAACTGAAGTTATTAAATAAAATATCTTTTAAGTACAGTGCTGTGTATGTCAAGGTAAAAGGTGCTGCTTACCCACATGACTTTGCCTCTTGCCTGCACCTCTTCAGCTGACTGGCTGCTGCGTTATTTAGAATTTCTGCTTTGCAAAGCGGACTTATCTGACTATCTACGGCTTATGATTTCTGATGCCTCTTGTCGGTCCTTCATGCAGACAGAAAAAAGGCTCCAGGCACCAGCAGAGGTGAACTGTGTCTTTAGAAAGCTGAAATGAATTGATGAATTCCAAATAACTTTAATTGACGTTAGTACAGTTTGGCACCCTGAGCTGTAAGTGCCTTTCCGCGCTTCATGTGGTATGATTGCAGGTAAGGTGAACTAGACTATCAGGATGGTTATCTCACTGCCCTTTTACCTTTTATGCTTGCTGCAAAATGATGAGACAACAACCCGACCTACCCTCTTTTGTGCTGGTCTCACACCTGCGGCACCAGTTTGATTGTATTAGCACTGCTGGAAATTTACTGGAGGAGTGTTTGGCTGCACGTCCCGTTGATGTGACCACAGGGCATATAAACACTTCAGTCTTCAAGTTGAAGAACTATAGGACATGTTTTAGTATTTAGTCATCAAGAATCTGTCCAAGCTGCTCACTCCAGTTTGCAAAGGTCCTTATTTTGTCTTTATGTATACTGCGTTACAGTGTGGACTGAGCATCCTTTTCTCACTGAGGATGCATAAGAAATGTGTTAGAATCCCAAAAATCATCCACAATTGTCTTTTGGGAGTGTTGATGAGTAAAGGTCTTAGGACATGACCATGAAAAAAAACAGTTGTAATTCAGGGGAAGTTCCTGACTTTTTCCCCAAAGCTGTTCTTGATTTTTGACTCTTAACAAAACAGCATATTACTGCCAGTGTTTGCTATAAGTTGCATATTGAATTTGGCAGGATATCAGCCGTGTATTTGAGAGGTAAGACCAACACACATTACTATTTTGAAAGCAAAGTTTTAGCTACTGTTTAAAACATTAATGTAGAAGTAATTAGAACCAATAAAGTTTCCAGTTTACCTTGACATGATTTTTGTTGCAGTCGAACAAAAGGCTTTTTGCTTTGCATCTGTACATGTTTTAGTTGGGCGCGGTTTTTGATGTTATTGTAACATGCTCGAGCAAGCATCTGTTGTGGGGCAGCTGACTGCCTCTATAGTTGGGTTGGGCGATGGTGAATTGGCGTGTGATGGTGATGAACGATATTGTTGTCGGGGTGAGGTCGTCTTTTGGGCTTCTCAAGTAAAAGTACCACAAGTTTTTTTTTTTTTAAATCATAATATTATGATAGAGGGCTCACTGTGACTGTCAGCCATCGGTGATGGACAGTGGCATTGGCCTGAATCAAACTAGATAATACAGAGACACCCTGGCATACAAAATATATACACCGGGAATGAGACGTATACTGAGTGCACACTTTTTGTCATCAAATCACAGTGTTTGACTATTAAAATTATGCTTATGGTGGATTTAATGCTGTTTATTTCTTCTTATTCCTTCACAGAATGGCACAAAGAAATCCTGGGACTTCATGCGAACCCATGACAGGTAAAACACACTTTATTCTCTCCTATTTTAGTTATATAACTGTTTTTCTTTTGCACATATGATCTCTCTCTTTCTAAAATATTCCGAGCATTGTTTGAGGAGTTGGAGATTCAAGAGTTTCATTGCCAGCGATGACTCCATGAAATTGTCGTGCACATGATAATAAGTCAAATCTGAAATGTCAAATCTTGGTGTGCATACAAGCATGTCACTTCTGATGAATTTCTGCCAATAAAAGGGAAGAAAATCTGCATGTTCATGTTAGGAGACATTTTTCAATCTGGTGAGCTTGTCGCTAAAGTATCTGAATCCCATCTAGTTCTCGGGGATCAGGATGAAACTGGTGATCCGAGTGCTAAGGAGCATGATTTGCCCTGGTCTTGACCCACACTATCTCTGTAACTAAATCTAATATCAGCTCTCCATCCTTTGCTTTTTTATTGGCACGATATATTTTCCGTTCAGTTGTCAAACAGCGAGAAGTGGAAACAGACAGAAATGCAGTAATTCTTTACTTGATGGACAATGAAATAAATAATAAAGTAACATGTCCATGCTGTGTGTGCATTGCAACTGAAATCCAGTAAGAATGATACACTGCGTGAGTGTTTTCTTGTTTTGTGTGTGTCCTTTCACCTGTAGATATTATAAGTGTCTCTCCCTCATGGTATTTGTATACCTTTATTCTTGCCAAATAGTGGGAGGACAGTCAAACCAAAACAGACCCCTTGTTTTTTGGGAACTAGCGCCCTGTTATTCTACTTGGCACTGGCTATAAATGTCTGCGCTTCACAGGGGGCTCTGTAAGAGAAATATCACACGTTTGTGTCAAAACCCCAGTTCCTACTCCCTGTTTTGCCCAGGGTACCATAATGCCCTGAGGTAAGTTTTGGGTCATTTGAGCCCTCTTTCCTCTACTCCTGATCCCAAAGTGGGGTCCCTGTGAAAAATAGTACCGCTGAGACGAAAGCAGTAAAGCTCAAACCTGTACTTCCAAAAGAAAATAGCCCACAGGGACATCCAGCTCTCCCAGAGGTGGAAATTCTACCAAAGTGTTATTCCCCCTTGAGCTTGTATTGAATGGACCCAGGATTGTTTTTCATTTTTGTGTAAGTGTGCATAACATTTTCTTCTCAGCAGTATACTTCTTCCTGCATTTCAGGTGCACTTGCAACATGCTGTAAAAGATCTTAACAAATATAGTGTTTTGTTCCTGAAATTCTTCATTCAAAGATCAGTTTCGTTTCTACTTCATAGACTTCACAGACAAAATATTCTGATCTCCATCCATCCATTTCCTACCTCTTACCCGGTTTTGGGGTCCAGTGATAACATTGCAAACAAGGTGGCTCAGACGTCCTTCTCCCTAACCACGTCCTCCTGCTGCTCCAAGGAGTTGGCAGGTCAGATGAATCCATCCAGCATGCTGAGGATTTCTGCCTGGTTTGATGATCAAAGTGCCCAAGGAATCATTTTGGAGGCATCCTAATTTAATGCCCAAACGCTGTACCCTCAGACTCTACTTTCTCTTCACTAGAAAGCCTGGTCCAACGCTGACAGCATAACAGTCATTGCGCTCACACAGCATCTTACCCTCACGCTGAGATACTTTTACCTTCTTCAGTCGGGTCACCAAATCGCTCCCAAGGGAACTGGACTCAAAGTTTTCCATCACATGTGCCACAGCCTCCAACTGGGAGTTCTTGACCCTCAATCGGCGCAGTGTGAACTAGAGGCCACAGTCTGAGGAGGCCAACAGAGCTGCATCATTGGCAAAACGCAGAGATATTGAAGTCTCCATAGTGGATTGGTAACAAAATAAAAGCTGAACACCAACTAAGAGCTTGCTTCACAAAATGCCACAAATGTAAGACTTGTGAATGAATGTATGAAGAAAATGACCATTAGCAAAGCACAGGTAGGCTGGGTGGGCAACCTCCTATTGCTCTGTTATTTTGACACCTATGTGTTTATGAGAGTGTTTGTGTGCTGGTGATTGTTTATTACTGGAAGCGACTTTTAATGGCAGCCATTATTTTTAGTCGCCGCAAGAAATTTAAGACAGCATTTGCATGTGTTAAGCTCGTGCTGAAGTCCTGCTCGTGTGTCTTTGTTTGCCTACTTTCCTCTCACTTGCTTTGAAGAGCTGAATTATTTCTGAGTATTTGCGTGTCCCCGGCCATTTAATACATCTGCAGGGTACATGTTTGGGATTCATTTGGATCAGTTTGTTAACACACTGAGACAATAAGTTTCATTTCCTAAATGATAAGCTTGGGTGATGTTCTCATGGACTCCCAAAGATGATTAAAGAAATTAACATGCATCTATGTTCAATAAATTGTGCACCAATAAAGGATATTGTACATTAACGAAGAATTTCTCATTCAGAATCTCCCAGTCCAGCAAATTAAAGAAAGATTAAAGACAAATTAAGAGAAATTAAAGATTCTAAAAGTATGTTTCGCTTGTAATAAAAAAGAGATAATATGAACTAAAACCCACATTTTGAAATAGTTCATAACACCAAAAAATGTGTGGGGTTGGTGAGTTAACATGTTTTTCACAAATACTTCGCAGACAGAGAATAAAATTTTGCTAATTTAGATGTATTTGTATGAACTCCCCACCCTAATTTAAAGAACTGAAAGGAAAGTAATCCAGAGAGTTGTTGATAGTTTAAGTGCTTCTGCTGAGATCCTCAAATGATGGAGTGAATATAACACATAACACAGGGCCTGATGATAATGTCCATTAGCTTTGCAGGGCAACCTCAGCCCTGCTCCGTGTACGTCTGCAATAAACCAGTTTTCCCACTGTCCAGCTAGAAGCCCCGCAGAGAAAGCTTAACGGCGCATGAAAAGTCCTGAGCGTCTGTTAGCCGGCTTCTTGGTTTAACCATTAGAGCGCTTTTTTTCAGCGGGAAGCTGTAGAACAGCAGTAATGGTGTGGAACAGGGCTCCAAGATGCAGACCTGCCTCAGGGGACATCTCCCATATCCTCAGGCCTTTGTGTCCCACTTTGGACCAAATCTAGCAAGTTAACTTTTCCATACTTGTATCCATCACCACTCAGATGTTTGGTAGATATCAGCTGGAGATTTTGAGGGGAAAGAAGTTATGTTTGATGTGAATCATAGCCTGAACTTTGGTGGTCAGTTCTTTTAAGATCATCAAAATTATCAACGTAATCTGTAAAAACTATAAAAGCATGGGCATGATAGAGTGTTAAGACAAGCTGTATTAACTTACATCATGGGAGAAGAAAGCAGAGGAGTGTGGTCTGTGAAGGGTGGTTCAGCTCACAGGGCTCAGATATGAGGCCCCTGAAATGTTTTTTAATCAGCAGCTGAAACACAACTTACGTTTTCTCACACAATGCAAACGTGTCAGGGACACAGCAATATTGTGTGGAGAAGTATTCAGAATTTTGGAAAGAAAAACTATGGTTTATTACAACTTGGGTGGATGGCGATGTCAGCTGTAAGTCACAGAGGTCATTTCTGAAATCACTGAACACATCAACAACACTTTCTTGGCACTTTAACGCACTGGCCTCGCTGTAATTATGCAGCCTCAGTTTTCTTTGCAGTGAGGTATTGTGTGAGCATGAGCTTGCTTTTGGTTTGACCTCCAAATACAGCACCAGCTAATCAGGCTATACTTGTGGCTTTTTTACAACCTGTATGACTTAGCTTAACCTTAAAGTGCTTGGCACCCAGGTCAGCCTACCTTCTCACATATTGATGAATATAAACTTTGGACTTTGACTTTAAATGTCTAATAATGGATATTAAACGAGCATCAGCCCAGGCTCTGTAGCCAGAAACAAGTTGTAATACCAACGTCCCGGTTCCCTCTCGCCATGGGAAAGACAGGGCTGGGCTTCCTGTCGCCTCAGACACATCCACTTTCTCAACACAGACCCCAGGCCTGAAGTCTCCACTGGCAGCGACGCTCACACACACAAACACACACATACATACACTCACACACAAACACAGCAGTGAACCACCTGTGTGTGTACTCTGTGTGTGTGTGTGTGTGTGTGTGTGTGTGTGTGTGTGTGTTTGTGTGCAATTCACTGGTTGCCAATGGTGAAGTTTATCACAGTGGCCTTCCTTCTTATTTTATCTCCACATCCTGATTGTTGAGTCATCATGTAAATCTGGAGCGATGATCTTTTTTTAGAATGGTGGTCAGTTTTGCAAAGATTTTAGTTTCAGTATCGTTTTTAGTTTCATTGTAGTTTTAGTATTGTCTCTTTGGCACGTTTCTCATTTAATTACCTCTGGATATCTTGATACGTGATGCTGATGGAGGTGGGTTAAGATTAGGCGTTTTGGCACGAAACGATATACCACCAGAGTGTGTTGCCCTTCATTTTCTTTACTGACAGTTTCTTTTGTTTTTTGTTAGATATTTTAAAGCCCAGTTATACGACCTGCATGTGTCTGGACAACGATTGCTTGTGCAATGTTTATTTTGTCATCTGCCCATGACCTTGGGGAGCTGTGTGGACCATCCACATGCTGTCCAAAATATACTGTGAAGTACTGTGTTCTTCAGATTTGCCATTGCACACAGCATACTGTCCAATAGGAACGGTCCAATGGAAAGATGCAGTAGGTGGGACATGTTTTGATGAGATTAGAGTTGAGTAGCTGATTAGCTTTTAGTAGTAGTAAAATTGGTAATTTAGCATGTATCCTGATAACTTAATTCATTATCTTTTTTGTGTTAATGAATTCAGTTGCCATAATTCTGTTTGATTCTTTTGTTGTATTGTTTGGTCAAGTTGATCTGTGGACTCACCATCCCATCATCCCAAAGTCACTGATGTTCCCCCGACTGTATGCTGATAGAGATTCCCAGACCTGCGATCATCATCAACATCATGTAGTCAAAGAGATTTACCATGAGAAGTTGTATGATTTTATTCAAACTTTTTTTTTCCTCTTTTTCTCCTCAGTGTATCAGTGCTGATCTTCAACACCACCTCACACTGTTTTGTCCTCGTCAAGCAGTTCCGTCCAGGTACGTTTCCACATCCATAGCAGGAAACTTAACTGTATTGTACTTTGACTTCATTCCTTTTTTTCTTCTTGTCACCAAGCTAGATCTTGATTGTTACATTTCCTCTGGGCACTTTCACTAAAAAAGCAGTACATTACAATCCCTGTTTATTCTACTGGATCTTAGTAACAATGCAGACTCATAAATAGGCCGCAAGAGGCCCTGTTACAAAGCGCCCTAACCTCCTTTGAAGTCGCCAGGGACTGGTCCACTCCACAGTGCTAAATTCAAGGAAGTCTGGGCATTGATATATTTATTTCCTTTCCTCTCTCATAGCTTTATCTGAAAGAAATCAGTTTGTCTACAATCTAGCATGACTGAATTTGTTTTCAAACAGGCAGTGTATGATATATCGGTCAGCTCATTGGTGTCAGACAATAAGTGTTAGGAAGTAAGGAAGTCTAACTATACTGGTTTGATATCTAAGTGATTACATTATATCTAAATGTTAACTTGCACGTGCGTAACATTTGAATTTCCTTGTTGCTATTTCCACTTCAGCAACATTGCTGGAGTCAGCATTTTACCTGTACATGAGTTTTTAAGGAATAACAAGTATCCTGTTTTCATTGTTGATTAATTTGCCAGTTTTCCAGTCAGTTGATAAATCACAGTCTTTGAAATGTCTGAAAATAGCAAAAAATGTCGATGGTTCATCATCTTCAGATAGCTTCTGATCAACAGTTCAAAACCCCAAAATATTCAACTGACAACTCTATACATAAAAATTAAAAATCAAATACTTTGTTTTATTTTCTCCCAGTTACCTAAATTTTTCTTATGTGCAGTACAAAATGAGCAGAAAGAAGATAAAATAAGAAGATATTACCTGTTTTCTGGATTTGAGTTAAAGTTGTTTGCACTGATCTCCATCAGTGATTGCAGAATCATCCACAGTAGCATAAAGTAATAAATCAGAGCAGGCACAAAATAAAACCATGGAAAACATGTGCATTGACCCACACAGTTACTGTGTAACAGCTAAATACCAATACAGGAAAAACAGATACATGGTGGTAAATCAATGAGTTGACACCCATCTGTAACTGAACACATCTAAACTTAGTTATCTTTATCTTTATATGTAAATAGAATAGATGTCCTTACACACTTCCACTCTGTTTTAACAGTATTTTCTCTCGTTTTCACCACCAGCCGTATACATGTGTGAGTGGGAAAGGACCAAGACGCAGCCGCCCCAGTCAGCTGAAAAAACCGAGGAGGGCGCTGCCGAAGCTGCCTCCCCCGCCCCCGAGTCTCAGGAGGGCCAGTCGGCCTCGGAGGGGAACTCTTCTCAGTGGCCGCCAGCCTCAGCGGGAGTCACCTACGAGCTCTGCGCCGGGCTGGTGGACAAACCCAACCTGTCTCTGGAGGAGATCGCCCGGCAGGAGGTGCTGGAGGAGTGTGGCTACGATGTGCCCGCCTCTAAACTGAAGAGGATTACTTCTTACAGGTTAGCTGATAGCTTGTGTGTGTGCTGAACGTGGAGGACGTTTCTTACATGAAGTTTGAGTTAACAAACACACTTAACAGAGAGAGACCTCTTAATGTTTGTTTTTTCACTTTTAAATCTTAGTGTCAGGTTGGGGGGTTTCAGTGTCTTTTTTCACTCCCACTGGATTACTTGCCCCTTAACAATTAATTTCCTCTTGTCCTATTTCATATGATTTTCATTTAAAATTTCTGAACCTCCTTGAGCTATGTTCAGTCAGAAATAACCTACATTTGCAGCTTTGTTTCTTCAGCTTGACTTATTGTTCTATAATCCCAGGCAGTGTTAAAATCTTTACTCCAGCGTTGACACTACACTCCGGAGTTCGGCTGGTTCCATACCTTCAAAATTGTTGCACCCATTTCCAGATTTGTTCAGGCACTTCTGTTGGTTTTAGTGTCCAGTGCTCACTAAAGCCGACACACGCAGTTGATACAGAATAGCCAAGGCAATTTCAGATTTCTAGTTGGGATGAGGCATGGAGAAATCACTTTCCTGTACCAGAATCTGAAATATAGAAACATCTTTGACAAAACAGTAACAGAAAAATCCACACCAAGAATGACAACAAATGTCTACGAGATCAAAACAGGCTTAGAGGTTTGTAAAACACAATTTACTGAACTGACAACACCGAAATCTGCATATTTTGTCTACAGTTGTAAAAAAAGAAGGTTAAGTTAAATGTTTCTACAAACTTTTTCTACTATCTGAAAAGTAACAGATAGTAGTAAAGTAAAGACAGGTTTGTCACTTTCTACTGATTGCATACAGTAATATTCAATGCAATAACTAGGCCTGAACTGGCAGTTCTTTTCATCATCAATTAATTTATACTTTTTTAATCAGTGAAATATCAGAAAACATGAAAAATACCCATCACAATGTCTCAGACCACGAGTTGGCATCATTAAGGTCTCACACGCGATGCCCTCAGACTCATTAGTGAGGATATTTAATGTTTTTTTTGTAGTTTTGTTCATTGAGGAATTAACTATTTTACGTGACTATTTTAGGATTATGATCTTCAAATTTAGCTCTGTGAAAGTAACCTGAAGTTACCGACGGACCGAACTTTGGAGGACGTCCCGTAATGAAAAGAGATGGAATTAAAGGAGAAACTACAAGTGCTGAGGTTATGTGAGCAAGCATCAGGGGAACCTGATCCTTGTCAACATATTATTAGCTCACTGCAGCCTGACACAGAAGTTGAAAGAACAGTCCCACATTAAACAGCAGCACCTGGACGGCCACGCCTGCCAACTCTCCTAACTGTGCTTTTGATTTGACTTGAACATCTCCTCTGGCTTTGTTGGTGATGTCTGGTACCGTTGTTATGTGTGGGCTGCTTCCATTGAATACACAGGTTTCTTCTTAACCCTCATGACCCCTATGCGGGTGTTTTTGACAGGAGCACACTGTGTGGTGAAGTTCTATGCTAATACTTACTGACATTCATTAAGACAGCTCTCCTGCTGACATGCGTGTCTGAACAAAGTGTACGCACCAAGTGGCTGTGTTTGTCCATTATGATGAAATACTGTGTTTTATTAGACTTTAACTAAATAAATAAGCTATACTATACTATGGTATACTAATATAGCCATACTGAAGCAAAATTCTTTCAGGCTGACTTTTTACATTTAGCACCAAAAAGGCAGATTTTACATGTCAAATTCGACCTAATAATCCAGGGAGAAGACTCTTTTCTGATGTCTTTTGTGGTTCCAATTGGGTTTTGTCAAATCAGAGAAAATGACTCAACTCGTGTGAATATTTCAGGTTGGGCTTACCAGTTCTCTCTTTCCCTTACAGGTCGGGCGTAGGCGTAACGGGTTCCAAGCAGACCATGTTTTATGCTGAGGTGTCCGACGACAACTGTGTGAGTGCCGGTGGAGGTGAGCCACGGGAGGGAGAGCTTATCGAGGTGGTCAAAGTCCCGCTGCACGAGGCCATGACGTTTGCCTATGACGAGCGTATACCCAAAACCATGGGCGTCATTTTTAGTTTCATCTGGTTCCATAATAATATGTCTCCCAAGTACAAGATCTCCACCAATGTGTAACTAGTATTATCCAACCCAGTTTATACCATTTATTCCAAATTAAATCAAACACTGGCCCAGCACATCCATTCTTCCCCTCATGGCTCTTCATCCTGTATTGCCTTTTTGCTTATTGGTACATGATGAAAGGTGGGCCCCTTGTCTTGTTGCCAACAGGTATCTTTACGTTTTGTCCTGTTTACCTTTTGAATTTTATGTGGTCTTAATAGTTTTCCTAAAAAATAACAAAAAACTAATTTGCCATAGCTGGTTGTCACTGGCACTTTTATCTGTTCTTGACTATTTTTGTTCTCATTTACTGTGCCATCTGTTACAAATGGCTGCATATCACTGATTTCATTTGCCTGCCCTTGATTAAAGGAATGCTCCACTGCTTTTAATGTAGGCTCTTGAATGTTACCTGCATTTCTAAAAGTAATTTAAATACACATGATACTGGCTGGGAATGAGCCATTTACCACTCCGCTTTAAGGCAAATTCCAACTTGTTACAACATTTCCTACAACACCCAGTGTTCATTGCGAACCTTTTAAGCTGTGACGCTAACTAGCTGGTTAGCCTCGGGTTTGCTAACATTTCAGCAGGCTAATATTTGTGCCGGAGTTCATGGGAACATTTCTACACGACTGACAAAGTGTGCCAGTGGAACTTCAACATCCAATATGACAAAACACAACATATGGTCACTTTATTCACCACTTCAAACTTTATATAGAAATAAAAAAGAGACAGTGGAGCATTCTTTTAAGCCATGATCCAGTAATGCAAAAACTATGCTAGTCAATGGTGGGGCCTTGTAACGATTGAGGTGTCAGATGTGTTTAAACCACCACTTGCTCAAGCATGCCTCAATTAATTTCTCTGACCCACAGCCTTTAAGCAATACTTATCGTACCACCCCGGGCTAAACAATCACTCAGTGTCACTGAAATCAACTCTCACTCTGTTAGAAAATCTTCATAAAGTCAAACCAGTGGACAGCATATTTAGCAGACTTGTTCTTTAGTGAGCAAAGTGGAAAATGTGAGTTAGGTATTGTTACACCTCATAGAAAAAAGCATACACACATCACTGCACCGAGAGCCTGATTTTAGTTTTGAAGTGTGTCGTTGTTCTCAAGCACAATTCTGCAGTGGGTCACAGTTTCTGAAACAGATATTTGGTAGGTAACATGTCAACGAATAGACTGAAAAAAGAGTCGTCTTCTTACTTTATGTTTTCTGATTGTTTTCTGAGATAAAGACAGACTGAAAATACAGCAGAGAAGACATTATGTAAAGGCTAATTCCTTTTGATTTAACCATTTTCATTACAATCAAGTAATTCCTAGATAGTTCCTTTATACCCAATACGTTATGGTACCATTATGAAAACATTAATGAAGGTGTAGGAGCACATTCAAGAATTTAAACCATGTAGAAAATTGCCTTTGATCATAATTCATTTGGGAGGTTCTGTGTCATAAATCTTGGATGGTCATTAGCACACAGACCTAATTTCACAAAGTGAATCTCAGCAGCAGTTTGCCGAAATCTCAGGTCCAAATAGTCCAACCGTTGGTCATATTCAGGGTGGATCTCTGGATATGATGATGACCAGCATTTTAATATATTATATTTCAAAACCACTAGCAGCTTAAAGTCAACAGAGTTCTTACTATTCTTACTATATGTTAGTATTTTTCTTCAAAAAGGGCTGGTACTTCATTTATTAATTAACATGTAAAAAGGCAAAAATTCCCCCACCTTTGTAATTTTTGTTGAAAATATGCAAGTGTTGGAGCAAAAACAATGCTGTTTTTAGAAACTTAAAACAGAAACCACATGTCATTATTTATACATTAAGAAAACTACACTGCAGATCTTCACCTACAGTGACTATAGACCTGACTCTGAGTTCAGCTCTTCCTGGTGGACCTGCAGAGTTTGAAAGCTGTGACAAAACATAATGAGTGAAATTTAACGGTTAAGTTGTTAAAAACTGGCCTGCCTGAATAACTTGGTGGTTTGTTGACTTCAAAATAAAATGAAAAAATGCTGTATGTTAGAGTTATCATTTGTAAGAGATTAAAGTACAACGTTAATATCGCATATTGAACATACTGAAGATGTTAAAATCGTGTAATCATCACATTAAAAAACAGAACTAATTCCAGTCTCTGAAATACAACTTGCTTTTGATGTGTTTCTGTACCTTCTCTGGCGTGGACATAAAGAAATACTCCAGGCGAATATGAGCTTTAGTCCAGGATTTATTTCGTTCTTCTAGGCTTTTTAGAGCCTGAGGAACAGCTGACAATCAGATGTCAACACTTTTCTTCTTATTCCCACGTGTCCTTGTGGGTTTTTTTTTTTTTCCATTACTGTCATCGGGTGTATGTCCCTGTCTTTACTGAATCTCAAATCAGTTCTCTTTGAAGAGGACTGAGTCTCAATTTCAGGCGGTTCACTGGTTCCACTTGAGCTCTGACTGCATTGTTCTAATCTGCACAACAATCAAAGCCAAGAGAATTCGAATCAACCAAACTAAATATGTTTGCTCATACACACTGAGTCAAATATTTGGGGAGTAGTTTCCACCCAGACTGTGTAGGAACATATGCAGAACCCTTAAGCCATATTTATGCCCAGTCACTGAGCTTCTTTGTCCTTCTGTCCACTGGAGATCATTCCCTGATGTAGGATTGTATAGTTTGCTGGAACTGCTTGAATTATTTTTGTTTATTTTCTTGGAAAAATGACTCATTTCATTTGCTGAATGGATTCACATTGATTCGCACCCACGCCTGACTATTAGTAGATGTCCAACACTGAATCAGGTTCTCTTTGTTTTGTTGGTTATAATCCTACATTTCACACACAAACTAACTATAGGGTGTGTCTACTTTTATCAAGTTTTATTTCAGGACATTTTGGAAAAATGGGGAAAGCATCATTGGATGTTAGTTAAGTGAGGCATATACACATTTTATTTCAACTATACTTACTAACATCATGATAACTAGCTGCCATAATATCTTACCATGTTTTTTTGCTTTCAGAAAGTTATTTATTTGGCAGCGTATCTTCATCAGATCAGTGACCTCAAACTTTCTTTACTCTCTTCACCTTCTTCTATCTGACAGTCATCTTGTTTAGTGTTCGGCTGGAGAAAGCCCAAGTAGATCTTGTTGAGAGAAGTTCGACCTTGTGGAAGGATACCCAATGGTGCTCACAGTTTTCCATTGTCCTGTTCCTGTCCAGTATGAGATGAACCATCACAGAAATGAATGACTCATTAGAAAATTATCTGTAGCCCACAGTTTGATAGGGTTTCCCATAATCACCCCAAAGTTGATAGAAATAATAATAAAAAAAAATCATGTGTATTTAAAAAATCTGTTTGCTGAAATGAGGCCAACTTTTCACGCCTGCTTCTGATTTGGCTTGAAATAAAATGTGACAAACAAAGCCATTTGAACTTTGAAGGCCAGTCTGTAACTTTATGTGCCTGTCAAATGCACGTGACTTTTCTTTTGGCTGAAATATGTATATTTTTTCCTTTTGAGGAAAGTTATACAAGGCTTGTCTTTGCCTTTACGATACATAGGCTTGTCACTGTGGGCGGCATCAGCCAGCAAAGCAACATTGGTAACATATTTCTCCACACCTTCCCTCCAACTATCGAGTCGAGTGCATATAGGAAACATCACCGAGGACACTAAAGAGCCTCAATGATTGACATATTGGAAACAAAAGTGGTTACACAAAAATAGATAGCAGCTGCAGGTGTGAAGGATCAAGTCAAACATCTAACGATGTGATTTGAGCTCAGTTGTTGCAGAGTACTGGTTGCCAAAAGAAACACGCGCAGCAAGGCTACACTTCAGGTTCAGCTGGTTCAGCTAGCTTCTTTGTAAGCAAATCGAAATTTATGTGAGGTCTGTATTTTATTTTAGTTCAGCTCACAAGTTGATGTGTCATTAAAGCTGCAGTGTATTTTATATGCAACCATTTTTAAAAAATTAGTTTTATAATCTATTGAGATGTAACAGGTTAGGTTTTTATAAATGTATTTAGTTTAAAACGTATGCGTGTTCTTAGTGAGTCAAAGCCAATCCTAGCACCCTCACAGTTTTAATTCATTCTAATGGAAGATGTAAAGGTCATTTAAAAGTCAGTTACACTGGTGTTCTTGTTGGACTTGTAGGAAAAGTTTAACATGTTTGGTCGAGTTAGATGAGCAAACTGAAACCACTGTTATGTCTGGACCGTAAATATGAAGCTACAGCCAGCAGCTGGCTGACACAGCTTTGCATAAAGAGTGGAAATGGATGGCTTGACAACAGCTAGCTTGACTCCGACAAAGGCTAATAAAATCTGCCTATCTGCACCTCTAAGACCTGATCCTCCAAGTCCCCCACTGCGACAAGCCTAACTTTTCTCTACGACAAAAGTAAATGCACTTTTGACAGCTGAGAGTGAGGTTGCAGACTGTGCCACTGGTAAGCCATATGCTACTTCTATTAGATGTAATACAAATATTTGAGGTAAGTTAATGGTTGTATAATTCATTCTTGCCTATGCTGGATATTAACCATTAGCCCAGCATTGGATATTTCTACCTCCATCACTCAGACACATAACAAAGATATTTTGTGTCTGTTTGCTTGCTTCTGAGACGCTGACATATCAAATTCTCAGCAACATGTCAGAAATGTCAAAACTCAGTGGTTCTCTGTGACAGAATGCTTAATTCATTGGTACCAGACTTTTTTTTAGATGTACCCCCATGGCTATGCTGTAGATGTTTCTTCAACTGTGATTGTTTTTCTTTTGTTTGATTTTTGTTTTCTTCTGTTAATGGTTTGTGCACCGTTCGACAATTTCTTACTGTATTTTCGATGATCATGAGCTGAGCAACAGTTTTATCACAAACATGTTTTTAAAGGTGCTATGTGTAGTATTCTCCTATTAAAGGTGTATTACTGTTAAAATATAACTTGGACCATGGATGTGACAGTTCAGACGTTGCCTCTGGTGATATTTCTTTGCTTCATTATACATTCAGTGATAATTACGAGCCCTGGAAAAGGAGAGTTGTTTGATTTTGGAGTTGGTCACTTTTGCTTCTTTATTAGCAGATGGGTAGCTGGATATTCAGAAGCAAAAGAAAGAAGATAATCACATTTGCTGCTGTTACGCAGTTCATAGTGACCATGAAGAGTACGTGTTATTCTGTTAGGTAGTGTAATATTTTGTGAAAATCCTACACATAATACCTTTAAGTGAAAGAAGTATTATGATTTTTCTCATAGTGAAGACATGAAGAAAATTGTCCAATTGTGATTTTTTTTCTGGTGTCTTACACTGAATTTGTGTTTTTAAAAAAAATATTCTCTGAAAAAATAAGTACAAATACGAACATTGCGGTTTTATGAATTTATCATTTATTTTATGCTTTATTAAAAGTGTATACTCATTGTGGACAGTGTTTTCAGTAATGTTTCAATTTTGTTAATTTATTACCTAAATGTTGAAATATTTAACTTTTAAAACATGACACTTGGTACAAACATACAATATATATTTAAATATGATACTTTGCATGTGCACTAACTGTGTTGGATTAAACTGCATTAAGTTGAAATAAAATGGGTTTGTTGCCCAAAATGTCTTTTTTTGTCCTGTGATTATTTATGCATTTTTCAAGCGTATTATTTGGAGAATGTTTTAGTTACTTTATTGTTAATGTCATTTCTTTTTCACATTTACTTTTTGCCAATTTTTTTGTCATTCATATAATGACCTCCCAATAGAGACTCTGTTGTTGTTGAGAACTGTTTTTACATTTTGTTTACTGATTAAGCTATAATGTAAGTTATTAATTATTTAGTTTAGTGAAGGGACTGGTAGGTGGATTTTTTTTTTTTTTTTACTTTGGCTAGTTATTTAAATTTGGCCTTTGAATGTTACACATGGTTAGCATGTATGAGAAGTATATAGATATTTGTTTGTAAATATTGTCTATAAATATTGGTTTGTAACACATTGTAATGCAGTGGTGAGAAAATATGTTTGTTTTTTTTTATATTGATGTCAACCAGAGCATACCTCCTCCTGTGTACACCTGTGAATAGAAGCTGTTTTATGAAGAGATAATCAGACACAACATATCAGCACAGTTGTTACACCACTGTGTGATGTGTTTTAATCAAAATCTAATATTTGCAGGATGGTGTTGAAACAATTTACTTCACTGCCACAGGAAATTAAAAGAACAGAGAGAGAGAGAAGTGTTCTGATTAACCCACAGCATTTCCCTGCTGCTTACATAAATCTGTCAGGAGCCTTTATGCAGCCTATTGATATACATCGTTTCTTTGAATAAGCACATCCTGATCAGATAGATGTGAATCAGGAAATGGGGCAGCACATTTATGCAAAGAATCTCCTCCACGGAGATAAGCCAGAGCAAGTGTAAATTCTGCAGATTCAATCCTGATAGGCATCTCGGTACGTTTCCTTAAAAATGAAAGCAGGGTTCTCACATTCAGCCACGGAGAAAATGAAAGGTGTTGTACTGGTGATCTGATGTAAGGTGATTCAGGAGAGGTATGTGTGACTGTGAGGAAGAGCAGTTTGGTTTTTCTGGAGTCATTGTTACAAAGATGAAAAATGACTTTACACTCTACATATTGTGACTCGAAGTCATTGTTTTTTAAATTTTCAACACTGCTCTCTTGAAAACATGTTGCTTGGGAACAAGAAGGCAGCAGGTCACAGTTACACTTCCTCCACCTGCTTTATCAAGACGCGCCACTCCGGACGTGTCACTTTTGCAAGAAAGAATATATTTTAGAAACATGAGACTTTTAAGAATTTTACCTAATATGCTTCTATTTCATTTTCCTATAAAACTTTTGACCTGAATAAGATTTAGGTTGAGGGAGTGTTTGACCTCTACTTTTGTGTCCTCACTCCCTGACTTTTGCTTATTTTCTAGTGGCCTATTTTGAAATCACGTTTTGTGAAGATATGTTCAGTTTCCATTAGTAAACTATCTTGTTTAAGATTCACGGTTTGACGTTTAAACTAAACATAGATGATTCTAGGTACATGTTTTTGTTCAGTGTGAGAACTGAGGAGCAATTAGCTCATGTCATGTTTATTTAATTCATACACAGACACAAATGTAAAAATGACGCATTGACATCTGACTTTGACGTCAAGGCTCCAGGAAGTTACAGTGCTTAACAAAATTACAGTTCATACTTTAAGCACAAAGAGTTGTTTTTACATTTCTGCTGGTGTACAGATGAAACAATTGAGACACAACCAGTTCTTTAGTAAGCTTTAGGGGCGCTGATATGTCTGTTTCTTAAGTTTTTGATAGAGACATGCTACCTGCTTCCAGCTTTTACTCTAAACTACCTTTAATGGGACAAAAAAAATCAGTTTTCCTTACAGTGTACATATGCATCTTCCCCTTATTATCCATCCTTAAAAGGGTCATAAGGGATGAGTGCTTAAATTGCGTCCCTGTTGCTTTCATGTTGTAACTGGACACATGGGACGCCTCCGTTCTCCAGAGACCATCTGGATGTGTGCGTGTCACCACAGCAGATGGATTACCGCCCCTCTTTTCTGAATGCTGCCCATTCACAGGTGGGAGCTAAAAACCTGCCCTTTGAAGAAAAGACAAGGTCCAGCGCTGATGTACGTAATACCAGAGTGATTCCAGCACACTCTTACACACTCGCCACCTGTATGCAAATGACATCTTATGCAGAAGGGAAGGAGGTGCGCTTTTTTATCTTTGTCGATCTGTCTATCTCAACAAATCTACAGCAGGTCTTTTGTACATTTTAGTAGTGTTCATGCACTGTAGCTTCTCTACGTGTCATACTCTTGAAAACTTACAGTAGCAGATCCACTGGAGCCACTGAGCA
The DNA here is from genome assembly GCA_037176925.1 of Amniataba percoides. NCBI lineage: Eukaryota > Metazoa > Chordata > Actinopteri > Centrarchiformes > Terapontidae > Amniataba > Amniataba percoides. The sequence goes on along the minus strand of JBAJHX010000031.1, from coordinate 5,241,409 downwards.
CCACGTGCCTTTCTTGAGAGGGCATTTACAGTGTCACTCCAAGCTGACGAGGTACACTGGTTCAACAGTGAGCACAACTATATTGTTTGTTTGGAACAAGCAACATAAATGTGCTTAAATAAAAGGGGCATGACCTTTAAAGCAACAAGTCCTTTAAGTCCTTCAAGAGTCATTGCCCAACAGGGCCACACATTTAACCATTTCCCGATCTGAGACCACTTCCAACAGCATGTCGTTATCTTTCCAAAAATAAAACACACCTCTGTGGTAAAGGTGTGGTTTGATACAGGCACAATAAATATGGTTTAAATAAGAAAAACTTCTTGCCTTGGGTTAAAAATGGCAACTTTGCTGAGGGTAGGACTTTCTTCGACATAATTTCATCTGCATAGCTAAAGTAAGGTAGAGGGCTTTGTTTCTTGAATGTCAGCATCATCGTTTTATGCATTCACTGAAACTGAAGTGAACTTAAGTTGACTTTCACCCCTTGGCCTTGTTACAGATTACATGAGTTCAGTTCATCATATATAATTACAGACTAGGCAAACATGTAGCAGAGTGGGTTTGTCTTTGTATATCCCATGTTGTTTTACCTTCAGATTTGACCCTGATGACCCATTAAAGGGGGTCCTGACCCTCGGTCTGGGAGCTACTGCCTCAAACTTCAGCAAATACTGTCCTGATCAAATAATATATCATTTCTTATCTACTTTTTCACCAAACGCACACTTGAAATTACTACAAGATGTGCTGCTCTTCTGCCCTAAACTCCTGAGCAGTTAGGTCATAACCCTGGATTAACATGGCATCAAGCTTTGAGGAAGAGCAGAGGAGGAGGCCGATTCTATCTGATAAACAACCCTCGATAGGAACCAAGTGAATACCCCTTTGAAAGAGCTAATATCAGGCCGGCCATAAAGGTTTTTGTGGGTCCTGCGTCTGCTGGGGCTTATCAGCGGAGTATCTTTACGAGGGTCCTGGGCTGAGCATGTTGGGGTGGACTGAAGGGTTTAGAGTCCCCTTTAGGTATCTCCACATGTGGAGGGAGTCAAACGGTAAAGTCTTATCTGCCATGTTAACACTGACAAGAAAAGAAATCTGAACAATGTACCACATATCCTCTTCAATCATACCTTTTAATCAGTGATTTATAATAGGACAGGCAGATTTTAGGCAATCTGAGCGTCATATTTGATCTCTTACAGATCGGTAATAGCAGGGGAGAGGAAGCAAAAGAAATAAGTTAGTTTCAAAGGGCTTTAAGTTGCATCCCTCGCCACTTTTCCTCCTTGTCTTCTCATAGAGTCGGGGATGATCTAAGTCTTCGCAAGAGAATATAGACATTAAACAGTATTTAATGTTGCCAGGCCATAAAAGAAAATGCACAAAATTAAAAGGTGTATTGGACTACCAGCCTTTCATTTTGTTGTCATGTGTCAAACATCTAAAAGGTTAAATGAGGACTGCCACTATGAAATCAGTTCCAAAGCATGAACAGGAAAAGCAGGACATAAAGTATAAAGTGTCATTAACTTGCCTGACTGGTTAAGATTGTAACTGTAGGTTAATGAAATATGTGTATGTGTGGGTTGGGGTGGACTGTTTCCCTGTTTGCCCTGGTGCGAATGAAACCCAACTATGAATTTCCAGGTAGTTTGAAAATATCTGTCACATTCCCTCTCTCTGAACAGTAACATGTCACACAGACGGACATGTACTGCATGAAATCTGAGCTGCCTGCATGGGAAAACACAAATGCATACAGTACTATCAGCAGAGCAGAACATAAGGGTACGAGAGAGGTACACTTCATTGTGACTACGTGTCTCATCTTATCACAGCGGAAATGCCCTTTCCACACACTTGATAGCTCAGTCAACCATGGGAACTGAAAGGAAAAACTGGGTGAAACATCAGGCCCTCGTTTATAGAAAAGCTTGGGAATCTGTCTAGCCAATAATTCCAGCTGGTAAATCAGGCAACGTCCTAACGTTTGTGATTAATAAACAATTATATCATCCATCTGTGTTGTATTGATTGAAAAATTCAGGTTACATCAACTTATGGGGAAAAGTCCTATTAATGAACTTGTGAGTGAATGAGTTGTTACCATAGAAACACGTGTAAGCAGGTGTGACTAATTGTTACCAAGCTGATCAAATTAAAGTTCTAATGAAGGAGAACTTTCTTAGGTTGGTTGGTTTTTTTCTCTTTACACCAATGTGGCACCATTTTCTTACACGTTGAACGTTGCTAAGAGGACTCCCTACTATCAGGTGTGTTTGTATTTTTCAGGATTTATTTTCCAGGATCTGTCCTGGAGTTAAATGTGTAACCACTCTCAAGCTACCTTGGTTAGCTAGTTTAGCAAGATGGCTCGAGTTAGTTTGGTAACTTATTAGACAAATTTGATTAATCTAACTTGCAAACTATTCTCAAATTGAGGTTAATTAGCCATTAAAGCAGCAACTGTACTTAATGAAATTTCTTCACATGCCTACTACAGTGTTGTGCTGCTGCTACTGAGACCAGCCAGCATCATTTCTGAGGATGTTTTTGCACAACCATCATATAGTGTTACGGTTTTAGACAAACAGTCCACTGGAAAAGCTACATTCCTCCGTCAGCCTCGGCCCAGTGCATATTTTAGTTTCCCCATTCTTTCTACAGAGGATCAACAAAAGTAAATCTGCAACACATTTTTCTCACTTGAGCATTGAGGGATAAAGGGTACAGTCCATGTCTGCTGGATTATTAGCATTATTAATATTCATTACAAGTGCAGAAGACAGTTAACTGTGTTCAGTTCTAGCCATTGATTTCATTTGCTCCATGATCCTTTTCACTCCTCACTGTCAACAAAAAAAATAGAGACAAAAAGTATGAAACATAAAAAAAGAAAATATCGTCAACAAAAAATATTGGAGCAAACAGAGTGAACGTGGTTATAGCCACCTACAGAATTTCTCTACAACTATGGTAAACCAAAGTAAATAGATCACTATGCTAAGTCTCACTGATTCAGGAAAAGATTTAAAACAATTATTTGTAAAAGTCACCATCATGGGTCTACGATGGTATATAATAAGATTCACGATTTGAGAAACCTCATTGAGCTCTACCTAGACTTTTTTCAGCTTATCACATGTGAAGACATAGTCTATGGTACGAAGCTTATATGATGACAGTGGATGACTCTGGAGCTCAAGGGGAAGGGTGGAGGCCAGGAAACAAGTCCGGTCAATGACGATGAACTATAGAGGTCACCACAAAGAGAGGTAATTAATTATTTAAAGCCCATTTTAAGAGACATATGTGTTTGAATTAATCCACAAGGGAAATAAACTGTTATTAAACAGTATTGTTTATATACAGTCCATGTGGACTAACCTCAGTAATATTCCTCTGAGATGAAATCAAATCACGTCTGTTCAACCTTCTGCACTGTAGAAAACATACAGATCTACGTCGTCTTCACAAAATAAATTCAGTATCCCGTGGCTCTACCTTCACAGAGAAATACCAAGGTTATCTACCACAATTAAAACCCTGAATACATCAGAAAATAAGCAACATCTTAAAGGCTAGTGCAGTGAGATAGTCATTAGAGCTTGATGAAAAACAGCATGTCTCAACCTTGACCCGTGCCGCCACCATCAGCCACCCCCCTCCCTCAAAACGCCACCAGACGCACACACTGAGTCCCCAAAAGATGCTTAAAGATAAAAGGGAATCGACCTGTCATTCGTATGTACAGAGACTGGAGATCTGAAAGGAGAAAAGCCATGAAAAATGGATGAGAGAAGAAATCCACTTCACCTCCCCCCTGGAGGCTGGCAAACCCCCCACGGCGCTCCCACTCATAATCCCTTCTCCTCCTGCACACACACTCCTCTCTCTGTGCCTCACACACACGTATGCAAACAGGAAGACAAGGTAGGCACACACCACCCGAGGCCTTTTGGTAGGTGTTAGTATTCACAGGATACTACAGTTTGGTGCTGCATTGTACTAATATTAGTCTTTTATCACTTTTTATCCATTGCTCAAGTAATGAAATATTGCTTCAAAAAAATCTAAAATCATAATTTTAGTTTTTATTTTGGAAATTTCATTTTGTTCCTTAGAATTTAAGACAGGTTTTTTTTGCAGATACATTTTGTATGTAAAGTCAAAATGTGTGCAGGTTCCTCTGGTGAATCACTCAGGCTTATAGAGATGCTTAACAAATTTCATTAGTCACGGTTTCAATGGCGAGGCTCATATTAGTGCATCATTAAGGTCTAAGTGTTTTTACAGAGGCATTTCCGACTTGATGTGAAAACAGTTCTTGGGTAAGCACTGAATGCTTTTAATTTTATGGGCATGAAAATGAAAAATATCTTTAAAAAACACATATAGGTTCAGCACCAGATATCGGTTATTCAGCTTATTCAAGTCAGAATAGACTAAGACTCATGCTAGCATCTCTGTGAGGCAGAGTGTACCATGTACAGCATGTTAACATGCTCACAGTGTTAATGTTAGTTTAATGTGGTAGCATGCTAACATTTGCTAATTACTATTACACAAAAAGTACAACTGAGGCTGAGGGGAATGTCATTCTTTTCATGGGAATTTGGACATAAACCAAATTATTGGGCAAAACAAAACATTGGAACATTGGTTTGATGACGGCATTATTTGAAACAATATGGCATCGTAAAAACTATTTTCCTGGGGGGGACACAAATGTCCGAACTGTTTTTTTTTGCATGCGTGCATATTTTAAGTAAAATATGATGCTGATCCATTAAATGACTGGTGAGGCATCTCATTCGAAACCAAATATTTTAATAATAATAGGTTTTACCAGCTTGTAGGATTCATTCTCTTGGGAACATGGATGTCTGCACTAAATTTCATCCATCCTGTAGTTTTTTTGAAAAATTGCATTGTGGATCGAGGTGATGGACGACCCATCCAGCCGACACCACACCACTGGCATGGCTGAAAACTCAAACTTGTCAAACACAGCAGACAACACACACAAATACACACACATCTACAAACTGTTCCTTCACCACCTGAGGCCCTTTACAAGGTGTGATCCAGCTTAAGGCACTCACACATACTTGTGACAGCGTGTGAAATGTTCCAGTCAAAGCGGCTGCAGCGGCTCAGGCTATCGGCGGCCTCCTTAAAGGCCTATCTGACGAACTGGCAGTTGCCTGATGAGAAGGAGACAGAGACATGGAGGATGGGGGGTGGGTGCTGTCACATACACTTTGAGTGGCAGCTCCTCTTGTTTTCCTCGTCAGAAATGGAGAGGGGTGACTTCAGCCGTGTCACGGTGCGTGTCACTTACACTTGTGCAGGGATATTAAAGAAAAATGCAGTTTTTATGCAGCCTTTGGTCTTCCTCTCAGTTTTGGTCACAGTAAGTTAAAATGACTGTATTTATGTAGCTCTTTTACCCAAAATGCTTTACAGTTTGCCTTTCATTCACTGATCCTCAAACACTGGTGGCAGCAAGCTACCATGCAGGGCACTGGTCTGACCATCAGGAGAAAATTCATAATTTCCCCTAAGATTAATAAAGTACTGTTTTATTTTAAGTTTGGTCTTCAGCTCTTGGACACGTCAATATGTGGACAAGAAGAGGCAGGTTTCAGACCACCAACACTGGAATCAGGGGATGATCTCATTGATATGACCCAGCTCTCCCAGCCTGACATTATACTATGTTGTACTCACCTTAATATAAGACAATAATATAGTTAATTGAATATGAAATTAAAACTTAAGGTTTATATAGATAATGAGAGCTTTATAGGAAAAAAAAAGATAAACAGGTTACACAGTCATATTGTTTTGTCAAAGTGATTGGCAGGTTGATATACTTCTCTCGTTTAGATGTGACAAAAGCTGTGTTTTTGAGTGTCTCCTTTCAGACAGCCATTGGTTTCCATTTACTACCATACATTATGTAAAACTAAAGCACAATTTGCTTGAGAGAGTTCGTCATCACAGTGAAAGAAACACATTATTTCACAGTCAAATTTTTTACTCTTTAAGTAGTTTGAAAAAAAACTTTAAAGAACTACAGCATCCTTTGATAAATAAAAATGTTTTATTCAAGCTAAATATGCAAAAAAAAAATAAAAAAATACTGGCATGGTCCCTTTCATGTTGATGGGTACAGTCACAGTAACCGTTGGCCATCTGTCAACAAGGATCAGATCACCTGACCACGCTATCAGGTGATGCAAATAACCTAAACTAAGACAAGTATGGAGGGAGGCAGAGTCTGATAAAAGGAAGAAAGACGCTGCAGTTGCCAATCATTTCAAATAAAGTAGACATCTTGAACACATTTACTTAAGCACTGTACAGTTTTGAGGTCCTTGTAAGTTGACAGCAGATTCAGTATATGATGTTGCTGAAATCAGCTCCACCTTTATGAGCTTGGTGATGTTTACAAATTAGTGCGTCACACATTATAATTCAGTGATATGATAGATGGGATTCTGAAATGGCTCAGTCTACATGATGACTAGTCTTGGCATTTAAGAATATTTTGGTGCTCATACTTTTATGCTTTAAATGAGTAAGATTTTGAATACAGCACTTTTACTTGCAACAGAGTATTTTTTTTACACAGTAGTATTGCTACAGTTGTTCAAGTAAAAGATTCAGAGCTTCTTCATCACTGATCACTGAGACTGTGGGAAATATAAAAAAACATAACCTAACCCAGTTTACAACAAGATGCATTCAATATCTATGAGCTGATAAAACATAAAAAGGACAACAGAGATTGTATATCTACTTTTGTTCATGTGTTCTCTTGGTGTTTCTGCCTGCTGGAGAATCAGGTTAAATGCTGGCTGCTGGGCCGACAGTAGAGGGCGCTCTGAACTTCTGCAATGAACGCAGGTTGACGTGAGGAGAGCAGCCTGGGAAGACTTGTTCCTGAAAAAGCGGTGTGTTTTAGGGCCAGTTTTCCTTTCAGCAACCTTAAATACTGTATAAATTATGAGCAAACGGATCAAATAACATGATACTCATCACAAACGGGTCCAAAGTAAATGTTGTTTGGAGGTCTTTTTTATATTTGAGGTATCATTATAATGAACACATGACAGCCATCAGAAATGAGTCCACTCTGACTTTAGAGATGAAGAATATATTTTTTTTATTTTGGACTAGTTCGGAAAGTTCTGCTATCAAATGATGTGGAAATGTGGAAACATCTTTGACTAAGATGCCACCTGACAGACAGCAGTCAGATAAAGATGTCACTGTGGCAGAATGAAGGTCCTGGTTTCATACAAACAGCAGCTCAGCTCGTCCTCTGGCTGTTAAATTAAAGTGCTCCTGCTGTAATGCGGGTTATCCAAAATGAACCCAGGATATTTCAAGTTTTGGGAGGAGGAAGAGAGGGAGGAGGAGGAGGAGGAGGATGGCTGCTGCTGCTGCTGGTGTGTGTGTGTGTGTGTGTGTGGAGGGGGGGTTATTATACTATTGTCCGCCCCTTAATCCGGTTGGCTCAGAGACTGCCCGCAGGCCAATTTGTAAGTGGTTTGCGGAGCTGCCAATCAAAGCAGACATCCTCTCCTCAGGCTGTGGCTGCGAAACCTCTCAGTTGCTGTGTGGAGAGATTTGACGGAGGGACACTCCTGTACATGGACCATCACTGCGCTGCAATCCGCCGCCCGCTCACACACACACACGCACACACACCGCACACACCGCACAACACCACACACACACGCCCGTAATGCCTCGCTGAAAGCTGGACGCACACGGCGGAGAAAACGCGCATGTGAATATTTTCTTTTTGCATGTCAGGAGAGGAGGAACTAGTCGCCGGCTCCGCGGCTGTTTGTCTTTTCTCATCGCTTCTCCCACCCTATGTCACTCTAATTAATCGGAGGCATGTGGAATCGCTCCAGGATTAGGAATCGCCTCCCGATAGTGTGTCTGCTGTTGACGGTATGGACGGAGGTAAGAGCTGAGCCTATTCCGAAATCAGTCCTTTTAGTATTATCATTATTATTATTTTTTTATCATTCAAATTAAAAATCGGATCAGTGTTTTAAAATGAGCGATGTGAAAAGTTGGTGGGCGTGGGCAGATGGAGGTTTATTTGCTCTCCCCGCAGCGCGTATTCGCATCACATTAATCGATAATTGAATTACGTAGCCGTCAGTTGTGAGCATGTGATCATGTTACCATGACAAGACTGAAGTCTGAGGAATTGATACGGGCTACTCTCCATTTTGGTTACAATGCTGGGAGCCCTGTGCGGTTCTCCCTCTCTCTCTCTCTCTCTCTCTTTCTTTCTTTCTTTCTGTCTTTCTTTTTTTTTTTTTTGATCTGAAGAATTAGGCCCGAGCCAAGAAGTTAGAAGTTGCATAGCATCAATTGGCCGCTGCGGAGTAACCTGACGTGTAAATATAAATAAATAAACAATCAATTAATAAAAGCCCAGCCTGCAAACTGTGCGCTGCTCACGTGCTCAATTATTTGGGACCATCCGCCCAACCTGCGCGAGCCCCATGATGCTGTTGAACTGCGCCTGATCTGACCTCCACCCCCCGCAGCCCGCCTCAGTCAGCCCGCCTCAGTCAGCCTGTCTCTCCTCTGCTGTCCGCAGGTGTCCCGCTCCACCGGCTCCTTCGAGCTGCAGCTGCTGTCGGTGGAGAACGTGAACGGAGAGCTGGCGGACGGGCAGTGCTGCGACGGCGCCCGCAGCTCCCCGGAGCAGCGCTGCACCCGCGACGAGTGCGACACTTACTTCAAGATCTGCCTGAAGGAGTACCAGATGGAGGTGACCACCGGCGGGCCCTGCACCTTCGGAGCGGGATCTACGCGAGTACTCGGTGGAAATATGTTTTCTTTTAAGAGCGCCAAGAGCCCGAGGAGAGTCGACGAGGCCGGCAGGATCCTCATCCCCTTCCAGTTCGCCTGGCCGGTGAGTTTCATGTCCCCCTGCAGCCCCCCCTCCTTTTTTTTTAGAGAGCACCATCACCAGAGTCCCTTTAAAATGTGGCCCGTTTAGTGTTTAGTCTTTGGATGCACCTGCTGAGAGCCTCGCTGTCCTTTTATGAATGATTCAGAGCCACACATCCTGAACAACAGACACACTGATCAGAAAGGAGAATGTCATTAGAAGTTCATGTGCTGTTTTATCATCAATAAAACATCAGGAAACTGTGGGAAAATAAACTGCTCCAAACCCAACAAATAATCAGATTTACTCTCAAATCAGGGACAGAAAGGTCGCAGGTTCTCAAATTTGAAAAGCAGGGGCGTCACAGTTTAGCTTATTGATTCATTGATGAATCCACCGATCACCTCGGCTCAAGTTGCAGCTCCTTCCTGTGCTCAAGTCCCCCCTGCTCTGCAGAGGAAAGCTTCACAGACAGAGCCTGTTCTAAAAGTTGAGGTTTTATCTAAATAAACTGCAGCTTCGTGGATCAACACTGATGCCAAATCTTCCAGAAAAAAAGATTTCGGTTTGGGTCCCGTGCGTCTGCCTGCTGATAGACCTCTTTTTAAACAGAGGTCCTTAGCTGCATCCTGTCCTTATGAGAATTGACACACATCGTGGCTAAACGATCGCGCGCCTCAGGAGGATCCGATTGCAGCTACAGTGGTTCACAGTGTCATCTGGGTCATCTTTTAAAGTTGCCCTGATATATGAGGGTTGGCTTTGTTCCAGTCCAGCAGCTTGCACCTGCCAAGGCCATGATAGGGTGATTAGACTGGGGCAAATGCTTTGATATGTCGACCCTGAGAGGGAACTCTGGAGCTTCTCCTATGGAGAAATGGTGACACCTCGCTCACTCATGAGGCTGAATGAACAGTGGAGTTTAAAGACTACACCTTTTAGGTTGGTGCTTTGCATTTCCACAGAATAAAAACAAGTTTTAAAAGACTCTACATGCTTGAGGTTATTTACTTTTATGCAAGGTGATGAAAAGGCCACATTTTCTCAGGAGTCTGGTGTTACATGGGGTTATTTGGGTTGCAGCCTGCCTGTATGTGCTGAATGGATGCTCCAATTAATTCTCTATTATAATGAAGAATGAGTGACATTAGGCCACGAGTGTGAATTATGTGCTGAGCTGACGTGAGCGGCGCCTCCGGGCAGTGGTTCGGTGTGTACTGCTGGCTGGTTTTTGACACCTCTCTTCCCCCCTGCTGCACCCCACAGCTTTGGCTCTCCTGCTGTGGGTGCCAGGTGGCCCCTGGTGGCCCCTCCAGGGCAATTAAGCTTGTCTGACTGCAGATGAGTGATAGCTGATGGATTAGGCAGACAATTAAGGTGTGCATGAAGTGAAAAAAAAAAGATTAAGCAGTGAACACACTTTTGGTTGTTTGTTTGAGAAGGAAGCACTCCAGTTTTTTTATTACTTCTGGCTCTTGTTCTTGTTGAGTTTGAGGGAACATTTTGTACTTTGCACAATGTAATGTAATGCCTCACTGTTTTCAGAGAGTAAACTATTGTTGCTACATGCTGTTATTCAGATGTTTAATGTAGTGGCACTGTTTATCGGCCAAAGGGACTAGACTGTAATGTGAGTGGTATTTTACTTTGTATTTTGAAGAAGAACTGAAACGATTAATTGACGTTTTTTTTGGTAATTGATGTACATTTCAAGGCAAACATGCCTGTTCCTCTTATCTTATGTGTTAGTAACCTGATTATTTTATGTTTTTTGACTGTTTCAGCCTCTAAATGGGAAATATTTTCTGGTTAACTTAACTCTCATGTGATGGCAAACTGATTGGCTCTGGGTATTTTAATTATAAGTTAGTCAAAGTGAGACGTTTGAGAACATCACCTGATCTCCGAACTTGGTAAATTGGATCTGTACATGGTTTGAATATAAAACCTAAATTCTGTTCAAATTTAACTGTGGAAACTTGACATCAGTAATTGCTATGTCCACTTAGTGAGCAGCTCTGTGTGTACGCGCTGATCTTGGCAGGTTTTTGTCGTCTTTTGAGTTGAAGGCATCACACGTTTGATCCGAGATTAGGCTTTGTCTGTTTAATGATTTCAGGGTTTCCCGCAGCTGTTTGTAGCAGAGGCGGTGCACCTTCAGAAAATCAGCAGCCCCCTTTGCTAACATTTTTAAGCTTCAGGGGAAATTGGCAAAGGTGTGATTTCACACGCTGAAGGCCATATACTTAATGAGGGAGGCTACTGTTTAGCCCGTCAGGTGGGAAGGAGGGTTGGGGTAACATTTAACACCTGGACTAACCAATTATCTGGGCTTCATCTTGAATCTACATGTATATAAAACACCACACAGCATCACGTAGAAGATGAACCACTGGGAGTCTCTTACTGGACTCATTGACTGACACCTCGAGGCCGAGGTGAAGAGGGCTATTCTGGTGTGTTGTCTTTCTGTTAAGTGGCTCGGGCTGATAACGGTGCACTATTCCAGTGCCAGATGTCACAACAAGCCTGCGGGGTCACTTGCTGTGGTGTTGTTGCTTTCCTCGCTGAAGAAACAAAGATGCAGTGTACTATTGGCTGGGTCATCTGGCCAACTGCCCACTTTAAGCCCCATGGAAACCAACCGGGGCTGGACTCGTCTGTCATCCTGAGCCCAGCATCTGAAACTATCTGAAACCGAAAGAATGCAGGAATCATTTTACTGAAGAATTCTCAAATGTTTTATCTTTTATCAGTCCTTAAATGTGTGAACACACTAAAGCTGCAGGGGCTGCCATTTTTTCTTATCTGGACCACATAAATACTGATCCACAATCACATGCTTAAACATGCACTCTACATGTTTATCTACATGTGAGAGCTGTGACAATCATGACCATGCAAGTTATTTATACTAGAAGCTGCTCTCAGGGGGAAAAAGAAAAATTGTTCAAACTGTAGCTGCCAAAGAGGACAAAGACTTGTGTCCAGGGTTGATGTAGTTACAATGAATATTTTTCCTTCAGAACAGTGACTTTCAAATTGACCTTGAAATCCAGAGTTGTGACATTGCCCCTTGAAGCCTTTGATATTTTGAACAGGCACTTTAATTCCCATAGTGCACTTCTCATCATCCCGTAGGACGTAGTGCAGTAAGACTGAAAATCACCCTGCGTTTCTCGGAAAGGCCTCTTCTTCTGTGAAGACACTGACACATCGTAGCGCTCCTCTCCTCTCCTCTCCTCTCCTCTCCTCTCCTCTCCTCTCCGCTCCCCTCGATCCAGTTATCATCACACCACTATGATGCCGTCGTTAATGGCTGATTTTGCTCCGATTGCATGATGCTTATCCTATTCTTTGGAAGTCTTCCAGTCTGTCTCCAGCTCTGGCTTGTCTTGCCAGCATGCCAGTAAAGAGACGATGCTGTTGCCACCCCAGAGCTCAGCCTACACTCAGTGTTTCCCTGCAGGGTTGAATTTACAGTAAATGCACGCTGCTGCTGCTTTCTCTTCTTATTGTTGAGGTGTCACTGGAACTAGTTTGACAGTGAAAGTAATTTTAAGAACATAATCGGTGGATTATTTAGTGTTGATGGATGCCAGAAAAAGCCTTTTGTATGGCTTAAAATGTATTTAATATTTTGCATTATCATTTAAAAAAAAGGTTTCCTCATGCTTTCCATCTAGCTATTGACGATATTTGTGTTATAAGGAACAGTTCATTGTGCTTCCTCTGTAAAGCTGACATGAGGAGTTGAGTCCCACTTTCATGTCTCTTGGTTTAGCACAGAGCTGGAGCCAGGATGTGGTTAGCCTGGTTTAGCAGCAAAAAAAAACGGAAATGAGGAGAAATGGGTAGCCTGGCTCTTACTGAGGTAAAACGTGACGTCTACAGTCACGCTAGCAGGTGTGTGGAGTTATAAAGGACTCAGTTAGGCTTTTATCTAAATGCTAAAATATGCTAATTATTTAGCGGGTGTGTTGACCATGTTCACCAACCAAGTTTAGCATGCTAGTATGTTTATATTTACTAACATGCACGTTTTTAAGGTTAGCGTTAACCTCTTGATAGACACAAACATGAAAAGTAGTGGTTTTAGGAGGAGCTGGATCTTAACGACACTTGTTCTGGCTGCTAAGAAGCTTCACAGACAACACTTGTTAACACATTGCCTCCCTGGTTTTTTTATTGCTTATTGTGGATGCAATAAAAAGAGGTAATGTGTGTATTAGTGAGCTTCAGAAGTGGTTATAGTTGTATTTCTGATATATAGCTATCTTTTTCCACTTGTTTTACCATCCTTATGCTAAGCTAGGCTAATCACCTCTCGGCTCGAGCTCTGAACCTGATGGAAGGTGAGAGATGTGAATGTCATTTTAAGTCATTGCTGTGGATCGACCATACTGTACCTCCTTAAAATGAATGTCCAACATGAACGCGGCCCAGCAGCCGGCTGAATAAGTCGCAGCCTCCTTTGTCTGATTGAGTTTCCATTTTGTCGGCCCGTGCTGCGTGAGCACTTCAGGAGGGAGAGAGGGAGGGAGAGAGACGTGTCTTACTTCCATTTGATCACTAATGAAATTGCCGGTGAGATTTCTCTGCCTCTCTCTCTCTCCTCAGCCTCCCTCAGCTACATCAGCCGGACGTCCGTTTGACGTGAGCCTGTAACTGTATCTGCTCTGAACCTGGACATGTGTCAGACCTCACCTCAGCTAGTAAATAGATGCATGTAGTTAGCCGGACCTGTGCATGATCTGCAGCAACCAGCAACCTCATCAGAGAGCCAGGCTGTTACTTTAAAAGCATGAGTGGCTGATTTTGGATTAGAAATGGTTGCAGGGTTCACTTTAACAGACATCCAGGGCAGTTTAAACCTCAGTACCCGTATAAAAATAACACCCAGCCTCTGGAGTGTCGATATATGATCAAGGGAGGAAGTGTGTGCATCGAGTCGGTTTGTTTGGCCTCCCGTTCGTGCGCTCCCTCGGTGTGCTATCAGTCTCATGAGGCCGATCATCTCGAAAGTGGGAGTGTATCACACGATCTCATTCACATTTAAAGGACACGTTAATCTGCACCGACCTGCTGAAGATTGTTTTTCTTGGAACGAACCCAAGCTATTTGAATGCTTTTGGCACACTGCTCTGGCCACGTGTGCGTCAAATGAACATGGTGCTGCTGCCGTCCCCCCTTTTTCTTTTTCTTTTTTTGTGCTACTGTCGAGCACCGTTCTCCAGGTCTTTTCATTTTTTTGCACCAATACTTGTAATTGACTTGTACAAGATTATTCTGAGTTATTTTTTTGTCTTAAGTGCATTTCTGTAGACTGTGCTGCAGCCGACAGTGCCCAACTCATTGTTAACATTTCAGCGTGCTTCAAACAAACTAGTTGGTATGATGTGTTGTTTGACAAGTCTGAAGACAAAAGTGTTTTATAGCTGTTCTGAAAGGCCACACTTGAAGGTGGGGCTAAAAGCCTGTCTTCATATCCTCTGCCTGGCTGCCTCCCTCACCTCTCTCTCTTAATGTAATTGTGTAAATGGGGAGAATGGCGCACACTTGAACAGACCCTCCTCAAGACATTCACAGTGTTGCGCTCGGTTGTGGCACACCTGGACTGTCGATGTGTGAAGTGGGCGCGATTGTCTGTTTTTGAAAAGTTACAATAATTGACAGATGCAGCCCCCAGTTTTAACATCACAAGTGTGTGTGGAGGGGGGGGGATTGGGTGCTTTTTAGCAATCATGCACTCATTGCTTCTATGAAGAAGTTACGTGGATTAAAGTCTTCTAAAATGACTCTTTGGCTTATTGTCTTTTTTGGGTTTATAAATAAAAAAATTTGCATGATCTTAGAAATTAAATTCAAAACACTGTAAAATGTGTGTGTTTATTTGATGTGCAAATGCAGGAGCATAGCTGAAAAACACCATATGCAGTGAGCACAGAGCTTCATGTCCATATATTTCTCAGCGTTTATGTCGGCATGAAATCCGAATTCTGTGAAAAATCTGCAAGCAACACCATTTTAAAAGGTGTATACGTGTCAATCAAAAATCATCAGTATATGCAGATCACTTGTCTTCCATTTCATAGTTTTTTCTTGATGTTTTCCATACTAACTCCTGCAGTTGCTGATGAGAAAACAAGATGGGAGCTGCATGTGAGGGGAGAAATCAGGTCTTGGACACTCACAGAAGCACTAGTAGTGCTTAATATTAGTAAGAAGTAGGACAGGGGCTTTAGCAGCAGCTCAGTCAAACAGTTTCACTCCGTTCATGCACTGTATGCCCCCCCCCCCCCCTAGCTATACTTTGGTTACACACTCACAGAACCAAAGGCTGCCATGGTTAGCCACACCTGATGCGGGGCTTGTCAGAGCTGTTGCTAGGAGACGACTTCATAGGCCTCTAGTAAACAATTATCTTTGCTCTCTCTGGCTCCCTCCCCCATCCTTCCTCTTGTGGTCCCAGGGCTGCTGCATGGAGAGCCACTTACACGGGTCTCACCTGTGATTCAGCTCGGCTCTGTATTGATTATGCAATTAGCAAGTCAGGCAGAAATTACTTCTTTCTTTTTCTAAAAGTGGTGCTGATGGTGCACTGATGTTTGGATTTTAAGTTTGAAGTTATACAAAGGTGGTGCAGTTTCACCTTTGGATGTGCCACAAAAAGGGTTAGGCCCTACAAAAAGTTCCACTTAATCTTATTTTAACAGATGTTTGAACAATATCAACAATCATTTACTTCTGGGAACAGCTCTGAAAATTATACAAAGGTTGGGGAAAAAAAAAATTTATCAGCTAACAAGCGTCTCTTTTTTTTTGCATGCTGCACAACATCTCGTAATGTAACCAAGGAGAAAGCTTGCAGGGTCCCTGTAAGACAAAATCACCCCGACCACAGGCTTAACTGATTACAAGCAAAGAATAATTTGCTTGCTCCCTGATGGCCCCTTACAATGTGGGATCAATTATACTCCTGGCTTATGGTTATTTTTTTGTCCAGCCCACTCATCCTGCTTTGAGTCAAAAAAGCTGAGTCACCAGGATCGCAGGAAATGTGACATCCGCACTCGTCCAACAGTAAACTGCTGTTTATTATTTGACTTTGCTTCAGATTTTTAAATTTCTTTTTGTGGTTTTGAATTGTGCCTTGCGTAAAATGTATGGATAATCAAGATTTCTTTCAACAGCAGAGGATTCATTCCAATGTTCAATGCTCTTTCTTGCAAGCATCAATGATTAAAACGGATTTCAAATGAAGAGCTGCCACATAAACTACTCGTCTTTCTCATGTACCCAGCGTGTATGGCCAACGGCTTTCTTCTTACTCCTTCACTCTCACTGTCACTTTAATCCTGTGCCCCGACTTCGTCCCATCAATCCCCCTCAGACACTGCACATTTTGCGTCTTCAAAATCTCGCGTGTTGTCGCCTGTCGTCGGAGTTTACTAGTCTGACAGACATCTGTGTTGCTGCTTCGCTCATCAACAAAGATGCAGTGTAGTATTGACTGTGTGATCTGGACAGCTGCCCTGTGGGAACCCGTGTGCACTGAACTCCATCTGACCATCTGACTCCAACTACATACTTAATATTAAATAGATCTGTGTCATGGTGTCCGGGAGGAGGTGGCGGGGATTTCCTCTAAGAACACTTTGTTTTTTTTCCACCCTGTGATTTTTACGTAAGGCACAATGTGTACAAGTACTGCTTTCAGGATTCATAAATTAAACGCTAGCTTTCCGGCTCGGTGCCTCAGGGAGATGATGGAGTTTTAGCTTTGCCCGTTCATGTTGTTTACACCCCAAGTTCAAAGAAGAATCCTGCAAATTTGTTCAGAGGGAAATTTCTGATTACCTGCAGTGTCAACTATCATGACTGTTCACCCCAACTTGTCATAACATTTGACTTTATTTAGTGTGGTGCCATAAAATAGCTGTTTGAGTGACTTTCTCCTAATTTTGGACACATTTCTGCCTGTGCCAAAGTGCATCAGTTTCCCTCTGGTACTGTCCTCCTTACCCAGTTAACTTGCAAAGCTGCCGGTCCAAACTTTGTCTAGAAGTTTATTTATATCGACAGTTGTCTTAAGGTTAGTTGTGTACAAAATCAGTCTTTGCAGAACTTGGCTTTCTATGTCAGGTTAGCTGAAAGAGAACAGGACTGTAATTTTAAATGGAGCCATCATAAGTTGTTTGTTTCCATCAGACACAGTTTAATAAACCATTGCAGTGTGAAAAGCCGGTCACGGACCATGTGACTCCAGTGTTTTGTGCATAAACCAACATCCAACATAATGAAAAAAACAAGCTGAAGCTGCGTGTGATCTGTATTTTTAAGGGGGTTGCACAAGCCCATTGTTATGATGGTGCAGGTATTCCTGCGGGTGCTCTCGTAAGCATGCCGGCCTGAGTGGCCTCTCATGGGTCTGATCTCACACGACAGAGGAAGCTCCGCTGTATGTTTATGTCTGCAGTGTCTGAGGCCAAAATGACGCTCGTGTGTTTTTAAATCTGACATTGGCTGTAACTATACCTGTGCAATGGATCATGCTTATATTATTGTACACAATTTTTTTTTTGGCTTTAAACACACTGCTGGAAAAAACAAATTTATCACAATGTTTGTCCTTGGACTTTAAATGGACCATTCATCATCCACAACACATCCAGTGACCATTATATTATCACAGATCAAGATTAAGAGTGAAGATTTCCCCCTCCTACTAAAGCAGTTGTTGAAACATTTGGCTGTGAGTGTGTTAAGGAGCAAAAGCACACAGTGTGAGGTCAGGCGAAGTTACAGATTTACTGTTTGACAGAGGTGGCTTGCTAACATCAGCAAAGTATCGCCACACTAATTGTGAAACAGTAACATAAACTCCAGTCTGCTGTTAAGAAGGCTGAGAAGCAGGAGTGGGAATTGTCAGTCACCTCACAATTCAGATCAGTGATTCAGAGGTTCAGGTTTTAATTATTAAATGCACGCATCTCAATTTCAAAACTTCTATCCATGGCTTTATTTCCCCCATCAGTACAAACAAGCATCCCCACACATCTGCATTTGAAAAAGCTGGCAGTAGTTTTATTTCTTTTGTCACTTGCAGCCACTCTGCAGTCCATGATCCAACAACATGTTCATGGTGCACTCAATCTAGGTAGCAACAAATGGTAATCCACTGAAAATTGACCTGATAATTAATTATAGACTTTACTGCATTGATGCATAATCATTCGACAAAGCATCTGGATGCATCGTAGAATCAATTATTTTCCCCACCCCTTCTGAGAAGACTGGAGGCCTCTGCGGCATCGTTTCACTTCTGCATGCTGTGCTTCAGCGGAAAATCCTCCAGTGTCCTTGCAGAACAGCAGAAAATGTCTTGATTGCGCAGACTAGGCGCCTGTTTAATTTGCAAACAACGCACAGCAGCATGAAACATCAGTTGTAGCCTCCCGTGAATGACTCAAAGCGTCGCGTGAAGGGGGCTGCTCAGGTGCTGCTGTCAACACATTGGTACAGCTGTTGGGTGCACAACAGACGCGTAGCGTGCGAGATACGCGCCTCTTCGCGTGTGTATTTCCGATCTCTCCGCATTGGTTTGTCTGTCTGAATACAGTGTATGCGAGTGTTGCCGTGGCCCACTGCGTCCCCTGCCTCTTGTTAAATGAATGGTGTGTGTGTGCAGGTGCTAGAGGCTCCTTGTGGGGGTAATTAAAGCATGTCATTACATGGGCAGTTAAATTGTCACTGTACTGCTGAACCTGTTTGAAATGATAATGGCGCTCGGCTGGAGGCGGCGCTGTATTGCTCTCCAGTCAGGCGCCCTGTTGCTTTGGATCAGGAATTAGCCTGGTAATGTTTCTGAAGCATGCCTATTGCTGTAGTAGCTCTTTGACTTCTTAAGGCAAATTAACACCTGAGGAAGTAACTGACAAATATCCAAGAGTCCACGAGAACTGAGCTTTTACCTGCTGCATGTTGAAATGTTTATAAGCTGTTTGCCAGATATGAGAAGAATCTAAAAGGTAAAATTATACTGTGATCACGAGTGTTACCAGACATTTTCACATAAGAATACATAACTTCAATGTTCTCATTGAAGATAAAAACAACCTTGATTAAAGCATGACAATTTTTTTTTTTTACTGACATTTCTATTTTGAAGAATGTAATAAATTTGGTTCACTTTAGCATATTATTTAAATTGAAAAAACATTTGGCAGCATCTCAAACCACCATGTAGCCCTGTAGTTAGTCTTGGAGTGTGTGTTTGACAGTAAATGACTAGATGACGACTCTAATATATCTGTGGTTTGCATGTGAAGTCATTTAGCTTTCCTATGCAAATGTGCATGCGCCGGTGTTTGTTTTACGTGTTGCATACTCTTGGATCATGCTGGTTAATTAGCACGGGGAGGGGAGGGGTTTGTTGTATTGGAAGTGCATGGGTAATGACCCTGTTGGCATAGTAGCAGCATGCTCAATGGGCCGTGTGTGTGTGCGCACAGCCGGTATACACCAGCCAGCCAAATGCCTTGCCTTCAGTGCGACATCTCTTGGCATACGGCTCTGGCAGGCGACTTGTGTGCTCCCTCCACCTCTCTGCCCAGCAGAGACGATTGTTCTGCAGTCTGTAACCTGCTTTCTCCACACACACGTCGTGGTGTGGATGTTGTCGTTGTAGTAATGTAAATGAATATTGTCTTGAGCGGTCAGCAGTCTGGTCTGCAGGGCTTCATTCAAACTAAAATGATAATGAAACAGGTTTGCTTGCTTATTCTCTGAGGTCGAAGGTGTAACAATTGATGCTTGCGTGGTGATTTGAGACAGTGATGACATATGATGAACACCAATGCTGTAAATGAGACTGGATTTTGTTTTCTCACATACTGTAATTGCAGACAGTCCCTGGTGTGTGTTTGTGGAAAAACACTAGTTATATTGCAGCTGTAGAGCTAAAATGATCAGTTAACTCAATTAAGCTGAAACTGCCAAATGTTAAACAGGTAAAGCTGTTCAAATTTGAGCATTTGCTGCTTTCCTATTTCATATAGTTCAAATCTGTCCAGTTTTTTTCAGGATGAGCCCCAAGAGATATAAAATCTTGTTTCATATTGTTATAAATGTAATATCTTTTAGGTTTTGGGCTGTTTGAGCAAAGTAATCAACTTGTAGATGACATCTTTTCCTCTGAGAAACTCTGGTCGACATTTGGCAGAATGTTTTGACATTTTAAGGATGAAATAGTTGATGGAGAAACAATGAACAGACTAATAATGAATACAGTATGAAATTAAGTAAAAGGATAACTTCATATGTATATAGTATACATTTTAAAGGTCTGATTCTGCAAGATTGCATAGCTCCAATTTGATCTACCTGGGGTCCTGCAACAAGCAATTTCTGGTATGGATAGTATATTTAGTTCGGATATCAAAAAAGGTCAAACACCTTCCGACTTGTAGGTCTTTGCCTGCCAACATCTTCGCCTCATTTGCAAGGATTTTGCCACTGGAGGTCTTTGATCCTTGCCTCTGAACAGATTGAGGAGCTAGACCAAGACCATTTTGAATCTGAGTCCTCCCTCCTGGCAGAAATGATGGGAACCTGGTTCAACTCACGTCTACCTTTTCAACATTTTTACCTCATTTCACTGGAAGAAGCTGCTCCACCGAACAAACCCCGCAAGCTCCTCTTCAACCTCTCTGCTTTTGTTTTCAGGTGGTGTCTAAACTTTACCTGTACACATTTTACCTGTACATAGCATGCAGATAGAGTTGATTAACATGATTTGATGAGCTCTTTCATCATATTATTCCTCATTTTGAGGTAGATGTAGTCTATTAATGCCCATTAAAAGTGATGGAGTGCTACTGTTATTCATCCATATTTTTAGTCTAAAGAAGGTAAAGGATGCATCACATGCTGTGCCCACGGCCCTTCTTGTTCCGCAGAAATGGTGTAGCTCGATGTCCTTGCTTGAATAGCGTAGACTCAGCCCTAGTAAAACCAAAAGCTGGGATTGACATCACAGATTATGAAGATTACATGCAGCGATTACTGGCCACGGGATGAATCATGATGACCTCATGTCCCATCAGAAGGCAATAAATCAGGAGATGTCAGCAGAACTCCCTGTGGAGGAGTTGGGAACTAGGAGGTGGACATTCAGGTCACCTCTCAATGACAATAGAAACAAAAAAAGCTCAAGGTTGCAGACAGTAACCAGCAGGGCGAGCACACATCTGTGGATGGTAGTTTTATTGCAAGAAAGGCATCAAAAACTGCTCCCATCTATAATTCTCCGAGCTCAACCCACATTTCAGTCCCAGACGTTCCCCAAGAGGCAGAAATGAGTCAATCAATCATCAGATCGACAATGCAGACGCACCCCTCCACTGATTCTGAATTGTTGGCTGACTGGGATCTTGCATGGGATTACACACCAGGCCTGGATCTCACATTCTTAGTATTCTTCGAATGCAAACACGCACATCGCCCCACATGCAGAGGGCTGACCCCTCTTTTGAAAAAGAAGCGTGCAGATCCCATGCTTAGTGACCCCAACCTGCCCCGGCTTCTACTTCCCACTGCCACCTCTCTCTGTTCCCTCTTTCTAATTTCTTTTTTTTTCCCCAATGGCCACCTTCCACTCACCCATCCACCCTTCATCTGGCGTGGGAACCTACACCTGTGGCTCTCCCCAGACGTCACTACCACATCCACTGGCTTCACCAAAATGGCCTTTTGTGTTGGCATAAATGACTGCACCTTAATTCAATGAAGTGATGGTTCATGTTGTGCCATGTGATGCAAAATGACACCTGCATCATTTCAAGCAATCAAAGATTCACTGAGTACATGACACAGACATCCAGTTTTTTTCACCATGCCCCCCTTCTTCACTTGAAACCAAGGATTTCTCTGAGTAAATCCTCTAATCCATTAGGGGAAGGGCCGGGTAGGGTTTTGGAGATTTGACTGACAGAGGAGTTCTCGTGGTCTCGGATGAAGCATACTGTCAAATGTAATTGATGCATGTGATTTAAGTTGAGAAAAAGGACAAATGAATGAAATTAGTTATTTTGTAGCACATTTGGTTAAAAGATTAGCACTCATTTAAAAAAAACAGTGGCTTTTTTTTTTTTTTCTTCGCCCATGCAACTGTCCAGCCCGGGCTCAGTAGCACACATGCTGACGCTAATTGTCCTCGTGCTGACTGTGTCTCTTCATGGACAATGGTTTTGATTGGGATGGGGGTGAGTTATGGTGTTGGGACAAGGGTCTTTGTTCAGTAGCCTTTCCCCCTTCCCTCCCCCACTCCTCCCCTTTATCCCCCTGCCCATCCATCTATCTTGTTCCAACCATTTGGGCAGCTGTCACTTAATCCAGCTAATCACAGACTGGGATGGTCTGTGGGAAACCAGACTAGTCCATGGCTTTGCTCAACCCCAACACACACTGACCCAGGGAACTATTTACCCAAACATTTACAACATGTAGGCATGTGAACGAGCCTGGATTTTAAGTAAACCCAAAAGGTGGGGGTCACAGTATGGCCACCTGTCTTTTTTCTGATCTTTTCATTCTGCCTCATGACGAGGTTTGTCTGCAACACTTGCAAAGTCTCGTGGTACAGGCGGGCGTCACTGCAAGATCTCCTGCCACTAATGCATGCATTGTCACTCACGTTTTTTCTTGCATGCACTGGCATATGCACACACCCAGTTAGCCCACCCTTTTGTGGTGGGGGGAGGGGGAATGGGTAGAAAGGTCAGAAGCCGAGTTACATGTCGTGGGATGATCCACGTTCATGTCAAATAATCCATCTTTGAGGCCGCATCTGTTGTGCGTCTGAGGTTGGACGGGTTGGCAGAACTTCTGGCAACCGCAGCACGAGCATCAACCTTCTCCAAAACCTCCAGACTAACTCCTCTCTTCCATACTCCTTTATTCTAACTACATCTTTCTGTCACAACCATCGACCCTGTCCAGGCCTAGTTTTGGACTCTTTCATGTTTTACGGTTAGCTACGGTCTCTTACAGCTGTACCCCCCATGTCCATACCCTGACCCAAGCCCTTTAGCTCACCACTATCCCATCATCTTCCATCCCCTTTTCTTGTCACCCGTGGTCTTCCACAATAACACTCCCCTCCCCTTCCTCCCGCCACCACCCACAGCCAGACAAGCCTACTTAATCCCACAGCCCAGCAGCAACCAGCCTACCAGCTTGTTGGTTCCCCAGATCAACAACACAGACTGACACACACACACACACACACACACACACACATTTTCCAATCCCCCTCCCCGTCATTTCTCTTTCCCGCTTCACTGAAGCACCCATAAGTCTCTGTTATACTTGCCCTCTGCTTTTTTTCTTTTTTGCCCCACTCCCCCCCATGCCAACGTCCTATCAATGACATTACAGTAGAGGTCATAGCAGTCACTCTGTGGCTACTACAACTGTCACTGCTGGTGACGTAATGAGTGCTATTTAGGTCAGCTGGTTGCCTAGCAGTGTGCCCTGCAGCACACCAGCTAGATTACTCCTGCGATGCTGGTTAGCTTGGTTAGTTTCCATCTGTGTGTGTGTGTGTCTGTGTTTGCGCCTGTTTACTCAACTCACTGCTGGTAAACAGTGCTGTGCAGACCACTCAAGTTTTAAATTTCAATTTTCTATTTTTTATAAGAACGTTCCCCCAATATCCATAGAGCATCAATTAAATGTGGTCCAGAATGTAATATTAATTATTAATATTGAACATTGTATTTGTTGAGGAATAGAAGTAGTAAAACTAAGGCTGCAACTTTATTACCATTTTTGATTGATTTGTCTTGTGTTTTTTCAAAATAAGTCAGGAAGTGGCAAAAAGAAGCCGTCTCATTTTAAGAGATTCAAAGCGATGTCTTTAATCAACATTTAAGACACATTGCATCAGCTAATCAGTTCAGCACATGGTGAACACATTCATCACTTCACCACCACTGTTGGTCAACTGTAAAGCATAACTTGGTGTGAAACAAGATAATCCCCTTAGCTGCTGATTTACCTCTCTGTCTGTCTGACAGCCAAGGACAAAGACAGGCAGAGTTCATCTCTCACTGCTAATATTGGCCAAGTGACCTTCTGAATTCATACCTGCTTTGGCTTTATGTTTCCTCAAAATGCAGAGGAAGACTACCGTCCTTTTACCCGCCACATTTCTTTGTTTTCATATATTGTTTCTGTTAGAAGAAAATTGTTACTGATTAAGGTTACAAGAGAAGCAGGAAAAAACATCCCATGTGTTTCACTGGCAGACTTTCACAAAAGGTGTAGTCAGTGTTTGAAATATGAGCCTCACATCTTGGTTACAGTAAGAATTACAAATGAACGAAATAAATCTCCTGTAGCATCTTTGTCAGGCAGCTGTTTAATCGTTGATACATTAGATTTACCCAGTTTCTAACACTGAATGGCTTGTAGTTAATTATGAATAGTGTGCATCAAAGGAATAGATCATTTTAATTTTGGTAAATATTATTTGCTTTTGATACCAAGAGATGTTGTGTTTTTGTTAACGTTAGATTTCCAGTCGACCAGCAGAGAAAGAGTTAGCTGGGCTGTTGAGGTGACATGCTTTAAAATATCAACATAGACCAATAAAATTATTCATCTCAGTTACATTTTGTTCATATGCTAACTAGAGCTGGGCAGTATTTCAAATTCATTTGATTGAATGAAATATTTGTTTTTGCTCAATGTGACAAATGTCCATAAAACACAACATTTCAGTCTTTTTTTTTTGTTTCCGTGCCTTTTGCACGAGAAAAGAACCGATTAAAACTGTATCTGTGGCTGTTTGCTCAGTTGAACTCAGTGACACATCTCCTCTCTATTGCTGTGGTTTCCATGTGTTTCTTGCCAGGATTTTTGTATCACAGCTGTAAATCCGCAAGCCAGCGGGGGCACATGCAGGTTCATACTGCCACACTGCAGAGCGAGCTGGAGGAAAGCTGCTACAAGCTTAGACAGTCTGATGTTCTCTCGTGTCCCTCCCTCTCCAGGTCTCAGCATTGCAGCCTCTCTTGGCTTCTTCCCCGCAGTTGTACTTTCAGTATCATGCCCTCTTATCTCCGAATCATTGGGTTTCACTGGTGCTGTAACTCAAGCGCACCTCCAGGCAACGGGGCCGAGTTGCATACGAGACTCTGTAGTAGCGATGAAATCAATTTTTGCATCATCTGTGTGTGTGTGTGTGTGTGTGTGTGTGTGCGTGTGCGTGTGCTCATGCTTTTAGAAGAGTAGGATGACTACGGCTAAAATGGTCAGCCTCCGTATTCTGTCCATATTATGAACCCAGAGGGAGTTTTGGTGGTGTTAACTTCTCAGTGAATATGGGAGCAAAATAACAAAGGGCCTTTGTTAAATGTTCCTTTTCAGTAACTGAAAGTAGACGAGGCGTCATGTAGCCATCAGCAGTGACGCTTTGATATGTAGCTAATTTTATTGAGCATTTCATGTATTTTATTTGAGGATGCTTTTGACTTGTAAATAGTATATATTGTTTTTTTCATATGGACCAGTGAAATGTGTCGAGTTTCTCTAAGATCACCACCACACGTGTGTCAGATGGAGTTAAATTTAAGACCTTTTGACAATCCAGAAGGTGTTATAAATATACATTCACTCTAAAGGCTGCTTGAGATCATTTACAGGAATTGTATTGATTTTTGATTCATACAAGTGGGGATTATGTGTTCTCAGTCTAAAGTTTGGACACAGCTGATCGTCCCACCCTGTCTGTAGCTCAACTGTCCCCGATGTAAAATAAAAACAGCCAATAGACAGCCGTCTGCTCATTTAGTCTTACCTGCACTGAAATTCTTGAGCCTTGTGTTTTGGAACAGATTTCAGAGGACTTATTTGTGTTTTCCTTTCCTTCCAGCGGACGTACACGTTGATTGTAGAGGCCTGGGACTGGGACAACGACACACGCAACAGTAAGTCTGAACTTCACACACATCTCAAAGCCGTTGCTTCTATTAACTTACAGATGCAAATAAAAGTTGATAAGGTTGGCATTTTTAAAGTATTTTTGGTAAAGCACTTTTTCATTGTTTTCTGACACATCATGCGCTGGGCAATGAATCCAGAAAATAACCTGCAGAATAATTGAGAACTGATAAAAAATAAACCGTTAACTGCTGGAATATTAAACTGAAATTAAACTTTACATTTTAAGTGTTTGAGACTTCCCGTTTTCATCATGGGAACAATGAATCAATGAACCGGTCATTGTGTAATCACAATTCAGGTTGTAGATGGAAACACTGTAGCATTTCTGATTTCACACTATAGGTAGCAGGTGGAAAGCAAATTCCTTTGCACACTGTAAACCCCCCAAGACGCTTCATATAGAATACATGCCTCGTCTCAGCGATGTTGGCTCTGGCAGTCAGTTCTGACCAGCTGTATCCTGTTTTCTTTTGGTTATGTCCGCTGGGTGGACTCCTGTACTCCTCTTTTTCCCGTCTGAGCAGTAGCCCAGTCTGGGAGGAAGCGGACCCATTGAGGACTACAGTGTCTGTGTGTGTGTGGAGGTGGCTTTGATCTGTGCAGACGGTGGCATTTTTCACGAGTCTCTACTCCATGTCTGTGTATGAAAGCATGCACATGAATGCATTTATATGTTGGACCATACTGTTCTCTCTAGACCAAACTTGCCTCTTATTTATATGAGGTCATCACATCCTGTTTTGTCCATAACATCAAACGCACTTCCACTTGCGAATGCAGACAATGGAGAAGAAATAGAGTTTGACATCACAGCGCTTTGATTAGACTGCTGCAAGCGGTGTAGTCTCCGTTGCTGTGTGTGGGCCTCCAGTAATTGTGTACATTTACAGTAATTAGTTCAGATGTTTCTGATGGATGTGAGGCCTGGATGTTGCTTAGAAAAACCGCCCAGTTGATTTTCTGCCAGCAACTTGCGCCGTGGTCTCAGCCAAATTGCTGTATAGTGGCAAAATAGACATGTTTCTGCTGTAAGGATACAAGACATCAACATATTTTCAGCTCTTTAAGATCCATTCATTTCACTGAGAGAAGAGCGAAGAAAGAGTCTGCCTTTTCACGTTAGGCTAAAGTGTAGCAGGAACTTTGTGAAAACTGAGCGTTTGAAGCTCAAACAGGTTTGATCCTTCCTGTTTGAAAGTCTCTCTTGTTAGCTCACAGACATCAGCTGACTTCAACCTTAATGTCACGGGTTCAAGAAACACAAACGTCTGGAACAAATGCCCCTTTCAACCCCTGCGGAAGATCACAAGAGGAGACTGCTCGTAGTAAGGTCACATGGAGGAGCAGTGGTGAGTTGTAGCCTTTGCCTGGCAGGTGGCCTGGGCAGGTCACACTCAGGTTCATTTTTATTTGTTTACAAAGGTAATCTGTTAAGTCGGGGTAATGGGCCACAGCGATCACTGCCCTCATGTGACCTTGCAGTGTGATGTCCCAAAGGAGTTTGATGCACTGAGGTATTCAGAAAGTCAGGTACAAGGTGCAGCTGGTTTTGGATTAGAGTTTGAATTTGAGTCATCTAGAGAGAAAAAGTCTGAGCCAAGATAGAAGATATTCTGGAGACCAGGCCATAGATGTTTCATTTTACTTCATAAGTGCAGAAGACAACCTCAGCTTATGGTTTTTAGTCAGCTGACCAGTAGCAATGACGGCTCCATATGCACCAATTTTCTGAAGTCGAACTGAGACAAAACAGGAATCTTTGGAAGCATTGATCCTATTGTCAAAAACACATGATTTTTGATTCAGGCCTCGATTTTGAGAAAGTTTAGACGTGTTTTACAGTAGACCTTGGCAATGGAGCCACTAAACGTTTTGACAGAAAATCCAAGTGAAAATGGTTAGACATGGAGTTCAGGGTTTTTTCAAAGCCCCTCTGGGCAGCCGTTCTTGGACAAGTTTCGATCAGTGCCTCTGTTAACAATTATTTAACTAGAAAGACAGTTTTATGGATTGTGGATCTTGCAAAGTCAAAAACTGGGGATGTGAACCGACACAGCACTCAAACTTTGAGGTGAATCTTTGTGCACCAAGACGAACCTGTGCAAATGAAAATGCTGGAACGTGTGACAGCGTGCGTCCGTAACGGACTGGATCTTGTTCTTTGGCCTGAGTCAGCATCAGCCTCGTGTCTTGTCCTACGTAAGAGCGCGATGATCCGTCAGTGAGATTCCTCTCCTCCAGCGTCACGTCCTCCAGTGTGCCTGTCTTCCCTCCCCCCTGTGTCCTCAGGAAAGGCAGCCGGCTGTTTTCCTTGTGTTTATCGAGCAGGAAGTGGAGTGGACTGGGCGGCCGGGCTCAGTGTTTAGACACCGAGGTAGCAGAGCCCCGGCTTGGGCTTGGAGCCCATTGTTCTCTATCTGGCAGCTACCGGGGGTTATTTCTGTTATTGTTGCTTAATTCTGTCTGACATTGTGTCAGTCCCCAGCAGAGGAAGGTGTGTGTGTGTGTGTGTGTGTGTGTGTGTGTGTGTGTGTGTGTGTGTGTGTGTGTGTGTGTGTGTGTGTGT
>JBAJHX010000031.1:5162180-5196370 GCA_037176925.1 Amniataba percoides | reverse complement strand
GTTAGGGGTGGGTTTTTTCGGGTTGGGTTTGAAAGGGGGGGATTTGGGTGGGGGGGGGGAAGGGGGCTTTTGGACCCCCCCCCCCCCCCCCCCCCACACCCCACTGCCACCTCCACCAAATACGCACACACACACACACACAAAAACGATGTGCTTTGTTGCAGCTGGAAAGGATGTGGCTCTCGTACAGCCTCGTTTAATCGTTTCTTACTTCTCCCCTCTCTCAGTTACAATGGCGGTATCTGTGTGGACGGAGTCAACTGGTTCCGCTGTGAGTGCGCCCCCGGTTTTGCCGGACCAGACTGCAGAATCAGTGAGTAATGACGGAGGATGTGTACGCTTTTTGATGAACCTCTAACTAAAAACATCTCAAATGAAAATCCAGATTTTTCAGCGATGTAGTGTGATTTTAAAAAGATGGATAGGCGGAGCAAGGGAAGATGGAAAGTAAAGACGGGTGAACAAGGAGGAGATGGACACATTGACACCTAAATGAAAGACCAGGACACCGCCCTCTCCCTTTTTTTCCCTGTCCTTTAACGCCTCAGAGGTCAGAGGTCGTCCCTCCTCCATACTCACACAGTCACACAAACACACACAGAAGACAAATTACCCAGTGACCCTGAAATTCTTCTTCTCTGCTCTTTTGTTTCGGCCGGATAGCGGTCACCTCTTCTGTCAGGCTTGAATTTGAGAATTCTCATCCAGACTGTGTTCATGTGCAATCTGGATGACAATGGTCAGCGTTCCCAGTGAGCTTGGTGGGAAAGCACAATTGATATGTGTCGCTCCGAGAGCTGCTCAAACAGCAAATGGGTTGGTAGCTCTTTTTTCCCCAAGGGGACCTCAAGATGAATCTGAGGGGTGAAGATATGATTGACAGACTCACAACAAAGAAAATAACAGTACTGCCGTGCAAAATCCATAATTTGAAGAGTTGTACCTCTTCAGAACTTATTGCCCATAGCTTATATTATGTAAGTGCTGAGGGAGTGAAGTTCGACTTTGGTGACCATTTTTCACAGCTGATCAGTCGCGAGCTGTCTTGACATCACTGATCTTCAAATGAACGGAGAATCTCAGTCCAAAACTGAGGTGTCATCCGTCCTCATTTAACCTCCTCTGTCAGAATATACACAAAACAGGAATAGTTGGCAGATATTTTTGAGGCAGAATCTGATGTTAGAAAAAGGTTGTTTGTGTAGACTTTGGGAACTTATTATCCCGTTGCCAAGGAAATTAAACAGCCCAGTCATTAGCTAAAACATGTTGAGATACAGGGCCTGTTGTCTGACTTAAATTTGACGCCCTTCTTCTTTCACAGACATAAACGAGTGCCAGTCTTCACCCTGTGCCTACGGTGCCACCTGTGTGGACGAGATCAACGGTTTCCGCTGCATCTGTCCGCTCGGTAGAACCGGAGCCCGATGCCAAGAGTGTAAGGACATCTTTATTATTCTGCTCAGTAAAGTCATACTCAGTAGTTCACTCCTTTTATGATGTCCTGTAAAGAGGTTTCCGTCCGTTAACTCGGTGGTGCGTCTCTTTCTGTCTGGCTGCAGTCGTAGGTATTGGGAAGACTTGCCACTACGCTGGGCTGCAGTTTCCCCACAGCAGCCACTGGGAGGAAGAGTGCAACAGCTGCCGATGCAACAATGGCAAAGTGGACTGTACGAAGGTAACATGGGCGAAACAAAAAAATAAAGCAGTGCCAGCAAGTATCTGCTACTCATCAATTAGAAATGAACAGTGTGAGCGATTTGACAAGAACAACAAGCAGTTTAGATTTGTTCTTGACGCTGTGACATAAATCAGTTTCCACTTCCAATTCATTTATTTTAATAATTTATCATTGGAATCACTTTTAAAGCAAAATACTTCAATTTGATGGCTTTACTGGCATTTTATTCGTCTTACTAGATTTTAAGCTAAATGTATTCTTGGCTGTCTGAACAAAATGAGCAACTTGAATGTGTTTTTGGAAAATTGTGATAAAAAACAGAAAAAGTCTGATATTTTATCGACAACACAGTTAATCAGTTAATTGAGAAATCTGTCAAAGAGATGCAGCCGCAAATGAGACGATAGCTAACATTTCGTTTTATAACATAACAAGTCAACACAACAGTCAATAAGAAGGCAACATGTAGGTTAAGAAGAAGAATAGAGTTTTGCTGTTAAAGATGCAGAAGAACATTGTGACCCTGTGACACCAGGTGCTGTGTGGTCGCCGTCCCTGCCGGCTCCAGTCATCAGGCCCGGACCAGAGACAGCAGTCCTGCCCGGCCGGACGGGAGTGTGTGGAGCACAGCTACCTCACGTGCTTCTCCCCCCCGTGCCACCAGTGGGGGGTTTGCTCCGTGGCTGGACCTTCACCTCCACAAGCAGCCACCAAGTGCCAGCCCAACAGCAGGCATTTGGACAACAGCTGTGGCCGCATAACGCTGGTTTTCAACCGAGATAAAGTACCACCGGTGAGTCGTCTCTTCACAAATAGTTTTGGGCGGTCTTGAATCCATTTTCAAATAGTGTTTTTGTTTTTGTATTGTTGCTCATCAGTACATGTGTGTGCATATTCAGGGAACAACAGTGGAGAACATCTGCTATGAGCTGCGATATCTTCCTGACACCCGAACCCTGGCTAAAGACCATGCCCTTCTCCTGCTCTGTGACCTCTCCCATTCCAACCAGGATGCTGTGGAGGTGGCTTTAGTAAGTGAAAGACCCAACGTTGCAACTGAGTTTGTACTTTGTCCCATTTTGGCACAGACAGACAAAGACAGTGTCATTAGTTTTGGTAAGCATTTGGTCCCATCAAACTTACCCTGTGCCACATATATATAACAAATAATGCTCCTCTTTGGGTGCTTGTACAGAACAGTCTACCCTACAGCTGTGAACAGATTAAAAAAGCTGTTTTAGTTTGTTTGTTTGTTTGTTTGTTTTTATGTTTGTAGTTTGTTTGAGAGGTGGTGGCAGATGGGTTTATGAACTTTAGAAAGATCCAGGCTATTTCCCGTTTCCAGTCTTAATGCTGAGCTAAGCTCAGCACTCGCATGCATTATGTATAGACATGTGAGTGGTATAGATCTCTCATCAAATAAGGTAAATAAGCATATTTGTTCGAATTAATGCATGTTCCAAGCTGTTGTCTAATTTCTTCCGTGTTTTCTGGTTTGGTTCTCAGTCTTTCCAGCCAGAGGATCTTCCAGACCACAGTCTGATCCAGGAGGCAGCCAGCGCCATAGTGGGCACATTATCCAAGCGGCACAACAGCACCATCATGGTGGCAGTCATTGAGGTCAAAGTGGAAACACAGGTCATGCCCCCCTCAGTGGGTGAGTAATAATTAACAAAGGTGTCCCACAAGGGTTTATTATGGGCCCCATTCAGTTCCTCGTTAGTGATTTCTCACCACTTCCACCGATTTTTTCCATTTTATCCTTGTCAACAGATTACCTGGTGCCTCTACTTTGCGTGGTCTTCTGCTTGCTCTGCCTCTTCTGCATCATTGTATGTGTGTGGTGGACGCGCAAACGAAGAAAAGAGCGCGAGAGGAACGCCAGATCTGCTGACGACAGTGTGAACAACCAATGGGAGCCACTTCGGCTAGTCGTGGGACGGCAGCAGCCGCAGCAGCAACAGCTGAAAGAAAGCAACAGAGAGGCCGAGCAGGAGCGCAAAAAGCTCATGGGCCCTTCCTATCGGACGTGTGATGAGGGGGATGAGGAGGAGGAGGAGGAGGAGACGGAAGGCGAGCTTGAGCTCGAGGAGGAGTGTGGTGGAGCAGAGGCGGGAAAGCAACCAATTAGTAAGTACTCTAAGACTGCAATGCAGTCCAGTGGGGGAGTGATCTGTACCCTGCACAGCTCCAGTTCACCCCTCAAAGCGCCCCACCGGACCCCAGGCTACAGCCCCAAAGACAACCGCTGGAAAAATGTCAGTGCCGCCTTCACTGGTCAAAAAGACCTCAGAGACCATTGTGTATAAGAAATTTAAACAAAGGACTCGCTATGTGGATGCGAGAGAAGCTGCAAGGCAGCAACTATTCTTATTTTTGGACTACTTTTGGGAAGAAAAAAAGGCTTTGTGTTTTAATAAGCCGTTCTTTGCTTTGTTTCCATGTTTTTGTCACTGTCACCTGAAATGGTTTTTGATTCAGGAGGCTAGAGCACAGTGAACATCCTTTTTTGCTTCTGTTCACTTATTTTTCTTTAATTATGTACAGAAGGAGCTGAAATGTAACATTTTTTCTGGAGGCAAAAGAGGCTCTCTGCAATTTTTGTTTATGGAATTGTACTATTAAAGAAATGATGAATCATCGAAAAGGAGAAAAAAAACAACCTGTATAAATATTTTCTTTGTTTACAGATGATTATGATTTTGTTAAATTGTCAGCGGGCTCCTGTTCAGTGTCTGTGCGGGGGGTGGGGGGGCAGATACACATTAAAGGGACGGTCAAGGAAGTGTATTTAGGGAAATGGACGGTTGCAACCACGGTAACAGACGAAACCTTCCCTTTGCTCTGCCTCTTTCCGGCTTTGCCCACCGATCCACCTGTGGCCGTCATACGCCAGCCTTACCAAAACACTTGGCCTGGAGGGGAGAGGGGACAGAAACCCCAGTGCCTACTATGTGGCCTTCCATTTTTGTTCTCCTGTCTCTCAGTTGTCTTGGCTGAAAGTTCTGTTTGAGGATTTTTTGCAGTATTTGAGTTGGTAGCAAGTGCCTTTCCAAGAGCCATGTCGAGGCTCCAAGTCGCGCTGCCCAGTTTGACCTCCTTGTTCTCAAATCTCAAAGGGATATAAGTGTACATTTAGAGAGTTCAATTTCACAGCAACGCCATTCAAGGTATTTGATCAAGACAGAAATGAATACTCTGTACATACGTGTAAATACTAAAGGAGTCGCTGTGTATATTTGAAATAAGTAACTTAAAGACAAGTCACACATTTTTATTATTATTGTTATTATTATTATTATGATTAATATTATTTTTATTTTTTTTACAATGCCATTCCTTTTATTTATGCCAGTCGAAATAGGCACGTTTTATAACACTTCATATCCAGAGTCCCACAGTTAAGAGTCTTTACAATGAGGTACCACCTATGAAGGAATTTCTGAGGGGTTTATAAATGGTTTGTCACGACGGCGTTTCTGTCACGCCAAAAGTTGTGGCTATGTCTTTAGTGCTTTTTAGTTACAAAGTAAATCAGTGATGCTTTTGACTTCAAGATTATACCCTTAGCATAAAATAACTGTCACCAGGATAGCATTGCTTCTTTTATTTACAGTTCTGATGTTAGAACTTCTTTCCTGGTTGAATGTGGTCCAACATTGCCAGGATACTTGATCCAGTTGTTATTGACTCCTTGGTCATTTTTAACTTGCTTTCAGTAAGAGGTGTCACTGATTTTGGTTGTTTATAAGGTAAAAAAAAATATCAGTAGTTCTCGGCAGTCAGTGTTGTAGCTGCCAATGTTATAGCCTTAAAAAGTTTTCAAACCATTTCTAAACCCACCACGAACCCTTTTTGTTTCAGGTGCCTTAATGTAATGAGTAATACATTTATTTGTGTAATCAATGGTCATCTTTATATGTTGTTGGTTTGTTTTCACTATTAAGGAAAGTAACTCTTTAAAACATTGTGTGGTGTATAGTGGCGCGTTTTATTCGCCTGAGTAAAGTGCTCTCCTTGTCTCACTTTGCTATCATGGAGATTTCTGGAATGAAACACTGGAGGAAAAAAAAAAAGAACAGTCCACCATGACTCTTCTGAGTGTCATGAATGTGGATGTCAGTAGGTCAAATGTGGACATCATGCATTAGCTTCATGTTTGGTTTAAAGGCTTTAATGAAGGGAACAATATTTGCAGATGTTTTTTGCTACCATGCAGATGTGTTTTTTTGTTTTGTTTTTTTTAAGTTACCAACTCAGTTCAAAATTTCCCCTTTTCATATCATGTCACACTCTCAAAACGCCATCGTATTTTCTGTAAATGGGACACCGCAAAATAAAGAATTAAAGCTGCATCACTGCTGGTGTTAAAAGCTGAATATGCATATTGTATACATTTTATTCTACAAGGGACATACGTTCATTTTATACAAAGTGAAAAGGTTTCCATTCTTTTAGTGGATGTTTCATTGTTCTAAAAAATCATCCCAGTTATTTATTAAAGCAGTTTTGACACATCTTGATCACGTTGTAATATTTGGTTTGCTGTACACAACACTGGAAAAGAATGCGCTGCTAAAGTGGTACTTTCCAATAAGCATCAAGCAACTGGACGCAGGTATGCTGGACGTCCATATACCGAAATATGTCGACATTGTGTGAAGAAATCTCAAGACACTTAAGGTTTCTCGTGATTACATTGATTAATGAATAAATATGACTGTTAATTTTCATAGAAAGATGAGAAGTTATAAGAATTGGGATCCTTTCATCAAGTATAGCCTTATACAGTGAATGTTCTCAAGTACTTTCAAGGGCCACTTCACAAAAAACAGCACATTTTCTCACTTAACATGAATATTTCTTCAGTAGTTAAAGTAAAAGCAAAAGCAGTTCATGGTTAGGTTTTTGGGTTATTTCAGACCAAATGTCAAAAATAAAAGTCCATTCACCTCTGCAGTACTGGTGTTGGTGAGACACCACAGCATGTGACAAACGTGAGCTACAAACAAATTCAGTTCTGCTCTTGCTGAGTATCACAGTTGCAAATTTGCTAATTATGTCAAGTCTGACAAAAAAGTCTTGTATTCTACATCAAATCCTCTAAATATTACCTCTGAACTGCCAACATTTACAACCAACAGGCCATCAGTCCTGAAACTCTGCAGTCCTTGCCCTTGCCCTCGTCTGTGTGGGCTGAGGACGGCTTGGATCGATCAATCCAATAACCTCACCAGCCTCCCGGCCGTCCTGCCATCACTCTCGCGCCCACCACACCAATAGAACCTCATCGCCTGTTCTGGGCCGATCCAGTCTCCGCCAATGGGAGGCCGGCGTGATCATCATGGCCACATAAAGATGTGAATGTTTCATGAGTAATGGTATGATGCCGGGCGGAGCGGTGGTGGGGTGGGACACTTTTCCTCCTGACTCCCATGGGTGCCCCTGGCTGGCGCTAATAGGACCTTCCCTTGTCGGAAAGGCCGGATCGACTTACACAGCTTTGTGGAAGTGATGGAGTCATAGTGAGAGGGGAGAATGAGCTGATGTCTACGGATATATTATATATGGATGACTGTAAATTCACTTTAAGATGAGTTTGATCCTGTAGCCCGAGCATCATATGCTCACATAAAGGAATATATGATGGGTCTTTACAACTTCGATATCAGAATATGGTATTTTGTTTCTGCATAAATGCTTAATGATTGAATTTCTTGTGGGTGCTTACTTCTGTATAGTAGCATATGGGTGCCAACTCTCACACAGGGTGAACAGCCAGGCTGATTATTAGCAGTAGTAATACTGAATGTCCAGTATTTATTGGTGTGTTCTTAACATGTGACCATCACACCGACACCAAACAACGGGTATCGTACTGAGAAATCCAATTAAAATGTGTTGTGCTGCCCTTAACTATGGTTATTTAGTCCTGTATCAATCATTCTGTTATACTGTAGGGACAAAGGGTTATATGCTTTTAGCATAGAGTTGGATAGAGTTATAGTCTTTTTCATTATTTAAGCTGGGTCCCTTAGCTCCAGTGAAGGGAAATCTTCAGAAAGTATACCACAAATTTAGCATTTCACTTCTGTAACACTGAGAGACTCATAATGGATAAAAGATATTGAAATCAATGCAGCAGAACCAGAAGTATAATTTTTCTCTAAATATATTGATTTTCCTTGTGCTGCCTACAGTACCCACAATGCAACTCAGCCACAGACAATTTGGTTGAAGATTCAGGTGTGTCATGCAAGTAGTGGATAATGTAGCCTGGCAATGTAAGCTCACTTCTTTCTAACTCGTTTTTCTAAATCGTAGTCTTCAAACTCAACTGCGTGAACTCGACACTGACTCGAGTGACATCACTTGAGGTCACACATCAGACTTTACACAGCTAGCTCTGGAGATACAAAGTGCTTTAGACACATCAGGCTCTTTCTGTGTATTAGGCAGTGTGGTATGCCACATAATAAACATAACAGCTAAGTTGTTTCTCTTACTATCAACTGATAACAGTGAATACATATCATTTGATGTGGATATTTTAGCTAGCTAGCGAACATGTTCCCCTTGTACTTCCACAGATTTCCTCTAGTTGTTTCCGTTTTCTTGCTCTGGCCAAAATCATATAGGTGGGTGAACTGGAAACTAAATGTCCTGCAATCGAGTTGATTTTTTTCTGTTGCCCAAAATCACGTTTGTCTTGATGGGTTTTGAAATGTGTAACACTCTTCTTTAAATGTATGTCAAGTAAACACTTTAGTTTTGAAGTAGTTTTAATTGCTCTTTTGTGCCTGACCACTAAGCTGTTTATTTATTGCTATTGCGTGGTACAAGGTAGATGTGTGATCTGATGCCAAGTAGCCTTCGTGCCTGTCAGCATCAGTACCCCCCCTCCACCCCCACTGATCCCAGACTGCATCAGTAAACTGACACCAGATTCCAAAAGTGGCTCCTCACAACAGCCAAGGACATCTCAATGTGCTGCATTTGTAAACACGTAGTACTACTACACTGAGCTCAAAATGGCTGAAGGCATTCCCAAGCAGAGGAATCGGCCGAAATACTTTTTTATTTTGTTGTATTAAAGCAGAGATGGTTTCAGTTTCTTTTATACACACATGCACTGTCGGGGCACACAGGCAGACTGCAGTAGGCCGGCCGACTGTGAGATGGTATTTTGTGTGTGCTCCTGCTGCTCCCTGTCGCTGCTCTGTACATCTGTTGATGTGGGTCTTTGGGACCATCTGACTGTGGAAGCAGCTGGGTGACAGGATTTTAGGCTAAGCCCTCCGTTCCTTTTAAACACACACACACACACACACACACACACACACACACACACACACACAGACAGACGCACACACAGTCACAAACCAAACAGTCCTTATGGGACACCAAGCTGGCACGTGCTGGTGGACATCGGGCTGCAGCTGGCACTGTGGGCCGACTGAGGCGGCGAAACAAACCACAGTGTACTCACTGTGTCTGTGCGTGTGTGTGTTGGCTGGCACTGCACGTCCGCCTTGCCACTGCAGCAACTCTCACACGTACCCTCTGCACCAGGAGGTGGGGGGAGGGGAGGGGGCATCAACTTGGCAGAGGGGAGGGGAGGGGAGTGGAGGGGATGGCTGGGGCGGAGGGAAGGGGTGGGGGGTACAACTGGGAGTCCTTCAGTGCCATGGCAGCTTTTCTAGGACAACTGTTCAATGTGTGTGTGTGTGTGTGTGAGTGTGTGTGTGCGCGGGCTGGTGCATGTGTCTACACAAACAAATGTGTTACAAGGAAACTTAAATGATTTGTGTGGGTAAACTTACCAGTTAAACTGAGTAAATGAATATAGAAAAACATACCTGTAATTGAATTAAAAAAGGGAAGGCCCTTATGAGGATTAGTTATGACGAAAAAACAAAATTTGCTGTATGGAATATAAGACACAATTTCCTAGAGCCCATGGTGGTGGTTTTAAACTGCCCAAAACCCCAAAATTTTCAATTTACTATCATATAACACTAAGAAAAACAAAAATATTTACATTAAAGATGCAAGAATCAGTAAATTTTGCCATTTTAGCTTAAAAAAAGACAAGCATTTCAACTTATTGCTTTACATCAACTGATCTATTAATTTATGTGCAAAAACAATACATCCTTTATTTTCTGTCTTTTAATAATATCAATGTTAAAATACTTTACTGAAATACCTGAATGAATGCACTTCATTCCTCTGTTGCTAGTTTGAGACCTCTGTTATTAAATAGGATAAAATAGCTAAATATCTTTCAACACTCACAAAATGGTGTTTAATAAGAGACAACAAAGCTTTCCACGCAGAGTTTTAGAGTATTTACAGATGGAATAATCATAATTAGTCAGACGGGGATATGTTCATGTTAAAAATGCTGCAAACGCCAACAGGCCGTCTTGTTTTGCCTCCCTGCTGTAACGGGCAGATCACAACCGTGGAAGTCATTCAAAACACTATGTAGAGTTTTGCAGGGTAGAAGGAAAAGTCAAAGGTCAGAGGAGGGCAAACAAACTGTGAATTTGCATTTACTTGCTAACCTCAGCTCACAGCTCTTATCCTCGCATACACACTCTCGCATGCACACATGCACACATGCATGGCGTGATGCCATTGCACATGCCCTTACTGGTCCTTTGGATATGGTGAGAATCTGGCCTTTAGCAGCTGGTGGGGGGGGAACGAAAGTATGAACTCATGTGTCCTGAATATATATAATACACACACATTTAGCTTTTGTTTACATGAACAGACAGATGGGAGGACGGGGTGCTTGAGACCGTGCTTTTTTTGAGATTTCATTATGTAGATTTCAGTCTTATGTTTACCTCCACATATCCCATGCATGTCTGTTTGTACACGCTCAAGTGACAGTGTGCAGTGCAACCCTACACCCTGTGCAGTGATATGCAAGGTCAATTTGCACCTCTCCCAGCCTGACTGGCATCGGGGAGTGCAAAATACCCCCAGGAGCTACTCTGAAGCAAGTTACAGTACGTTTGGTACCAGGAAATGAACAGCCCCTGAATATGTGCAGAGTGAGACTGTCTCAGTGTGTCTGTTGCATTTTACCGCTGTAATTGTTTCAGGCTCAGCTTAACTGTTGGGTAGTTTATCAGGACAGTTCACATTTCATAAAAAAAAATGTCAAGATAAATGGCTTTCACTGGACAGGAAAGGGATGAAAATGTGTGATGTGAAAACTAGCTACAGCTGTCATGAAGTATAAACTACAGTATTTGCGTCTGAGATGAAACAGAGCTCAAGTATAAAACAGCTTAAAACAGAAATAAAAGTAAAGTGCAAGTACCTAAAATTTGTAATAAAATACCGTGCTTAACTAAACATACTTTTACACCTTGGGTACACTCACATGTTACCCACCCCCCTGGCTGCAACACACTGTATATCAAACGCACCCTTTCAAATATGGCGGCCTGTTTAACCTGCCCACTCAGCTGCTTGTTGCCTGTGCTAACGTTGCAATAGTATTACTACAAACACTTGTTGCTAATATTCATATAGCAATTGGCGTGTTAGGTTGAGCTAGCATGCCGACAGTCTGATTACGTTGCTTTGTAGGGGAAATAATTGCTGACTCACTGCTAGCTCGCTGACGTCCTCCACGCTTTCTGTTTCCTGTTGTGATTTCAAGCCTTCCCAAAGTATTTTACCGTCTGCTGAGGTAAGGAGGCTCACTGCTTCAGCCCACCAAGTGTAAGTCTGTGCTGGCTGAGCTAACATGCATGTCAGTCTGTTTATGGGCTGAGTACCGGTGAGTTGCTGACTGTCTTGTCCTAGTTGTTGTTGCTGTTGTTCATTTCCGCTCCTTGTGTTTGCATTGTGTGTGTTTCTTGTGCTTATTTTCCTCAATGAAGTCGTAATGTCCTGGAAAAACACTTTATTGGCCATTTTTCAACACCATAACTGGGGAACAGAGGATGAGATTGCGATTGTGTAGATCTTCTGTGCTTTCATGTTAAAGGGTTTTATGTTGATCTATGATGTTTTAGAATCAGCAACATCCATATCTAAAGCACTGTTTTCAACAGAGAAAGGTAAAGATAAACACTTGATCTTGTATGGGTACACCTTATTGACTTATCTCTGGATGACAACCAGGACAGGCCTCCTGTTCCACCACAAGCTCACGGGTCTTGCTGATGCTGATGCTGAGCTTCAGGTGAGGCCGTTGTGTCATGTGATGATCTCTATCAGCCTGTAAGTGAAGACAAAAAGTTTCTCTCTGAAATTTACCCAGTAGGTTCATGCATGTCAATATAATAATAACTAATAATTTCCCCCAAATATATGCTTAAATTTTTCATGACAGTGCTTCCGAGTTTTTGCTTCACATGAATTACATGTGTGATATCAATGTAAGCTGCGACTTGACGGGTGGCAGGAGGAATACAACCATGAGTCATTCTAATATAGTTTGGTTGGAAAACAGCTCAATACCCAATTTATAAAATGATCTCCCCAAATGTCTGCAATATCTGTGTGATGTGATCAAAAGCTCCACAAGTGTCACTAAATGGATCTTAAAGTGAGGCCGTTTTGCCTCAACTGCTATTTCCAAGGTCAAAATTGAATTATAGTTATATTAAAAAAATTCTTACAAGTGAGGAAAGATGAGTTTGGAAAGGCTGCAGTACTGAGTAAGCAGACTCTGCTGATGAACAACAAGTGTGTAAGTGGACCTTGAGTAGAAGTAGAGTTATGTGAATGTTGGCGTGAGTTAGGTTTTGCTAATGGAAAAGCACAAGTTCTCTTAAAAGACAACTTAAACCATTTAGCCAGAGTTTTCATACAGGCACGCCTATTGTGTGACTCAGCCTTGACTCACTTGATCCGTAATGAAAATAGGAAATAATGAATGAGTGATTTTGTAATATCACACATTCCTTGGTTGGTTCGGGCATGTCACAGAAATATGTTGCTTGGAGCCATATCAGGTATGGTGGAGCCAGTGTGTTTGAGAAATGATGCGAAGAGAAAGTGACTGAGCCCATTAAACATACTGAAACTCTTTACTGAGCTTTTATTCCACAAAGTAGAGGGAATGAATAGAAATGTTTTGTGCCTTTCTTCACATTTAAACAGTTGAATGGAGACATTGAGAGGTGAGTGAGTGTCCCAATTGCAGGACGTAGCGACTCAGTAACCGTAGTTGGGAGACCTCTGGTTTCTTTAGTGTAAAACAAGTATTTTAAGCCTGGCTCATCAGTTAGTCCAGCATGCTCTGCTTTGAAGAACGATGCATAAATCAGGTGCTTTATTCACCTGGTGCAGCAAACACAATAAATAGCCCATTTTCATAAATGCTGTACTTGAACCTGAATTTACACTTTATACTTTCTGCTAACCACTGTAATTTACCAACCCATGTCTTCATCATGTCTATGGCACATACAGGTACTTTTTCTAGACACACATCCTGATCTCAAAATATCAAAATATATCTACCTGAAATATGGATGTTTGAATAGTTCAGGCTATATATACAGGACATGCAATGTGAATAAACTGAATAGGAAAATTTTCATGGTAACATCTCCAAAAGAAATGCAGTTACCAGCAGTGGAGGATTAATTGTTTAATGATTAATGTTCAAATGATTCTCCTTTCCATGTTGGGGGAAAGTGGTCAAAGTGACATTCTCCAGAGGAAAAAAAATCAATTAATCAGAAAACCATTCAATACTTAAATCAATTCTCTCAACTTGACACTTGACAAACTCGACACTAGATCAGAGGTCAACTCCATCTCTGCCTAATCAATTCAATTACAAAGCCTAAATGAAAGGGTGATTGAAAGTTACAGGGGGGATCCCATTTAAAGATAACTGATTGTATTTTCTTTAAGGCCAGTGATCCTTTTCATTTAGTAAAACTGTGGGATCATGGATCCAAGTACATTTGGTTGCAAATAGTGTTCATTCATGTGAGGACCCACTAGATGAGCGAGGATGCTGAGTAATTGGACTTTCCTTCACATTTATTTGTCCAGATTTGGAGCATTTGTGTCAGTACAAATCTCTAAATCGAGGTTGTGTGAGGTCACGTAGGACTCGGCGTTGGCATCGAGCGATAAGGGCACAGCTGGGAATAGTGAGTGGATGGATGTGTTGCTTGGCAGAGAGCCTGATGTGACAGCTGACTTAATAAGGAAGGCCTTTTATCCTGCAGACGAACATGTGGCAGATGCTGCAGCAGTCTTTTTAACAGACAGACAGGCGGTGTCTCTGCAAATGGGACCAGGGGGCGGGGGAGGGGAAATGTGGCCTGCTGTGGACCCACCTTCATCATTAAAGCTGATTTTGCCTTTCTATAGTTCATTATATCAGTTTTACATGATGAATACTGTGCTTTGAGAGGTAGTGAAAATAAAATTCAAGCTCTCTGGCATATATTTCATGATAATAGGAATAAAGGTAGCAAAATTGCTATGCAATTGAAGAATACAGTTTTAGCCCCAACATCTAGTATAAAGTACTTTTTTAGTAATATTAAAACAAACTTCTTTTAGCCACTTGGTTTGCATGAAAAGCTGTAAATACATTATTGACAATTTATCACTCATGAAGTTGACAAGTGTGTCAGAGAGCAGCTGCCTATTTATAAATCCAGCAGACGCTGAGCAACATAAGCACTGATTTATACCACCTGGTGATTGAAAGACCAACATTTACCCTTTTAGCTCTGAATTGTTCTCCACCAACTCCTGAGAGAAACAGTAGCTAAGTGATTTTGTCCATTTTGCTCAAACCCTACAGCTTTTCTACGTACAGTCTCTGTGTTATAAATGCTCATTTGAACCCTGATCTGAATCACACAACTGAACTCTGGTCTGCCTGAAGATGTGGGTCTCATTTCACTTCCAAGTGCACCAGAGTTCAGTTCACTATAGGTAAGAACAGTATAACAGTAAATAACTTTCAAATCCACCATGACTCTACCCCGCCTGTTGTCTGTGTAACAAAGACACATATTATAATCCCTCTCCTTCATCATGGCCTGTCTCACTCGTCTCATTCGCAGGATGAAATGTTCAATGACTCGCTGTCTTGTCAGCTGATCATACTCTTTGCCTTCCTGTAAAGCATTTGACAGATGGAAACACCAAAGCGAAAGCACGATCACCAAGACTGGATATATCTGATGTTGCTCCATTACTTCTGACATGGGGAACTGTTGGCGAGTTTCACACTGATATTTTATCCAACAGGAGGAGCTTCTGTTTTGATCTTGTTCAGCTAACTCAATGAAACAATGTTACATGAACTGTACCTGTGAAAACAACTCAAATGCTCCACCAACTACATTGGTGCTAACTTTATCTGTTTGTCATAAACAGTGAGTTTATGCCTGCTGCAGCCGAAAAGAATGGACAGAAACACTGAGCTGAAAGGGGTAATGCAGAGTCACCTGACAGTTC
This sequence comes from Amniataba percoides, assembly GCA_037176925.1. Classification (NCBI taxonomy): domain Eukaryota; kingdom Metazoa; phylum Chordata; class Actinopteri; order Centrarchiformes; family Terapontidae; genus Amniataba; species Amniataba percoides. The sequence goes on along the minus strand of JBAJHX010000031.1, from coordinate 5,181,219 downwards.
TGACCCAGTGTCAATATAAAAATATTGATTAGAGCAGCTTTAGTTGTCAACTTTTTTCATTGATCAAAATAAGAAATCTAAGGGTGAACCAACCAGCCACCTTCATGCCAGATGTTCTAAATATTAAGAATTTTTAAATATTCAGAAATGTTCTTTAAATGTCAACTAGGTCGAAGGAAGGAAAGCACACCAGCCAATGAAACTGGCCCAGAGCAAGCTGGTTCAAATGTTTTTCTCCCTTAACCCCTTCATCACGGGCCCAAACCTGACCCTTAACCTAATTTATTTCTAATTCACTTCCTTATTATGAAGTCCTAATTTTAAACAAGCTAATTGATCAGATGAGGACTGACCAACTGTTCTTACTCAGGAGGACTTTCTGCATCCTTCCATTACTATGAGGACCGCTCACACACACATCCACCATAGTCAAGTGAGTTATCCACACACCCACTCCCGTCTGTCTGACTGAGTTCCTGTTCCCATCTACCCAGATAGCCCAGCCACTGGAGGTACTGAGACAAGAAAAATATACTTCCGTTTTTTCGACGTTAAAGGCAGGCAGCCTTGTCACGGTGTGGCCGTGTGTGCTACCTTGTTTGATAGGGAAATTGGATATAGACTTGAGAGGGGAGTGTAATGCGGTTAAAGGCATCATGAAAAGCCAGCTGTAACAGGATTTCATCCTCTGTGGAGCTCCGACTGACTGCTGCCGTGAGGCAAGTCATTAGGGGAAATCCATGTGCGTGCCTGTCTGTGTTTGTGTGTGTGTGTTTGTGCGTGTGTGTGCTGTTACTGTATGTACTGTAGGAGGTTGTATATTTTTCACAGTCTCAGCTGGTGAATCTATCTTGCAGCAATGCCACCTCGTACCTGGCAGAGGGTCCAACATGTCAGAACAAATGTTTAGTCATGCCATACTGCAGAGGAAACTGCTTTGAAGACAGACAGACAGACCGATGGGTGCGTAGGTAGGCGGGACGGTAGATAGGTAGATAGATAGGTAGATAGGTGGGTGTGGGTAGGTGTGGAATTTGCCTCAGTATTTTGCTCCATAACTATAGTTATATATACAGTTTCTCCCCAGTATGTGGTTAAAAGAAAAGCTGCGGCTTCAGTTTGTCTCATTCTACAACTCCTAAAACAGATGCAAAGGGATCCATTTCAATATAGTTTGCTTGTTTATGTTACTTAAATATCTGTCGTATCGGCCTGTTTTCAGTTGTGCCCACACTGTCCTGTGGTTTCGCAGAACTAGATTCTGTAAATTAAGGCAGTCCTGCAGGACGTAATATTTCCTGCAAGATTCTTATGTGGGCTGCCTGCTGTACCTACGGTGCATCTGATAGATAGTTTCTTAATCTCATCAACTAATACTATCAATATTTATGATAAATAGCTAGATAGATAAATAGGATATGATGCAATATACTAGATAGGTACAATAGATAAAGGGGTAGCTAGACAAACTCTATCTCATCTTGGACTGTCTAATGGTACCAAGTACAGACCTTATTTGGGATTCATTAAGATAATTTCTGCACATGCTCTCAGTATACACATAAATGAAAATATACTCTCGTCTTCTTCTAGACTTCTAGTCCAGTAATAAGTCTTCCTACTCAACCTCCTTTGTTTTTAAGCTAGGAGCTATGACTGAAACATGTTATTCTGCATACAAGCGTGTTTTTGCGTACCAAGGTAACTGTACATATGCATGTTCAGCGGATAACAATTTTAATAGCTTCTTGCCAAGGTCAGCGCCTTCGCCGTGCTATGTGTGGAATGAGCGAAGGCCTTTGCTTGCAGTGCCTTCAGTCGACTCCAGAGAGTCGCGCTCATTGTGTGGCAGCCGAGGGGGAACAAAGACATTTCCACAGGAGGAACTTTGGGTTCCTGTCGATAAGGAGGGCAGCGTTGTTAGCCCGGGCCGTGTTTATATGCTTGTGTACAGTGGGGATCTACGGAGCAGCAGAGGCTCGCACTTTCCAGACAACAAGTGGTGGCTGTATAAATAGTCACCCTTGGAGAAACATCAAAGGGAGGGAGAAAATTCCACCCCATGATCACGATTCCCAGCCTCAATGAAGCTTGCGTGTTTACTGGGGTTTAAGCTTCAGAGCGAGGCATGTTCAGACAAAACTTGAACTTAAACCTGACGTTTGCATTGAAAACCAGCCAATATTTTGAAAAGTCAGTATGATTTGACCAAATGCCTGTCAGGTTGTTTTAAAAGGCCAGGTTCAAAATTTTTTTTTTCTACCTTCAGTTTCTCCATCATTTTATCATAGTCTATATGAGCACCATGTGTGTCATCCATGTGCCGTCTGCCACGTTGGCTTTGGGTTGACGAATCTTGAGAGGAAGTGATTCGATGGTTATTCACAGATCTGTTCTTGCAAGTGCATTCCTCTTGTCTTCTCCATCAGAAATAATCCACTCAGCTATAATCAGAAGATGCTAATGAGAAACAGGAAGTTGCTGTTCATCCAGATAAAGGAGGAAAGAGCTTGGTTTAAATTTCAGGCTACATGGACTTTGCTGACAACCTGTGAGTTTTCTGTATAGTTTCAAGGTCGTAGTCCTTCTTTCCTTCTATAAACTTTGGTCACAATAATGGCTGCATTTTGAGAAACAGAATTTGAACCTTTATGAGTATAACGTCTTGTCACTGGTGTAGTATCTTACTAATTAATATCTACTTTAAACAAATAAAGAAACCATAAAGCCTTCAAATCTAAAAGTAAAATTAATATTTTACCTATTATTTGTTTGAATTTGATCTAATACACATTGTCCCCTGATATTGTACCTTAACATTTAGAAGAAACACAATAACATTAGTGTTGATTGTACCTTGGGGGACAGAAACTGTACCATTATATCTGAGGGAGTACATACTGTACAGTATGTCTGATTTGTTCCTCCTAACTGTGTATCTATCAGATGATTCTTCCATGCAGAGGACATTTTAAGACTTTTAAATAGCTGAGCTGATTGACAGTGACATTTGGGAAACTTCTGGGCCCGTCCACAAACCCAGATATCTCAGATAAGTTTAATGCATCTGAGCTGCATCGCTCGTACAACAGATGCCCTTCTGGATATTTTTAGTTTTATCAGTGTTTTAGCTAGTTGTAGTTATCAGTTCTAAAGAATGTAATCTGTGTAAAAAATGAGTGAGTTCCTGCTATCGCACGCTGTAACCTTTTATGTCTGCTACACAGCCCTGCCTCTGCTTTCATGTGCTTTATATTTTTATGTCCCAAATAGTCCCTGTGTACCCAGTGAGGACTCTTATTCTTTCCCCACCAGAAACAAATGCACCATTTGACCCTCTGAGCTGCTTTAAAGAACTTCATAATGCAGAAAATGTTTTTGGGTTTAGATGCTTCTAAGCAATCACTGAGTGAGGTTTTTTTTTTTTTTTTTTTGCATGATGCTTCACAGAGGTCAGTGTGGCCATGTCAGACAGGAAAGACACAAATGTCAGTGGCTTCAGGTGTTATGTCAAGGTAAAAACATTTTTCTAATCCTATAAAATCAAATGATGAGATAAACAATAGATTACTAGACTGTTCAATTGTAATTGAAGAGCTCCAGCTCTTGATCCTCATTCTGCTGAGACCACTATGTTGTATCCCAGCTCTCTGATGACATTCACACGCTGTCTGGCGCCTTTCCTGCCCGCTTATCAGCAGCTAATTGCCAATAATGTTGAGGAGACAACGCTGCATCTGAACAGTTCATTCACTTATCCTGGTGTTGAGACACAAGCTTTCATGTCCCATATTCCCACGGCTGGGACTTTCCAGACTCCGCAGGCAGTTCAGGGTGGGACATTTTCAGTTAAGCTATGCTGCCATCAGCCTCACAAGCACTGACGGTGATTGTTCAGGTCACTGATTAAGATTTGAAATGCCCATGCTAACTTTGTGTTGCCTACATATTCACCTGTTTGAGTATGTTAATGTATTTTATATGCCTCGTAATGCAGTTGTGAACGGCATTTATGTCTGAGATGGCTCCAGGAGTTCTGGTCAAGCTAATAAATGACTATTTTATTTGACAACAGCAACTGTATTATGTATGATTATGTATTATGATTATGATGTATTATGATTGTCTGCATAAACTCACAAAATAAGCAATCACACAGCTGGCTGAACAGATTTAACTATGTTTTGTTGCTTCTTTGTGTTATTGTGTATAAAGAACATCTAAAACATTAAATAATTTAATTATTATCCATAGTGGTGCAAACATTACACATGTACCATTTGTATAACATAAAAGAAAAGGTCAGAGAGGCCTTTATAATGGAGACAGGATACTGAACTAATTAAAGAAACATGATTCAGTGAAATACAAATAATTTGCACTCAGCCTGGACTAAAGAGTAATCAGCACTGCGTTTCTGTTTTGTTATTCAGCCCCCATTATATTGCCTAAAAAGCAGGGTGTGAGGGGAAGTGGACTGGACCTCAGTGACACCAAAGCCACATCTGACACCTGATAAGGCGCTCGAGCGCTGCATGGAGACCAGCAGGCACAGAGCCAAAGATACTCTGTGGCGGCACATTCGTGATGAGGGTCGAGAGTGCTGAGAGGTGAGAGGCATGTGTGGAAAGGGGAAAGGCTGATGTCTTCACATTAGGCATTATCGGACGCTTCCTGTGTGTGTCAATTATCCGTGATCGAGAAAAAGTGTTCAAATTCACTATATAAAGCAAATTAACTGGCATCCAGGTCTTCCTTTAGCTTTCCTATTCAACATTAACTTGTTTTTAATATCTGAAATATTGATTCTTATTTTCATTTGGATCTTATATGAAAAAAGACATAAAATCACATATAAATGTAGATACAAGTAAAATCACTCTAGGCTTTGTACTCTGTGCTGAGACCATGCTTGCATCCTCAATAAATCCTGCACTGATGGTTTTATAGTGTTACCAATACTCCTTCCTTCAGTGGCTGTTTTGACCCTTGCTTATTGATTTTCTCCACAGAAGGAGTCAATGCAGAGATGAGCACCACTGCTGCAGGAAGGAGGGTCAGTAAGTTTACCGCCAAAGGAGGGAGGGAAAAAAAATTCTACTACACACACACACACACACACACGGGAGAGAATAAAGAGAAGAGGAGGCATAGAGCGAGGTTTCTCTCTCATGGCGAGCTGGTTTATTTTTAAACAGCGGCCTGGAATAACATTTTCGAATATGATAATATCTGTGATTAGGGATGCAGTGAAGAAATGCTTGGTGTGAGACTTATATGAGTTTGCTTTGTCATCTCTCCTTGACAAATACAGAAAATGTCATTAGAGAGGCATCTTGGTTATTGGATTCTCTTGTGCGGGTGGTGAAGTTGTACACCCACAATCAAATGGCAACTGGCATTCAAAGGAAAATGACTGTGTACTAAAAGAAGAGAGGATGCTATCTTTAATGTCTGTCTATCTTTAAAAACCGTATCCATCCATCACCAGAAAATACATTGATCCATGAGTACAATACAAGCACACATGCAGTCAAACACAGACTAGATCATATTAAAGTGATAACAGTAGATGGAGAGGTCCTTATGAAGGTTGTTTGGAACTAAATAAGTTAGAGTTATTTTTTAGGTCAACAGATCTCGTTATGAGTTTAAAAAAAAAAGGTTTCCATCATATGGTTGCCTGTAGCTGTAGGATGAGAAATACAGTATGGATGACTTTCAACCATGGCCTGCCATCACTTCACACAGTCACTTGAGTTTCATTTACATTTGATCGAGGCCTCTCAGGCTTTAAAGCTGCTCCTTCTGCTCTGTAGAGTGCGTTTTGCTTTTCATTGCTCCACTTGGATGTTTGACCGTGGCTGTGAAGAATGATTTGAATGGTTTGACACCAGACCAGCTGAAGAGCCAAAGCTGCTAACCTTAAATAGCAGTGTGACTTTTGTACCTTTCCAGCAGTTGAACTTTTAAAATGAAAAGTTTGGCAAGTTTTTTTTTCATTACACGAGAAAGAGTATTTGCTTGAGAATCCTTAAGTTAGCAAACAGACTTTGAGGATTGTATTAGCTTTAAGATGAGACTGGCAGATGGAGAAAAGGCACAGTGGGATGACTGTCTACAGTCCTGCGATGTACTTCAGCATCACTGGCAGGCATTTTGTTTGACTTGACAGCATGCAGATCTGTTTGGGAGCTGGCAGAGTGGGTGAATGGGACGATACTATAACATCTATACGCTGTAATAATGCCTCAGGAGGTGCAGCGGATGGTCCATTAATCGCGAGGTGGGTGGTTTGATTCCTAGCACCCGTCCACATGGCAAAGTGTCCCAGAGCAAGACAGTGAACCCCAAATTGCTCCTGATGGTCAGCCAGAGACTCTCTGTGTGTGTATGTGTGTGTGAGCATGTGTGTAAGTCAATAAATGCCCTTTAACCGTTGAAATGCAGTAGACCACTAACATATGAAAATATTTGCTTCACTGTGCAGCAGATATTCTTATATACTTAGTTTTTATATGTGCTTCCCATCCACTGTGTGTCAGGACCAACAAAAAGCAGATGAAGGCAGGACTGCTGCTGCTGCTGTTAATCATCAGACAGAGGAGGAGACAGCTGTGGAGACAAAACACTGATGTGAGTATGGAGAGCACTGTCAACATAGAGCCATGGTACTGATGGAAGTGTGTGCGTGGGTAAAACAGAGAGAGAGTGTATTAGGAGGTATTATATTTCATCTACAGTGCATGCACTTGTGCCAGCATACTGTATGTTGCAACTACACATGCTTGTACTGACCCCTAGTGTTGTAAAATGGTCCTTACAGTTTCCTCCACATAACTCTTTGATGGTCATAATCAAACTAGAGATGCACTTTGTTTTGGCTCGACTTTAATTAGTCTCATTATGATTCAAGGGTAGAATCAACGATTTTAAATGGCACTTACCATTATTCTGATTTATAATTATTTACATTTACTGAAGTACTTTGATTGTTTCTACTTTCAACACAAGTATATGTCAGATAGAAATATTTTATTTTTTCTTCAGCAACATTTATCTGACTATTGTAGTGACTTTGTAGATCAAGATTTTACAGTTATATATGATATTATAGATTATACAGTTGTCATATTAAAATATTGTAATTCTGTTAACGTGTATGCATCAATAGTAATAATAATACAATAATGTTTTATATGATAATATAACTCTGAAAGGAGTCATCGTGATGCAAAATAAATACTTTTACTTGGGATACATTTGCTGATAATATCTTTGTATGTAAGGATGGACTCTGAATGCAGGAATCTTACGTCTAATGCAGTATTTCCACACTGTGGGGGCTAAATGGCTGCTTAATCATTACCCGTGTCCCCATGCAAAAGCACAACAAACTGCCTAATTAATGGAGCGTCCAACATTCCTGGCTTTTATACCGGGACACAAAGGAAGCCTTTTTGTGGCTCAGCAATAAATCAGCTGCTGCAGTCAGTCAGTGACACTTCAACACAATGTAACAGTGACGTTTCTGCAGCCACGGTGGCGACTCAACAATCACACATTTCTGACCTCCTCAGTGTACTGATTTTCAGGTATTGTTGCACTAAAATCGAGCATGAAGAGAGGTTAACAGTTAACCAGCAGCAACTTTAACATCCATCAAGAGTCATGTAGATGGACGTTTCACTGTCTGCGAGAACAGAAGCTTGCTAGAGATTTTTTTCTTCACTTGGAACCCTTTTTCATACATGGCCCATGTGAATCAAATTAAAAGTGGACAAGCCGTGTGAGGCCTTCTGGATTATTTTGATCTTAATCTTGTTTACTGAACAGAAGAAATTTTTTAATTAGGTTTCACTTAACTTGTGCACCTGCAGTTTAAGCCTCAGAGGGGTATGAAGCGCACCCAGGCGCACGCACACACTCGCAGCAGGCCGATCTTTGTGCCAAACGTGTCGTCCCACTGGGTGCAGGTTGTAATCGGAGCGGGCAGGTGGTAAAAGCAGCAGATCAAACGGATCAGAGCAGGAGATTTATTTACCAGCTGGTCAAGTTCTGAAGGTGTGATCACAAAAGAAATCTAAAGGATATATTTCAATGGATCCAAACTAATGCAAGCAATGTTTAAGTGATGAGAAAGTGCTCCGGGACTAAAAAACAAACACCAGACTGCTATCATCATGGAGTTATGGCTCACATAAAACCCACTGACAAGGCTATAAGTTGTTTAGGAGACTAATTATTGCAGTCAACTAATGAAACTGATCTGTACAAATTTCAGTTTTTATCGTTGAAACTCATCACTGTGGATATTTTAATTATAATTTTAGAGAGAAAATGGTAAATCAGTGAATCTCCAATATAAGATGATAATATCAATCAATAGTTGAATCTATGAAGAAATTAGTCATTTTTTTCAATCCTGCTGACTAATCAACATTATTTATTTAAGTTGCTTGTCAAGCAAAAATGTCTCGTATTCTCTCTGGAGTGTGCTTCTGAAGGGAAAACATATAAATATAATAACAATTATTATTTACATAGTATTTTCTTACAATGCAGCTTAAAGTACCTTGTATAAAAGATACACTGCTGGGAAACTAAATGAACTAATAATGGAAACCTCTGTGATGATGGCTCAGTGTAGAATTTTCTGACTGACTGACTGGTTGTATGTTTTAGCAAAAGCAACAAACAACTCTGACAGAATATCTGTGAATAAGTGACACGATGATGACTGTCTTTATGAGAGGAGGCAGAGAGCAGCAGCAGATTTGAGCAGAGGGCATGGGGGTGGGGTGGGGGGTCATTTGGGGGAGAGGCGTGTGGGTGTGTGGTGACAGAGACCAGTCACTTCCATCAGCCTCTTTAGTTAATTATATTGTCAGGGATCCCATTAGTGTTTTTACAGTTCACTGAACTCCTCTGTTTGTATCAACATCTTGTGTGTGTGTGTGTGTGTGTGTGTTTCCTGTAAGAGAATATAGATGTCAGCTAACCTTAGTTAGTAACAAAATGTAATTTGTTGTTTTGTAAGTATATTGCATATTGTAAGTGGATGAAAAGAGGATTCTATATAAGAAGCTTTGACCATGCGGACTGAGTATCTTTGATGTAAATTTTATGATAAATATCATTACATATATTAAAAATGAATCCTTTCTAATTCAGAACCATTTATCAATCTGATTATCTGTAATTGTTCAATAGTCTGATAATCAAACTGAATTGTTTCGTCACTGTTAATTGATTATATCCATATATATATATATATATATATATATATATATATATATTATATCCTATATTCTAAACACTTTGTGCACAAATTTGTGCAGCAATTAAGATGCCCTATGAATTTTATTATCAGGAGATCAAAAGTTTATTTCCCAGAAAAATGAAGACAAAATGAGGCAGTTTTCTGTCCTTAATGTTTAATAGTGAAATAAAATTAATGCGATGAGGAGAGGTGCACTGTGTGTAGGTCTGTTCATCCATTATGAACATTAACAGGCATCTGTGTCAAAACTCAAAAAGGTTCAACTGCCAACCCAGTATGTGTTTCATTATATTAAGTTCTACCTCAGTGAAAATTTAAGCTTTTAAGGAACAGAAAAAGTGTCGTAAAGCCGAAGCTCCTAAAGCAGGAAAAATATCTATAGAAAGTCACCCTGCTTTAAAGGGATTTACTTTGAGAGTAAATCTCATCTAAACACTTTTCAGCCTCTGCTGATCTATCAAACTCAACCAGTGTAGTTTGTAACTTATTCTAATGACTGTATGACTGCATAGTGATCAGACAATGTAGATGTGGAAGAGTGGTTCAGGTTTAGTGGAAATGAGCAAACTGTCCACTAGGGTGCACTGTCATTCTACATGAGAACAGTGAGGTTGAAGGACAAATATCCAAATAGTTGAAAAGCTTTATGCAGGTTCTTTTCACATAGGACTCAGTCACTCTCTCAGTCAGTAAACATTTAAAGGAACTGCTCCTTTGTTGCTGTTTGCTTTGATGCTGACTGATGACATGATTAAAATGTTAATATTACCAAAAGTAAACAGGACCGTAATGTTGTCTTTCAACTGGGAATCTGTATCACCCATAGAGAATATCACTGAAAGAGCCAGTGGATCACACCGGCCTATAAACACTATAACCCTAACCCTGACCCTCAAATGAATGACAGCGCTCCTCTGTAAGTGATGGATGTGTAAAATAAGCAAATGCTTGCTGACAGGTTGGAAACATGAATGTAAAAGGTGATGATATGTGAATGTTTATTGTGCCACCGAGTGGACAAAACATCAATTGCTGTCAGTAAATAATATAGTTTAACAACTGAATCTTTCTCCCTTATATCAACAGCTGCTCTTCTCACTCTATATTCTTTATATTCTTTTCAGGAATATAATGAAAATGTTTCTGTTTCTGTTTCTGGACGTTTTTATCTGACGAAGGAACACCATGTGCTTTAGGAAGAAGACTGTTGGGGTTCAGCCCGCACACCAATACTGAGTCCAAAGTGAATTTTGCACCGGAGGTTTGCATATTTGCTCTGTAACTCTGCTTCACTGCTTTTTTTTTTTTTCTTTTTTACTATTTTGTGTGAATATACGACCGTGTCTGTTTCTCGTCCTGACCTGAGGTGAGTTCAGGATGGCCTAGATAGTCTGGCAACAGGTTTTTCAAGGTCAGTTGAACAAAGTGCACAAATCAAGAGATGAAGAGAGCAGAATAAGTTAATGATAGAAGTGTGTCTCAAGCTGCTGATCCATCTCTCATGTTAACCCGAGCGTGACTTAACTGTGGCCAGTAGGCTTTTAATCTGTCGAAGAGCAGCAACTCGTGAAACGAAATAAAACCACATGAACTCATCTTGAGTCTCACACTCCTACCCAGGCTGATTCATTTGCAAAGTGGAACTTGATGGAAAGACTTTTCACCTTGTTCAGAGTAATTACTTCATTTTCTTTGTTCCCAGGACGGCTCCTGCGCCACAGAAAAATAAACCCATATTCAGAGTAACTTGATTTTGTTGCTGACATTTAGTGTCTTACTCTTGAAGTGTTTTACTGGGAGAAAGCTGACCTGGTATGGCTTTGTAAGAGATGAGTTTAGTCTGTGTGACTATATTTTGATCATGCACCGAAAGAGCGAAGCAAGGAACCAAATAAACATGAAAAATCATCCTCTGTTCATTAACTCAAACCCAAACCTGCAGAATAAAAAAAAAGTTGAATAATGACGTGGGCTCTGGGGCTGCTAGTGATCCTTTTTTTTTATCCCACATGGTTTTAATTGCTTTTCAGAAGAGCAGCATTACTCCCACATCACAATGTGTACCGGGAGAGAATGCCAGGCACGGCGCTCTCCAGCAATAAATAACTTTTTCAGGCTGTTACAGGAAACCAGCAGCAAAAAATCCAAGGACCGACATGCACACACATACACACACACACACACACACACACACACACTACAGCCTTCCTCTCTGTCTATCTTTATCACACACCAACAACATCTCACACACTCCTCAACTTTTTTTTTCCATCCAGTCTCTCACCTTCTCTGTTATTTCTCTCTGTCCTTTCTTCTGTTAAATCGCTACCTAAGTACCCTTCGGTGCAGTCGGACTGATGCCACCTGTCACAAGAAAGTTTCTGCTGCAGATTTTGGGAATTGTTTGGTCCGTTGTTTATCTGAAAATAAATGAGTCAGACTGTATGATGTTGATGTCACAAAAATAATTCCACTAAATCTAAAACTTTATAACACTCCATGGTAGTTCGCCTTCATCCAAAACACTGCAATATATAGTGAAATTTGGGACTTTTTATTCACATCTTGCACTGCTCTGTCATCTTTATTCTACTGTCTAATGTGTCTTATTCTATTTGATCCTATTTTAAGATTAAAATTGTATTTATGTGTGTATTCTTACAGAACCAAGTGGTCCTTTTTAGATCTTGTCCACACCTGATGGATGCAGGTAAGCTGATTCTTATATCTATTTTCTAATACTTTGGCTAATACAAAAACACCAAAAATACTTGTGTTTTCTCTTCTTCATTTGGCCACTGCAGCACTGCAACATGAAATAAGCAGCCAGGAAAACAACAGCTTTTATTGTGGAAAAGAGAATAGAGAATAATTTTCTCTGTAATTTGAGGTGTGGCTCCATGTGCAAGTATGAAAAAACAGTGGGCTGTGGTTTTATCTTACTGCCAGTTACCAGGTGCGCAGCTTAAATCAGCGTTGCCTTGACTACAATGAAGTTACAGCATTTGTATCAGTCATCCAAGAGTCTGTTTTACTTCAGCTATCCTGGTTTATTCCTTTGGCCTCCAATAAAACTTCTTCACCTCTTTGCTTATTTACAGAAAACAGAAACCATTTGCATATTTTCTTTTGACACCTGTGTTATTGATTCCACTATCTCATCCCTGCCAGATCATTGCATAGTTAACTTTGCATGTTGATGAATAAGATGCAAAAGATTGATGGATTTAGTCGGGATTATGTTAGTCTGAGGACATAAATCTTTAGATTCCAGCGTTGTCTAAACCTCGACTCCTTTGATCAATGTAATTCCTCTTAACTCATCCTTCTCTCTTTCCTTGTTCCTTCTTTTTGTCTTTCTCCACAAAGCACCTTCATCCCTCTGCTGGTTTCTATGCAGACAGTCTCACTGTCCCTCCACAGTGTGCATAATATTTGGTTGACCATCACCTGATTCCCTGCTGATGCTTTGTGCTGTGCACATCTTACTGTAATCACATCTGCTTCTTAACTACACATCATAATGCAGTGAAGAGGACTTGTTTATTAACTGTAATAATATTTATGCAAAGTGAAGTAAAATGCTAAAAATGTTCTGTTTTTTGAAAGAATTCTGGCCACTGAGAGAAGCACTGAGCTTTGAGAAATGATTTAAAAGATGATACTGACTCTCTGCCATGTCTGTTCAAAGTGAAAAGATCATCTTCAGCCTTTAGCCTGGACACAGAGAAGAGCAGGCAGAGAGGCCCTGCATGAGGATCAAGGTCACATTCAAGCTCATTAAACCTGCAAAAAGAAGTTCATAAAAGCAAGCCAGAAACTCTTGAACAGATACTCATCTAGAGCAGATATGATCCTATAACTCTTGGTTGTAGTTGAACATATTGATCATTTTTGTCACCACAAGTCTTTTTGAATTAAAGCAGGCAAACAGGTCATTGCAGAGACGATCTAAAACCATCAACCCACCAAAACCAGCTGAATCAATCTGTGCCCCGACTCATCCTCGCCACAGCTAAATGATGGCAAATACACAGTTCCCACATCGGTCGGCGGGTGAAACCAGCTACCAAACAATGCAAAACAGTGCCCTCAGTGTCACCTCGTGTGCCAGGTTGCCACAGTAAGAGCAACAACTTCCCACTCTCACTTCTACAAAGCTGCCCAGCACGTGACGCCTGCCCTGTCCCTGCCTTTAGAGGTCAACATGAACCTCTGACCTTGGCAAGACCCTTCCAGCCTCGGAGGTCAGGCAGTTTTGATTCCTTGTTTTGATGCTCAGCGTTGGAAAACAGTGGTCGGCATATTTGTTTATGAGCTGTCATAGCCAGTTTGTTTGTTTGCTTTGTGGAGATGCTGTTAGGCCTCACACTTCAGTGAGTTTGGGTCTTTTATTTGGGATCAATAGTGGATGAATCCTCTGAGCCTTAGCATAATATAGAAGGTATTATACTGTTTGTGTGACACTTCAGACGTTGACTAATGTAGCCAGCAGGTGAAACGGAGGACAGCTCTTTGGGGTTATGAATTTTGAAGGGGCATAACTTTTGTGTTCCTCTTACTGATGGATCCATCTCTCCCAGGGCACAGAGGACTTCTCCTTTCACTGTGCCAGCTGTTTCCGCACTAAAATCACTGTCTTAAAAAAAGTGTCCTCCCACCGCCGTATATTGCCACCGTGTTTATAATATCATGCCCATGTCAGCAGCTCTGTTTGTACTCTAGTACTCCCATCAGTTAAAGGCACAGTCCCTCATCAGGAGTTTCTCCCCATCATCAAAATTCAACTCACAAACCTGAATCTGCTCTCTGTGTTGTAATATACAGACTGATAAAAAAATGGTGATCCACCAGCAGTTAACACTAGCACAGTGATACACGTCAATTCAGGCAGCTTCTATATTTATTTTGGGTCAAACTCTGAAGCGACTTCAGAAATCAGCTGAATTCTTGCAGAGTTTAAACGTTGTTTTGTGCAAGCCCTCATTTCCCTGAAGCTCTATAATGGCTGGAGGAAAGTTTGTATGACACCAAGAGTCACAATAGCTGTTTTCATTTCGGTGCTGCATCTTTAAATATACTGTTACGATCCTTAAAACATGATTGTCCAGTTTCTGGACCAAGTCATATTCGGCCTAAAACCTAACTTCTCCCTCTATTTCATTACACTATGACTGTCTTTGCCCTTGAAGATGACATCATCTTCATCCCTTGAACTGTATATATAAAATGTTGTCGTTCATCTTGGAAAGCCATGCTTCCCGGTTTCCACTCATGGGGACTGATGTTGGGCAATGATGACAGCAAACACAGAGAGAGCTGGGATGAAGCCCTTCCACACAGCTTTAACCACAAAGCACAAACTCTAACTGCTCTTCTGTCTTTTCAGCACAAACGGAGGATTTCTGCTCGCTTGTGATTTCTACATTCTGTATCCATTCACCCCCAGTCTGCTCACTAACAGGACAAGTGAACACATAGTCCACATCAGTGGGCAGAGTGAGGTTAATTCTTGGGCCACCTAGTTGGCAAATAAAGGAAGCTGACACCTGCCTGAGACACGCTCAACTCTACGCAGCCCCAACATCGGACAGATTGTAAGAAAAATCTGAGTAGAAGTAATACGCATTGGGTAACACTGTTACCTTTCTGTAACATCAGTGAAGTGGTGAGGTCATCAAAGCACCTGGTCTAAATCTCAGTAATGATCCTTCGTTATATGTCATCATTACAAGTGAGGTTTAAAAGCCCAATTTTAAGGACAGATTGCTCCTCAGGCACCCATAAACCAAATGACAGAGAGACGGGAGAAGCCATAGTCACATCTTCTGGCACAATTTGCACCTTGCAACCTGCGGTGCACTCACATAGGTTTGGCCAGAATTTAAAGACTGTAGTCCATTACCTGCCAATGTCAAATGAGCTTCTGGAGCCCCGACGTTCTGTGGAGAGACGAAATGTAATCACTGAGATTGGATTTTAAGAGGTGAGAAATGAGCACATCATAATTCTGAAAGATTATCTCGCCGGTGGTCCTTGGCTGTGCAAAAAAAAAAGCTTCCTTTTTTTTTCTCTTCAAAGAAAATTACAAGGGTGAAAATGCTCTTTCAGAAACACCTGCCTTGTCCTTCTGCCTCCTGGGAGAGCAGGTGCGGAGAGCAATTGAATCTGGAGAGAGTATTCCAGATACTAAGCCTGATAAATGTATGCATTGTGTTCAGTGTTATTTTGTGATGCGGTATCTGATCTGCAGGACCAATTAACCTGCTGATCACAGCTCTCACTCTACTGTATGAAAAGAATAGAAGCCCTACATTTAGCAGGGTTATTAACAAAACCAAACTGACATACTGATGATGTGCGATGGAAGATTATGCACTGAATGACCGATATCTGTTTTTTACGCTATTACACCAACAGTTGGTGGCAGTAGATTGAAAATAGACAGTCAGAAATGCAAGGCATAGAATAAAATAAAAAATAATGATAAATATAGAATATGAAAAATTAAAAAAATAGTTCTTCTATTTAAAGCTTCTTAGCTTCTTAATTATGATGGTTTTTTGCTTTTCTCTGTTTTATAATATTATAAAGACAATATTCTTTTAGCTCTTGGACTGTTGGTCAAACAGAGCAGTCTGAAGATGCCACCCGGGGCTCTGAAAATAATTAATTGTAATGGACATTTGGCATTATTTTATATTCAATACAATATATTGAATAGAGACAAAGAGAAGTCACCGAATGATTACGAAAATATCATTAGTCACAGCCGTACATGCGTATGTCTGTATAATCTACTTCTCTGGCATGAGGATACCTACAAATGTGTAAAACCCCTTTTAGAATATAAGAGATAAGATAAGCCCATAATGAAAGGTTGCCTATGACGGTGATCTCCAATCATTCATTCCACCTTTAGTTACACTCAGAAAGGACACACGGATGAATAACTTTGAAAGCAAAAGAAAACAAGTTAAGAATGAGCAGTTGTTTGATATTCGTGATGATACAGGGAGTGGAGAGTGTAGCTGGATTTAGCCTCCAGTAGAGCCCTGATTGTGCTCCTTTGCAACATCCCCCTTAAAATGAGAAATAAATACAGCAGGGGTGGAATTGTTTGTTTTCTGCACCTCTGTGAAGCCTGTTTGCGACCTTGGCTGCAGAGCCACAAGTCATTTCCTCTCTGGACTCTTTGCTAACAAGCTCAGGGGGAAGCAGAGGTCAGACTTCTGCTGCTTTTAACACAGCAGAACATGCTCAAAGTCAATCAACTGTTACCATTTATTATCAGCTTTTGACATATTTCTCTTCATAACTGAGCAAAAACTAGACATCAGTCTCTGAGAATCAAAGATAAAGAGCTTCTTTCAGTCAGCGAGCAGTCCAGCGTAAACCAGCAGCTCCCACTCAGGCTCAAATGAAATGGAAATGAAAGTGATTTCATTTGGCCGGAGACTTATCTCACCTGGAGTGATCTGAGGAAGTGATGTACCTTTTTATCTCCCGGCTGCAGAACGTTCAATCTGCAGGAAATAGGAATACAATAAAATAATAATAGCACCTAACAATGAGACAAATACCTTCAGTATAAGGACACATAATACAGGACCATCTATTCTCCTTGTGTTTGCAGCCTAATGCTTGTTGTGTAGACATATTTCAGAATATACTGACAGGCTGTTGCCAGTCTAAATGTTTGTGAAGCTGAGTTTGAACTCTAAATGTCACAACTGTCTGCCCAACGTTTCACAGCTGTTCACGGTTACTCTTTAATAACATCTATTTGTACAAGTCATACTGACTTTAAATATCAAAGCTATCAGTTAGGTTGAGATGCTGTGAGACTTAATGGGGTATCCGTACACAGTTTTTATACATACTGTATACTCTCTGTAGATTGAGGGGTTTTATGTCTATTGAGAGATGAGTTTTTAAAGGTTTGACAACTGTATTCATAAAGAGGAGACACAGCGAAAGATTAAAATTAAATTCATATTAAATACATTTTGTTTTTTAGCATTTTTTTTATTTGCATTTGACATGATTTATAGTGCTGTTAAATGCCAAAAGGAGATTTAAAATTCACTCAGACTAAGCCAGTCCAGCCTCTGAAGAGCCTCCAAAATGTGCAGCTGACGTAAGTTAAAACTGTGCAAAGTCAATAAATAAAATATACACATTTCTAACAGTGATATGAATTGTGTGTCCTGAATAACCATGGTGATCTCTGCTCTTGAGTGACTTTCTCTCTGAATATCAGAGTGGAAACACTTCTGTTGACTCGATTAGTGTTTGATTGACATGCAGCCTGTGGGCGGAGACAACACGCAGGGAGGGGCGGTCTGCTGTGACGTTGTTAGGCGACTTTTCTGTGCTCAAGGTCAAGTTTACGTTTTAATATACAAACAAGGAACTACGGCGTGTGCCTTCAAAATAAAAGCACAGAGTTACTGGTTTAAAAAAGCTCTTGCTGATTCAAACCTGTGAGGCAATCAGTGAAAGTTTAATTCAGGGGGCCAGCTGAGAAAGCATGTATCCAAAATTTAATTTATGATCATGTGTGATGTGTACAGTGCTGAAACTAGGAAGAAAGTATCTAAATCACGCAGCATGAAGAGTACAATCCTACATAAAAAAAGTACATAAAAAAGTTTTTTATTTTAAGTTTTAATCATGATGTTGCCAATATTGATCTATTCTACTTTATACTACCACTTCATGATACCTTCCTGAGGCAAATATTGTGTATTTCTCTCCACTAAATTTGTAATGTAGCAGATAATAATACAAAATATGAATGATTTAATATATTTTGATGTAACTTGAAGTGCCCAACGGGATATAAAGTAACTGAAATGAGGTCCACCTTTACCAGCAGCAACATGAGTGATGAGCACATGAATTTATCAGTATAATCCAATAATATATTAACCGGAAATGGGCCTTTCTTCATGAGGAGTACTTTAATACCTAAAGGATATTTTGATGCTTTTGCTGTAACTGAATGCAGTATTTGTACACTGTCGTGTTGTTTTCCTTTTATGTGGTGTTGCAGAGGGGTGGTTTTATTTTGAAGGGCTGGCCGGATGCCGCTGCTCCCTGTGGGTGTCTTCACAGTGTGTGTGTGTGTGTGTGTGTGTGTGCGCTCAGCTGGCCGTCGGTCCGTCTTTATATGGACGCTGCGGGCTCTCAGTCTCAGTCGTCTCACACCTTCACAACACTTCCTCCGTCTGCAGCAGCTCAGCACAGCTCTCTGCGTCCGGCCGACAACTTTACCTGCGAGAGGAGGTAAGAACATTTCATTCATGCTCGTCAGTCCAACTTAGTTACATGTGTGCGACAGGTCCGCAGTTTGAGGTCCCACTGTTTTTTTTAAATTTATTAACAAACACAAACCTGAAACGACGCGCAGCAGGCCTCAAACAGCAGCCTGAGGTTGGAGCCTTCAACAGGTGAGGAAAGAAAGTCCAGCCAGAGGAGACACCTGAATGCAGACAGACAGACAGACATGCAGACAGACAGGCAGACAGTCCTTTCTACACACCAGCTGGTTCTGTACCTGTGTGTGTGTTTCTGTGAAACAGTGGGTGAATTAATCCTGCAGGTTATAATGTGTGTCATCATAATTACCTTCTACATCTTTTTTTATACATCAATAATCATGAATCAGTGGGGCTCAAGGTGTGTGTGTGTGTGTGTGTGTGTGTGTGTGTGTGTGTGTGTGTGTGTGTGTGTGTGTGTGTGTGTGTGTGT
>JBAJHX010000031.1:5089329-5151940 GCA_037176925.1 Amniataba percoides | reverse complement strand
AGATAGATAGATAGATAGATAGATAGATAGATAGATAGATAGATAGATAGATAGATAGATAGATAGATAGATATAAATACAATAGAATAAGATAAAATAAAATATAAAAAGATACTGAGGGAGTCTTCAGGTCTCTCTTCAGTCAGTAGACCAACCTCAGCCAGTGATGATGGGAATAATACTGATATTGAATATAGTACTAAAGTTCATGGACATATTCTGCAAAGCACAATAGAAAAACTAAGTCACCTTTATAGGTCACATATGTGTATTTGTGTTTCCATGGTTGTGTATGTGTGTGTGTGTATGTGCAGACTGCGCTGAAAGTGCTTTGATTAGGATGAGAGTATGTAGGTCTGTGTGTACATGGCAACGTGAATAAGGAATAGAGTGAGGACTGATTATTTTCATTTCATTGTCTTATATTGATCTTTCTTTCTTTTTTTTTTTTAAATGAATGATTCGGTCTTGAAAAAAGAAACATTTAAACTACAGTAGAATAAATCAGAGAAAAGCAGTAAATCCTCACAATCTAGATGCTGAAATCAACACATTTTTGGCACTTTTGCATGATGAATGTTTTTTGTTATCAAAGTAATTGGCCTTCCATTAATCATTGAATGGTTTCACAGCAGCAGTTTGAGAGTTTTGCTCTCACTTTCAGAAACAAGTTAAAGTTCATGACAACCATTAATTACAAACTGCACTGAGTAAAAGCACAGTGTCATTAGCTTAGGATCGCTCTCAATGGATCTGAGCCAGAGTGAAAGCTTTGTCTGATGTGTTTGATAGAAATGTTTTACAGAAAACACCTTTCATCCTCTCACTGTCTGTACACTAAATATAATACCCCCACACCTCCTTTTTTGCTGCTATATGTGTTTGCCAGTAGAGCTTTTTGAGCTGTGGTATTTTTGATGTCCTTTTCACGTGTGTCTGTGCAGAGCAGTCCAGACAGCGCACAGTTTCGTACTATATGATCACGTCTTTTCCTCAGGGTTTGTAGAGCTCAGCCTCTTGGACCAGGTGCACCTGCTGGAGTGCTGCTGGCTGGAGGTGCTGATGCTCGGACTGATGTGGAGGTCGGTGGACCATCCGGGGAGACTTATCTTCTCCCCCGACCTCAGCCTGAGCAGGTACCTCCGCCCGAATGTCACACCCCCACTTCACAAGCTTGATTAATGGTTAAACCGTTAGCCAATGTGGATGTTGGGTCAAGTGTCACCTGCATTTTTGGAAGCAGCTACATGCTGTCATTACCTCACGAGATAGATGTTTTGATTGGTAGTGGCAGAGTCTGCCATCCTCACAGTGCATTCAAATTTCAGTCACATACAGAATACATAGAAAACTACTATGTTCCAGTGTTGTATGTATCTGATAAAGTAGCTGTCCAAAGAGTGTTTTCTGTTGTATTAAACTTCACTTGATGTTACCATGGTAACCTTGAGCATCACCAAATCAACCAGAGAGGAAATCTTTATCTTTATCTAATCTTTTTCATTATAAATTATAAGTCAAAAAGCTTATTTTTAAATAAATAGTGAGTGTTTATTTTGTTATGTGCCCCAGCTTCCATCTGTGTGTGGTGTGAAATCTGAATCACAGACCATAATCTGTCCCACATTTAGTGTACGACTACCATAATCTGATCCGGGTCATGCTGGTAACAAATGACAAAGATTCATGTCCTTTTAACCCTGTTCAGAAATGTATTGCTCAATGAAGTGATTTGTGTGAGCGCACAGACCACATCCTTGCTTGCTCATGGTTCCAACAATGGATATCTGCCGCTGCTCAGGACACTTTGTTCTGCACATTTCCACTGTGCAAAAAAGCATTTCCTTTGTGGTAGCCCTTATCATCTAATCAAATGCTGGAAATAGTGCAGGTGCATGCTGCAAAGTGTAGGTGATGCCAAGATGATGATGCCAAGAATCATCATGTGGAGGAAGAAGTATTTAGATAATTTACTTAAATAAAAGTTGCAATACCACATTGCACACGTACTCTTTGTCCAGTAGATGTCTTTCATACAAAAACATGTTAGTTAAGTACAGGAATAGTATCAACAAATTGTACTTACAGTATTAAAAGTACCAAGCTACTAATTATGTAGAATAGCCCCAGTCAACGTATAGTCAAGAGTTACATTTTTACATTTTTAAAATTAAATTTTTATTTGTTTCATAAACTGCTGAGCAGTTAAATCTTACCACATGATTTCTATGCAAATTTTATGCCTGAAAAGTAACTGAAGTAAAGTTTGGAGTGGAGTAAAAACTAAAATATTTCAACATAAAAATAACATGGAAATTATTTAAAAGCACAACCACTTCAAGGTTGTAATATTAGGAATAAAATGAACTCATCATCCTGTCATGGCTTCACTTTCTCTCTTTTACAACAATACTAATTGCTAAACGAAGAAAGTTAAATCCGTGCAGCAGGTTTGCAAAATATCACATGAGGTGAGGTGAAAATTGTGAGTAAGAGTTCAGGACAGACTGCCGGTTGTGTTTGTGTCTTTGCATGTCAGAGAGGAGGGCAGCTGTGTCCAGGGCTTTGCAGAGATCTTTGATATGCTGATCGCTGCCACGTCCAGAGTGAGAGAGCTCAAGCTCCAGAGGGAGGAGTACGTCTGCCTCAAGGCCATGATCCTCCTTAACTCCAGTGAGTGTGTCCGTGTGGGCGTGCATACACTTGTAAGGCCTCCTGTTTGCACGGCCTGCCTGCTATCTATGTATGTGTGTAGGTGAGACCAAGAAATGTGTGTGTGTGTGTGTGTGTGTGATGCTCCTGGGTCAAGTGTTAGATTGGTGTCTCAGGATGTAATCCTATCTGTGTGTCTGTGTGTGTCTGTGTGTGTCTGTGTGTGTATGTGTGTCTCTGTGTGTCTGTGTCTCTGTGTGTGTCTGTGTCTCTGTGTGTGTCTGTGTGTGTCTCTGTGTGTCTGTGTGTGTCTGTGTGTGTATGTGTGTCTGTGTCTCTGTGTGTGTCTGTGTGTGTCTGTGTGTCTCTGTGTGTGTATGTGTGTCTCTGTGTGTCTGTGTGTCTGTGTGTGTCTGTGTGTGTGTGTCTGTGTGTGTCTGTGTGTGTCTGTGTGTGTCTGTGTGTCTCTGTGTGTGTCTGTGTCTCTGTGTGTGTCTGTGTGTGTCTGTGTGTGTCTCTGTGTGTCTGTGTGTGTATGTGTGTGTCTCTGTGTGTCTGTGTGTGTATGTGTGTGTCTCTGTGTCTCTGTGTCTCTGTGTCTCTGTGTCTCTGTGTTTCTCTGTGTGTGTCTCTGTGTGTGTATGTGTGTGTCTGTGTGTGTCTCTGTGTGTCTGTGTGTGTATGTGTGTGTCTCTGTGTGTCTGTGTGTGTATGTGTGTGTCTCTGTGTCTCTGTGTCTCTGTGTCTCTGTGTCTCTGTGTTTCTCTGTGTGTGTCTCTGTGTGTGTATGTGTGTGTGTGTGTGTGTAGGTCTGCACAAGGTTGGCATGGGGACCAGCTAAGTTACTAATGGTAACATGCTGTATATGTTTGCGTCTCTGCTCTCATTGATTCAGCTGAATGTAACAGGAAGTACCTGAAGAAGAACCGAGGCTGAGCAGCTGCACCGGGGAGTGATTAATGTCTGACTAATGTTTCTGTTTGCCTCCAGCTTAGTACATCAGGACTGATGCTTTTTGCTTCATCTCTTCTATTCCTGACAATTGTGTGTTATTAGAATGAATACACCAAGAATAAAAAAAAACATTGACATATTCAGAGATGAAATGTTAGCTAGACCCTTGTGCCCACTTTGTATGTTTTAAAGAGAGTTTTTAGTTACTTCATATCATTTATATGAAGGCCATCACAGTTTTTTTGTCCCCAAACAGACACTCCATTGAAGTTCTTTAACAGGGCTTGAAAGGAGGCAGAGGAGCTTCGAGGATTGAAACTCTCCCAGTGAAACTTTAGCCCTGCTAAAAATAATCCTCCCCAAAACACTCCCCCGCAGCGCTTCCTCTGAAAACAACATGGTGTACAAGAAACACTGAATTACTGAGTGTCCGTGAAGTCAGAATGTGATCTGATATGTGGCTGATCAGTTGCTTCGATGCTTGTATGATGAAAACAAGGCCCCGATTTGAACATTTTTATTCCATTTAGAAATGATTTGTTTCAAAATGTTTGCTTTGAAGGTGGGCTAAAATAGCAATTCAACATCATGAATGTAGTCAGAGATTAAAAAGCTCTACTCACACATTTTCATTTCTGCGTGAATGACCTGCTTGTTTGTTTGCTTGTTGTCATCAGACATGTGCCTCGGCTCCTCAGAGGGCAGCGACGAGCTGCAGAGCCGCTCCAAGCTGCTGCGTCTTCTGGACGCTGTAACGGACGCTCTGGTGTGGGCCATCAGCAAAAGAGGCCTCACCTTCCGCCAACAGTACACGCGCCTCGCACACCTGCTCATGCTGCTGTCACACATCCGCCATGTCAGGTAAGACGGGCCTCGCGTCATGCCGATCACGCTGGCTGACGCACTGGTACAGCTTTTATTGTTTATTTGTGTCATCACGTGAAAAAGAAAATGGAAAGAATCTGGAATTTTTTTTCTCTGTGCCACAGAAATCTCACCTGGTCTTGTTTTTATTCAAATGTGCAGCAACAAAGGCATGGACCACCTCCACTGCATGAAAATGAAGAACATGGTGCCTTTGTATGACTTGCTGCTGGAGATGTTGGATGCCCACATCATGCACAGCTCCCGTCTGCCCCGCCGCTCCCCCCACCAAGAGTCTGTGGACCCGAGGGAGACCCCCGCTCGGCCACACAGCTCCAGTAGCGTCCCCTCGAACACCTGGACTCCGAGCAGCGCTGAAGGTGGAGGTGAACCGCAGTAGTTCCATCAGAAGTCCGACACAATGAATTTTCACCGCTTTGCAAAGAATGAGTTCAGAAGACTGCTGAACATTCTGCAGGGCGCTGAAGTCTGTGAACTCTTACTTAACTTAAGCTTTGACACACTGTGCACTAATTCTAAGGAACATTTCAAGACCTTATTCTGACCAAACAGTATTCATTGCCTTACCACCACTTACTGAAAAGCCAAAGTGGTCCAGGAAGAGGAAGAAACTGTCTTGATTTGTCCAGCTGCACCAGCATTTGCTGAAATGTAAATGTGATATATTATTTTCATATCAGATAACCACTTCATGCCACAGACCCTGATGTGTTGTTACCAGAGATAATAAAGCTGAAGCTAGATGAAAATCCCAGACATTTATAAATATATATAAAAAAATTCTTTTCATCTGGTATTCATCTGGGGACCAACAGAGAACCATGTGTGTTAATAACAGAAAAGCCAAAACAAATATGTAACATGCGTACGTATAGACAAGAGAGCAGCCCCTTTAATATCTCTGGGTACTGGATATGAAGGATTTTTGCATCAACATGATGAATAACTTTGATCTGTCAGGTATTTATTAGACTATCCTAAATCAGATGTTCTCATTTAGTAATGTTAACTATGAACAGCTTTTAGAATTGAAATTCCAGATAACGCTTAAGTATTTTTCTACCTTAAAGGAACAGAAATTTGGTAATTATGCTTAGTTGCTTTCTGACCAAGAGTTAGAAGAACATTGGTACCACTGTCACATCTGTATGGTGGATGTGTAGCTGGAAACAGCAGCTGGATAGCTTAGCTTAGCATAAAAACCATAAGCAAGTGGAAAAACAGCACACCTGCCTCTTTCCAAAGGTAATAAATCTGTCTCGCAGCACAGTAATTAACATGTAATATCATATTTGTTTAATCTCATCAAACAGTGCGACTTTTTTTGCTTTTTGTACAGATTAAACAAATGAGAAATTATGTGTAAATTACTGAACCTTATAGGTGCCAGTAACAGCCAGTTATACTGTCACACTAACAGTATATGTTATATTAAGATAAGCTAAGAGGCTGCTGGCTGTGCCATCATATTTACTGTACAGACATGAATGGTTTTGACGTCCTGTACTGCATTTCCTAAAATGGAGGTCAGTTTGGATTGTTATTCATTTTTCGGTAAGGGCACAGAGAGATTGGAGGTAATGAGTGATATCAGGACAGAGGCCGGACTGGAAGTGGGCTGAAGCAGCCAATTTTATATATAGAGAAACAAACGGACAGTATCAAAACAGACAAGTCTATGTTCTCAGACCTCCTGTTTACCACTAGAGGGCGCTTTACAGAACACACACACACACACACACACACACACACACACACACACCTCTTATCCAGGTGATTACCACTGTACAGTTTTACCTATTGTCAAAGACATCTCACTTGTTTCCTGTGAAGAATCGTAACCTCTGTTGCACTTAAGACAACATTGCACTCTTGCCTGTCAAGTTTTACTTGAAGAACAGGGAAATTATTTTTGTATCTTAGAAGTCACCACATTGTGTCACAACACCGCTTTGACAATCAGGATCACTGCAAGAAGGGCGCAGAATGTGAAAATATGCAGACATTGAAAAATTTCTGTACTGGTACAGTGCCGTCTGCACTGTGCTTTTACTCTTTATCAGCACACACTGCTAACTATACTATCACTGTGTACATGTATTTAAATTGTACTTTACATACCGAGTTTCTTTCTGGTGATCACTTGTAACAATGATGGATGTGTAGAAAGGTAATGATCAAACATTTGCTCCAGTGTTTTCACCCACATTGCCAATTATCAAGGACAGAGGAACCTTCGGGGTTTTGAGAACTGTCATCTCACTGATTTTCATACACGATGCAAATGGTCATTCAAATGTTTATACACTTACCCATTCTCTCCGGTTAACACCATGAAATAAAGGAAAAATATTGTACAGATAATACAATGCTGCTTGACTTGTTTTTCAAAATCCAGACAGATTTTTTTTTAAAAAGGTAGCATTATGTATTATTGATGTTCATGTTCTTATAGGTAAATGATTTTAACAAAAGTGAAACACAACTCAGTTATGAAGATTGTGGTAATACATTCAGCGAGTAACCCTGTAAGTCCTAGTTAACATGACTTTCAGCCTGTATACAGTAAACAAGAGTACTGACAAAAATCTAAAATTCATCTCCAGAAAAGCCAATAAGTGAAAGTTAAGTTGAGGTTAACTTTTTTACTACTTAACATCCAATTTAATATTACTGATAATAAAACACAGTTCAGAATTTTTGCATATACGCTGTGGTACTGAGATTATCATGTAAAAAGCGCCTCACTCTCATGTCATTAGTTTTGCATAAAGACTGAAAGCTCTTTCTAAAGTTTGAAAATCAGCTGGCAAATGATGCAAAAACCATTTGTGTTTTGCAGCAGTCTTTTGAAGAACAAATACTGAGTATAATGCACTTGTGCCACAGTGAGAGAAGTTTGGACAAACTGCACAAAAATAGCCTGTTTTTTCTGTTTGTGTTCAGATTAAACTAATAAAGTAAGACTTAATCACTGAGATTAAGTTACACTGTATTTGAGTGTAGTAGAAAGTGTGAGGCTAGTTGTTTCCTTTTACTTCCAGTCTTTATGCTAAGCTAAGCTAATTGCCTTCATAAACTGTAAAAGGGGCAAAATGAGCAGAAACTCTGGCTTTAGGTTTTTGGTCGGTTCTTGTTGTGATGTGAATGTTTTAAAGCCCTCTTCATTGACCAAACCATATACTGAACAATATACTGAAGGTATATCTGTATGTTCATTTGTTCATCAGGACCTCATGCAAAATGTAAAAAGAAAAAATGTGAGTAAATAAAGTTAAGAAAATCTGTTTTTACTATCAGAAAATTAGGAGCATAAATCCACCGTTTGATATTATAAATAAGCATTATATTATTACATTTTGTACAAACACATCGTCCTGCTAAATCTACAGTGTTTCAACAGAGCAGTGGGAGGCATGGAAATGTATACTAACAGTCTACATCTAACAAACAGCATCTTAAAAAACATGGATGTGCAATTATGTTCATGAAAACCATACATTTGTTCTGTTGGCATGATAAAGATGACATTAAAATTGAGCCAGTATCTTGTAAAAAAAATAAATGCTAGAGTTCAGTCTAACATAAAACTACATCAAGCATGCTTTTTGTTTTCAGGGTCACTTTAGACCAAATGAAATGTTCAACAGTTTCAACAGTCAAATTACACACCATGAATGACTGCGCAGAAGTGATTTCTGAAGACAAATGTGTAAATGACAAGGAGGTAAGAATTTGAATAAAACATCTGAGTGTGAAAAAAGAGTGAAAGATCACTGATACAGCCACTATTATATTGTGTTGTTACTGTGTTCAGATGGAGATGTTTGGACCAAAGCATCCATCAATTTAAACCTTAAAATGTGCTTTCATAATCTTAAAAATGCATTTATTTATTTTTTTGTTTTTCCTGATTGAAATGCAGTGCTGGCAAATAGGTCGTTTTGTTTTTTATGGAATAAATACAATCTGTTGTAAGATCAAATCATTAAAATAGATACTTAAATACAATTTCTACACTTTGGACTTTTCTTTTGAAGACCCTCGCTTCATCATAACATATTAGTTTCATATGTTAGACAGGTTGTTCACATTTCAGTGTGACAAAAAGGTGGCTTGTGTTTCTATGAGTTCTTAAAAAATATAAAATGTCAGGGTTTTTTTTTTGTATAGTACATGACTTTCATGTGGGCGGTGGGCCGTTGGTGTAGTGTAACATGGGGTAGAAGGAGCGGGCGAAGTTGTTGGCCCCTGTACATCCGGGGTCGCTCTCTGACAGGGGAATCAGACAGGGGAGGAGCAGGAGAAACAGGAGGAAGAGGTGCAGGGGGAAAGCAGCGCGAAGCACCCGGTAGAAGAAGGACCGAGGCGGGGACGAGTCCCTCTTCTCTCTGCACACAAGACACATGGAAGAACTTCATTACAGGGACACACACACTATCAAGTGATCAAAATCATGGGGAGACTGCAAACACTATTCATCTAGAACTTTTCATCTAGAAATCACAATTTAAAACAATAATAACAATAATAATAAAATACTCATGTCTTTATGCATACCTTTGAGAAGAGGAGCCTTTCTTTGAATCTGTGGCCTCCTGAGAAGGATCTGCAGAAGCACCTTGGTCTGAGATCTCTGATGCAGATTCAGAATCCTAAATTAAAGACAAAAGCAACGTCACTCTTTTCCACCATCGGTGGCTAACATTGATAATATTTCTTTTTAAAATGAATTAACTAAACAATTACAAAGTCTATAAAACATTTAAATCCCATATTCAGGACGTTGTTGAAGAGCTTGACGGTTAAACTTACCAGACGCTGCTGCAGGGTGCTGAGGTCCTGGTCAACCTGCCTTAGCAAGAACTTCAGTTTGCTTCCAGTCACGTGGAGTTTCTCCTGGGCCTCCACGCTCTCCTCAGCCTCGTCCTCAGGCTGGAGTTGAGACCACAGAGCCTGGAGGGAGGCCTGCTGAGTCCGCCTGCCCTGCAGCTCCTGCTGCAGATCCTGAAAACCACAAACATGAGAGATGGTGGCGGCGTGTCCTAGCTGGAAGGTGAATACTTAACACGGAGATGTCTGCTTACTGTGAGCGTGTTGCGGTGTTGTTGCAGGGCTCTGACGGGTGTCTCTGGGTTACTGATGTCCACTGCGTAGCGCCTGCTCTCTGCGTGGGCCAGCCACAGCAGCAGAGAATGGAGGGTTTCATGGAACTCCTGTATGGAGAAGGTGAAGGTTATTTCTTAAAGTGTTGATGACACAGTCTGTGTCTGTAAGCCTCATATTTCTTTGGACCCATCTCTACTGGAGAGACTGAAATATAAATATAGTCACTGAAATAAAATTACACAGTAGTGCCATTTAAGAAAAAGGAAAACCTGTGAACTATCTATCAGCTCAATAAAATACACCTTAATACACCCTGTGTAATAGTAGGAAGTCAGAATCATACAAACCAGTAATCACATAGTAAGATTTTTAAATCCATTCTTATTTCTCAACACTACAAGACTTGCAGCTACATTGTGTAATTGTTATTATGAGAACGTAATAACTTAAAACTGACCTGACAGCGCATCAGCGTCCTCCTCAGGCCGGTGTCCCACTGCTGGAGGCCTGTGCAGGCTCGGCTCCAGGCTCGGTTCATACCCGTCAGTCTCTCTTGTAGTTCTGGATCCTCCTGAGCTCGCAGGTTCACAGACAGCATAATGGACTTGTAGCGAGTAAAAGTCTTCTGCATCTCCTGCAAGACAAGACCCAGGAATGTAAACCCACGACCTGACCCTGCTCCTCATCAGCTCTGTTATATTTCCTCTTGAATTTCACCTTCAGCTCTTTGGCTCGGGTTGCCATGTCCTCAATGCTGGCTGCTGGGTCGGACCGCTGGAGGCGCTCCAGCTCCGGGATCACCTTTTCCAACCAGGAAGTGATGTCGTCGAGGTCCGCTGTGAGATGCTGAGGCTCCTGAGGGCCGGCGTGCTGGTCGCTCCTGGACCGAGCCTGGAGCAGCTCCCAGCGTTCGATCACGCCTGAGAGAACAAACACATTCACAGGCTGAGTGGAGTTTGTGATGTTTATTATTATAAACACTTTGACTGACAGACGTCAGCATCAACCATGCATGATGTGATTTATCAAACAGGAAAGAACAGCCACAAATGGGGCCAGCTCACAGAAGAGGGAAATCATCTGTGCAGCATGACTCCTTTGTGTTTTGGTTTTGAATATATTTACTGACCCGAGAATCTCTGTCCACAGGATCATTAAGATGAGCTAATGCTGATGAATTCAAGTCCCTACCACTCTGTGGCCAAGCTGCTCCTTTAAAGCTGAAATCGGGAACCTTTTCTATGTTAAACTACAGCAGTGATGACACCACATCTCTTAGTGTCTCTTCTTCATGTCTGATTAGTAATCTGCAAAAATCTCAGTTTCCAAGCGTTTCTCACCTGACTGTTTGTCTGAGGCTGTCAGTCCCGTCAGACCGAGCTCCTCCGGCTGCTCCTCGTCATCCAGGATGAGCGAGACTCTCTTAATGTCCTCGATGCTGCCGCTGCACTGAGACATGAGTCGCAACTGGAGACACGGACCGACACACCGTTAGCGCCCACAGACAGGCTGCACACGTTTGTATGAAGCACACAAAGCAATACAAAGTATTATTACGCTACGTGCACGCGTGGAGGTGATAGTTTTTAAAAACGTACATAGCCCCGCTTCAGAGGGGTGCTGGTGAGGGTGGGCGGAGCCTCGGTGTGGCCCTCTGAGTCCAGCTGGAGGGACTGTGTTTCTGCGTCTCCCTGAGATCG
Organism: Amniataba percoides; assembly: GCA_037176925.1. Classification (NCBI taxonomy): domain Eukaryota; kingdom Metazoa; phylum Chordata; class Actinopteri; order Centrarchiformes; family Terapontidae; genus Amniataba; species Amniataba percoides. Next base: position 5,140,640 of record JBAJHX010000031.1, on the reverse strand, counting down.
CCATCTTGGAGACTCGCGTACAGACAAAGACCTGCTTGAAGCTGAAACACAGAAAAACAGAGATATATTAAGAGACACTAGTGTCAAACACCTTCAGCTAATTTGAAAGTATTTCATACAAAGAAGGTGTAATTCAGGCACACAGCTTCTTTTACATTTGTCGACTGAATCATTATGTGATGAGTGAGGCAGATTTTTAGACTCAGGACATCAGAATATTTTTGTTCAAAATGTTTCTAGTGGACATTTTTGGTCTAAGAAAGAAATAGCTTTGTTAAAGGATAAAAACATCAGGGTTAAATTTACACTGGAGGAAGATTTATGGTGATCAGAGATGAGAACAAAACATCAATAAAACATCACCTTCTAGTTTAACTTATACATAACATATCTGAGCAGCAGGAGAGAGAGATGATTAGATCCAGAGCCAAGCAGAGGAGGCTGCAGCTGGAAACTTCAAAACCAGTGCACAGAAGAAGAAGAAGTCCTTAAACAATTCAGGTGACAACTTGTAAAGATCCTCCTTTATCGTAGCTTAGTGACCTCAGAGTAAGCAAATGGTGGTGAAGGCTGAGATCTTGTTGTTCTGTGCAGCAACACAAACTGCCACCTGAAGTGTGGCAGGATGTAGTGCTGACAGATGAAAGTGCAGAAAAGGGAGGAAGTTTAAAGACAGGATGTTGGAGGAGGATGAAATGGAATTAAGAGGCTAAAAGTAACGCAGCAAAACAGATAAGAGCAACGGAAATGTAGGAGTGGGTTCAGAAGCCTTGAATTTCCTATTTTTCAGGAAAATATACGACAAAAAAAAAACAACCAAGGCTTTTAAGAGAGGGGAAGAGATTTCTGACCTTTAGTTGGTCCTACCGATTAGCTACTTAGTGTACTTTTTAAAATCCAGACCGCAGTGTGTGTGCTGAATGAAGAATACCTGCTCAGAGACAGAAAAAGTGCTTGCCTTTGCAAAAAAAGGAGTTTCCAAAACCACAACTCCACGAAGCAAAGTACGAGAGGAGCAACACGTCAAGCAGTGAGATGCGAGTGATGCATGAGCTGCTGGAAGAAACACATTTCTGCGAACGGATTTATTAAGCAGAGGATGTTCTGTTGCCTACCCAGTGAGGAGGCTCGTAGGGCCTCGGGGGCTTCGACAAATTCTTCCTGGTTCTCAGTTAACTCCACATCTGGGAGGAGAGATGGGTGAGACCAGATGTGTATGGATGTGTAAGAGCGTGTGTATGGATGTAAGTGTGCGAAATGGTGGTTACATGAAATCATTTTGAATGAGACGTTTATCACTTTCATGGATGACACCAAAAGTTTGCACCAAAAGAGACACCGTCCCCTCTTTCTGAAACCTAGGAACATTTTCAGGGACTCAAAAACTTAATTTGCATTTTGACTACACAAACCTTGGTCTAACATTCACGTCGAGTTTCCTGGTTCTCAAACAGTCCCTGGCTGCCTCATCAACCTTTATTTATGTCTTTTAAAGCACCCATTCAAACATCATGAAAGGAATAAAACACAACGAGCTTTGCGTTCTGTGATTGTTATGGGTGGCCAGTTTGCCTCGGTGGAATTAAACATGTTAAACATTAAATTAATTAATTAAACATGTTTGAAACTTTGATTTGCTCACAGTTTAACACCAGAGTGTTAATTTAGAACTGCAAACAATCTACAAAGAATTTTGATGTGATTGCTAAGCTACGTGTGAAAGTTTCATCTCAAACAAAGCTCTTTTTTTAATATGTTATCATTATATTTGACTAATGTCACAGTTCACCACATTTGGTGGGAAAAGCAAAACAAAAGCAACAGTAAAACAGACTGAAATGAGTTAAAGCTACCTTCACACTATTCAAACTATTCTTGATTTGGTTCAAACACACTGCGTTTGCATTGTCTTTGTTCGTTTGGTGTGAAAAATTGAAGAACCAGACCGAGACCTCCTGGAAAGAAGCACCCTTAGGTCCCGAGTTTAGTTTGACATACTATTTGTAGAGCAAAAAGTAATTCAGTGCATCTTTTTTTGCATTGGTATGTGAACTCTTTGCTGTACCATGAGTCTATACGGCACTGCAAACCTACCTGATAGAGCACTGAAGTAAATTCTCTCCTCCTCCTCTTCCTCCTGCTCCTCATCATCATCCTCATGTGACGAAGACCCTCCCACGTCTCCGGTGTGGTCCCACTCCAGCGGCAGGGAGTCCACGCTCACTGGGGTCTCCCGGCCCGAGCGCTCCAGCGGAGAGGCCAGCAGGTGTGTGGGTGTGGTCGGGAGGCTTACTTGACTCCGCCCAAGCCACGGCCGGCCAATCAGCTCCAAGCTCGACTCCAAGGAAAAGGTGGTACTGGAGAGCTCCGGTTCTTCTTTGATCATCTACAGCAAGAAAGAACAGGAATTCAGCTGGATGTGGGAATAAGTGGTGGTGTCCAACAATAGCTTTTAACAATGCTACAACTATTAAAACTTTGCTTGGTTTGACTCCTGGCTACATTGTTAAATTAGCCACAGAGCAACTCAACATACTGTAGTGGAGATGGACTGGATGTTTCCAAATATTACTGGGTGGTACTGTGATGTCTTTTTTTTTTGGACATCTTTTGATGAAAATTAGATGTTGAAACATCTTTCACTTTTGGGTATTGAAAACAAATGGAGTGATCCTCACTTTAAGGGGCTAATTGTGGAATACAATGGAAATGGAAAGTCACTGTGACGTTAACACCAGAATAATGATTACATGTCAGCTAAAATGTTGCCAAATGTGTTGGTGAGCTCCACCCTGAGAATCACTCCATAAAAGATTAACAGTTATGAATTGAATCAGAAACGTACAAATGAAATCAGTAAAAGAGGACAAGAAGACTAAAATTTGCTTGTTGGAAAAAATGGCATAAATCAAGTTATGAATGGAAGATTGGATGTAGAGTGTGTGTGTGTGTGTGTGTGTGTGTGTGTCCTAGAGCTCACAGGCGGCTGGCTGAGGCGCTGGTGGAAGCGGACCAGTCTACTGAAAACCTCCTGGCAGTAGGAGTGCAGCTCTTCCAGCTCGTCCTCTATCAGCGCTGCATCCTGCGGGGAGCTCTTCTGGATCAGACCCTCCCCAAACACTATGAGCCCGTCAATGCGCTCCGTGTTCAACGTGATCTCCTTCTGGAAACTCTGTGGGAAAAGAGGTTGGATGACTGAGTCGGGAAAATGAGAGGGATGTTCCAGAAACCAAAAAGGGACCAAAAATGACTGCTGATTTGTAAAACAGCTGAAAGAGACAGCTTGTGATTCATGCTCAAGGCACTGGGTGCAGTTTTCAACCCTTTTAACATGCAGCTGTGCTGAGGCTGCAAAATGAAGGTGTTTAAAAATGTGAAAAAGTGTCTTCCTTATGGAGTCGCCTTACAACAAGTGTGTGCGTGTGAGCATCTGCGTGGTGACGGCGTGTCCTCACATTGAGCTGTTGTATCTTGTGATGGACGTCGCTCTCTGAAAAGTGTTCGACGTTGGTGAGCTGCAGGTCCAGCTCGGTCAGCCACACCAGCATGCTCTCCCTGGTGCCTTCAAACTCCTCCCTCTGGCTGGTGAAATACTAAAGAGGAAGCCAAAGAAAAACATTGGGGACATGTTTTATTTGTAATTTTATGCTTGTTCTAAACAAAAGCATTGAAGAGAAAAATAAGGAGGAGGGTGTGATGGTGATGTCCTGTCCTGTACCTTGAGCCTGCGGAGGACGGCAGCCACTCTGCGGTGCAGCGTGTCCCAGCGCCGGTTGCCTTCGTGCACCATGGCTTTGAGCTGGCTGGCTCGGTCGGTGCGGTTCTCCCTGGCCAGGCGCCGGTACTGGTTATTGACCAATTCCAGCTGTGTGAGCCGCTCATGAACCTGCCTTTGGAAACCCTTGAAAAAAAAAAAAAGGATTATGGCTCCGAATATTGTATAGTGTTGAGCAGTCTTACTTCTGTGTGATTTAATGTCCCTCTCGTAATGTCAAATTGACTATTTGATCTGTCAGTCCTTCACTATTTTCTATCATTTTACATAGACCAAACAATTAATTGTGATCACAAGGAGATTCATTTACAAGGAAAATAAAGATTCGCTTTAGCCATATTATCAAAACAACTAACAGGTTGATTTACTTTACACATGAAATCTGATGTGCTTCTTGTTAAAAGAAAAATGAACTAGAGGAGTAGAGTTAGAAAATACACAAATTCACATGAAATTCAAGACAGAACAGCAAGAACATTTCACTTTGAGAAACAAATAAGAAAACACATCACATCCACTTTGAGCCTGTTCTGTCCATCCAACGCACAACTGACCTCGAACTTCTTCAGCTCCTCCTTGGCCACAGTGTAAAGGACGTCTGCAGAGTTCGGGTTGGCGGCCGTGCGCTCGGCCATCTTGAGCCAATCCTCAAACCGTGAGTAGTCATCGAGGAACTTGCACCACAGTCTCCACGTCTCCTCGATCCTACAGGGAGACGTCGTACTGGAGTTACAGTGTGCTGCGGAGTCGATTCTGTGACAGTGATGAGGGCTTTCCAAACTATTACTTTTGTCTTTCTTTAAGAACTATCCTCCATCATCTGAGTTTTTGAATTCTCAAGCAATAAATAAAAGTCCTTCATGAAGATTTTCATTTTCAATTTAAATGAATTGGTTGATTAAAAGTGAACTAAGCAGACTGCACAGTGATACGTTACAAACATAAGAATGTCTTTATGGATGAATCAGCTTAAAGTGTATAGAGTATATCACAATATGAAATACTATCAAAAGTAATAGTACTATAAAAACAACTTTTGAAAAGTGTGAGGTCACCATACACTGTGTTTGTGTGTGTTTAGGTTCCTACCTGAGCCTCCTGTCCAGAGCCATGGCACAGATGGTCCTCCAGCGCTGGTCCAGGCTGCGGCTCGTCTCCTGCAGGGAGTCGCTCTCCGTCTCGGGACCGCCGGCGGCATCTTCGTCTCGCAGCAAGACGTCGCACAGGTTGAGAACGGACGCTACGCCCGCCGTGTGCTGCTCGATGTCCCTCTGCAGCTCCTGGACAGACGCACGGACGAACACGCAGACAGACATCGTGTCAGCCCACACCAACGACACCATGTGTTAAACATCAGTCCACAGATGCACAGTGCGGACAGAGGACGCAGCTCACTGCACGAGACCACCACTCCCAAAATTAAACAAAGGACAGATATGAATTATTAATCAAAAAGAGAGACAAAGCATGAGAGGGAGTGACAGCGACCCAGAGAAACAAACAGAAGGTCAAATTAAAATGCAACAATACAAACAATACTGTAAAGCCAAAGAGACGACACAAATAGAAAAATATCACAAAAAATTAAGAGAAAAAAAAACTGAAGAAAAAAGAAAAAGAATCTCTCCACACTCACAGGTGTTTAAGTGGTGCGATCCGATGTGTGTGAATCTGTGTGTGTACCTGCTGCTCGGCCAGCCTCCTCTGGATCTCCTGGTGGTGACAGACGCTGTAGGTGATGGGTCTGCTCAGCTCGGCCTCCATGCGAGAGAGCCACGAGCGGAGGTTACTCATGTTCTTATCCAGCTGCTGCACCGTCACCAGAGTCTCCTTCAGCTTCTTCACCCTGGAGACACACACTCCGTTTTATAAACTGTGTGATCCAAATTAGTCCTCAATACTCAAGTAAGCAATCGTAACTGATCGTAACATCGAATCCATGGTTCTTTACCCTTTTTTATTTATTCAGATGGAGTAATGGTTGGAGTTTAATGATTAAATCACTAGAAAGTGATTAATGGATTTTTAAAGAGTCAATAAAACATAACTAAGTAAATAAAGAAAAAGTGCCAAATACTCTTTTTCTGGTTTTCTACACTTTCAATTTCCCCCTGATAAAGAAAGATTGGGTTAAAGTCATGAAAGAAAGAAAGAGAGAGAGACCAACACAAAGAAAGTTTTTCACTAATGTACAGCATTCTCAGGTATCTTACACTGGGACTTACAAAGTCACCATGGCAACTGACCCCCTTGTGATCACACACACACACACACGCACACAGACACACACACGCCGCTCCACACTGACTGGTGTCATGGCAACGCTCGGGACAATACAAGCTCTCTTCTGAGGCTTAAAAGCCTGAAGTGTGCCCCATTTGGGAGCCTGAGTTAATTTCCACATTTGATCCTTCCTCTCCTGTCGAGGTCCAGCGGGGCCTGTCGGGGCTGAGAGGGAGATGCTCTCCGCTAAAATAATAGTCACTGAAAACAGCTGTGAGTGTAAGTGGCAGGCTGAAGAATGCATGAAAGGGTCCCAGCAGATGCCGGACATTTGGGACGACTATAGATGAGCCGAGCGTGTGTGAGAGCCCTCAGACATCTTTTCTTCTGACAGAGCGAAGAGCTTCAGAGTCTGGATGTTTGTCATTTTGGATGGTTCTTAGCTCTTTAAGCGGATGGTTTAGAATTCAGGTCAGAATTACAATAAGTTTGAATTCATGCACAGGCTTGGAAAAGGTTACGTAAATGCTTGGAGATATTTCCTTTTCTTTTTAAAGGTACTTTGAGCACAAACCAAAAAGTGAGCCTCATACAAGTATCACAAACTGTCAACTAAAAGTGGGCATCCCATAATACTCAGATTCATTCTCGTGTTTACTGACACTTTGATCGAACAGTCTCTGACTGAAAGCAGTAATCTGTTAGTTTTAGACTGTGTACATGTACAGCTGCTTGTGTTTAGTTGATATTTAACATTTGAGAGCTTTGGCTTCAAATATCAAAAACGTCCTCTTGAACCAGCCTGTTTCTGGAGCTAACGACTCTGAGACTGTAGTTACAGCAGGCCAACGAAATTTAGAGTGTTAGCATGCCAACATTTGCGAAACATTGAAAGTGTTGAGGCTGATGTGGATGTGATTAGTTTTGCAAGTATTCGTTATAAAACCAAATAAACTTAAGTATCAACTGACTAACCGACCTCAACATCCATAGATGCTCCTAGCATGGCCCAAAGAGTTTTTTTTAGTGCGGCATGTACTTATATATTTATTATCAAGTATAAAAAAAGTAAAGTTTTGGTCTTGGTACCAAAACCAATAGCAATAACAATAATTTAAAAGTCTTAGAGGTTTGTATCAGACCTCAATATGAGGTCCAAATGATGACCAAAATGTATATTTTTGGTGTTGTTGACTATTAAAAAAAAATCAATCCATTTCTAAAAATTGGAATAAACAATTGAGTCCTTCTTCTTGATCAGATACTTCCTGATCTAAATCATAAGGGTGATAATTTTTCACTGTTTTACATAGACAGAGTTCTTATATAGCAGCTGGTGTTCAGGCTATCATGCACTGATGAATTTGGCATATTTGGTTAAATGGAAAAAACAAAAATAGATCCATTCAAATTAAAGGATTGAAATGCTTTGTACTGGTTGTGTTCATACCGACACTCAGGCACTGGATTAACTCCAGTATTAAGTAAATGCAGTTCACTGAAAGCTGTAGTCAACATGTACAGTCAGTGGATGTGTGTATATGTGTGTGTGTGTGTGTGTGTATGTGTAATATATGTGGCTTCAAGTTTATGGCCGTATAATGAAGACATAATAGAGTCACTGTAAATTCTGTTCAGAAAATACTCTTCCCCTCTGCAGATACGACCATCCCACTCAACCAAATTGTCTCTCTCTCTCTTTCACTCCCTCTCTACCTCTGACAGCAGAACAAAGACCAGCAGCTCCATGTGGAGGCCCAACAAAGGCACAAAACCCGGTCAGGGGTCCTCCATGAGGAAAAGGACAAGAGTAGAATCGAAGGGGGAAGAAACAGAGCAGAAAGAGCTGGAGGATAAGGGAGGATATATGGTTGGAGGACGGAGTTAACAAAGTACAGCCGACCACAGGAGGCCTCAAAGTTACTCAGAAACCCTGACTGACATTTGCTCTCGTTACTGTAATCATGCAGCTCTTTACTTTACATGTGCTTTTTCAGATTTCATTTTACCTTCACAGTAATCAATATGTTTTGACTTTCAGTAAACAGAACTGGCTACATCCATTACAGAGGACACATTTTATGTCAGGCTGCTCCATTACTGCATTGCATCAAATTAGCTGTTTGTAGCTGGTGAACTAAAAAAAAAAAAAAAGATACATTTAGAAACTAGATCCTGAATAAAGTCTAACAACAGAATATTTTTTCAATATGTTGCTGTAAAGTTTGTGGAGCCCAAACAAGAACCAAAAAGAGAGCACTTATGAGTGTTTTACAGAGAATAAAATACAGTAGGGTTATTCATGTGCGCTTGCCTCAGAGTGTTTTTAATGTTTACCACTTGTTGTTTTGCACTGAGACTTTGAGAGTTGTTGTTGCTGCTGATAAAGATTACAGAGGAATTCGCCCATCAGGAATTCGTTATGGTTTTCCACATTTTGCCAGCATAAGATAAAGACCCCTGAAAATCTGTTCATGAGGGGCCTCACTTTGAGAATCAGCGATTAATGCATGCCGACAGACCCGGCCCCTCCCACGATAACCCACCCATGTCATCTGACCGGGGAGGGGTGGTCAGTGTGGACATGGAGACATATGGTACTGTCTGAGACTTAAGCACAGCTTTTTTTTAATGGGTGTGGTGGTGGTGAGGGGGGGAGGGGGGGGGGGGGGGGTAGATTGCGTGTGTGCAGGTTTAGGAGTGAAGTCTGCATCTCCATCTCTTCTCCATCTGTTTGAAGGAGGGGTGGGGGTTCAGGGGGGCAGTAACAGTTTACCATCATGGGGGCTTAACCTACAGTCTGTACATTAGAGGCCGTGTATTCCTGACAGCTGCATAGCAGACCAACACAACAGCAGGTGGATGGATCCACATTAGAGCTATTGTTTAATTACAGACCCCCAGTTCAAGCCTTTTACTTCTTAATGATGCTTTTAAATGTAGAGTGGCTTTACTGGGAAAAAGGGTCTAATAATGGGTGAAATTAACTGTGCTGTACACAGCAAAACTGGAAAAACATCCACGCTCACCTAAGTGCAGCTCTTTTATTATTTTGTTTGAAAAAGTGCTTTAACGATACAGATACACACACACACACACACACACACACACACACATGCAGGTGTGCAACTCGCTCACTCAGAGCTGTGCGTTAGCCGTGGCTGCTCTCACCTGGCTTCGATGTGGTGGAAGAGGTGGTGCCAGCGCTGGTTGACCTCCTGCAGCGAGCCGTGGACCTGCGTCTGCTTGGCCTCATCGCTGGCTAACAGCAGCTGCTCCCCCAGCTGCTTCAGGTGGCTCTTACTCTCACTGAACAAGTTGATTTCCTCCATGCAGTCCTGTGGAAACCACGACACGATGCTGCTTTGTGAACATCGCTGACAAATAAACTTAAAGTTTGGATTTCCTTTGGTTTTACATTGGGATATACATTAATGTGGCTATAATAATCCCCTCTGAAGCATATAGATGAGTAAGCTTGGCTAGCTTTAGAGCAAAGGACGTAAAAGTAGTAAGCATCTTAGTTTTAACTAGTAAAAAGTGGATTCAGCTTCAGTTTAAAATCAAGAGGAATCCCTCAAATTGTCATGAACACACTCCCCCTCTTCAGTGTCCAGTTCTTTTAATTTGTCAAACACCTGTTTCCATGCCCCACAGCCGTCCATTATTAACCTTAAACGATCCAAATAATTTAAAAGGGACTATCAAGTGTCTCTAATTTTCTCATCCCATCTAACAGCCCTCAACAACAATCCTGCAATGTTCCAACTAATTATTATCTTGTTGACTAAATGAGGAAGCTACAAAAGGCTTTCAGTCACCCAAAGGACAACTGTTGTGTCTGAACAAAGAGCGAGCAGCCATCCCATTCCAGGCCACCATCTGCTGTAAACAACATAATGTATGTTGCTCATGTATGGACCTACAAGTACTACACAAGAGTACAGAATGTGCTATCTGTGAAGGACAGGCAAACATCCCATAGTGTTTTATAATAATTATAATTCATAAAGGAGGAAACCAGCAGGTCTAATCCAGTCATATTTGAAGTGAGGGGCCTCCTAGAATAGCCCGATCACATCCAAATTGATTTAAAACATAAAATTAATGTCACTTTAACCAATGTTAATGACAGCTGTATTGTAAATATACTCAAAATCTCCTCATGAGGGTCTCTGATGTGTGTCTGTTTTAGAGTGAGTCTCATGAAACCTCAGTTCTTGCATGTGATCGGAAAGAACAACATTAATATTCCAAAGATCTCGTACCTTCTTCAATTTCTCCACCATTTCCTCAATGCTCAGATCTCCGTTGTGGCAGACTTTGTTCTCCATCTGAGTCAGCCAGTCACAGAACTCCTTGTTCTTGTCATTAAAGATGGTCCAGGCGTTGAGGCGGTCCGCGATTTCCTGCCTGCGCAAGGATACCTGAGAAGAGTCAAAGTGATAAAAGTGGCATTAACAACTTTATACATTTTATGACAACAAAATGAAAGTCAATGTAAGTATCAGTGCTCAGATAACCTCCATTTTATGGTTCCCCATTAAACAGACAGGTGTATTTATACACTACCTGATGCAAATTCAAAATACTTTAATGGAATGAAAATCTTTGTCACGCTTGCAGGACACTTGTAGTGCTGCCTGAGCTGCAGTCAGAAAAAGACCAGTCAGAGTACATCTACTGATCCTTTACTTCTACTGATACTGATACAACTGAATACTGAATATGGTTTCATATTTGCACTATCACCTTTTGATTTCACCTTTTGATTTTGATTTCATGCTAGTTTAAGGTGACCAGATGACTTTTTGTCAGAGAAAAAAACAGCGATTGTGACGTTTTCTCCACCAAGTACTAAACATGACTTCCAGCTTTTAAAAAAAACATGAAACTGACACTAGAAGAACAAATGTGTCTCAGATCCAAAATCAGTTTTCTTTGCCAGAATAGATGAAAGCTGTTTAACACATGTTGGCTCAGTGCAAAAGAAAACGCTTTGGATTGTGACAAATGTCAGTCCTGACTCAAACAGGGTTATTTATTATGATACTTCCTGGTACATATCCAGAGAACTCTGACTTAATTCTATAACAAATCTACATTTAGTTGATTTAATCCTGGTGCATACATAACCTCGTAAATCACTGACTAAAAGTTGTACATTTTAAAATCTGTATAAAAGTACTCTTCAGAGGCACGGATAACACAGTGAAATGATAAGAGTGTTTTCTTTTATCTAAACAAAAGTGCCTTTTCATCTCTATCACAATCAGTAATCGACTGAACTGAGAGAAATCCCAGAGGGACTTTGGCCGTTTGGTAAAATTAACAAGGCCCATTTTCCTAATGACAGCTTAATGCCATGACAACACCCTGTTACACAGCAGAGGAGGGGGCTGATGATCTTTTTGAGGTTAAAAGGCTTAACGAGGCCACGGGGCATTTTTGAACCAGCTATATTTTACTGCTCGGTGGCATTTATTTGATTTAAATGAGGCCTGGTGGTTTTAATGTACTAACACGGCTGGGCCTTTTGGACTCTGGAGAATTTAGGGTGCATTGTGAGCTGCTGTCACCCTGTGAGGACTTTGTGCTTCCCCCGGAACAATAGAGGCTGTCCCCCGAATCCCTTCAGCCCAGCCAGGCCATCTGCTCATCGGACCCATTCCAGTGGCTTCCCCCACCTACAACCTGTTAACTGTGCAGAGGAAGCTGTTGTGGCTCAGATCCATGCCCCCCCCCGGCCATGTCAGGAATGAACAGGGATGAGAAAAGAGTGTGTGCTTTCTCCAATAACCTCATATTCTTTTTCAGCAGTTTCATTACATAGCAAAAAACATAATTAAAAATCTATTATGCAATAGCTGATGTAAATACTTTTTCTATGTCAAGCTGATGAAGAAAACAACAACGATTTAACCTATGTCCAGTGTGCAGGTTATTTTATACATTTAATATCTTTGAAACTCAGTAACTAGTATCAAATGGTTGTCAGGAGATACATTTCACAGGAAATGAGGCTTTCTCTGGGACAAACATAAGACTAATTAAGGAGTTAGGATGAGCAGCTACACAGATAACAAATAGATTACTACATGCAGAGGTCCAAACACCAACAGAAAACCTGATGATTGGACAAAGTGGCTGCTGTTGCTGCATCTGTGAATCCCAGCAGCTCCTGCCAACACAGGAGCAGGTGGAGGCAGCCGCTCGAACTGGGGACCCAATTAGCATGACTGCAAATTATCCCGTAACCCTAATAACTGACAAAAATGTCAAAACCGTTGATTTCTCAAGAACAAGAATGCGTTTGTGTTTAAGCCAACAGAATTAACTGTAGGAATTTGAGCCTGTGTGTATACAGTCGAGCTGCTTTCGCCAATAATGCAGTTACAGAATTAACAGCCTGTTCTGTTTGAGAGGTTCACATGATCGCTCTAACAGCACAGAGAGCTAATTACAACCTGGAAAGGTGTCAAATGACTATTTCTGAATATCTGAATGAACTGCCAAAGGTTCCAGTTTTTCTTCATTTGTTGATAAAGCAGAAAAATAGACTTGGAGGCGACCCATACAGGAGTGATTAAATTTGAGTTTTTAAGCACTTCTGCAGTAGAAAAGTTAAGAAAACAAATGTATTAAATCTGTAGGGTGGAAAGCTTCTAAAGTATTCACAAGAAGATAAGATGTTGTAGTTTTCCCTCCATTAAGCTGCACATGGTGGCTCTTTTCTCAAACAAATGAGTGTGTGTGTGTGTGTGTGTGTGTCTGTGTGTGTGTGTGTGTGTGTGTGTGTGTGTTCAGCCCCAGTGGTGCAGAGGCTTTGTGCTACTGGTCAGCGCCAAGACACCGCTGGTAGCAACTTTTCCCTCCTTCTCTCTCTGCCTCTCCCCCACAGTCCTTCCTCTCCACCTGCACCACCTACAATCTCTCTGTGGTTGTTTCTTTTGACCTCTCTCTCTCTCTCTCTCTCTCTCTCTCCAGGCTTTCCTTCTATTTTTCGTCAGCTCTCACCTTCATACACAGCTCTTCCCATTGACCGTGGAGTTGCTCCAGCTGCTGCTCCAGCAGAGCCGAGTCACCGGCCGCGACGTACTGGGACAGGTCCGTCTTCATGGTGGCCAGCTCCTTCAATCCACTGGCCAGACGCTGCAGAGAGAGCTCTGTCTCCTGCATAACACACACACACACGTAGAGAGACACTTTAACACCCGGTCAGACAGCCATGGACAAGCTGTGTGCTCACGCTTCTCTCCCTCTTTCTCGCTCCGACTGTCCAGATTAAAGGGCTGTGGACGGGACAGGGGGAGGGTAGAAGGGGTAGAAAGGGGGAGGGGAGTGAAAGCATGGGGGTATTAAATAAGGGAAAGGGGGGTAAATTCAGAGGCTCTGGTGGGATGGGGGGTAGCTACTGATGGAGCTGAGGGGTGGTGGAACTTTTCAGAGCAGTTGACCCGTTTTTTTTCCCCAACAGATTCATGCAGTTGATTTATTGGCACTTATGTGGCAACTGTGTGCTTTTTTTGTCATACACATTACATGGTGATGACCAAGAAACATGATGGCAACTAACGAACAGAATGACAACTAAGGAAAAACTGTTTGAAAAACTGAGACTAGACATAGGAACTTTTACAATCAATTTTTTTTTCATTGTGCACCTCTCAAAGTCATTTTTACATTTTTCCCTTGTGACTTGCTATGTAACCATGAAAGGTCTGTCTACTTTAAATTGTTTTCAACATGTTTTTTCTGCAAAATGAAGCAGAAACTAAGATTTATTTTTTTGTCCTTTGGAGAAAATGTATCCTAAATAGTGTCCTGCTCTGTTAATACATAACAGTCCTTGGTGCCCTGCTAGATGATTCACTACAGTGATTAACATTTGAGCAGCAAGCACATAGCTAGGGCTTTTAGAAATATTGAACTCATGAGTCACAGTGTCCCTGATGGTAAATAGAAGAGTCTAATAATGCAATAACTTAAATTCATTTCAGTTCTGTACTTCTGTAAACTGTTCTTCCACAGTCTTCTCCACACAACCAAAAACAAAGATGTGTGGGAAATACTGCATGTTTTTGTTCATTTAATTTTTTATTGAGCTGAATGGAGTCAATGAACTGACTTTAAAACACTAGAATCAGCCTGTTATTTTTGTTTGTTGTGGGTAGGACTTACATCACACAAAATGTCATATCTCCTGTGTGAATTGTGTTGTTGCAACCACAACTGATGGACATGTGTAGATTTAGTGCTATTTTTTTTCTGCATATCTCGATAAAGTTTCATCTGATTGGCTTCTCATTTGGCGGGTGTATTGCTGAGGGCCCATAGGCATCTAGTGTCGAATGTGGATGCTATAGTCACTAATCTATATACCAGGGACAGATGGATCAAAAACCATATGGATCGTATATGTTCTTTTACCAAAGGCCCAGGCCATAAAGGTATTTAAAATATTGTGTTACTTTTTTATTCCATTATGAGCATTATGGGCAGGTGGTGGTACAAATTGTAGTGCTGTTGCAGTACTGAGGAAGCAGCTGCACACACTGCCCATAATTACCTGCATGTGTTTCTCATCCTCAGACAGTGGCTTCTTCAGGACAGTCCTCATCTCCTCCAGTTCAGACGTGATGCTGGTTATGCCATCCTGACACTGAGACCACTTCTAAATGAAGAGCAGGACACAGAGGAAAGAGCTCATAGGAATCAGTTTAACAAATATCTGACACGTCACGATCAGTAACCTGTTTAACCACAACAGGCTGGGCTGCAATGAAAACATAAACAGTATTTTTTATTATTTACATTATATAACCTGCCATATTATACAGTTAGATCACAACAAATACTTTGGCCCTGTTGCCTTTGCAGTAAAGGGATGTTCTAAGTGTTCTAAAAGATGCATCTGTAAAACCACTTGAAATGCAGAATTATACAATGTAGTCTTTGTTCTCAATTCTTAAATATTCTCACAAACATTAATCTCTTAGATGCAGAAAAGAATGCTTTGTGATGAATTATTTATATCAAATGCTGAAAGGCTCAAGACCATTTAAAAGGTTGTTTAAGTGTAACTGAACTCCATTAAGGCAAAATCTGCTGATAAAATCAATGAATCCAAGTTTAAATAGAACACAACCACAGTAACAACACCTCTCTGACCACAATGTACCATGATCAGATTGGTCTCTTGCTGTCAGTTCTGCTCTGTGTATTAAAGCTGCTCCCTGTGTGATCTTTGACATGTTGCTCAGAGGGATTTCCCTCTCCGCTGTGGATCCTGTTTAGCTTAAAGGGGTTAACACAACTTTCCCTGACCTTGCAGGGCACCAAAACATTCAGCTGCTGTAATCAACATTACATGAAGCCAGGGAGCCCTTCTGTAATCCAGACTGAGAGTCAAACAGGGCCACCATTCAACTTAAATAATTAAACAGTCATTTAAGTATCATCCAGTTAGTATTTGTCCAACAATAGAACAACAGTGGTACGCTTTGCTCCTACACATGCATGTATGTTTGATTGCACATGATTTTACTGTATTCTTATTGCAGTCCATGACTAACTGCACAACATATGAGCACTGCAGTGTAACTGTGATGAAATGCGAGGGACAGACACTGATAACCAGCCATCTCTAGAAGAGGATGATCATGGATAGATTTGAGCTTCTCTTTGATCCCTCTTGGCTGGAGGTCTGTGCCAGGGCAACACACCAGCCCGTGTGTGTGTGTGTGTGTGTGTGTGTGTTGGATGTGAATGGGATTGTGGATATGGGTCATGCAAAGCTGACACCTCCCACTTCCTTGTTAATACGGTCACACATGCTCGTCTTTTGGATTTTGTCAGTTCAGCTGGCTTTAAATCACATCTACAGCATATTAATATTTTGGTGCAGTATTGAAAAAGAATTCCTGAGTATTTGATTTGCATTCATTAGATAAGTTAATCTAGAGTTCTCAACTTTTTGGAAATTGTAGGAAATCACTAAGGTCTCCGAGCTGTAAAAGGCTTTAGTTAAAAGTTCAGGAATGTGGACTATGAGCCAAAAGATATATCAGCAAGACTTCCATGCTTATTATTATATTATATGATTATATTATTATATTCATTTATTTGCATTTTCTTTATTTAGTAAAATAAATAGAATACTACATAATATAGATTTAGCTTATTTTGTTGCGTGATTACACATTAAACATTACATTTAGATAACATATTAGACAATAATTACATTTTATCAAATATAAAACGTTAAAAAAATGCTTTTCTATTGTAAAGTATTAAAAACACTCAATTTAAGATGAAATATAATGTAGCTGTTACCTGAACAGTCATATTGAGCAGGTCGCTCCTCCTCTCCAGCAGTGAGGTGGTTCGCTCCCAGGCGTCCTGGATGGCCTGGAGCTCTGACTGCAGTCGACTCAGACACTCGGACTCTGTCGTGGTTTCACGTAAACGTCTGCCAGCCTCCAGTGTGTGGGTGTACACGGTGGAGTGCAGACTCAGAGCATCTTCAACACACTTGGAAAGATGTTGGGAGTCATTGGTTTTTGCACAATAACTGGTGCACAACTATACCATTCTGCCACTGTGAATGGGGTGTTTTTTTACTGCTAACAGTAGCTGATGGATGACATTAATAGCGCAGAACACTTCCACTGACAAGTGTACATACGAACCTGGTAATCATCCGTGCAGCTCCGTGGCCTGTGCAGTGTGCACAGAGCAGGTCCAGCAGGGGGCAGCAAAGGGTCCACATCCCTCAACAGCTTCCACAAAAGTTTCATGCCACGATGGTAGACTCTCCACTGAGCCAGCTGTTTGTTTGTTAAGGACCTGCGTTGCTGAGCCAGAGCCACAGAGTTGAACCAGCTCTCCCTCATACATGTTGTCTGTGCCACAAGTTCAGATCTGTGCAGGAAGCAACATATGAGGTTCAGCTTTGTTACATTTAGAGAAAAACAATAAAACTGCTGCAGTCTGATGGGTACATTTCATACAAAATTGGGGTTAAGTGGAAAAATTCAGGGATCTCTAAAAGGATATAAACATGATACATTGCCCCTGTAAAAAAACAGACCCACATAAAATGGGAGTAGTAATAACACCAAAGGAGAAAATTATAAATGGCTCTGTCAGAGTTAATTCACAGGCCATTGCAAAATCAACACAAAAACAGCAGGATTTTAAGTATTATGGCACAAAAGTAATTCCAGAAGTGGTAAAAAAAACTTCTGTGAAACTTCAACTTAAGCTTTCACTCCATCAAAGAAATTAAAGCACTTTACAAGCTTTCAAAGACTACAGATGATTTATTGACACACTGTGGAAAGAGTCATCCCTCTTTTACAACACAGGAAACACCTTAAGACCTGAATGTTGTGTGTCAGCGTACACCTAATACAGGAAAACCTCAAAAATAATTCAGTGTATTCAGTGTCAGTGTCTGTGAAGAATACAGGACTGCAAATCAAAACATCCCGATAACTCAGATGACTTCCAGTTTCTCTGCGGCATGGAACCCTGACAGAACCAGATCCATTTCTAAACACAGGTTTGCCAGATTCCTGCTAGAATCAGCTACCAAATATGAATTGATGAGAAAAACATTCATCACCTCACAAATGGAAGATAAGCAAAAGCACTGACTCACTGATTATACCAGCGCCTCAAGAAAGCTGATGTGCTTGAGAGTAATGAGAGACTCTTTTCACTGTTTAGAGAAAGACTGTTTAATTTTTCAATCAGTTTCATTTTTTCGTGTGTTTTTGTGTCAACAAAAACACTTAGAAACCAACACAAAGCTGTGAGCTGCACCAGAGGACAGCCCGTAGGTAGCTGTGAGGCTCAGCTGTAATAAAGATGCAATGACTAATGATTTCTCCAGCATTACTTGTGTCGTGAGAAATAAAATATAGCTTCTTACTGTAGTCTTTCAATATTTCAATGTGAAATCATAAAGTATTTACTAATGAATTATGGGTGCCATTGTAGTGCCAGCACCTGCTGTTCCTATCCATTACACTGAGGAGCACGCAGAGCACAGTGGAGAACGCTGTGATCCTTTGTGAATTTATTCACTTCGTTCTAGTCCTGAGGGGAGACATAAACTCAAAAACGGAGCAGGGAAAATTAGGGCTTCGAGGGGGAAGCTGTGCTGTTGTTGTGTATGCACTATTTTGAATTCTCAAGCCAAAAGCTCATTAAACATGAAGTTTTTTGTTCGGTATTAAACTGCCATTTAATGATCAATTACCTTTCCTCTCCTGTTAATTTCTCCCCGGACTCGACTGTGTGACGGAGAAGCCCCTGCAGAAGTTGGTGTCCGACATTCATTTCAACCTCGAGCCTCTGCGGGGGAGACAACAGCGGGAAAGATTTATGGATCAAATCTCTGTTTAAACAGAATCCACTCATTAATGCACCACATTAGACAAAGTGAAGATACCAGCATGAGTTTTGCCTCAAAGTAACATTCATTACCTCAAACAAACAGCACTGGAGATGGTCCTGCCACAATCACAGTGTTGTATCAAACAAGACTGTGTGCTAATGAGGTCATTAATTCAGCTACCTCACCTCTTCATTATCAGATACTTCTTTGTCAACATGCTCACATCACAAATAAGACATGGACAGTAAACAGACAGATGAACGGTTTGGCTAGAGGTCAGACTACTCTGCAAATGTAAGGGAGGCGAGACCTTAATCAACAACCAATTCAATAAAGAATGAAACACTAGTTATTCCATAAAAAGTGAGAATAAGAAGTGAAATAACTTGAGTAATAACTGAGTTATAAGCTTTCGAATAATCAAAATTCTGTGTCCTACGTTCACTGGGAATTTTAGGCATCCTAAAGCTGTTCAGACACTTCAGATTAAAAGTTAATTAATATCTTATTCATTTCCCAAAAGTGAAAGAAATGTGGATCTGAAAAGTGCACTGTAACTGACCCGGTTCGAGGGTCTAAGGACAGAGGGTGTCACAACTGTACAGTTCTTGCCCTCTGAGGCAAACAATGTTTGTAATTTTGGGCTTTAAATAAATAAATTTGAATTTGAAATTTTTACCTGATGGACGGTCAGTATTTCTTGAAGTGTGGAGTAACTTTGAGGTTTTTTGGACACTGATTCCTCCTCGAGCCTCCTCTGGATGGATCCCAGATGTTTACGCCTCTCCTGAAAGCTCTGGGAAAGCTGATGCTCAGCCTGCAGCTCTCTGGAAACAAATGTGACATTTCATTCAAAATAAGGACAAAGAGATGATTCAAAGCGCTGTTTTAAAATGCAAATGTCCCCACTGTATTCCATCAGCACACATTCTTTATAATTGTTCTCTTCATGATTGTTTTTGGAGGAGGTAGAGGAAAAAAAACCTATAGAGTGCCTTGTAATCTTACAGGTCTCCTTTTACCTTTCAGTTTACAGGGTTGGACAAATGCTGCAGGTTTTCAAATCACTGCATCTTTTTGTTTATAAAGAATTGTGCTGAAGCAAATTTAAAAGAGAAAATGTTATTCCAGCTGTTCCAGACACAATGGAAAAATACCAAAGATAATTGCACACTCCATGGATCCCTAAACTGAACTCTCTCACCTGTTCCTGCTGGACATGTGAGCCATGCCATCAGCCCACTGCCTGCTGAGCATGTGCAGCCTCTCCATCTCATGCTTGGTGAGGCTCATGTGGGCACTCATCGCTCTGACATCAACCAGTGACGCAAATAGATCACTGAGCTGAGACAGAACCAGCTACACATCCAGGAGATAAAAAACAGAGAGCCCATGTTCAGATCATTAACAACAGGAACCATATTAGTCATGATAAAAGCTGATTAGTTATGATAAAAGTTCATATTGATGGATTTAGTCATTTCTGTTATTCTTTGTTTGAGTTGGATTTAGGGTGTAGTCATGCTCTAAGCTTTGGAAATGTACATCTCCTAATTTGGAGGATGTCAACATGAAGTCTAATGTTGTCATGGTTTTTGCGCCAAATGTTTGTTTACATTTTGGCAATTTGGCACCATTGAAAACATGCTGAATAAGCTACTCGCACAGTGTGCCCATGCACACGGCCATGTACTGACAACTTTTACTGCATTACTCTGATGCTGAAGAAAACCTAAAAATCTGATTTTGAGGCAAGTTCTGGAAGTTATTTTTTCGGTGAATTATTCACAATTTAAGATAACCATAAATGATGATATCAAAAATCTAAAAATATGTGTGTCACATCTGTGTGTTTGATATTTGACTGACATCTATCCCCATACACCCTTCAGCTCTCCTTCACAGTTTGAACGGTCTGTTTTAGATTAAAAGGAGGCTGCACAGAAGTGATGCATGGGAGAGATCATTTCTGGGAAGAAACAGCGAGTGTGACCAACCTGCACAGAGTCTGTGTCATTCAAGCTGGCTTTGAGTTTATGCTGCATGTTCCGCGTCTGCTCCTCAAGGGTCTCCAGTCGAGTATGAAACCTTCTCTGTTGCTCCAAATCCTCCTGAACGCAGACAGACATGTGACATTAATATTACACTGGTTTTGTGAGACTTGTGCATTAAGCATTCAGGGAAATGCATTCATTAGACACTTAATGAACTCAAGATGATGGATTTTTAAATTAGTCATTACACATGATGATTTTATCCGATGAGTCACTACTATTAAAAAGACTTTACACTTTCTGTTCTGCATTGTAAAATGAAAGTGATATTTTGACTTCTTTCTTCACCTGAAGACTTTTCTTTTTCCCTGACATTGCCTGGCTCAGCAGCAGGACGTCACGAGACAGCAGTCTGGTCTCTGATTGGATTAGATTCACAACCAGCGGCTCCAGCCGTCCATTGAGGGGCTTGGATGCCGCAAGGACATCTCCCACGCTGCTTTGCAAATCCTCTGCAGCATCCTGCAACCTCTGACATTATTGGGTGAGAGAAAAACAACCAGTTAGATGGAGGAATAAGAAGATCAGAACATTAATGGAGAAAGGCTGTTTTTTTTAAAAACAATTTACCTTAATTGAATTTAATTAGTTGACATTTCCTGCTTTCCATCATCTTTCCAACTGTTTTCATCTATGTACCTTAGAAGACTAATGATCATAACATGATAGCTGTTTTTTTCGCCCTTGAAAAAAACATTTAAACATTGTTTTCCAAAGATTGCTTCCCACTTGAGTATTTGGAAAATGGAAAAATGCCATTAATAGAGGCCCTCAATCTTGTTTTTTGCAGCATCTGTACTGTGCAGGTAAAAGTATGAGAAGGCGCAAATAAAAACAGAGCAGACCACGGCTGATATTTCTGCCCATAAGTACCCTTTGTGTATTCCTTTCCAGGAACAGGAGACCAAAACATTAAATTAAATTGTGAATCTAATGCAAAGAGTCTCTGAGTCAGCACTGTGTGCAGGACGAATCAAGCAGGGAATTTAAGGACTATTAAAGAAAAAAAAAGGACTGTATGAAAAACAAGCAGTCTAATAAAAGCAAGCTGGTCCTGGCTGCTCTCAGTGACCGTCAACAATGTCAGTAGATTACATGATCATCAGCTGACATATTGCTGTCTATCTACGTATCTGTTTCAGTGTTTCTAATACTGAAATGGTTGTTGGCCTAAAAAAAAAAAAAAATCTTTATAGCGAGGAACTGATGTTATAAGTTATGTTATAAGCTGCCTGATTGCAAATCAGTTCAGATGAATCACTGTTTTTTGTGTACACACTTACAATACACCACATGTTCAAACCTGAACAGCACCCTGAGCTCACCTGCACGGCCTGTGTGTCCTGTTGAGGAGAAGATCTCAACAGCTGCTCCCACTGATGCCACAGTCTTTTCAGGTGAAGGGAGCACTGATCAGAGAGTCGAGTGTACTCCTGCCAGAGGGAAAGTGTCTCCCCAGTCTTCACGTGCTCCTCTGTCAGCTCCAGCACCACGTCCTTCCACCTGGTATGAACATAGTTCACGTTATGACAGTCCGTAGTGATCTGCTGACTCTTCTTTCGGTTTGAATTTTCTCCCTTGATTTTAATTTGGTAATTTCAGGCCACTCACCGTTTTCGCTCTTCTTCCATTTGATCATCCAGAGCCTGAGCTGTTCTATAATGAAAAGTCTTCAGTAGACTCTGATAGGATTTTTCCACAGACACCCAGAGCTCCTCTCCTTCTCTGATCTTCACCTCGAGTTGCTGCGTACAAGCACAGCATATTTTACATTAAACTTCAGGAGGTGTATTTTTTTTCTCTACAAAGCCTAATCATAGTAACTATCAGGAACATTTAACACATAGAGTTAGATCTGCCTACTTCAAAGGAAAAAAAAACTGAAGCTACCATCAAGCATTTTATACTTTGGCTCAAACTGTTTAAGAGTCTAAATCAGAAAAGCATTCCTGCTTTAATGTGATAAAATATAGCATGTGATTATTCCTTGTTGTAGCTGTAAAGCGTTGACGTGTGCATGTGTACAAGACAGTCAGTGCTTTGGCTCACCTGGAGGAGGTCCATGTGTGCTTCTGCATGCTTTAGTGAGAAGAGAGGCTCATGCTGCAGAGCACAGCACACCCTAGTGGTGTGAAGGGAAACCTCCCTCAGATCTCTCTCAAAAACACTCCACTCCTCCACAGTCTGTTGCAGAGCTGGTCTGAGAGCCTCAATCTGTAAATTACCACAAAGGAAGAGAGTATGAAGAGAAAATGCTGCATCACTGACAGCTGGGACAATTTACTCTTCTAGTTTTAAAGAAATACATAAAGCACCCTTTGTGTTGCTTTGCTTTGATGTAAAGATGTAAGAATATTAGTGAACGATCGCGGTAAACCTGGTAGATTATTGACTCGTGTGCTTCATGTAAACACTCATTGTTATTTCATCATTACAAGCTAACACTTGCACATACATGATGTATTGTATTGAGCCATTGTTCATCATTACTAAGTCTCTGCTATATATGTATAAATGTGCAACAACATTTTAGAGGCAAATAAATGGTTCTGGATTGAAAAAAAAAAGGAAAAATCAATGAGCCATGTTTGTAGCTTCTTCTGACAATTTTTTATGTCTGATTTTTATGACAGATTCGTTTTTACCTCTTGACTGAGATCCCCACAAGCATGACACACATTCTCTGTCTGGACAGAGAAGGAGATGTCACACAGGTGATCCTCTTTCTTGTCAACATACACTCGTGTGGCTTTCAACTTCTGCAAAGCTGCAGCCACCTCCCCCACTTTGCATCCAATAGCCTGAAAGAGAAACAAAGCAGTCTTGACGGGAGGGCGGAGGCAATAGAAGCTATTCAAACATACACCTGCTTTCATACTGTACCTCCATCTCCAGCAGAGCTTTTCGAGCCAGAGTTTGACCGGTGGGCTGTTTCAGCTGACTCAGCTGCTTTTTCTGCTGTTCTATCCAGCTACGAAGACGCTGCAGCCGCCTCTCTCTGTCTGCGCAAGTGTGACGTATCCGTTCAGCCTCACAAATCTGAGGGGACAAAACCAAACAGCGGCTGATTCATGTGCAGAGATAAAAGTAAGAAATGAAAAATTACATTTCTTCTCAGTCACTTTTTCAGCAGAATTTTTTTCTCTTGTTGTTGGCATCAACTGAATTATGTTTATGGTTTGACTGCTGGGTTCCAGTGAATATATTAACCATTAGCTAATATTTTTGCCAGTACAACATATTTGAGCATTTAATGACAGTACATCAACAAAAAGATTCTTGGACGTGGAAACATGCATCCAGCTCCAGAGCAGAGTGACCTAATCGTACTGCTTTGCTTTTGTTAGATCATCTTTCTCTTCAGTATGTTTCACTCATTAGCCACTTGCTGTTGCCCAATAGAAAACAATTCACTTTGCAATTTTAATGAAAATACTAGCACAGGAAATAAAGAGAAGGTTACAGTTAGCTCATTTGGTTTCAGATTTAGGTTGGTAGCTGAAGAACAGACCTGGCTCTCCAGCTCTCTCTGAAGGTTCAGCCACTGCAGTCTGAGGGCGCCGAGTTTTTCTGCAAACATTGTACGCTCGGAGCGGAGAGCCTGAACGTCTCCTCCCACCACCTGAGGCCCAGACTGGCACAGGAAATCAAGAAGGAGCTGCCCGCTGACCATGCCTGCCTTTAACCCCTGACAAAGAACATTACATGGAAAGAAATGAACACAAACATGCAGTAAAGGTAAGTACCATCCACCCATGGATGTGTTTTGGTTTACATTTTTACTTAGTTGAGGTATCTGACAAAAACATTTCAAGGTGATGTATGAATTTTATACATTTCCTTATTGTTATTGTCCTTATTCAATTTTTCCTTCAAGTATCCCTTTTAGGGTAAATATGTATTGTGAAACAAAATCAAAATATTACTTATTATTTCAGAAAAGAAAGAAAAGCTAGAAATTTAGTGAAACTCAAGCTTTAGTTTCTTCTAAGTTTCCTTGTGTAGTATATGGTTAGTTTAAAGTTTAATTTATAATGTAATATAACTGCTTGATTAGAACAGATTCAGAAACACAGTAGTATCCTCTAAAGGTGAGCTTATTTGTCATTTTCAGATGCCTGTTCTCTGAATCTAAGTGTAGTAGAAGGGAGTAGCATCGATGTTAAAATAACCTTTAAATAGAAAAAGATTAAAGTAAACAGTGAAGGTAATAGAACCTGATAGTTCTTCAGGGTCTCAGTGATCTGAGCAGCATCTTTGGCCTTGAGGACACTTTCTTTCTCCTGGCTCAGCCGAGCCTCCATCTTCTTCAGCCAGCCCTCCAGGTCAGACAGCAGAGTCTTTGGGGGCCAAACTGCCAACAGCCGCTAACAGACACAAAACAACAGAGAAGCAAAGGCTTTTTACATTACATGAATGTTTTATTTCTAACTTCACTGTCTTTTTATTTCATTTATCTCGCAAAGTAGGTTGGATTACTTTAATTGTAACCTTAATTAGATTTGGTTTGCACTGGACAAGGTCTGACAAACCATGACTGAACTGTGACTGAACATTTCACAGTTTCACAGTTCCTGTTCTTCACAGACAGACAGATGACACTGAAGAAAAAGATGAAGTTGATTCAATAAAAGCCCAATAAAAGAAGGTCATCATGGGTCAATAAATGTATAGAATCAAAATTTGGTTACAAGAAAGTGAATACGGGAGGAGATATTCACTGTGGATATACACTGTGGAGCCTTGACTTACAAGTTCAATTTGTTCCGTGATGGAGCTCATAACTCAAATTACTTGTATCGTATTTTTCAGACTATAAGGCGCACTTAAAATCCTTAAATTTTCTCAAAAATCTTCAGTGCGCCTTATGTATGAATATGCTTACTGACCTCGAACCGATTTTATGTGGTACATGGCGCTCATAAATCGGTAAAAATGTTTTAGTACGACTTTGGTAAGCTACGAAGCTGCGCTGCTTGATGGATTGGTGAGGAGAAATTAAAAGTGGCCTCCTTTTTAAGTCCTTCCAAATTCCTTGTTTTCAGTCACCCCAAAACAGATTTCAACAGGGCTTACACTCCCCTTAACTCTGGGCCTAATTATTTCTGAGCACTTCCATAAAATTTGGACCATTATTCTTTCATTCACAGGAGGGCTTGAAAACAATAACGCTCAAAGTTTATATGACCTTTGGTCCAAAGTTGGGAAACACAGAGCACAACAAAAAACAAAAGAAAAAAGACAAACAAAAAAAAGACTCAGCATGTCATGTTGAATGATGTGCAAACTCTGCACATTTCACTCTAATCTTAACTTTAAATTTAGTATGAGGTGATTGTTTTTCAAGAAATTCCATGATATGAACTAACAACAAGATTGTTACTTCAGTGAAATTCACCTAAAAGCATACTGATGGTCATGCAGTAAGAATAAGTCTGTGTCTAAGTCTAAGTCTGTCTGAATCTTTGGTAGATAAAATCTCCTCTCATCTGAGGTGTTTGCCAAAGTGTGAGACAATGAAATGAACCTTCTGCAAGACAAACCTGGCAGGACTGGTGTAATTCTCATAAAAAAATATCTGGTTGTGTTCACTGGTGATAAATGGTGAGGAGAAATTAAAAGTGGCCTCCTTTTTAAGTCCTTCCAAATTCCCTGTTTTCAGTCACCCCAAAACAGATTTCAACAGGGCTTACACTCCCCTTAACTCTGGGCCTAATTATTTCTGAGTACTAACAGCACTTCCATAAAATTTGGACCATTATTCTTTCATTCACAGGAGGGCTTGAAAACAATAACGCTCAAAGTTTATATGACCTTTGGTCCAAAGTTGGGAAACACAGAGACATTATGTGAGACAGGTTGCAGTTCATCGTGATAGTTATTCCACAGTGTAACTATTCATCAGCAGTTTCGATGCAACTGTCATATAAACTCTTAGTGAATACCTGCTGCAGCCGGTCTTGTATCTTGGAAAGGTCAGAGGTCAGCTGACTCCAGCTGACCTCCAGCTGATCGAGCTGAGCTCTCAGCCCGGGACAGTCAGCTTCCTTCAGGTGGAGCAGATGAGTGACTTCCCTGGATACAGACGCCCTCTGCACCGACATGGCTTCAGTCTCCATGGAGAAGTCCTGAGAAATGAGATCAGGACCAGTGTCAGAAACACGCCTATAACATATGACAAATGGATTTTAAACTACACTTTGAGTTTCATGACAGCCTGTAAATCCTTACCTACAGCCAGCAGCTGTGCAAAGTTTGAGCATTTAGGCCCTGAACTGTCACCAAAGTAACATGAGTGTTGACAGGGGGGCAACTATTGATGTCATTTTTGTTGTATGTGGTGTACTTTAGGAGACCTATTCAGTTGTGGTAACTCAAGTTTACTGAAGATCAAATTCAGCTGCTCTGAAATTTTTATAGTGTCAGGACAACTACAGTTTTGACTAAAATTCATTCCAGGAATAGCAAAAAAAAAATATTATGGCTACCACAGAGTTTTAGTTCATTGTGTTTTAGAGCAGGCCGATTATATTTAGGCTGTATTTAAAAATTATACCCAAAAAAAAGCCTTACCAGAAACTTTATCAGATTGTTGTTAATACACTCTTGGTTCAGATCAGCAGTGTCAGCCAGGTTCGACCAAGCCCTCAAGTGTTTGTCTGCACCAAGCAGCCATTCACTGACTGAGGCAAAGTCGGTCTGGAATCTGCAGGGAGGGAAACACACAGCTCCAGTGGGGCACAATATGACTGCTTCTTAACAAAAGGTCCAACAAGAAAACTAAGACACGTCCAAAACTGCTGTACAAGACTGTGGATGGTTGGCATGAGCTTTATTTGTTATGATGTCAAGGATGTACAGCAGATAAGATAAGATAAAGTCTGATAATAAAGCTTGGCCTAGTTTGGTAAGAAATAGTCTTCCATGATTTTCTTTTGCATAAGTTGGAAGTTGGTATTTTTGAGCTTGTCCCACCTGATCCTGCTGCTTTGGATATCTCCGCAGCGTTGAACTTCTTGCTCCGTCCGCCTGGAGGCGCTGTGCCATCGCAGCTCCAGGGCTCCTCCTGCATGACCCACAGTGGCGGCAAACTCTGGCTCTGTCTGCAGCAGCTTCCCCTGATCCAGGAGCAGTCCTAACACAGCTCTGCTCTCATCCAGCTGGACCAGCGCTTGCTGAGGGAAAAGGAGAACCAGCAGTGCTTACACTGAGTTTAAATCAAGTTCTGCGAGAGGCTCTTGACAAACCACCTCCATGCTAACATTTGAAGAGACAACACGGACCGACTGTGACGTAAAGTGGAGAAAAAGTTGGGTTAAAGAGCACGAGCAAATGCAAGATTTCAAAGAATTAGAGGGAATAAGACATACTGATGAAGTGGTGAATAAGCCAAGTGTAGGATGCCAAACCAACCAAAATGTGACTTTTTTATGTGCAGAATCTCAAAGATGAACAGTAAATGTCAACCCCTTGAAATCAAAGGAGTGCAAGGACTAGTTTCTAGAGCACAAATCTTCACAATAGTTAATTAGTTCATTATAGTTGAAGCAGAGACATCAACTTCTACAAAGAAGACTCAGTATTACAACAGTTTGACTATGAAGTTTTCTCTTCTTTTGCCCCCTCAATATAAAAAAACCCCTTAAAACACCAACACTGTATTGCAAACAGGCAGTTTTATAGTAGGGAAAGAGACAGAAAAAGGCAAACCTGTGCAGGGCTGTGTGCAGGTTTAAACGAGTTACATAAAGCTGAGGAGATGGAAAGGAGAGAGGGAGCGAGATGTGCTGAAGGAAAAGTCTGATGAGACAACAAACAAACCCAGTGTGTGTGTGAGCAGCGTGACGAGGTTTACCTGGCAGGCATCTTGTCGGTGCTGTGCTAACTTCTCGTCCTCTCCCCCCAGTTCCCCACTGCTGATGAACACTTCAAGATCGTCCAGCAGACTGCCAAGTCGATCACAATTACCCTCCCATCGGGTCCACTCCTGAGGCAGGCCCAAACGTAAACCAGCTCATCAATTTCAACATTCGATTTGTCAGCACAAACATCCAGCACAAGACGTTTTCCGAGTGTTCCACGAGACAAAACTCACTCCTGTTTATGTATGAGTTCATATGGCCCTCAGCAAATGCACACTACAAACCTGGATCCTCCTTTGAGAAGTCACTTCCTGTTTCAGGGCCTGTTGTTGCAAAGCTTTGGCCCTGACTTCCAGCTGTACCCGCTCGGCCTCCTGACACCCGAGAGCTTCTGGCTCACGCTGGAACAGACGCTGCACGAAGGCCAACTGAGAGCTGAGGACCTGCAGGAGCTTCTGGATCACCAAGAGACCAGATTCGTGACAGAAGTGAGGAAAAGTAATTGCAAAGCAGGTCTGAGAAATAAAGAGAGAGATATGAAAAGAGACACTGAATGTGACTGATGCCTAAATGTCTTCATGTTGAGACAGGTGACCTCAGAGGGAGTTTATTTATCTGTGGTGACCGTCTAAGCAAAAGTAAAATCATTAGCGGTTTGAGGTTGTTTTAGGACTCGGCCTCCCTTTGAAAACCATCAAAGGGCTTCTACACACTCTCGGGGAAGTGTCTAGCTTAAATCTGGTCTTTGCCTGCCTGCTGGAGAACTTGTTGAAAGCACAGTGAGATACCTTGTGTCTGCAGAGGACCGCTTGAAGTTGGCTGCGGTTGTGAACCTGGCTCATCTGCCCTTCTGTTACGCACTCTTCGCCCAGATCCAGGAGGCGAGTTATCCCCTGAAGCAAGGACCGGGAAGCTTGCTGTAGCTTCGCTTTTTCCCCTGGACTCTCCCTCAGATGTCTGCCCAGCACACACTGCTGAGAGATGCAAGAAAAGCCCAAAATGACTTGATAACTAACTTTAGAAACACAGATCCTGCATCGCTCATTACTTTGATACCAGTCTGCCAATGGTCAGTTGAATCTATATTTCACTTATTCACTTATTGGATCATTTTGTTTTATCTTTCTCAGAGATAATCAAATGTTGTTCATTAACTATGGTGCCCACATTAGGTAAATATTTTTTTATTCTAATTGTCCTTCTCCATGTGTCATTAAAATCTTAGCAGTGGTGGTCTTTAAAGGTTTCTCTTCTGTTAGTAAATAGTTTTAGATGTATTTAGATGTATATGTAGATGTATTTACCAGGCACTTAATACCAGTGTGCATATATACTGGCAAACACACACACACACACACACACACACCTCTAAAGAGGGAGCATCCTTTATGTTGGAGAACATTTCATCTTGTCCCAGTTCAAACTCATCCAAAATGCACGGCGGGTTAGAGGAGAGCTCCTGTTTGACAAAAAATGTATCTGTTACTAATCACAACCCTTTTCTTAAATAACACTACCAATATATGAAAAAGATTCAGATTCAACTACAGTTTACTATGCTGATTGGTAGTCTAAAGCATGAATCATATTTCATGCTGAAGTGATTTCTCTCTGAATGTAAGTGGTACAGAGGTATCAAGTAGCATAAAATGAAAATACAAAGTACAAGTACGTCAAAATTGTAAGTCCAGTCAAAGTATGGTAGTAAAGTAAATGTAGTTTAGTTACTCTCTGCCACTTGTTCACACAATGCACATATTGACTATGGAGACTACTAGACATGGATTACATCCAAATAATGACATTAGAAGAATCTACAAGCATTGAGAAGCAGAATAATAAATTACATTCAAAGCCACAAAAGCCAAATGCCCATCCATAAAAGTTTTTCATTGCAATTGAAAAATGAGCACTTCATGGTGTGTGTGACAGTGGAGCATCTTTAACGGCTTTCTGAGCCACACAGTAAAATGTGTTTGGTTGATGGTAACACCAGAGGCTGTATTCCTGGAATATATATGGACCTCTATATACATGGAGTGGTACTTCAGACCTGATGTTGGTGTGTGATGTCCAGATGTTCAGTGATCCGATTGTGGGATGAGGTGCAGACCAGCTTGGCGGTGTGAAGACAGTCCTGAAGGGAGGTCAAACAGCGAAGAGCCTCTGGATCTTTCCTTGAAAAGTCAATTCTGGTCTCTGACTCCACTTTACTCAACAGCTCAGCAAGAGTCACCAGCTCCGTTGATACACACTATGTAGAAATTCCACCAGAAACACAGAAAAACAAAAACAGAAGAGCACTTTTAGAATGAATATCCACAAAAGCATAAAGAATAAAAAAAACTCTATTTTGTATGGTCAAAGAAGTGAGGAGAATTTTTTAATACAGTACATTTTTCATGCAGTTCCCTTGGTCATACTGTATTTGTGTACATCTGATGGTCACTTACCTCCTGCTGTAGCAGCCTCAGCTGGTTTTCTTCTTCACCTGCTCCGCCAGGAGTCAAGAGAAGGTCGGTCAGAGCGTCCAGACAGAGGAGGACCCTCCTCACAGCCGTGTACAACTCCTCATTTACACCTGGATGTGAACCGTCTGCAGAGCTCACCTGGGAAATAACAAAATGTATTGTGATCACTAATCTAAAGTTTGCCATAGTAAATAAACTTGGTCTTGGTCCCTACTTCACTGAAACTGGTGACTGAGGTTACAGAGGAATATGCCATTGCTGCATTAGTAACTATTGCTAAATGGATAAAGCATAAGTATTTAACAAATCATATCTTTGAAGAATGGTTTGTAGTTTGCTGTTTAAGTCAACTATAAGAAGATACATCCATGTACCTTTACATGTTTTCAGTTAATGAAAATGAAAAGACTTTGTTAAACCACAGACATCCAAGATAGTTGATCATTTATTAAATATTTAATTAAAAATACAGTATATTATTAAAAAGAGTCAACAATCTCGAGTCCTGTTGATTAGAAACACCACTGTACGTACTGTAAGTCTTAGCATGGTGATGGACTCTTGTGTCAGCTGGAGAACAGCAGAAACAGACCCGGTTGATACTGGCTCTCTTTTAGGAACCTAAACAAAAGCAGAAATTAGAGAGTTTAAGCTAAGTTTAGTTAAGTTTAAGTTTCACACTGAGTGAAGGAAAAGAGAAGGAACACATGGAGGGAAAAATTGGACAAGTTGTACGGAGTCAAAACTACTGTTGCACTCATTTCTTCTGTTGTTTAAAAATAAGGACCCCACCTCTGCTTCCTCTATAACAAAAAAATTAAGTTCATCCTTATCACTTACCAGCAGGCACACAGACTAATTCCAACCAATTACATTGTACATTTTTCCAGGTTTTAAATATTGGTTCCTCTCATTATTTTATGTAAAACTATGTAAGACCTTTGTTTACATTTTTTAGTAGAAATAGTGTCACCTTCTCCTCTTTTGCCACAAAGGTTTAGTCCACTGTTACCCAGGAAACACATCTGATGGTGGAATTGGCAGCCTAGCATGCACTTCTATTTATTGTGGACCAGTCTCAGTTCTTATCTGCATCATGTCTTTTTCAACACACAACTTTTAAAAAAACCTGAATCAATAAACATCCCAACTGTTTGTTTTTTCTCTGTTTTCTCACCTTTTCGTGGGTCCCTCCCTCCTCTGAGCTGATCAGGGTTTGATGTTCCTCCTGGACTTTTTTCAAAGTGGTCAGTTTTTGAGAGATCTGGGTATAAAGCTGACTCCACCTTAGCTTCTCCTCGTCATCTTCTTCACGCCCAGCCAAGCTAAGGACCAAAGGGAACATCTGCATGAGTCTTCGCTCTGTTACGTGCACGTGATTCAGTCATCATATGATGTGGCACTCTGTCTTTTACCTGATCGGCACTTCAGACGATTCCTGTGCTTGTTTGGATTTTTCCACCAAACCACTGTGATCTATGCTGACTTCACTTTGCTCCTTCGACACATTAGGAGTATCCTGGACATTGAGGAGGAATGAGGGAAAACTCAGTTTCTGTTGCATATTGTTTCAACATTACACCACAAGAAACACCACATTCAATTTTTTAAAATCAATTTAAAACTGAACATGTTAACAAACAAGCTTTCATGATTCTTTTCAGCTGATTGCTGGATGCTACTCTTAATAATCTACACTTTAGAAGTTGAAAATGTGTTAGAAGTTGGACATTTGTTTCTTCACTTACCAGACTGTGATGTAGAGCTGTGGACAAAGACAGGGTTGTGTTTGCCTCATCTATAAGCCCATCTGATGCTCTCCTGGCAGTGAATGGGGTTGTGGGTCTCTCAGGAACCAGTCTTGTGTCCTCCATTGCAGCTGCTGCCTGAAGGGACTTCGTATGAGGGTCAGTGAGTGGTTCATGCTTTGTTGATCCGTGCTGGTCCGGTGTCGCAGCAGCAGGTATCACACTTTCAGCTGCTGCGATGAGAGACTGAGTCGGCTCAGTTTCAGCACCAAATCCTTTGCAAACATCAGCTTTGGAATCCATTGTTATTAATCCAGAGTCAGCTCTTTCTGTTCCACACTCTTTTGTATCAAGCTCCGGCTTCGGAGAGCAGATAAAATCGGCAGATAAAATCCCAGTTTCAGAACATTTTGAGCTCGTCTCCACTTCAGAGGACGACTGACCGTCTGAACTCTCTGGCACCTGAAAGGCAATAAAGACCAATTCTAGTAATTTTTTACGGAACATTTAGAAGGAAGTGATCAATCTCTGTAACAGTGAGTGAGTAAACACACAGATGGACACAGAACACATTACAATCTGTAAAGTATAATCTGAATTAGATATTAACATTTCAATTTAATCTCAACAGGTGTTTACTTTAACACTGAAGAAATTAATATGCTGTTAAGACTTATACTATAAATATAGCAAACAACTGAGGATTCAAGACAAATTTGCCAAATGTCTAAAGTGAATGTCTGACATGGAAAACATAACTAACCTTAACGTCTGATAGTGACTTAATTTCAGCAACATCCACAGTTTGCACATCTGAAGTGTTGAGCGTCTCCTCTGGGTCCTAATACATGAACCGTATAAATATACAAATGCAGACAGAATCCACACACATGCACACACACAAATGCCAGTCTGTGTGTGTGTGTGTGTGTGTGTGTGTGTGTGTGTGTGTGTGCGTGACAGGACAGGTTTCTGAGGAGCCACATATTTGAAGCAGCTGTTTCTGACAGTGCCAGAGAAGATTAATCAAGTGAGAGGAGTACCTGCCCGACACAGATTCACATGAGCATGCAAAGATCAGCTAAAATTCTCCACAGCACAGAAAAAAGAAGTAAAAGTGCAAATATAGATAAAAGAGGTAAACTACAATATAGAGCCCAATCTGAGTTTCAACCCAAAATGTAGCTGAACTGACATAATTCCTTGCAAAGTCTTTGTAAGGATTTATGTGATGTTTAATGGTAAGTTTTAATCAGAGACATTTTACATGGCTGGAATGAAACCCAGAATGAAAAAGGTGCCCAGAAAGATGCTTTCCCATAATTATTTTTCAGATTTACCTCTGGAATACTGCATGTTAGTGTGTCAGAGGATGACGAGTGGTAACTCTCGTCTTCCTCCGCCTCCTCCTCCTCTGAATTAGACACCTCAAAAGCCTCCTGCTTTTAGTGATAAAGATGAATGAAATGATCAAAACTGTGATTTTACAGGAAAATGTAAAAACTGATTATCTTTAAATTGACTTCCTGTTCCTCATTTATCTTGAATGTAACTTTTCTATAACATAATGTTCGAGCAATATCTGTGAAGTGTTTCTTTTCAGGATGCATACAGTACCACCAGCACTCCATTCGCAGTCATCCCCTCACTGTTGCTTCATCAGCTTCATCATCTTATCATTTGATATTGAATCTTTTCGAAGTAATTTCTACAGCTTAAAACTATACTGGATAATGAGGAAAGGGGTGCACTAATGGGGTCTAATGGAGGAATGCGAGTTTATTTAGTAAACGTGTATTTTATTTTGAAGGATTGATTAATTTTTTTTGGGGGGGGGGGGGCAACATAAAAAATTACTCATCTTCCTACCCCCGAAACAACACATTTTTTGTAACTGGTGTGTACAGTCTTGAAGAAGTCTGAATATGATTCTAGGCTAAATTATTCTGATCATGCAAAACATACAATATGCAGTTTGCTGGTCACTGGGTGTGTATAGTTGGACAATCCCCCCCAAAAAGTAAAAATCAGTCTTTGATTTTGATAGAGCCTGCCTCGCAGCCTAGTAGGAAGGATGTTTTAGGGTGATGCATTTTGGAGACAGGACTACACGGGGCAGGTTCAACCAATTTCAGATAACAGAGGGGAAAAAATTAGAATAATTTACAGTCATCAAGCCTGACGTAATTGAAGAATTCACCAATTTCACTTGACATTTCTTATTCAAAACAGACATTTCAAACTTTGGCAAAAACAGTGTGAATGGTTGACTTGGTGACTGTCACTTTTACTTTCAACAGTTTCACAACAACACAAAATAGTTAGAGGACGTGTTGGATTGGTTTAGGATAATTCAAACTCTAGAATTCGAACATCATATAGCGTTATTGTGTTAGCTGCGTATAGACTGCACAACATTATGATTGTGATTATTATTACCTGGACTAAGTGTCTTTGTGGGGATCTGCCCAGTGGCTCCATTTCTTCAGAGACTGTGGTGACGCCAAGATCCTCCTCTCTAATCTTGTTCTGTGTTCGTCAAAGAGACACGAGAAGCAGACAGAAAAAGAAAGAGAACGTGAAAAATAACCTGTGCTGATGAAAAACATATTCAAAGCTGTACTGCAGAATATTGTACTACTGTGATGTGAAAAACACTGGTTCCACTAAAAAAGATGCAGTTCATGACAACCTACAGTACAACCACGAGTGTGGTTTATCAAGAAACACAACACAAGGATAAAAACTTTGTTTAAATTTTCTGTTGCTAAAAAGATTCATCCTTGATTATTCTGTTCATTTCCCTGTTCAATGTGAAGGTATATACGAGCCATATAAGTTATAGAAGGACTCGTGAAACTTTCTACTCTTCTACAGTAACACACTGAAACAAGTATTTCTCTCTGTGCAGTGGCATTTAGTCGTCTTGCTGTACCTCCAGCAGCGTGG
Source organism: Amniataba percoides (assembly GCA_037176925.1). Lineage (NCBI taxonomy): Eukaryota > Metazoa > Chordata > Actinopteri > Centrarchiformes > Terapontidae > Amniataba > Amniataba percoides. The sequence goes on along the minus strand of JBAJHX010000031.1, from coordinate 5,105,152 downwards.
CTTGTTGTTTGGTGAGTTGTTCCAGCTCCTCCAGCGGCTGAAGGAGCAGCTTGGCCCTGGAGACCACCACCAGGCTCTCCTCTGCTCCCTCAGGCAGGTGAAGCTCTCCTTTGCATCTCTCCATCTCCTCCAGAGTCCGCTGCATCGACTGCACATTGGCCAGGATCACCTTCACGTTGACACGGAGAAAAATGGTTACTGTCATTTTTACATTTTTGAGTTCTGAAGACAAAAATAAGATTTATGCACCAGTTGGGTGTCATTTTAAAATATTTACTGTATTAAGATATCAGACACATTGATGTTAAAAGGAGGGCAAAGACATGAATGGCAAAGACATTTTTAGTGTACAGTGTTGGTTCCTACAATTTTCAACTATTCTCACAGCATGACCAGGACTAAGTTTTGTTTAGTTAATGTTGAATTTAACAGTGTCATATCATGACTTTATTTTAGTTGATAAAGAGAAAGAAAAGAATAAATAGGATGTGGAAATAAGAATCATAAATGAACGCTATTACCTGTCGGTTGTTCAGATGCTCCATCAGAGTTATGTTGGAGTTGTCCATGGAGGACAAAATCGCTCTGATCTTCGGGATATTCTTCTCCATGGTCTTCAGCTCTGCTTCTATTGCCTCCACCACCTGATATGGAGACACATAATCAAGAGAGCGGCACATCCTTACAGACAAGAACATACCTGCCCATTAAAGAGTATTCTTGATCAAAGGCAAAGCATTTTCAACACTCTGCTGATTGCATTCCTCTTGATTTGAAACAATATCAAACATATCAAATTGGATCCTCCACCATACATGCCACATGGCCACACTGCAGAAGAACATCTAATCCTCTGACACAGTTTCAGATTCAGCTATTCGGCCCAAATGGACCCTGTTGAATTGAATGTTGAAGCTGCTGAATCTCATTCTGGCATTTGTTAAATTCCTCTTTTTGAAAGTCTCACCTCAACAGCCTGCAGCAGCTGCTCCAGCGGCTCCAGGATCCTGTGCTGCATTTTTTGGACTTGTTGGTCTTTTTTGTCCAGGTTCTTCTCGTGGGTGCTGACGTCACACACAGAGGAGATCTCATCCAGGACTGGCCTGAAGTCATGCAGGGCGTGTCTGATCCTCTCTGAGTCGTCCAGGACAAGCTGTAGTTCAGGAATCAACATTCAGTTCATCTTTAACATGAAATATGTGTAAATGCTAAATATATATCTTCTATCAAAACAAACGCACAAAGCAGACAGATATTTTGGAATACATAATAATAATAAATACATGACCAAACACCTAAAGAGAAAACATAATTAAAACATAAAAGATTGTGAAATGAGTTGTCATGGGCCTTCAGATGCTTGAGTAGCTTGTTTGTGTGTTTCTTTGCTTTACGTGGTATCACTGACCTGCAGGGAGTTTGCATGATTCTGGAGACTTCTGGCTGTTGTAAAAGAACAGGGAGCACTGAGCCACGACTGGGCCTCGTCTACCCAGCAGGTGGCACCGTACACAATGTCTTCAAACTCCTGGAGACAGGCGGGGATCTGACAACGGAGAACAGAAAATGTAGGATTCAGAACATTTTATATGTGGATTTTTAGAAGCTTCCTCCCACGCTGATGTACATGTGATGCAGAGCATTTTTGAGACACACAAATGAGTCAAAGCATTGTTTCCTGACCTTGCTGAGAAAGGCGGTGCGCTGCTCGGCCATCTGCGCCGCGTTCTGGTAGAGCTGCAGTGGTCGGGTGAGTTGGTCCATGAGCAGGTGGGCTTGATCTGGATGCTCCTCCACAAGATCCTGCACCTCGCTTTCCAGGAGCATCAAGCGGCTGTGCCAAGTGTCCAGCTCATCCCACACGTGCTGCACGACAAATAATGTACAGAATGTGGGACTTTGAAGTGACAGTGTAATCCTTGTTTGTCCTCAGCTCTTAGAAAACAGCTATGCAGACATGCTTAAGTTATGTATTCATTTTTACTGGAAAGTAATCATTTACATGCTCATAATCAACATTTTGGTTTCTGGTCAGTTAGCCACCCTTCATATCTACATTTAGTCTTCATAGACTTGCACAATAACTAACAGAAGCATAACTACCAGAAGCTGCAACTGGAGACTTTTCTTTCAAACTCAGCTGTACCAACAGTGCATTCAAAAGAGATTTAAATAGACTATGTCAGTATTTTATATAAATAAAGTTTGAAACAAACTTACAAGATATTCATAATAATATGGAAACATGTTCAAGCTTATATGCCCATCAGCAGGTTTGTGTAACATGCACACATAGACACACAAACACACAAAGAAATATACACACCTTGAGTGCAGTTTGAGCCTCATTGACTGTTGGACTCCTTTGCTCCAGTAACCCTTTTATGTTCTCCAGCCCAGAACCCAACTCCACCACCTGATCAGCCAGCTTTCGAACTGGGCTGCCCTCCATGAGCTGTAAATTGGCCACACACGTTTAGAAAAAAACACAGAAGAGATTTGTGTTTGTGTGACAAAGGACGGATTTAGTCCTGTTGCCGGTTACCTTCTCTTCCTCTCTTTGCAGAGACAGCTGAACTTCTTGTAACCTTGCGCTGATATCAGCTGGTATGTCAGTGTAACGACTCTCCACACGGTCCATGATGCAGTTTAGTTTGGCCCTCTGGGAGGACAGATCCTTTCTGAGCTCCTGTCAGTGTGGAAATGAATGAGAAAAGACTTTGGAAGGAAAAGAAATATGAAGGACAGAGAGACTGCAAGATGGGGTCAAAAGTTTAGCTCTAACCCCCCTAATCTCCCTTCTTGCCAAATTAGTTTAACTTATTTTCCAGTTAAAAGCTGACAGTAAGCTCACAGCAACTTAAGTATTCTCTGTCCTTAAAAAAGAAACATTACTGGCAGTAAATGTTTTACTGTACCGCTGATTTTACTTTAACTGACGTCAACTTAGAAAAAACACTTTCAAGTCTTTAATCTAATCATTTAAGCGACATGAGGTCTGTGGCTGTAACAAAATGACACAATAAAACACAATTTAAACTCCTGAGCGGTGCTCTGAAGGTTGAAGAGATTCTTTGATTGAAAAAAAAAGTTATTTAAACATCACATAAATTTATATTTTATTCTAACCTAAAACGTCATCATTTCATCATCATTTAACAAGTTAAATACAGTAAATGACATGTTGTGTTTTGTCCAATGTCATAAAGTCATTTCTTATAAAGCATAAGACAAGAGTCTCACCTGTTGTTTGCATGGATTCGAACAGGCTTCCAGCAAAGGAAGAATAGCGAGCACTTGTTGCTCAACCTCTCCTATCTCGTGTTGGATTTGTTGTCTCTCTTTCTCCTCTGCTTGTGCTACAGCTACCACCTGTAGGTTTCTCTCTTTCAAGCTGTGGAGAACAGTATCTTTTAGGCATCTCTGACTTCAAAAAGTGATGACTTTGCACATGTATGTTAAACAAATCCCACCTCCTGACATTCTCTTGGATCTTCACCAGTGTTTTGCCAATAGGTCCGGGACTGATGGGATTCTGGGACCCAGATAAGCTCAAGGCGTGCTCCAGTCGATGCTCCAGAGAGGCTAAGGCCTGCTGCTCCTGGTCCAGCCCAGCTTGGTGCATCTCAGCCTGAATCAGAAGCTCCTGGGGTTCCTTATGAGTGAAGGTCATGGTGTAGGAGTCGGGAACATCAGCCTGAAGACTGGCCAAAAAGCTGCAACACTGCTCCATCTAAAGAGGATTGAATTTAAAATTTAATATGACTTTTCATTGTAATAACTGTTTCAGAAAGCCCTTAACATCTCTTCATGCAGACACTCTAAAGAGAAACACAAATTTTTCAGTTCTGTAACCTTAAACACATTCGGCAGCCATAAAATAAAATAACAGAGAAAAATATACTGAGAAATTTAATATATGTTTTAAGTTACTGTCCATCAGGAGAGTTAAATGCAAACGCTGTGAAAGGATTTGTTTGTAACTCACACTTGATGTGATGTCCTTCCATTCCTCTGCTCTCTGTTCTGTGTGTGCCACCAGGAGGCCAATACCACGTCGTAATGATACCCAACGTCTCCACAACGCACCCAGCTCACCGTCCTTTCCAACCCCACAGCCCTGCATTGGACACCCGGCTCTCAGTTCTTCCGTCTTTCCAGCGAGGCTGCGAAGATCCTCCATCAGAAGCTTGATGACGAGTTCAATTAAAGTAACATATGTCAGTCAAAATGTCCAGTGCATTCCTGGGATAATTTCACAGGTACGTGCAGTACAAACAGGAAAAAACAAGACTAGAAATAGACTAGCGTCTACAGCCATGCTAGCAGCTCTGTAAGGCTTTGTAGGCTCCTTTGAATAGTTCAGCTCTGAGAATGCTAACATGCTGATGTTGGGCAAGTATCATTTTTACCATTTTCACCATTTGCTAATTACCACAAAACACAAAGAACAAGGGAAGCTGATGAAAATGTCTTACCTTAGCTCTTTTTTGTTGGGCGACACATTTATCATATGATGTCACTTGTTCTGCTGCACATTCTGAAAGCTTGGCTTCAAGCCCTGAAAGACGCTGACGTATGTCTTCATGACACTTCCTGTGGCTTTGTTGTGTTATTTCACACCTGTGAGAAATTTGGCTTTGAGTTAGAAATTATGAACAGACACAGAAATAATTACAACAAAACAAGACAGTCAGGTAAGAACAGTCAGTACCTCTGTAAGGACTCCAGTCTCAGCTGGGCCTGGGCCTCTAGTAAGGCTCTACCCACCAACAACTGACTGAGGATGCTGATGTGGAGCTGCTCCATCTTTGGACGGGACAGGCAGGGCTGCTGAGGCACCAGTTCCACAAGGTGATGGATATGTGCCTGAAATCCATCTTCAAGAACTTCTAGAGCCTGCCGAGTCTGTCTTTGTTCCTCTGTGCAGTCCACGAACCCTCCAGGAGCTGATAAGAAGGTGGCTTCAGCATTGTGAAGGAAACTTAATGCTCCCTGAGCAGCCCACTGGTAATCCTTCAAGGACTCTCTGGCCTGGGATAAACTTCCCTGTTGGAGACATGTTACAAGAACATAGTTTAAAGAAACACCACACTAAAATCTGAAATTTAACACGTCTCAAATATAGACTAGACTGACCATGAAAATGCAAGCTCACCATTCGGAAATGCCACTCCTGCATGGTTGCATCCCTGAGAGAGTAAAGTTCCTTGTAGATCTTCAGGTTAATTTTTTCTCTCCGCCCGAGACCTTCCAGCACCCTCATCCCAGACTCCATATTTCTCCAAATGACCCAACACCTACGTAGTGCAATATCAATGACGTTTTCATCGGGATTCATAGGAAGCGCTCCTTCCAGCTCCACCCTTGTTTTTTGAAAAAACTCCATTAAGGCAGGAAGCTCAGAGGAAAAACGCAGACCTAGCAGAAGCTTGGCCTCGAGGCTTTTGATACAATCTGTGACAGAATGCTCCCAGGAGACCAAAGTTTCCACAGTGCTCTGAATTCTCTGCCTCTCTGAATTAAGCTCAGATGGGTAAAATTCCTGAGCGATGGCCTCCAATTGGTCTGCTGCTTCCTGACACTGCGTCTTCACCAAAGGAAGTTCAACCAAGAGTGTTTGGCATAGTCTGAACCTCTCACCTAGACTGATTGTTTTATCTTTGCTACGCTGGATTTGTTCTTTGGAAATGTCCCTGGATTCCTCCATTTGTCTCCTCAGGTGCAGATACTTGTCTTGTTCAAAGACATGAACACTAAGAGCTTTGCTCAGGTCTTGCAGTTCCCCAACGGTGCATAGCAGAGAGCGTCGCTTGGCCTCCTGGCAGTGTCGAAGCTCTTGCACTTGACACTGGTGCTCCATTAGCATGTGCTTCAACTGCACAATTGTTGAAAGCGATTTCTGTGTTAAAGGGAACTTTTGCTGCTGCAAATCAGTGGAAATTTGCTGTAAACTAGCCTGAATGGTTGACAGCTCCTCATCTGAAGAGGTCTGCTCATGAATCAGTTCCTCTAATTCCCAGCTGGTCGCTTTCTCGTGAGCAAGCAATCCATCTAATTCTGTCCAAAGGCCTGACAGTCTGTTGACAAGGTAGCGGCTCTCCCCTGGACTCAACCCCACAGATATTTCCCTGCAACTGTCTTCCATTGCCTCCACCTGCTTTAGTTGGCTCTCTATCTCCAGTGTGGCTAATTTGTGACTTTTTAGCTTGCTCACCAGTTTTCTGATGTCAGCTTTTGAAACATTGTCAACGTGGGCGCAGGGGTCTCTTTTAGCATGCATTTCTGCCAGCCAGACATCCATGCTAGCCAGCTGACAAAGCAGTTTCTCCCTCTCCTGCAGATTTTTCCTCATGGTGTCCAGAACATGATCCAAGCTGTCAGCAATGGCCCCATAGAGGTCTTCTGTCGTCCTGATTACTTGGTCACTTTCCTCTTTTTCCATACCAGAGGCTATCCCTTTCATATGCTCAACTTCCACTTGCATCTGGGACCTTCTGTACCAAATATCTGTCTGAAATTTCTTCATCTCAACAATCTGAATACGAGCCTCCTCAGGGAAAAGAGCTAACTTTTTCCCAATAGAGATGTGGTTTTCTGCCTGCTTGGCCCACATGATCAAGTCTTGTAATTGTTTGTTAATTTTAGCTGACGAAATGCTGGCAAAGCTGCACGCAGATGAGTCAAGCTTGCTCTTGGTGACCTTTAGCAAGGACCCCAATTGCTGAAGATTACGTTTGATCTCCTCCTTCTCTTTCTGACCCAGAGAGAAATGGACAAGAGCATCTGACTGGGACTGTAAGTGCTGATAAATCTGGCTGTACAGTTTTAGGTCTGTGGTCAGACAAACAACTTCTAAGTCACTTTTGCTGTCATGGCTCTGAGGGATTGATGTCTGCAGAGCTTCGAGCTTGGCTTTAAGCTGTTCAGCCTCTTTTATTAGAAGAGAGGACTGAGAGGCGGAGCTTGAGGCGTGCTGCAGAACTCTTTTGATACTTCCTTCTAAAAGCCTCCATTCCTCCTGGACGTCTCCAAGCTGGGCAAGCAGAGCACCTGAACTCTCAGCGTCGCTCAGGTGGCCTGACAGCTGGCTACTTAACTGGAGGAGTTTTTCCATCATGTCTTTTTTCTGGACCATGGTTCGCAGCAGGGCTTGGAGTTTGTCAGCTTGAAGGGCACTGCTTCCCAAAGCATTTCTGGAAACACCCGCAGCAAAAGAGCGTGAACGCACTGTGGATTAGGTACTCCAACAAATACTGTTAAGTTGTAATTATTCTATCCAAATCAAAGGAGTACTCACAAGCTCATTTTGTCCTTCTCAGCAGCGAGAACCTCCAGGAAAGCTCTGGTGATCTTCATCTGTTTGTGGTACTGTTTGACCTGATCCAGCTGAGCTGCTTTGACTTGCACTGTGGCAGACGCATCCAGCAGTGCAGCACTGCACTGAGCTTCAACTCTTTTCAGAGCATCTGGGTCACAAATTCTGGCAGCACTCAGGTTTTTCATAGAAACCACTTGCTCCTGCACAGAACGCCTGTAGTCCTGCAGTACACAGAAAAGACATCAGATAAAAAGATTAGACACTTTTGTACAAATATGTGTATACTTCAAGTCATTTGTAAAGAGAAATTTGAACTCTTGCAAAAGGTGTTGCAAAGCACATTTGTTGTAACAATGGAAAAGTGTTAAATAGTACAAACTTCTGCATCCTGCAGTTGTTTGGACATTGCGTTGACGTCGAGCTGTGCCAGTTGGTAGCGGCATGCCAGAACCTTTTGTATTGTTCGTACTAATCGAATCTCTGCTTCACCGGGAGAGGACTGCAGGTACCAGTTCAAATCAGTGTGTGGTGTCCGCTACAACAAGCAAAATAAGAATAGTGGTTAAATTCTATATGAAAGAAAACAAAGCATAAAATGTAAAAGGTTAGAAAATTGTGAAATAATGAAATAATATTCTTCATATAGCTTGTCTAACCAACAGCCCAACACTTATAGATTATTAATTTAATGTCATGTAAAAACAAAGACAAAACAGTATTTTGGTGTATATTTTTTTAGTTTTTCATTTTCAAGGTTAAATGTGTTTACATGATAAACAGTCACACTCAAAGATCAGAAAAAGAATCAAACTGCAGGAGTTCAAGTCACAGAGTGTTCTGTGAGTAATCAGACCCACTAATGGCCGTACAGGAAATCATTGTATCGCATCGATCTTTCCTGTAGACCTTCCTGCCAGCAGCATCATGGGAATACACAAAAAACATCAATCACAACACTTGAAGAACTCTTATCTGTTCGCTGTTTAAAGCAATTATAACTGCCTTAAACCTCCTGCCCATACTGGGCATTTGAAGCTGTGCAGTTATATTTAAAATAAAAGATCTCAAATATTTAAAGGATTACTTTGATTTCTAAGTCTATAGAATTTGTTTGGAAGGTTTTTCTTAATTCTGTCAGTTTTGAATTGCATGTATGCACGTTAAAGTTCAGGCTTTTACAAATCAGTTTATAAACTCACAGCAACATGTGTCGCATCTAACTCAGAAAGAGGTGGAGAAAGCTGTTTTATCTCATTAAAATGACTCAGTACTCACATTTATTATGTTGCTTTTTTCCACAAAGCCCTGGATGTCAGACAAAATATCCTGCATGGTGGACCTGTGTTTGTGGGGCTCTGATGATCCACCTGCCGTCTCCCCGGCCTGCAGATCAGCCGCCAAACCCGGCTCTGTCCTCTCAGGCTCCATGTCTTCCTCGATCTGAGGCTAAGCACACAGAGAACAGGGGTGGTGTCACATTTTGGCCTCCTTCTTCTCTGTGTTTGTCCACAGATAATAACATAGCTTCCTGTCGTTTCTCTGCTCTGCAGCAGTAAATATTACCATGTTGACGGTGGCCCGGCGAGTCAGTACAGTTTAACACAGGAATGTGCCTGAGTAGGGAGCAGTCTGCCCCGAGGGAGAAGGTCTCAATCTATTCATCTACAAAGGGCTTGCTCCCTTGCTTCTTTAAAGGAATAACTGATCTGTCATAACTTGGTTAGACAGGGCGAACACCAAAACTTGACACGAGGGGTGCAGGGTTACTAGATCACAAACAGGGGAGGTAACTTTGAAATGTTTTGTCACGACCAAGGAAGAGCGTAGTGCAGGCAGAGCCGGAAACACACCTGAAAACATTAAGCAGCTTTCTGATACGCTCCGTGGAAAAACAGTACAGAGGAGAAGATATTGTACTGTTTTATGTTAGTCTGACTATCAAATATTTCTTTTTAAGTAGTGTCAACTTTTAGGCGCTATGACCAATGTAACTTTCTTATGAGGGTTAATGCACTTTAAACAACAGACTGAAAGAAGCATTCCTTACAAAGGTTTTGAAGTAAAATTGAAATAAAAAACATCAGAGCTGTTAATTATTCACACTATTTGTCGACAACCCCAGTGCAGACATTTTTATCAATAATTAGCACGAGCCTAATTAATGGTAATATTTTGGCATTTGGGAGGAACGATTTAGGACACTTGATCTTTGGAAGCAAGTGTCAGCTGTTTACAGTGAGAAGACACACTGTTATTACCCACAAAAATAACAGGTTGCCAAAGACAGAAATTCCTCAAAAAACATGGTATTTTTCAGCACTGTGGCTTGTACTTGTACTATTGAAAGACTGAACTCTAGAAAAAGCATTGTGGCAAATTTACTTTGTTACATTACAGGCAGTAGAAACAGCAACAGCATTAAAGTTTGGTTTTAAGACATTCTTATCATTTAAATGCCAAAGAAAAGGCCTAAGGTGAGGTGCTTATACTTGATCCATTATATAGATTTTAGCAAAAGCTTACCCTCCTATAGATCCATATTTCTGTCTCAACAACTTTATTTATCTTTTGGATATGCAGTTTGTAATTCAGTCTGTGCAGTGAAGGAGACCAAATGTAACACAGATTTTATCTATGCTTCTTTAGAGAAATCTTTTTTTTTCCACAGAAGAAACAATTTTCCACAGAACGAGTGAATGCCAAAACTGCACTACTGGACTTTGGCAAATGTTACGACATTCAAATAATAAATGGTGGGAGGAATAAATATACTGAAGGCAAATACGTTTCAAGCTAAATTTAGGGTTAAATTTAGGGTAAAGTAACACTTGCAAAATGTCAGAACTGTCTAAGACTCACTGAACACACATCCTTTCTAACATGAAGGTGAAATAAGGAAATAAGAAAGGTTTGCAAAATGTCAAAGAAGACCCTGTTTGGTAAGTGTACTTTAGGAAAGGAAGGACTGTAGATGAGCTGGGACATCCAGGTCTCCCAGCATGATAAACCTTTGTTCAAATGTATCCAGCAATTAAAGTTAAGTTTAAATAACTTTTAGGACTTTAACAAATAACTAATTATCACAAAAGCTGGAAAGAAGCCATCGGCAATACTCTGTCTGTATTATGTTATATATCAGGATCTTTCATGGGATAGCTTGGTGGCCTAAAGGTCAAAGTTCCCATTTAAATCCAGATATAACTTTTGCTGCACATCTCCCTGTCTTTCTCTCTGCTTTAATAATGATCACTATCCAAACATGCACAGTATGATTAAGAAAATCAGTTTTTATACTTAGTATACTAGTCTCTGGTTGTCTTTGTATTTTACTGGGGAATTTAACCTTTATAGGTCTTATAAAATCAATCGAACAGAACAAGTGAAAAAAACATTTAGTCTTCTAGTAAAGCTAAATTCTGAGAAAGTAGGGTGATTCAGGAGAGAAAAGTTAAAAAATCCACTGCATAAACTTTTGATATGACATGTACCTGTCCCTGTGTCACCTCTGTGTCCTCCAACGATGCGGATACTTTCCACTCACTTTCTTCAATTAGCGGTGTAGCTTTGACTCGTCTTTTTGGCATTTCTGGAAGTTTGGCCTTCGGGTGTTCAAGGACACTCGCCTCTCGTCCCTCAGTCGCCTCCGACTGTCCTGTGCTTGTGCTCTGTGCAGTGTCAGCAGCAGTCGGCTGTTTGACACCAGCAGGTGTTTGTGTTTCAGTTAAGGCATCTTCCTCCACAGTGCACAAGACTGGCCTCATTGTTTGAAGTTCAGCTTGACAGAAATCTGTCATCTCCTCTTGTTTGACTTTCGGAGACACTGTTTCTGCTGCATGCGCACCAGTGAGCTGACACTCAGCAACACTGCCACATGAGTCTGAGGAATTTAGCACTTCATTGTGCATTAATTCATGGGTTTCTGAGTTTCCTTTGCATGATAGTTTGGCACTTGTAGATTTTACGTCCTCTAGCTGTGTACTTACTGACGCCGAGGGGTTTTCTGGCAGTGTGTCCTGAGAGGAGTTTAACACAGTCTTTGAAGAATGGACTTTCACATGGGTTTCGTCCGATTCAGGACTGATTAATGGTGTACAGAGTCCAGATTTCTTCTCAGGAGATCTTACACTTGAAATGTCTGTAAACTTTGCATCGCAGAGTTCTGCCCCCTGAGAACATTTAAGTACATTTGGACTGCTGCCTCCAACATTTTCCCTTTTCTGCAAGTCCTGTGGCTGGAACTCAGGCAGCTCTATGTCCAACACTTCATTTGAACTCATGCCACCATCTTCACAGCATTTCTGTGCTGCTGGATTAAGGCTTTTCGTGTCTGTTTCACCTGATTCAGGACTGATTATTGTTTTTAAAAATCCAGACTTCTTTTCAGGAAATCCTACACAGGAAACATGAGTGAGCTCTGCATCACAAAGCTCTGCTCTCTGAGACCATCTGAATGCTTCGGGACCAACATTTTCATTGTCCTGCATGTACTGTGACTCTATGTCCAACACTATAGAAACTACTTTCTTTGGGGTGACATTGATGTCTTTACATTGTGTCTCTTGTTCTTGAACATCTGTAAAAGGCTTAGATGTGTTTGATTGTGCTGCTAGATGCTCAGACACATTTACAGGTGTAGGAGTGGGGGACTTGTCTGGCTTTGTCGCTTGGGATACAACTTGGGATGTGACACAAAGTGCTGAATTGACTTCTTTGGTACTGACTAAGTCCTGGGTTGATGTAGTTCCTTCCTGCACTGGCTCAGAGTTCTCTCGCTGAGCTATTAAACCCTTGTTAAGAGACGTTAAAGGCTCTGAGTTATTACCAGACAATGTCCTGTTTAAAGGATTGGTATCAGTGTTTAGAGTGCAAGTATCATCATTTGGCTTGAGATGAGTTTTCAGGTTTATTTTTAGTGGAGCTGATGTTAACTGCTGTGATTCCAGTAGGGCTTCTGATTTCAAACCATGTGGGATTTCTGCACATGAGATTTGATCAGGTACAAAGGCACTTTCTTTTGCTGTTTTCAAAGGGCTTTTGGTTTTGATGTTATCATTTTGATCACTTTCAGAGTTTGTCCTGTTGTCTGTTGCAGTAAAGGAAGGCAAGGCTGACTGTGGAGCATCAATTTCACTTCTGAAAGGTTCTTCAACTCTGCTGAACAAACATTGGTCCAGTTTCTCTTCACGACCTCGACTGACTTGTGAAACCTATTCAATTGAATAAAAATATTAGTCTTATATTAACCAAAATCCTTATATCATCTTGGTTATTACTTGAATAGTGCAGCTTTGTGAATCAAGAGGAACTCACCAGGCATTTTGATAAGCTTTCAAGTGCAGGTGTGCTTTCAGTGAGAGCATCTGTCGCACTTTTCTCCAGTGTCTTTGTCACTTCTGTTCCCAAACAATTTAGAAGAAAGTCTCGCTCTGAGAGGAATCCACGAAGAGCTTGCTGAAGACACAAACCCTCATCCAGAGCTGCCTGTGAGCACACACACAGAAATGTGAACTCAATAAAAGACCTTTTCATGGGTAAACTACATTTTTCAAAGAGAGACCATAAGCCCAGGTTTTCTATTTTCCTGACACCGATATCTATTTAGCCCCTCTTTGTGGTATGTCGGTGCCCTAAAACACTACAGCCATGACTTTGGCTCTGTGAAGCTGCAACTGCACATTACAGCTTTGAGCCAAACACAACATCTGTAAATTTACATGCTCACACTGACGATATCAACATGCTGATTATTTATGTCTGAAGATGACCATTGTTTGTCGTCTTATTTTAGCTCAGATTAGCTCAGATCAGACTAATTAGCACAAACCATGTAGAGCAGTAGAAGTAGTAAGTAGCAGTTGAGGGCGACGTGACGTCATTAGTTCTGCAAGTATCGTAAACCAAAGAATTTGAAAAATGACAATTTTGCCACTGGCGCTAGCTGAAAATGAACAGACTAAAACCTGTCAAATAACCGTTGAGACATTTCATTCAAAGCAACAAACATCAGCCTCATGTACTGGCAATAAATCCAGCAGTTATTTAGTTATTTAAGTCAAACTGCTGAAGTCATGAATCCTTCAAGAATGAATCCAAAATCATCTAGTTCATACAATCTTTAGATAAACAAGCTGAAAAGGTACATTTTATCATTAATAAATGGTTATGTCTATGAAACACATAGACATAACCACGGTATAATCAGTATAATTCCACTATATAGACAAAAGGTAAACAAAGACCATAACTAAGAAGATGGCACAACAGGCGTGGTGTGACTTTTCAGAGGTTTTGTGGCAGTGGCAGATGGGAAAGCTGAGTCACAACAGGTTTACCATCTTTAGTAATGTCAGCTTGTGACAAAAAACTGGCCACATCCAGGACCATTCATTATAGCACAAAGAGGAGGGAGAGATGGCATACTCTTTAAGAGAGTAGTGGAAGTGTGGCATTTGAGGAACACTGTAAAAGTAAAGACCTGCTGAGTAGAAAAATCATGGGTTACTGTCAGAAGCTTGATAAAGCAAAAGGTAACAGTCCTCATATTAACACAAAGTGCAAAATCAAAATAGGAAAGGATGGCTAGTGTTTTTTTCCAGCAATTAGCATTTATAGAAAGTTCTCACTCTGTATTCCAGAAGTTTGAGGCTAGATAAAGTCGGCTGCATTGCTCTTTTTTCCTATTAATGCCAATGTTGTTCCTGTTATAATAAAATAAATAAAATGGATAATAAACTTCAGAACTCAGCTCATTTAGGAAATTACTGAACCTTTAACTATATATTCGTGACCCCTTTTCACAAATTTGGGTTGTCAGTGGAAATCTACGCCTTTGGGACTGAGAAAAAGTATTAAGAGCTGCCCAAATCCAAATTTGGGTTTGTTGTCTTAATTCAATTCATTCAAAATATATCTAATATCCTAAAAAAGAAAATAAAGCTGACAACTGCAGATTTACAGCTCAGGGCAAAAGAAAAGTGCTGGTGTTGTTAAGGTTGTTCGATAAATGTATCTATGTTAATGTTAATAAATGGATGGACACATTGGACGGATTACCTGGCTGGGAGACGACGACTCATCTTGCGCTCTCTGGCTCCACCTCTGCAGCTGGCTGATGAGCTGACGCACCGTGTTGGTGGTGTTTTCAACACACTCCTGTTTCTTTTGTATAAACATGGAGGTGAGGCTGCGGTGGGACCACAAGAGAGACAGAATGAACAGCGAGTTAAACCTTTCTTGGGCTGCTCCTTCAATTCCATCTTGATATAAAAACTCCAGAAAAGTGTAACTGAAGTACCTGTCGAGGTCTTTAGCAACCGCATCAACCGTCAGAATGACACCTGCAGGAAGCGTTTCTTGTGTGGTGCTCGGCTCTCCGGTCTTCTGCAGTTCACAAACTCTCGCAGCCAACTCTGTCAGCCTGGTATCACAATCCTGAGAGAGAGAGATAAATGCCTCTTTGAATATGTTCCAGTTATCCAAAACATCACAGGATGTATAGACAATACCTGTATCGTGTGCCACTGCGTTTTGAGCTGTTTGACATCAGGTGACATTTCACGGTTGCCGCGCAGAGTTCCAACATTTTCTGTCAGGCCTTTCAGTGCTGACTGCACACAGGAAACTTCTTCCTTCACTTGTTGGGCTCTCTGGTCGCTGGTCTCAGTGAGCAGTGCCAGACTCTCTCTGATGTTACCATCTAGTGCCCTCTTGTGGTTTTGGAGGTTGCCAACTTGCTGGGAGAGGCTGGCCCGAGCCTCGGCCGTGGAACTGGCCTCGATAGAGTCCTTGAGTGCTACAATTTGTAAGAGGTCTTTTTCTATGTCTGTTACTTCTCGCAGAAAAGCCTGAACAGTAGAGATAATGACAGTTTTGTGTACATGTTTATGGTAGAAAATTCTCCGTCCACTCCATTAAAATGTACTTTTATTAAATAAAAAAAAAAAAGGTGAGAGAACTTGTACATGATGCACTGGGTCAGTTCACTTAATGGACCTCACCTCCAGGGCTGCTACATCAGTGATCAGTCCAGCTGAGCTCCCTTTCCGGACCTGACAAGCTGACATCCTCTCCTGCAGGGATGTCAATTTATGGTGGCAGTCCTGCAGTAACTGGCCAAAATGTTCCTCATTACTCACACCTTCCTCGAGGCGGGAACACGCACCCTGTGGACATTTCAAGCATACCGAGCCACAGTCAGAGGGCTCACATATCATTTCACAGACTCACTGTGATTACACTAAACCGGCGCCAGCCTTTTTTTGTCTGAAGTGCCCCTGCATCCCTCTCAAGTGAGCTCAACTACCCCTCCACTGACCCTTTCTACATGTGTTCATTTCAGCTAATGTAAAAATGGAAATTTGTAAGTAAGTGGAAGTAAATTGTGTTTTTTTCTTTCACAATTCAGTGTTTAAGTCAGTTTAGTCAAGTTTTCATTCCTACTTCCACCACTTTGAGAGGCAGAAGTTTTATCTGTTTATCTATTTCTGATGGCTGATATATTTC
>JBAJHX010000031.1:5053226-5068060 GCA_037176925.1 Amniataba percoides | reverse complement strand
CCTCGCTGCACCTCGCGCCTGAACAATGAGTCAGCATGTCTACAGCTCGCTTCACATCATTTAAAGCCTTACTACAGCATGCTGTCAAGTTAACACCCACTACAAGCGTTTTGGATCTTTTTCTGCTCATTCTTGTTAAAACGTGGTTCACTGAAAACCAGTCAACCTCTGGAAAGGCACAAGTCAGCACTTTTGATCTGTTTTTTCTTGAGACATCTCCCAAATTCAAGGAAGGTTTTAGAATATATAATTGACAAACATCTCAAACTTGTACTGAACCTTGTGTGAAAATAAAAGGTAAACAGGTAGAGATTTCAGATATAAGGAAAGATAAAGCTATGTCATGCAAGACTCTTCTTCTACTTCTTACATGTGAACTTATGCTGCAAATAGCATATACTATATACATACACTTGGAGCACCGTGCAACATTTTTTCATCAGTCCCATTCTGCACCACTACTACAACTCCACATTAAGATTATCAATAAAAAAATAAATCTTTGCTTTCTTTTTGTTTTGTTTTTTTTTTTATCAAATGCAACAAACACTTACATTCTCGTATCTTATTAGCATCACACATAAACATGATCTCTCACCGTACCTTAGCAAGTTGTGCATTTATCCAGTTGGTGAATGTCCTTTTCTGAATCTGTTCATGCTCCACTGTTGAGGAAACAGGAAAAAAAAAATTTATCTACTCACATCCAGAACGAGGAGTATTTAATGATCTCTGGCGGTAAAGTTATGAAGCACTGCTTAATAAATTAATCTTGGTCAGATGATAAAGCTGCTATAAAATAATAAACATTTAGACCTACAGGAAAACGGATAATTCTTTATAGAGTTTGTAGACGTGTTTGTTTGGGTTGACTTATTTGCATTAATATGATCACTTCTCATTTTGACACTGGTCACATGCATACAACTGTGTTTTGCAATGCATGCTCGTAACAATGCTATGTTACACTTGGAACAATTAAAGGTCTGTTTTATTTTTGTGCATTTTTTTTTCTTTTTTTACAAAATGGAAAAAAAAATTCTTAATAACAGTGAGACTCTTGATCCGAGCCACAGGTAGGCTGTAAGCTACTCACCCACATCAGAGAACTGAAGGACTTTCCAACCCTCCATGCTCAGAACTAACAGACAATAAATCCATGTACAATGCGTGCAGAAGCTCCTTTAAACAACATATAAATGCCCTCTCGTACAGTGGATGACCCAGAGTAGCAGGCTTCCTCTTCCAGCTAAAGTAAGGCTACCGGCTGAGATCTGGCTACAGGACGGGATGGCTTCCAAGACAGCGACAGACATAGATACTGACGCTCACACACACAGTAAATATACACAGAGACACACTCACAGTCATAGTGAACTCTCACACAGACATATACACTCACTGTGAGAGGATTTTGGGCATATATGGCTCTTTAGGTACTAGACCAGATCACAAGCTTCTGTTGCCAAAACAGGAGGCCTTTTACTATATATAACAGCATAAAGGCTTCCCTTGTCACAGTTTCATTGAAGTGACATAGAGACTAGAGAAATACGCAAACAGTTTTGGAAATATCACGTTCACCAATGATTGCCTGAGAGCACATAACTTGTCATAATTTGGTTCAGTTTATATTTTCATCACATCACATCAGTTGGTGTTTCATGATTATTTTCGAAGTATTTTACAATTTTAATAAAAGATGTTGATAGAATGTTTATTACTGAATATAACACAAAAAGTTGGGTTTTGGTCATAATAAGATGAATCTGCCTGTGTCACTTTCATAATCCTTTAACCACTACTGTCTGATGATAAGTGTTCTGGCTTTGCAAAAGCTGCAGAATGACACACTTGAGTCTCTTTTTCTGCAGACCAAACATGGCTGTGGTTACAGAAAAGCTGCAGAGACCATTTCATGATTCAGTCTGTAGTGAAAAGATTCAACTTGATGTTTTGTCTGCAATCAGAAAAACAAT
This sequence comes from Amniataba percoides, assembly GCA_037176925.1. Classification (NCBI taxonomy): domain Eukaryota; kingdom Metazoa; phylum Chordata; class Actinopteri; order Centrarchiformes; family Terapontidae; genus Amniataba; species Amniataba percoides. Next base: position 5,066,081 of record JBAJHX010000031.1, on the reverse strand, counting down.
TCTCTTTCAGATTTATGAAGTGACACTTGGAGAAAATCAGCCGTGGCTGTGAATCTTACTTCATGAATCTGCTGTTTGTTTAAGAGCCTACCTAGGCAACAAACTGAGCGTTTTAATCACTCGACTCCACCCAGTCCACCAGACATGCCCAGTACAAACAGCAGCAAGAGGCTTCACCACATTAACAATAACGTCCTGCTTAAGGTGGCATCAGTCAAATAGCTGTTCTCAGTTCAAATTACAGTCAAGGATCTTTACACATGTTTACAATGAACATAATGCAAAAAACATAATTTATACTTACTACTTGTTGTTACCATGTGAGTTACATTCACCATTATATTCAGGTACATTATTATAGTGCAGTGTCTTGTTGTAGTATTGCATTCCCAATCAAACGGTAAGATCCTTATTTTCCAACATTTTTGAGTACATAACTGGCCCTGCACACCAATGAAACCACAGCCACATACAAAAGCACTATTTCTTGCAGTATTACATGATGACAAAATTCTGCATGTTTTGCCATAAATTGCTCAGCTCACATTAAAGGTGGTAAGATTTAATCCCTTCTAATATGTGCTCTGCTTCCAGAGAGGCAACATGTAATTCAACAGGTAAATGTTCAGTTAAGACAAGGTTTGCATTGTGATGACAACGGGCATCATTTCACATTTACTGTGCAGTGTAATGTGTGTCAATGTGATGTGATTAAAGACCAGTTTGACCAGGAAATTAAATGTTTTTTAATGAACGATGGAGTCATATGCAAGCTCATTGTGTGGACCAAACAGACATGTCAAGTTTATCTATTTTCACAGTCTATCCAAAAAAGAACATGTATTCTATTATCACACTGCTAATAACACAAGTGACAGAGACTGGATGAAATTAAAGAGGAAAACTGAAACAGAGCAATATAGAAAGATGATAAGATGTAAATGTTTGTCAAATTTTTAGTTTAAGTGGTGAGTTTACGGATCACTGAACACACTGACAAACCTCCAGCACCTTCTCTCTCACCAAACACTTACAAGACACCGGGACATATAACTGTATCATTTCTGTGAGCTGAAAGACATTTAACCTGACAGTTAACCTGCTTTTACAAATCCAACCAGCAATCTTTTCCAACACTTTCATTTTTTACATTTTAGGCACTCCTTTAGGTTCATATCAGACGTATGAGTGATTCAATACACACTGCAGTAGTATTTCTTCAGTGCATCTCATAGTTAGGCCCCTGCTGCGATTGCCCACTACAGCACATCACATGTCACAACATCAGAAGCAGCATAAGAATAGACTGACCTTGGAGGAGCATGTGCACGTTGTCAATGTCCAATGGAATGCCTCCATCTTCTTCCTCTGCTCCACCTGAAGCCATGTAGTCTCCAACCGCAGCACGAGATCAACCTCAGAAAGGTTCAGGACACAACGCAGTAGTGAAACAACATGCCACAAAGGAAAAAGGGGCTAAATGCAAAAACTGTGGTGTCAGTCTTTTTTTTTTTTCAGAACATTTAAACTCGCTTCATCCACTGCCGGATTAGTCATGTTACAATGGGAACGCACCCATCCACACCCTTACAGTACCGCAGACACACACTCACACAGGGGTGCAAGTAGACACATGCAAACACTTGAGCAAAGAGCTCAAAGAAGAGGAATAACTGTGCAGTATGGAAAGCACCGGTGACATGCTTCCGTAACGCAGATATACAAAAATAGATAGCACAAATTGTAAACATACCTGTGGCAGGGCTGCGGTCACTAAAGACAGCTAGTGCACACTGCATTACAATCAAGAGTGTGTACAGAGTGTAATAAATGTCCTCAGCTGTGTCCTTTCATATTGGCACAACTCTGTGTTGATTCACTGTGTTGAGTCCCTTCAAATAGGACTTGGCCTTTAGGTGCTCATAAACGAAACAAGGTGCCTCCTGCCTATTGGAGCATGAGAACAGGGAAAAAAAAGGGTGGAAAGTCCCGCCCACGCTCACTGCAGGCCCAAATCATTCCTGCAGCCTCTCATACAAACTTAGTATCCTTTAAGCTTAAAAGGAATCATATCCTCTCAAATCAGTTTGGTTTAAAGTTTTGTTTACAAAAGCAGATATTTATTACTGGTCTTTCAGTAAACAAAAACACAACAAATGTCTGTCCTTGTATATTTTTACTTTTCTTATATTTCTTCTTTGTGAGTGTAATAAAGTAACAGTTGAGAAACAAGGACGCTGGGAAAGACATGTGGTTTGGTGCAAAAACAGTTTCAGGCACCTTTTAGGAGTCATTTCAAAACTGGATTGTGGGATTTAGGGTATTTATCACTGACTGACTTCTGCCTTAACTTTTTCAATCTGTTTCATATTGAGTTATAGCAATATTTTAAGTCATTTCAATTAAAAATTCAATGTAAGTGATAACAGATAATATGCTTACATTTTCTTGGCCTGAATACTCATAACTAAATCAAAACTAAACCAGCAACCATTTTTTTAAATAATATTTTTTGTTTTCACCTGAAGATAAAAAGGGTGCACCAACAGCCGAGCAGGTTACACAGTGTCAACTTTACCCTTGAGAGCAGTGCCTGTGTTTTATTTGTTGTTTCACTATGGTGAGCAGCGAGAGTCAGTCGACCGTCTGTGTGCAACGCAGCAGCTGCAACCTCACCTCAAATTCCTACCTCTGTTATGGCAGCGACACAGGCACCAGAAAGCAGAACAGGATATTAGATGGCTGAATTGTTCCTTTGGAAGGTCTAAAACTGTATAGCACAGCATTGAGAAAACAAAAAAAAACTGCACAGTGATCACATGTGTGATTAAAACTGAAAGTGAGGCAGTGGGACTTTCTTGTTTAAAAGTCATTGTAGTCACTGAGGATGTGGACTGTGGTGTCAAGTTTAACTTCAGTATGTGACGTCTAATCATATTTTGACTTATAAAGGTTTGAGTGTGACAATCCATTTTTAATTGTCAGTTTATGTAATGAAACAGTTAATAGAAAACATACTAGTGGCTTTGCACAGCAACTTTCAATCAAGCATCTAATGAATTACCTAAATAATTCTTCTTCTGATGATTATTTGCTTCAGCTATATTGCCTTAGATTTAAGTCACTTCTGAGATGCAATAACTTTAAATTAATACAAATTAAGTTGTTAGGATCTAATGTTTTGTGTACAAATCTATGTGTTGAATACATTTTAATTAAATCAATTAATTAAATTCACACACGATATCACATTTCATCAGGAACCAAAATAGCTGAAAGGAAAAAAACAAAAAACGACTGCGTTTAGTGTACCTGGTGAAGTCCTGAAGGTGGGACCAAGACGCTGCTGGACAGGTAGGAAATAAATTCACATGTACCTCCATGTGGTGGCGCTACACAGCGCAACATGGACGTGGCGCTGCACAGGCAGCTGAGAGTAGAAGAAGACCTTCCTGCTCGACTTTGACGTTCAGCAGCGGCTCTCCTGACCTTCCCTCTGCAGCGTGACACTCTGAAAGGTAAGACACGGTCACACAATTATATAACAGATATAGTTAATCGTGACAGAGAAACACAGTTGTTTCTTCTCCATCTCAGTCTAAATAGACGCCGCTTTCTCTACTCCTACTTTGTATGTCTGTTTTTCGCAGGTGTACCCGGTCGGCTAACTCGTTGCTAAGGCTAGTTAGCTCTATGCAGCAGCGGAGATGCTAACACGCTACCTAGGAGCCATCGATTGTTTGATTCAAGACGTTAGCTAATATTTGTCAACTTAAATGAACGTAACATGTACAAGTTACTTGTTTCTGCTCGTAAATGTTTTCTTCCCTCGTTTCACCAATTTTTTTTGTACACGCAGTGTTAACTGTTGTCCTAGCTAGCTTAACTCATCCTAGGTTGTAATGCTAGCATGAAGCCAACTACTTTTCTGTATCTTAAGTTAATATAAGTGCTTAAAGATGTCAATGAATGACATTCTGTTTATTATCCCACTAATGAATAAGATTAATGGGCTGATATGGAGTTACTTTGTCTCTTTTGATAAGTGCTTCAAAGTCATCAGGTAGGCCTGACACAGCTGGGGGTCACTGTAGAAACAAGCTTACAACATTTTACATCAACAACATTGTCTGAATGAAGGAACCAGTGTAGAAAACTTGGCTTCAGTCAACATTAGCTTAGTCCTGCATATTAAACAGTGCCAGAAGTATGAGGTTTTGTGATTAACAATAAATACAAACTTGGCCAAGCCAGGTTCAGAGTAACTTCTCAGTAAGCTGGTAGAAATGTCGATAATATTTGGTGTGGAGTGTTTCCAAACAGAGAGAGAAGCAGAGTCAGGTTTATTACCAGATAGGTTTACAGATACAAGGCATTTGTTTTGACATGTCAGCGCTAAAATGTGAACATAGTAAGGAGAAATAAAGGGCCACATAAGGCTCATAGCAAGCACTATACATCAGAAGAATAACCTAAATATAAAGTTGACAATCTTATGAAGTACGCAGTGCTGTGAAAGAATATTAATAAGATAAAAACAGTGTGCAGTATGACTGCTTATTAAATAAAATCCCTGTGCAGATTGTGCAGGAAGGTGCAAAACTATTTTCATGGTTGTGCAAAAGATCATAGTATTCCATCTAAAACAACACTCATAATGTGCTCTGATACAAAGAGATGTGCACTTACGTGAAGCGTGGCCTTTTGGGTCTTCTGATTTTCCAGTGATGTCTGTGCTGAAAATGAGTGTTAGTTGAGGCTGTAGCCTGATGCATGAGCACTGTTTCTGACACTGTGTTGTTGCTGTCTTCCACAGATGGCCGGACGCTTGTTTGCAAACTGGTGGTCCACGATGAGACCTTACTATACTAAAGCATACCAGGAGATCTGGGTGGGCATTGGTATCATGACATACCTGTACTACAAAGTTTCCTATGGAGGTGAGTCCGATCCATACCAATCTATTATTTAAGTTGGAAACAGATGTAAAATGGATGAGTTTTTCATACACTCCTTCTCAGTGCTTTGCATTGATGTGACTAAAATATGGTCTGTTTTTTATTCTCTTCCAGGAAAGAAGGCTGTGAAGGACAGTAAGTACCTCACATTTTAGTTATTCTGACTATATATCACTCATATCTCTTGCTGATCACTATCTCTGGGTATATTGGCCATTGTGGGCAATGTTACAGATCAATGAGCCTTACAGACTTTTTGCAAAATGGAATCTTCTTTGGTTATTTTTCAATACACAAGACACCAGTGAGAGAATTTCTCAGACATGGGTAGTTTTCAAGATTTTGTCCTGTGCTGAATAGAGAAACCCCATAAAGATGTCAGCTTATGGTGTTCATGAACCCCATGGACTGAATTGATAGCTACATTGAACCATAATTAAATTTTGTTCTCCAGTATGCGTATAATGAGAATATATATGTTTAAATTTATTTAAGAAAGCAAACATTAATAGCAGTAGCACCAACATTATGTAATTGTTTGAGATATTCTTTGAAAATAAAGGTTTTCAGTTTAAACATTCATTACAGCGGCTAGGTATGCCATCAGTCACCATCACTCTGTATGTCCTGACATTTTGCTTTAGTTTATGGGAAAAAGTTAAAGCTGTGAATATTACAAGCTAGGCTGGAGGAAAGAATTGTATCGTTGTTGTGCACCTACACATGTGTTCCTCTAGATGTCACTGACAGCTGACTAATTCAGTCTGCTGACTGGTGTTTGTTTTTTCCTCTTCTTTCTTGTGCTGAAAGAAATTATTATTAACATTTTTGTGGTCCTCTTATCTTTCAGAGCCTGCTCATTAATTATTCCACAATGCTGACCACCCCTCGACCCGCTGTGAAAGAATGCTCCAGTTGTTTGTCCAGAAGTCCATCTTCTTATTTGAAATTTTGTTAATATGGAACAAATAAAGTTGCTATCCAGAACTGTATTCTCATGTTGGCTTTTGTTACTTTGTGTCATTGCAGCTTTAAAATATACAGCAAGATTATTTTTTGTTTTTGTCATGCAGTGGGCGTTTACATAAATAGCTTTTAACAAAATAATGTAATCCAAAAAAGGTATGAGGATTAACATCAGAGCCTTCTCTAAACTGTGTAAGCAGAAAACAGTGACTCTAATGGAACTGACATATTTCTAGTAATGGTGTTTTTTTTAAGGATGTTCACGTGGTTAAACCTTTTGCAACTGCTTTCACAGGGACCCTCTCTGGTGAAGAGTTTAGACCGCTGTTACACTTTCCTATACTTCCTATTAACATACACTTTATTACAATTGGTACTGTTAAACAACTGATAATTGAGTCTCACTCAGTGGTATATCTAGTGTTTCATGAATCATAAATCCGTTCTTTAATCAGTTTATTAACTCTTGTGGTACCTCAGTTCAGATTATATGGTCCTGTAGACAGTTGTGTTTGAGTTGTGGGAGAATGAGTGAGCTATTTATAACCAATGAATCACAGTTTAACTGAGCAGACAGAATAAACTACAGCACTGCAGCACATAGTTGTGTGTGGTTCTGGGAAGCCGGACATCACAAATCTAAGCCAATATTTGTGATTGGAAGAAACCGAGTGATAACGATTACCTACATCTGCATACTCTACACTATTAACTGAGATGTTTTCAGCGTTACTGTAATTTACAATGGTACACTGAATTTGACAGTTATATAATTCTCTTGAACACTCTGGGTCATGGCACAATGGACTGTCACTTCTCAACTGGTTTGTTGGAATAAATCAATCGCCAGTGAATCAGTTTCTGTTTACAGTTTGTATCATTGAACTGAGAGAGAGTTGACCTGCCTGGGGCAAGAAGTTTAGTGCTGAGTGAAGAGAGGCATAAACTGATTCCACTTCCACAACATCACTACTGTCTATTTGCGCTAGTGATCGAACTGATATGAACAGTGTCTCTATTGTAACTACATGATCTGTGTAGAAGATAGTTTTACCTTTCTTGTTAAAACAAAGACATGTTTTAATGTTTGTTTTCTAAATCCTGAACTTAAAAGTGTTGCTTCATTTCAACATTTCTCTGTAGCATGTCATTAGTTGTGTTAAAACCGAACATAAAGTCCACCTCAAAACCGCCTTAAGTGCCTCTAAAAATATGATCATTTTTATTCGTTGCTCTCTTGCTCTCATGGGACTCGAGCTGACTCGATGGATCAATTGCTTCTGACGGGAAGGATGAGATTACTGGTCCGGTGTGTAGACGTCTATGAATACCGCAATGCTACATCATTAAATAAATGTCTTAACTGTCATGTCAGCAAAATGTGCCGAAAGTTCTCATGCAGAATATAGCCACTTAAAGGTGCAGTAGGTAACTTTGAGCGGAGCCTCTCTCTTCCTGTAAATTTGAGGCAGTTCAGCTTTAAGGCTCCTCCCCCTCCCTCTCCACTGACCCCCACAGCCCCTCTCTCCCCCACACAGGTCAAACGTGAACGCGCGCGACTGACAGGCTGGCAGGTGAAAACACACCGGTAAGAAATATGAATTACACTTTGTTACAGAGACATAACAGGCTTTACAGTGACTTCAGTCTGTTTGTATGTTAGCGAGACGTTTGATGCTCAGTTTGTTAAACAGTCGAACTTTGTGAAGACATGACATGTTTCCGCAGTTTGTTTACATGCTAACGCTGTTAGCACGGTTAGCTTTTAGCTCGTTACTTAATAATACTTACTAATAAAGTGTTTTTTTACAGTGATTTGTGTCTAAATGTATCATGTATAACAAATACACCATTTTCTGTTATACTGTGTTAATGAAATATCTTTTTCACTTTTAAACATGATAACCTTCATTTGGAGCAACTCAAAGCAAAGGCTCAACACCGGGCATCAATATCTAAAAAACAATATTACTTATTAAAAACCAGTAACACTTCAGAAATATTTAGAAACTTTATTTTTCATAGGAATGACAGAAAAGGTAAGTTACTTTAGATTAAAAATGCACACTTATGGTCAACATAAACTTTGATTAGAGATTAAGATTCTTGATTCTTCAAAGTGCAATAACAAGCCTCTATCAGACCTGAGGAGAGAATAGAAAAATGAACATGTGATCAGATGGGTTCGTGTATGAATGACATTTTTAAAAGGGACACATTTGTTATAAAAATACTAATTAAAATCCCTGAATATGATAATATTAAAGGTAAGATTAACATTTGCCTGCTGCCAGTTTTTATCATCAGCAGGTTTACCTTGAAGAAGCTGCAGCAGTGATTTTGTTTATTTAACTATTGTAATATTTTATATCTGGAAATCAGCTGCCACACCACTGTTGTGAACACTGCTGATCAACAAACCAGCAGAAATAAATGTTTTCGACATAAAAAGTCATCGACAGTAATATCTGTTCAGTAAAATAACGAGCACACATGTATTTCAGATCTTTGATGTGCGTTTTGTAAGTGCCGTGAATAAAGCTAAAGAAGCAGTGAACCCCTTCTGGAAACCTCACAGCACAGACACGCATAGATATAAATTTAACCAACAAACTGCTATGGCTGTCTGGAAATTTGTCCGCAAATATTTTCCATCATTCAGATAAACAAAGCTAACTGTTAGCCTGTTAGCACTTCCTACACCACAGCTAGTAAACGAGCTACACTGTTAGCTCGGCTTCAACATCACGGCAACATAAAACTTACCACGGACTATCAGTGTAATCGTTAACATCTTAGCTGCGTAATTAATTTCATACGAAATTAAACACAATCAAAAATGGCATAATTACCTGTCGAGAAGAAATGTGGCTTACTCTGAATCGGTTTTGAATCCAGGTCTCGTATCTTCACCCTTGTTTTGTCTCGTCTCGGCCAAATTCTTTTTTTTTTTTTTTTGCTCACCTTTCTTTGTCGGTCATCTTCCGTTTAACTTGCTTCGCTCTGCGACAAGTAGCTGGCAGAGGGGGAATGGGAACTTCTTCGTTTGTGATGTGTGTTGGTCCGCCATTGTGTAAACAATGCATGAAGCCGCTAACTGATGGTCTTGAGTTTGACCGTGGCAGTGCGCATGCGTACTGACTGATGCGTGTTCACGAGCAATGATTGACACCTTGGCTGCTCCCCCTGCTGTCGTTGGCTGAAAGAGCCGGGCGCACAAAAATAGAAAAATCGGCTTTTGAAAAAGGAGTACTGATAGTCCAGTCCTATTCACTGATGTGATGAAGTGGATTGTATCAAGTTATTTTTTGCTAATGCATTAACCTGTGAGTTGCATTTTAATGTAGCAGTTGGCAAATGTGTGGCTAATCTTAACCCAGTGCTCCCCAGCCTCTCTTGTAAATGACTCCTGAAAATGTGGCAACGTTTGCCCACACTCCCTCACCACATGGTGCAGAAGTCAATGAGTTACGAGTTGTTACGAGTTGTTTTTTTTCCCTTCAGATTGTTTCATTATAATCATTTAAGAGGCCAAAAGAGGTGAAAGTGTCCTGTTTTTTCACCAGCAAAGCAAACATTTGTGAGAAGTCTGGAATAAAGTGTGGTTTTGTGTAGTTTGTTTCTTATCATCATCAAAACACCAAATGATGGAATATCTTTTGGAAGAACAGCGTTCATCTCTCCAACAGAGCTGAGGCTGTTCTGGAGCCACATAGCCCAACACCTTACTAAGACACTTCATGTTGGTGTTACCTTTAATTTGTTACCTATCGGTCATTGTACTGCAGTAAAAAGTATATCCACTGCCTTTAAAATAGAGGAAATTAGAGGTCTACTCACAATTACACGGAGCCTAAAGTGACACCATTGCAGTGTTTGTTTTGACCAATCATTCAAAAGAAAAGCAGCTAATTTTTGTGTAATTTGTGAAGCTTAAACAATCACTATGAAAATTAGACAATTAATCAAAATCAATATCAAACACTTCACTAATTATCTACAAAGAACTCATTATTTCAGCTGTACTTGTACAAACTAATGAGTAGTTTTCTTTGTAACAAAATATCAGATTCATTTCTATTTTTCTGTTAAACCACTTCATAGACTGTTTATTGTTGATGTATACTCTGTACTAATCACTGCAGTCTGCAAATGAACACCAGCTGTCAGATGAATGTAGGGCAGTAAAAATACATGGCAAAGAAGTAGAAAATGGAAATACTCATATGATGTACAGTACGCGAGTAAATCTACTTAGTTACATCCCATCTGTGACCTCCTGTGGAAACATGTCTTCATATTTGATCTCCATTAAAACTACAAAAACAAGTAAATCAAGGTTGTACTGTTGTGCTGTGTGTGTGTGTGTGTGTGTATGGACGCACTGACTGACACTCAGAGGGGGAGAAGACAGACAGAGACAGAGAGAGAGAGAGAGGGCCCGCGCTCCCTCCCACCGCTCGTGCGCACCGACCGTGCCTGCGCTCTCTCTCCGCTGCACTCAAACATGGCGAAACTCTTTGACATTACCCCACCGCCTTCACCCTCCTCCTCCTCGCCTTCATCTCTGACATCCCCGCTGACGCCGCCGTCGTTACCTTCGCCCTCACCATCACCGTTATCTCCGGTACCGTGATGACCCGGGAGGATGGAGAAGTTGTCGGCGAGCCTGTCGGAGATCTCCTGGAGCCCGTTGGCGCTGCCGCTGGACGCGGTGGTCAGCAAGTTCCGCCTGCCCGCTCTGGTCCGCCTGACTCCCGGTAAGAGCGCGGCCGTCTACCGGCGGCCCGGAGCTCCCTCCGCCGCGACCGTTACAAACTTTGTGGCGCATTGATACCTGTTAGCTAACGAACTCCAACCGTCGCTCCGTGTCAGCGCAGTCCGCTTAACTTCACAGAAAACACGAGAAACAGCGACAAATACGGCGTGCTAGTCTGGGAAAGATAAACATTCTGACCTTTATAGCGTATACTGTGTTCTTTGCGGTGTTTTTGTGAGTTTTATGGGGTTTTCATGTTAAAGAACAAGTGTAGAAATTCAGTGAAGATTCTGCGGAGCGTCAAGACGCTCAGCACAAATCACTGCTTCCGGTCAAAGCTTTCAGAATAAATCCTCAATGTGGTCAGGCATTTCAAAAGTGTAAAATAGATCAATAAATGGAACAATTTATCAGTAGCTTACAGGGCAATCTTGCTAAACATTCTCAGTCAGCAAAACAGAAATGAAAGCACCCTTGAATATAGTTTAGATAAGCATAGTTTGATGGGTTTTATCTAATAGTTTAAATCAATGTCTTCAAAATGTGTACATAAAAAGATTTTCTTTAAAGAAAAATGGACCAAGTGTTCCTTAACTTTCTAGATGTATGTATGTTTGTACTGTAAGACATGATTTTTGAATATGTATTTTGAAGATTACTTAATTATTCTCATGTTTTGTTAGAAAATATTTCTATTAATGCTGGCTATAAATAGACACACGTATTACCATGGTTCACCTTGTCTGTAATGTTAGTGATGGTTATGATTGGTGCAGTGATACAATATGAGACAGTGAGGTGACGTCTCATGTCAGTGTTCAGTCGTCCTGCTGCTGAGTTGAACATTAAACTGGGCCAGGTCGCACAAAAGAAGCTGCCCCCGTGCTCTCACTTCAACCTCATCATGAAAGTAGTTTTAATTCAGCATAGTTAAAGTTCAGAGTAACCAAAATCAAATCACATACACTTGAGGTTACTTTGACCTGATCTTTGACCTAATGGTTGACAAACTGATTCCCATAAACTGCACACACTTTTGTTGTTGTTTACCAATATGTGAGGCTGATGATGTTTTATAGTAAATGACACTTGAAGATTAGAGACTGTCGACTGTCTATGAGTCTGTGTTGTACTTAATTAATTAATCTGATTCATTAATTAATCAGCGTACGACTTCACGTGAACACAAATGACAGACGGCAGAAATCGGTTTGATCAAAGTGGTGAGTCTCTGATGTCTCAGACTTGGATGTGTTTTGCTACTGTAGCACCACATTTTAACTGAGACTGACAGGTTCAGCACAGGTGAAGCTCAGATTAGTTTTGAATGAAAATAGGTTTATAGTGCATACTTAAGTCAAATTGAATTAGCTGTGCTGTCAGAAAACAAAAAGGACTCCATGTAGAGTAAAACAATTTTCACTTCATTTATTATCACATCATCATGTGTTTTTGTTTATAGCTTCATTAAACATTACTAAAACCACTATAGCTTTATTTAGGACAAATTATGCAATATTTTTAGTTTTACTGCCAGTCCAACCCGTCCGAGGCTGCTTTTATTATGAAACGAGCATCACCGTATTTCCGGTGTGATTGCAGTGAAGTGTGTGTCTCTTGATGCAGCTGCAGCGTCCGACACCGACTCATTTATCACCACTGACCTGCACGAGGAACCAACTCAATAACATTTGTCTCATCGTTTCTTGTATCTGCTCTATGTTTCTTTCTTTCTTTTTTTTCCGACGTGACTCTCCGGCTGAGCAGATTCGGTGTCTTCACTTTGGGGACCCGTCGATGGGTGTCACGGCCAAAGTTGTTCCAGTCCAGCGAGGCCCGGAAAGCCACAAAGTGTCTGTTGTGCTGCTGAAGTGCTGCTCAATTCTTTTCATATGTAAATGCTGTAATCTGTCGGTGAACGTGGTGAATACTAACGAGCGGCGGCGAGCAGGAAAACCCTCCGTCTCTCCTCTCCTGCCCGAGCCGTGTCACGGTGCCCGACAATTACGCGCCTCGGGCCCGGCGGCGCGCGCCCGTCAGTGTGTGGAGGGAGACGGCACCCTTAGGTGTTAATTAACCCCCACTGTCTGTTTGTCGACTCGGACCGTGGTTAGTTATTTACGACAGGGCGTGATGTCAGCGTTTTGTGACAGCAGTTTTTTCCCCTCTTTC
>JBAJHX010000031.1:5037767-5051546 GCA_037176925.1 Amniataba percoides | reverse complement strand
CTGTGTGTGTACGGGGGCTGTGTAATAGTGGGTTGCCAGTTACGGAGCAGGGTCATGATGGGAAGGTAGGGGGTGGTCACTGATGGTGGTAATTACGGACAGTGAATCTGAGTGTGTGTGTGTGTGTGTATGTGTTGGGCGGGTGGGTGGAGGGGGGCAAGGCTATTTGGTGGGACCTTACAAATGAAAAGCCTGTTGTTCCATCAGGTCGATAGACTGCATGTTCATCTACTCACCTATTTTCGGTGTGTTTGTATTCCAGGTGAGTGTGTGGAGGGTCTGTCGGAGGATGATGTGGTGCTGTTACACTCGTGTCGTCAGTGGACCACAGTGACCGCCCACAGCTTAGAGGAGGGACACTACGTCATTGGACCCAAGATAGACATCCCTCTGCAATACCAGGGTGAGCACACACACACACACACACAAACACACACACATACAGACCCTGCACTTCTACACTAGTGTGCGCAAAAATGTCTTAAATACAAAGGATGTAGGGGGATAACTACACGTTTGTGTCACAAGGTCAACTGTTTCCATTGGCTCTATTTTTGTTGTGAAAATGTCTCTTTGATGGTGACTAAACTAACAGTGGCAAGTAATATTTTCTGATGTGTTGAAATTTCCTTTAAAACTTATAATGACATTTAGTAAGATTTAGAAATTATATATTTTTTTAAATTGTGCATGATGTCTCCCAGGAGGATCAGTGCTCTGTCACAAGCTCCATGCTATAAAGATAAATCCTTAAGCTAACTTTAAGTTCTTATTTTGGTTTTATGACCGATGTGAACCAAGTTGAAAAGAATGTGTCTCCGTCCAGCTCAGAAAAAACAGGAACACATATTTACAATAGCAGTGGAACAGTCTACGTCTCTGTTTTGGTACTCAGTGATTCACCATGAACTTGGCAGATAATGTTCAAAAGCTTAGACCTTTCAAGTTTGACGTAACACAGAAACAAAGAGTAAACTCCCAGAATAAAGACACATTTCTTTATGGAGATGTTGAGTGAGGTTCACATAATCTTTCCAGTCACAATCTATGATTTAAACAGTATTTTGGACAGTGACTTGGCACACAGGCGGTGCATATCACAGGGTCGTGGGCTCTAACCCCCACCAGGATTGACTGGAACCTTTCTTTGGAGAGTCTGCATGATCCCTCTGTGTTTCTGTGACATCAGGAACTCAGAACATGCCTGCCATTTATCTTGTCTAAGCCTTTATCCTGAGCCCGTCAGTACAAATTTTGTTCCTACCTGCACAGTGTTGAAATTCTATGGCAGATACAAAAGTTTCCAAAGATACACAATATGTCAGTCTGAATCTGCAGCATTTGCACGTAAAATGATGCACAAGACATCCCAAATATTTAAATGTGATGGAACAGTACAGACAGAAACAAAATATAAGAGTCTTGAAGTGAAAACCAGGTAGTAAAAATCTTTTTCCAGCATGTACACAGTCAGCAACACTGATCAATAGTGCATCAGATGAGAGCCTAACTTCCAGCTCTGATGTTCAGACACACACACTCCCCACTCTCCCCATTCACACAACCAGGCAGCTTTCGTAGACGCGTCCTTTCTTGACTCCTCCTGTCCATTGACCTGTCCTCTTCCTGCTGAATCAGTCCAGTCATTATGACCTCACCGGAGCTCAATCCCCACAATCCCATTGACGGACCAGCCGCATTATTCGCTGTGTAACTGGATCCTAATGCCTCCTCTTCATTGTTTCCTTCACTGATGGGAGTGCTGATGTCACCTCATGCCGCTGCCGCCTCTCAGGCTCCTTTTGGACGAATGAAAGAACATTTGGGTGGGGGGGGGGGTCTGTTGAGATCATTGTCATTTTAGACATTTCATCATCTCACATCGGAAGTGTATGGCTGCCGATACTGGCAATATTAGCAGATAGCAGCAAGACGTAGAAGATCTCAAAGTCCTGGTAATCAAACTGTAGTTATAACAAATAAGAGATGATAAATATAAACCACTGAGTAAAAAGTGTTCTTTCGATGGTAGAAGGATTTTAATTATGGTAATAAGTTGAAAAAGTACCATCTTGGTGCAAAAACGGGGGCTACTAGTAGAATCAAGGTTTTCTCAAAAGCTACTCCAGTAGTTTAGTATTACGCTTGAAAAAAGGGTGACAGTTTACAAAAGATACACAAGCACCAGAAACTGTGATAAGCTATCATTTTTGTCTATAATGTTGGTACAGCCTTAAAAAGACTGGATCCTACATTTCCCATAATCCAACTCACTGGCATTTATAAAACTAAACTTCATGTTTAAAATTGGTGAAATGTTCTTTTAAAGCCAGTTTCTGTCAAAATATTCAGTAACTAGAAGTGATAAAAAAATGTTTATGAATTGCAAAACTTCCTTCAGTGTAATGTTTTTGCCTATCTACTACACTACACCACAGTCAGCACACTGGGAGTATATTATTGTTTCTTCAAGTCAAGAACAATGTAGAGAAATCATCCCTGTCAGCTGTGAAGCACTTTAATCATTGCATTCCTGTAGTCAAGAACAAGATCGGCTGACAAAGCCACTTCAAAAGTATGCATACTTTTAGTTCCACCTCGGTGTCTCTTTAAATATGACAGGTGAGCTGTGTGTTGAATCACGTGCCATCACTAGTGGTGAGCTAATGTCTGTGTGATGACCTCATACAGGAAGTCTGAACAAGCTTAGAGAGAGAGTAATATAGGATTCCCCCTTGGGGATGGACAACAGGATGCTCCCTCTTTCCTCCTTATCTTTCTCTGTCTGCGTCCTCCTCCATCCATCAGCGAGAGGGAGGGATGACTGAAGGGTGGAGGACAGAGAAGCATGAATGAATGGTTTGCAGGGAAGCAAGTGGCGCCACAGCCACCCTTGTAATGTGGAACGAGCTGCCAAAGCCCTGTGTGGGCATTTAAAAGCCTCAGACTGATTCTGTTTTGATTTCTTGGATTTTCTCTCAGTTGTTTGTCACATCTCAGTTCTGTCGATTTCACTAAATAATCGTCTTTCTTATGAGAGGATAGATGTGAGGTTTTGTTTGGTGTAGTGGTAAACCTGTTTCTCCCCCTCACTCTGTCACTTTTTTTTGGTTGGGGGGTGGGTTGCGTTGAAAAGTAGCACTTGCTGGTATTGTTCGGCGGGGGGCTCAGTTTGAATTGGAAGGTGGGGGGTGGAGAAGGAAGCAGAGGGAGAGAAAAGGAGGGAGGTGCTGGCGAAGAGGATGGTGGAGTTTTGGTATTCTGCTCTGCCTCTCAGACAAAAAAAAACTTTCTCATCTCTCTCCCTCACACACAAACACTGTGACTGTGAGAAAAACGCAGATCCTCTGAGGGTTATAGTACTTAAATGCAACCTGCCATTAAACTGCTAAACAAGAAGATTAAATGATCATGTGATTTTTTTTTAACAAGCCTCGTTCGGAGCCCATTGTGCATTCCTGGGATGGCTCTTTGCAACATCAAGAGGTGGCACAGACTAGAAAACATTTTACAGTTTAAAGAGCTGAGCAGAGCTGCCGGACTGCGACGCTTGAGCGCACGAGTGTGAAGGATTTACAGACGGAGGAGGAGATGAGCGAGGGAAGGAAAGGGTGGAAGAGAGAGAGTTGTGTGAGTGTATGTGTGAGTGTCTCCATGGTGATCTGTCTCTGCTCTGCGTGAGAATGGGGGTCCTTTATTGGTTGCCATGACAACCCCGTCGACTGTTGATTGGCCGCGAGCTGGTGCCAGGTCATAGGTCACGGAGGTGTCTTTGTATTCTTCTCATCTAAACAGTGTCTACTGCGGATGTGTGTGTGTGTGTGTGTGTTTGTGTGTGTGTGAGAGTGTGTGTATGTGTGGATGTGTCTTTGCAGTAAGACTGGAGGGGGTCGAAAAAAGAAAAGGAAGACCAAAAACAACTTTGCCTAATTTTTCCAGTTTCCCTCCATCTTCTGTTGCGCTCTCCTTCACTTCCTTTTCCAACATGCTTCCTCTTCCTCCTTCCATCTTTGCGCCTCCCTTCTTAAACCTCCCTCTCCTCTCTTTCTCCTGTCCTCCTTTCACCCTCGCTGTAGGGAAGTTCAAGTTGTTGGATGAGGACCGAGACGTCAGGGATCCAGTCCAGTACTTTTCCAGTGTGGAGGAAGTTGCTGGAGTCTTCCCCGACCGGGTCTTTGTCATGGAGACGATCACTTTTAGCGTCAAGGTCTGTGTTCCCTTCAGACACACATAATTCTTTACCACATCTGCTTTATCTCTTCTGTACCGTACTTCCAAGTTTTTGTCTTGCAATAAAATGTCCATACATGCCTGTCTGTGCTGTAGGTGGTCTCTGGGGAGTTTAGCGAGGACAGTGAGCCCTACAGCTTCACTCTGCAGGCTGGAGATGAGCTGTCACTCATGGGGAAGGCGGAGCTGCTCTGTGCCACGCCCTCTAAGGAGAAGACGGGACTGAGCGCATTATTGAGACGCCTGGGAAAGACTCCTAGAAGTAAGAATGGCCAAACTGTTTTATGGAGTCCTGTTTCAGTGGCCATTGATGGACATGAGAGGAAAATGATTGAATATTTGGTTTGTTGGTTTCTGGTCCTCTTTAACCTTTGACCTTTCTGTTTCTGCCTCCTCAGGTAAAACTCCCTGCCTGGTCTGTATGAACCATCGCACCAATCAGAGCGTCAGCCTGCCCTTTGGTTGCCGCGGACGCTTTTGCACACGCTCGCCTCTGGAGCAAGGCATGCTGGGAGGGGAGCACACGGTACGCAGCATCATTGAGAGAGTTCGCCTCCCCGTCAACGTGTCTGTGCCTTCGCGGCCACCACGAAATCCCTACGACCGCCACGCGGTCCGAGAGGGCCACCGCTACAAGTTGCTCAACATTGTCAGCAAGACAGTGGTGCTCTGCATGGTGCTCCGCCAACAGGAAGTCTCGCCGTCCCACTTCCTGCTGCTGCGTTGCATGCCCCGGTTCAATGTAGCGGAGGCCTCCGTTCACACGGCGGCGTTAGAGAGTCTCCTATTGCGGCATGCGTTCGACCCAGACGCCTACTCTCGTGCTGTGAGAGAAACCCGGCCAGAGCTGGAATGCATGACAGAGGAGTGTGTGAGCCCGCGGCGCTCTCGCATGTGTGTGTCCGGTCAGGACTCCTTGGCGCCGGCACTGCAGCACCTCTCCATGTGCGGGTATGGGGGTGGGGTTTCGGACAGCCTGACGCAGCGCTGCAGAGACTCTCTTGGAGACCGGCTGGGGGAGGGACCAGGTGAGGAGCGAGAATACGTGACTCCTGAGTGGACTGAGAATGAAATGAGGACCACAGAGGAAATCCCTTATGAGGAACTCTGGACCAATCAAAATGCAGAGGGCTTGGGGAAGGAGCCCAACCTCATCTCCTTCCACTCGTCTTCCTCGTTGGACGGCTCTCTTGGTACCGTGTTGACGAGAGTGTCCACCCCGCCTCCCGTACCTCCAAAATCTGATGCTGTGAGTTTTAGCCTTCGTCATCTGTCCACAGAAACATCCGGTTGTTAAAAGTCAGGATGCCTGGCCTGAATAATTCATACATTACAGCTTTTAAACCTCACTGACCACATTTACACACACACTAACACACACACACACACACTGACTTCCTGGAAAAGCTGCCATACACTCACAGCACACGAATACACAGTATGTCTTCACCAAGGATACAGGTACATGTGTGATGTATTGCTGGAATACAATAATTGAATAAATAGTACGAAGCCAGCTCAGGCCCATGGAAGAGTACAATACTGATGGAGCCTTCGGTCTTAAGAGTGACCAAATTATTATCGATTTCCTGATACAGGGATGCCGCAGAGCAACAGTCCAACCATTTGTGACAATCAGAACAGAAAATAAAAGCTTTCAGAATACTATACACTGTTTGTTGTATAAATGCTAATCCAGGCCATTTTACTTGTACACAGAGGTGGTCAGTCTTTTGTTGTCACACTGTTTTTTTTTTTTTGTCTGCTCAAAGATGTTGGCTGTTGCTGCCAGTGCCAGCACATTTGTCTGAAATCAGCAGAGTTCAGGGCCACGATTCTTTTTAATTTAAGTCAATATGTTGATTTTTGTTTGTATCACAAGTTCCCACAGCCTGAGGCAACATCTTGAAATTTCATTTTTCCAAAGATATTCAATGTCATTCAAATTTTCAACGATCAAAAACTGGACAAAAAGTATCACATAGAGGACTTAAACATATTTTTCTGTTAATCAAATAATTGTTTGAGCATTAATGCAGTTGTTTCAAATCACCTTTCCTGGGTTTAATGACAAAACCAGAGTGTTATACTGTCCTCCTACACAGCCCGTGTTCCACCAGCTTTTTAAACTCAGTGTGGTTTCTCATAAAGGGTCCAGTCATTGGTTTCCTGATGAGAAACCTCATGTTTCCTGTTTATATTTGAAGCAAAACAGATAGAGGATAGACAATCTTGGGATGAAAAGAGGTGACTATTTTATTTAACATATATGGTGTGCTTAAGTACTAGTTCTACCTAATTTATTCCTTTTTTCTCTTTTCTCTCTCTTCTCTATTTTTGCTCTATCCACATATTGCTTCATGCTTCTCATGTCCAACTGAAGGCTCTTTAGTTCAACAAAAAGAAATAAAATCGTTTTTAACACAGTAAATGGTGTGGCACATCGAAAACAGGGTTGTTTTTTAGCTCACTTTGGAGTTATTAGATTGACCTCTGACATCTGTAATTGTAAGAGAGGAAATTATCAAACTTGTGAAATAATCAAGCCCTCCTGTCCTGCTTCGCTTAATTTCTTCTTCCAGTGACGGCGGCTAGCAGCCGTATAGAGAGTGTGTGGGTGTTGATGTCTGCTATGCAGCTGGATTATACCCTGTCACACACACTGTTCATTCCCTGATATTTAGCCTGCCAAGACACTGTGTGTGTGTGTGTGTGTGTGTGTGTGTGCGCGCATGTGTGGAGAGCTCACTACTGTGAGGGAGTTTGTTTGAGGTGTAAAGGTCACCAAGTCTGACATTTACCAAGCAGAACATTGAGACAAGCCAGCAGACAAACACACACACACACTCTCACACACATGAATTAAGACTCTTGAGAAAAGCCAAGTTTTAGGAGTTTACTTTTTTCTTGTTGAATCTCTCATTTTTCTGTGTATGTGTGTGTGTAGGTGAGAGAGGAGTGTCGTTACTTGATCGCTCCTCCAGTTCCCCCCCGCTGCTCCAAAGGAGGCTCCATCTCCAGTCCGGCTCCCAGTCCTCCCGTCCCGCCTCGCTTCCCCAAAGCCTCCACCTCCCCGAGGCCCAACCTCTCCTTCTACTCCTCTGGACTTCAGGACAGGTGTGGTGGGATGTTTCTTTTTCACTAACATAAAATGATACAAATCATTATCACATAACAGGGATGTGGAGCAGTCTACAGGAGTCTGGTAATTTCACACCATCCAAACTCTAATGTCCTTTATCCTGCTCTGTCTCAGCTGCTCGCCCTCTCCAGATGCCTCCCTCTACTGTTACCCCTGCTCTTGGGCCGACTGCCCCGCTCCCAACCCTGCCAGTCCTGAGCCGGTATCTGCCGTCCCTGCAGACACCACAGCCAGTCCTCAGCCGGCACAGGCAACCTGGGCAGAGCCGTGGGTGGAGTCCTTCTCCTCCTCTGGACCTCGACTAAGGCCACCGCCTCCACAGAGTCGGTTTGCTCCCTTTGGGGCGTTGAACCCCTTCAACCGCCAGTCCCCCTGCCCCTCACCTGAGCCCACCGCCAACCCAGCGACAGATTCCTCCAGAGGTGCAGAGGGCGGTGGGACATCGACGGGGGTCACTGAAGGCCTGTCTACGCCCCCTGACCCCACCTGGCGGCCTCCCGCCGACCTGTCCGTGTTGTCACTGGAGGAGGTGTCGGCCTGCCTGCGCTTCATCGGCCTATCAGAAGCAGCGGTGGCCGTGTTCCAGAGAGAGCGAATCGACGGCAGCCTCCTGGTGCAGCTGACAGAGGACATCCTGTCACATGACTTCCACCTGAGCCGACTCCACGTCACCAAGATCACACAGTTCATACAGGGCTGGAGGCCCAAGATCTAACACACACACACTCACACACTCTGTCCTGATAATGTGCCTGTTGGCTGTTGAGCCATCCTGAATGTGCCTTTCACTGTGACCAATCGGCTTCTGAGCCCCACTGACTCAAGCTGAGACTTTGCTGAAGGAAACCACGCCACCCTGTGGCCAAACTGTTGAACTGACACTCTCATGCCAGGAGGAGACAGACTTACTGCATAGTGTCTGAATCACAGACTGGGACTAGTTTACTAACAATGTCTACAACAGAGAGCTACATGATGAAAGTGCCCCAGGTCAATTGGTGTTTTGGGCCGATAGTCAACCACAATACATCTCCATGCTTTGAGACAGCTAAGGTTTAAAGTGGCCTTCATGCTACGGTTCCACATAAAATCTCATGAGGTGTAAAACATTTTACATCCAAAATATTTTGACAAATGAGCAGAATTTCTGCAGTTTTTACATGTTGTATTATTTACATCACAGTAAGGATTTAATGTGAGTGTTTGCAATATGAGGGGCATTAGAGGGTGTGTTGCCTCTTTTGTAACAACACAGATGTAACGCTGAATCTGTTCCCTACATGACTCTTGTGCAGCCTTCTTCATCTGTCTCACTGAGCCTCAGTGGCCTGAAATTGGCATAAGTAACAAAGTGAAAGTTCATGGGAGATAAGAAAGAGCTTAAAGCAAAATAAATTAAAAAAAAAAAAAAAAAAAAATGCAGAAAGTCTGAAAGTCAGAAGACGTATGTATCAAGGCTGTTAGGGCTTTGGGACTTTTTATTAACATTCCCTTTAAGGGTAACACCGTTAGTCAGATACACACACGTTGCCATTGCTATAATAGGATCGCCGACTGCCTCAGAAAATAGGAGTTCTCAAAATGTACCTCAGATCACTTGTTCGGATATGCTTGATTTAGCCATGCATAATAATAAATGAAATTATACAAGTAGTATGTTCACACGGCCATTTGTTTTTACATCCTCCATACTTAGACAAAAAACACTCTGATGACTGCATGAAAGTTTTAAGTCCAATGGCTCAAGAAATATCAAAAGAAATCAAAATGATAGAAATGGTCCAAAGCCCTGTAAGAAATGAAACAGTTATAAACTGATGAGGTTGTTTGTAATATGATAAAAGAGAGGCTTTAAAGAACCATCTGCTTTTTTTAAACTCACTTTTCAAAGTAACTTGAGGGAAGTTTCAACAGGCAGATTTCCCAATTTTCTTAAATTTCATAGTTCAAATGATTGATTGACTAACTGAATAAATAATTAGCAGATAAACTGATAATTAAAATTCTTGTTAGTCCTACATTTAAAGGAACAGACAGACTTTATTGTGGCTGGATATAAAGAAATGTACAAATTTATTCAAAACCTGAGAATCCCTGATTAGACGGCAACAAAATGAGCAGAACAACTAAAAATGTTTCGTTGTTTTTGACTGGATCCAGACATCAGTAGATAGAAAGGAAATGAGTTTCCCTTCAGCTGGTCAAATTAAAGAGAATCCACCATATATATCCGTGTTTCAGTAAAATGTGATAGAGCCAAGAACTGGAGCATCAGCTACAGCGAGGGTCATTCCAAGAGGCAGATAACTGTGAAAATGCAATTTATGTTGTTGTAAAATGTAAACTTGTTAGTTTGTGTGATTGTCTTGTTGGCATAAAAGCTGCTGTTCTCTTACTTTAAGTTCCACGACACTCCCAAAATTTGCTGCATCTGGGTCAAAGGCTGCAAAGTTTCTCACAACATTTCAGACACTCCATAAATCCTCTCGCTTGCTGTGATCATGTAACTGGAGAGCCACTGTAAGAAGAGCAATGAAGAAATAAGTTGGAGAAAACAAAATAAATAGAAACGTAATGACCTGAAAATCAAGTTCATCCTCTTTTTTTTTTCCCCTGGTGGGTGTGGGGATCTGTTGTAGCCACATGCAGGCAGGAGGTGGTGAGGTTTGTTACAGATAAGTCACACAGTCCCACATCACAGCATTCACAGAATGATCAAACAAAACAGAGACGTGGACAGTGTGACTTCTGGGACTTCTAGCAAATGCAACTCTTGTCAGTGAATATGAAGGACAAATGACAAAAGAAGGCTAACAAACTTTCAGTGTCAATTAAAACATCTTATGTTAGAAGATATAGAAATCTAACATAGAGGCACAGCTCCAACACACCACTGCAGCTGTGGTGGTTGTGGCTTCATACAGACATTCAAGACACAAAATGTCTGTCACACTTTGAAATGAGCCCAGTAATTCCACAATGAATCAAAAGCTTGATTGGGTGAATAATATTCTTGTCTTATAGGACAATGTTAACCATCACTTTTCTCTCTCTCTCTCTTTTTTTTTTAAATTTACAGTAACTGTAACCAATCTGACAATCTCACGGGCAGTCATACAAATCATCAATTAAATAAAAGGTCAGGAACCACTGGTTTAATTATATTTATATCATTTATAAATAAAGTGGTATAAACTGAAAATACTAGTGTGTGAATGTTACTTTCTAAAACTTGTGGGTAGTGTAGTATTTCAGTGTAGGAACTTTGAGATTAGATGAGCGGTTTAACAATTTTAACAAAAGTCCACCTCAAATCAGCTGGCGGCTGGTACACAGTCTCGCTAAGTTAATGTCATGATTCAAGTACAAAAGCAAAGAATAATGAGAGATTCTTCATAAACTAGCAGACCTTCTTTGTGTTAAATACCTCTACAGGGATGCAGATCTGCTGAGCGTTTCAACCTCCACTAGCCTCGAATCATGACACACACTGTCCTCCATAATCCTGCATCTAGTGTCAAATGTTGGCTCATTTGTAAAACTTCTTGCAGGGTTCAGCTTATGTGTAAGAATGTGTGTAAGTATGAGACCTACCAGCATGACAGGGAGGGAGAGTCTGAATGTGGCTCCAATGTCTCCCTCTGCTGGGTTTGTCAGCGCTCCCTCCTGGAGACACGAGACACCGAGAAGAGAGCTGCAGCAAACACACGTTAGAGAGAAAGGTCAGTGTGGGATGATAGATCACTCCTGAGGATGTGTTCGAGTTATGTATTTGCCTTAAGAGAGGACTTGTTTAGAGGATGTTGCATAATGTTTTAGTGTTTAAGGCCCAGTATTTATAACATCACCCAACTGCTGAAGTTTACCATCCTCTGTATATGCAGATGGTTTTACATGTGAATGGGAGTTCAACATAGAAGATACAAGACACAGCAATAAGTTATATGAAGACTAATGTCTTTGGAAGTCTCATATCTGTGATGTTGACCTCCTGCATCTTGTCCACTGGGAAGACACTGTGCCAATCACTTAGTGTATGGAACAATCAACAAAATGGCACAGAAAAAAAAACATTTGCCTCAAAAATGTCTGTCTGTACTTTACATTGCAGTTGTTGCTGCAGACAGCCCTGTTATTTGCCACGGTGTGCTCTCTCCATAATATGCTGATGGATGCATGTACAGGAAACACGACGTTTTGTACGTTGTATAGTACAAACAAGCTCAAAGTGCCTGTCTTCACCTCAGTGTTGAGAATGAAGACAAAGACAGGACATTTTGATAAAAACACTTAAAAAAAGGATCCTGTTTCATTCCTCTGAGTTGTTGTGAAAGCTGCTCTCGTTACACACTTTTGAGGATTGTCAAAATGCAAATTCATTCATCTCATGTATCTCACTATCTGTTGTGCTGTTCTAGTCGCCTGCTGATGCTCTCCACCGTGGTGTCCTTCAGCACGAGGGTCTGGCCTTTATCTATCGATACCTCAGCCACACCAGCACCCATCAGCCCTTCGCTCAGATCGCCAACTTCCTGACACACAAAACACACCTTTTAAGTGACTTCATATTCTGCTGGCTGTACATGCAAATATCAATAGAGCCTTATCTCATTTTAACCTGTAGTAATGCATCATTCTTTAGCAGTTTAAGTTAAATAAATGCAGGACTGAAGAAAAGAGAAGATGTGGTGACATCAGGGCAATCAGGTTTCACTCCTCCTCTGTAAGGGGAGCCTTCTTGTTGGCGAGTCCCTTGGCCACACCCACGGCAACATCCTCAAGGTACTCAACAGTCCTCCCCTCCGCAGGCTTCAGAACGGGACCTGGGGTAAACAAACAGAGCCTGATCCCCTTACGCCCTCGCCTAGAGGTGCAAACCACAGAAGATTACAGCAGGGAGGCTGTATTATCTTATGATGCAAAGAAGGAAATGCCACACGTAGAAAACACCCAGAGGGTCCACAAGCTGGAGCACTAGACCTGTCTTCTTGGTTTTATCTGCCCTGATGTTCCTGCCTGTCAGCATCATGTCAAATGCTTCAGGGAGACACATACGCACACACACGCAGGCGACAAATATTGCGAGTTGATATCCCCCCAAGTGAGCCTCTTGACCTTAATACACTCCAGTGGAACTCAGCAGCGACAAGCACAAGACTGTGGAAGGGCATTTCAAGACATTAACAGAATAACTGATTAATATGAGTGTGTGTATAAATACCATTTTGAACAGTCCCTGAATGCCGCCTGCTCTGGGCAGCAGTCCCAGCTTGATCCCAGTAATGTTTTTTGCGGGGGACAATTTGGTACCGACAGGCTAGAACACACACTTAGTCTGGCTCGCCCTGTCTCTCTCTCTCACACACGCACACAAGGTCGTTCCTTGAGGCCACCACCTCAGCAGGAACCATGAATGGCAGTGACAACAACCGGGATGGGAGAATTCTTGATCTTCTCCAAAATTGTCTGAGTTTCCTGAGAGAGACCTCCTCACAGCAAAGCGATTCATCAACTCTCACACAGGTATCAGAAAGCCTTGTTCCACGTCCAGGAAGCCCGCTTCGATGAAACAGCCAAGCCTGCTGGAGTTGAAACTGTTCGACCAGATCTCCCCCTCGTCACCTCCATCATCTCACCTGCACTGACAGCGTGTTCACCTGCACACACACACACACAGACACACACACACGCACACACACACACACACACAATCCGTACAAATGACAAACACGCTCTGATTAATCGTGTCACATCTGTCAGCGAGAGACTGAGACAGGTAGTCAAGACTGTCACAAACATAATCTCTCTTTCTCTGACACGCATGTACCATCTCATACTCTTATCCATAAACACACACCCACCCACACACACACCTCGGCTGTTGGATCATTGAGTCGTACAACTGCCACATCATCCTTGAGCTCGTAGCTGACGCGTGTTCAAGCTTGATGGAGAGGAAAGTAAATAAGATGAGAGGCCGTCAGAGGGCTACCAGTGCTGTGTTGTGATTATTTCTGCTAGTTTTACACCATCCCCGGAGCATATTAGCATAAATAGCACAAATACACTCAAATGGCGTCCTTGCTCAAGGACACTTGGGCAAGTAGAGAATTGTTGGAAGTGAGAGGGCCCCACAAACCAGTCTGTCACTGAATGGAACTGTCCATCCATCCATCCATCCATTTTCCAACCCGCTGTATCCTGCACTCAGGATCACGGGCGTGCTGGAGTCTATCCCAGCTGTCTTAGGGCGAAGGCAGGGTTACACCCTGGACTGGTCGCCAGTCAGTCGCAGGGCCACATAGAGGACATACAACCACTCACATTCATACACTAAGGACAATTTAGAGTTGCCAATTCACCTAATGCATGTCTTTGGATGGTGGGAGGAAGCCGGAGTACCCGGA
>JBAJHX010000031.1:4967056-5003125 GCA_037176925.1 Amniataba percoides | reverse complement strand
CCAATAGAAAGTGCCTAGGAAGGTCGCATAAATGATGATTTTGTATATATTTAGCTTAATTATTTTCTAGTTACAGTATTGTGTTTAACTACATCACATATGTCAAAGTCAAAGCCTGCGGGCCAGATCCGGCCCCTAACACAATTATATCCGGCCCGCGAGATCATTTTACATTGATCTATTAATATTGTTTTTAATGGCCCAACGATATGAAGCGCTGATAACACATAATGCAGCGCAACAGCTTCCTGGCCGAATGACTGTAAACATGGGAACATTCTCGCATTGAATGAATGAAACCAAACTAATCACAAGTGATTAAATTAAAGCATTAAACCATGATGTGGAGATAGACCTCAGAACAGGAGTTAAAGATACTAGGTAACTTTTTAAAATACTACTTTTAGTCATGTTCACTAAAACTGTCACCATGGGCTGACTGTAAAGCCATGTGTAAAAATCTACCTAGCCTGAGTCAAAACAAGTAATCAGAGCAGGAGCAGTGTCTGATATAGTGTCAATCAAAGTCTGTGAACATGCAGCAAACTCCACAGTCAACATGCAAGAGGACAGGAAACAACAATCAAACAGGAAAGACAAGCAGGAACACAAGAAACATAAGGAACATAAGTCAGAAAAAAACTGGGACCAACAGGGACATAATGCAAGACCATAAGAGATTCCTTCTGCTCTCTTCACAGGTCTGACACAGAAGCTTGTAATTGCACTTCGTAAAATTTAGAATCCTGTCTTCAGCACAAATCTAAGTTTATGTTGACCATAAATTACTGTGTGGCCACCAACAACTCCAACACCATCATCAAATTTCCTGACGTCTGATCATTTGATCACTGGCATCGATGAGAAGGCCTACAGTGAGAAGGTCAGAGGCCTGACATCTTGGTGCCAGGACAACAACCTCCAGCTCAACATCAGCAAAACTAAGGAGCTGATTGATTTCAGTTACATTAACTGGGTATTCATTTTTGTCCATATGTCTGCCGCTATGTGTGTATATGTATGTAAGAATTTTTTCTTCCCTGTGTATATTTTGTATTTATTTTGCTGTGTTTGAAATATGCTGCTACTACAACTTAATTTCCCTACGGGGATTAATAAAGTTGATCTTAATCTTAATCTTAATTGTGGACTTCAGGAAGAGGCAGAGAGAGGAGCACGCCCCCCTGTCTTTCAATGGGACTACGGTGGAGAGAGTCAGCAGCTTCAGGTTCCTCAATGTTCAGCAAGGACCTCACCTGCACTCACCACACTGACTTTATTGAATAGAACGCAAGGGCTCAACATGGAGTCAAGGATACTTTGCAGCTCCCTCAGGTGAACAATAGAGAGCATCCTGACTGGCTCTATCAACTCCTGATATGGCAGCTGCACTGCTCTCAACCGTAAGGATCTACAGAGGGTGGTGAAAGCTGCTCAGCACATCACCAGGATGGAGCTGCCATCCATGGAGGACCTCTACACCCAGCAGTGTAGAAGGAAGGCCACCAAAATCATTAAGGACCCCAGTCACAGACTGTTCTGCCTGCTGCTGTCTGGCCGAAAATTCTGCAGCATTTGAGCCCGAACCACCAGGCTGAGGGACAGCTTCATCCCACAGGCCACTTTTTAACAACTCCATCACTTCTACTGTATATATATTCTTCACACATGGACTAAATACATGAAATCAGTATATCTACAATTTATGTATAATTCCATAGATGATTGATGATGATGTTCTCTGTACATGTGGCATCTATTGCACATATGTTTGTCCCAGGGAAAAGAATCCCTTATCTGTGGCTCTTCTTCAGGTTTCTTATTTTTTCCCAGAAAGTTTTTTTTTTTTTAAAGTCCTGGTTCGAGGGTCTAAGGACAGAGGGCGTTACAACTGTACAGACTGTAAAGCCCTCTGAGGCAAACAATGATTTGCAATTTTGGGCTTTAAATAAAATAAATTTAGAATTTAATGTTGGCCCTTGTGATTTGAATTATTCCAAATGATGGTTATAGTGTTAAATTGGTCCAAAGTTATTTCAGTAATACAGTTTAATAGCAAAGTGGTTTATTTGTTTTTCCATGTATGCATTTAGAAACTGTGGAAACTGTGGAAATTTCTCTCTTCATTCAAATTTGTTAATATTTGTATATTCAGAACGCCACAGCTTGACTATCAGTGAGTTTCCTTAGCTTCCTGTATCAGTTTAGTGTTAACTAAGGTGCAAGGTTTGCCATAAGAAATAGGCCGCAGAGAATCTTTTCCTCCCACAAAACAAATCGCTGTAGAAGCCATATAATAAATCATTGTGTAGTATTGCACAGCACTCAAATTATAGCTTGTCCTCCTGTGTTTGACCCAGTGGATGTCCCACACTCCTCTCATCATTGTCTTACTGTAATAACAAAATGATATGGACAGAAATGTTACACAACGCAACGGAGAGGGTCATGAAGGTTGTTATTCTGTCCTCACAATTGCGTATCAGAGCAAAGCTAGACAGATAGCTAAGAAAAAACTCCAGTAATCCGTGTTTCTGATGACGTGTGGCTTTACTGACAGTTGTCTCTGTAAAACTGAAAATAAAATACAAAAGGTGCATTAGCATACAGCCCTTACAGTATCAAAAAATACAGTAAATGACAGTTCCATGTCTTGCAAAACTGACTAAGTTTATACGCATGAAATAACTACTTTTACTTGTTACAGCTAGAACAACAGGTAAGTATAAACATAAATTATTTACCTCACTAACAGCCAAACATTTTTACATAGAATGTGGTATCAATATTTCACATTTTACTTACGGACATATCCATTCCAAGGCTTACAAACAAGAAGACTGCGTTCTGTGTACTCCTAATACTGCTCTTGTTAAAACTGAAACCATGTGGATGAAAACGAAACTTAAGGAAAGCATGCATTAACTAAAATGCCCATAGAGGCCAGCATTGGCAGCTAAATCTCACAGGGATCAGAATAGTTGTACTTGTTCAAATGTTCAGGGAAAGAGAGGACTCTGCTCAAACTTACTGGACGTACTGATGCCAAGCTGAAAGGGCCTGACCTCACTGTGTTTTGTGCAACATGTAGACTATGGAGTGGATGAGGGACATTCAGACCTCTCATTTGTTGAGGTGTTTGACTTGTGTGACAAGGATGTCTAAAGTGAATAGTTTACCTGGGGTAGTGGTCACATTACCGGTGATGAACTGTACTGGTGAGTCATTCTCAAGTATTTTGCAAAGTGTCTTCCCACAAACATAATAATTATTGCATTGGAAATGAGATATTATGTTTGTGGTAGGCGACTGCTATTATGTTTGTCAGAAAGTTATTACATTTGTGGGATGACTATGTTAAAAGCTGCAAATTGTTATTACATTAGCAGGTTATTACATTTGTGGGGAGTTAATAGATAACCTCCACCTGCATCTTACACCACAGCACAATGTGCTGGACTGTCTCAAAAGCATTTGCACAGCCTGAGGTCCTGCTTGATGCTGTAGACCCCCGCCTTTATTAATCTTGTACTGTGCTGCCATATTTAGTACTTTTGTCCTGTCTTTAAAATCTAACCTTTTCCTTCCACTGGTAGGGTTTCTTGAGATCAGTTTTCTTTCTGTTGATGGTATATACTGTGTAGGGGCTTGTCTTTCCAGGGGCCATCTTCCTCATGTATTTCTGGATCTTGGTTGTTTCATCCTGGACAATAGCTCTGGCACTCCTCAGTCCTTGGCCTCTCTCTCTCTACTCTCCAGTTTACAGTTTCAGGGTGCTGAACTTGGAATGAAACCATGCATTGTGGGGAGCTCCCTTGTCTTGATATTCTTGGCCTCTGTTTCCTTCTAGGTCTCCTGGCTAGCTTATTATACCATGCTGACTGGCAGCGGACAGGAGTTTCAACGACTTGGACCATGTTCCTTCCATTCAGCTGACTTTTCAGGGCTTACCTTACTCTGTTTAGGTATTTGGCCCCTCCTTGAACTGCCACCTTACTGTGGTGGAGGGGTTTATGTGCCCAAATGATCCTAGGCACTATGTTTTCAGGGGCATTACACCCCTGGTAGGGTCTCCCATAGCAAACAGGTCCAAGGTGAAAGGCTAGATTAAGAGTGGTTCACAAGCCCATCACGAATAATAGACCAACAAGGACTGTTATATCACCCGGATACCACCCTGGAGCCACGCCTGAGGTTGAGGCTCGCAGCTGAGCCCATGTCACCATTTCAGGCTGAGCCTGGCTGGGTCCCATTTTCAAAGACGCCGTTGAGCCCAGCCCAAAATGGTGATGTGGGCCCGCCTTCCAGTAGGCTCACTATCTGCAGGAAGGTCCATCAGGGGCTGGTGCAATGTGGTTTGGGTAGCAGTCGTGGTGGGGGGCCTCGATAATCCAACCCCTGGACCAAAACTCTGGCTATAGAGACATGTGATGTCACCTCGCTGGGGGGTGAGGGGGTTGAAGCAGCAGGGATGAGAATCAGCACCTCCAAATCTGAGAAAATATTTCTCAACCGGAAAAGGTTGGCGTGCCTTCTCTAGGTGGGTGGATTGGTCCTGCTTCCCAAGTAGAGGAGTTCACGTATCTCGGGGTATCTTATTCACAAGTGAGGGAAAAATGGGCCATGAGATTGACAGGCGGATTGGTGCAGTGTCCGCAGTTATGCAGTCAGTGTACTGGACTGTCATGGTCAAGAGGGACCTGAGTTGAAAGGTGAAGGTCTACAATTTGGGAGGATCCATAGGTGCGATGATTTGACCAAACTGCGCAGTCTAAAATGTAAATGTTAGCTCTGCTCCTGGGACCACATCCTCCAGTTCTGAATTGGTATCTTCCCTACCTGCAGTCACTTCCCTAGTGGCTCTCTGTGTTTGCTTGTGTGTGTGCATTTGTGAGTAGATAGGTGTTCTGGAATCAATGCAGAGTGCCATTAGCTGGAGCCTGTTCAGTTATCAACATGCCTTTGAATTCCCAGTCCTGCCACTTTGCCAGATTGTTGCCGCTACTCCAGTTTGTTCACGTTCCAGCTCTTCAACTTTTTGCTATTTTGTTGCCTGTCTGTCTGTTATTAACAGTGTTTTCCTCTTCTCTGCAGCCCCATCTACTCTGACTCTGGATTTCCTCAGAGTGCCAACCCTGCTTCCCCACCTCAGCAAAACCCGTTTGTAAAAATAAATTCACTTATAGACTTGTAGATCTAAATATATATATATATATATATATATATATATATATATATATATATATGTATATATGTATATATATATTTTTTCTGTTGATGCTCTGAACCCTTCACTTATTTATTTACTTGTTGGCCGCCTTCGCATGCCGACCTGATGTAATAGAAAGTGAGAGAAAACTCTTGTCAAGATCTATGAGGGGTCAAGAACCATGTGAGACCCACAGGCAAACCAAAGAGCGATGGAGTCGACTCCTCAAACAAACCCGGGAGTCTCTCCTCTCTAATCCTCTGTCAGTGAGCTGCACCTGAGCTGCGGTTTGATGGTCTGACTCGGATGCTGCTCATAGATTCACAAATCTGCACTTTCCCAGACTGATGCAGTTGCAATTTGATAATTTTTCCCAGCAAGCGGCTGCAGCTCTGTGCCGTGGCTCCGACCCTCACATTGCATAACTAGCCTCCCCTATGGTGTGTGTGTGTGTGTGACAGGTGACGCCTCATCACAGGGCAGGTTTTAGGTGTCTCTGAGTTTACATGTAAGCACAGGGGTTCAAATAAAAGTCACAGAGCTGAGAGCAAAGCTGCAGCTTTTGGTTTTCGACTGCCAGACTTTATGGACTTAATGCAAGTAAATGAGTGTGTTAACAGACCGTGCACACACATTTGTAGCACAACATGTATAAGTATTCCTACCCTTTACTCAATAACAGCAATACCACAGTGCAAAAATACACAAGTCCTGCTTTCCAAATTTAAACAAAGAAAGAGCAGAGACGTCTTATCACAAAAATTTACTGAACACAATCCACCCTGCCAACAGCATTTAGTTGGTCAAAGCAGAGATACTTTTAACTTATTTAATCTTAAGAAGCTATTTGAAAATTTGAGAGGGAATGATTTCATTATTTGTTGATATTTCATAGACAAAACAATTATTTATAATAATAGAGAAAATGTTTAATTCTTTGACTTATAATGAAAATACATTATAAATAAATAGACTGATTGTGGTGGACCTACCAGGAGAACTACAGTCTGAGCTGTCATTTAAAACATATAAGTTTGATGTTTTTACATACACTTGAATGTAAAAACCATCTGTCCTAGGCCACTGCCTGTGCTGAGGAAACGGACAAGCATTGACCAGAAAAAAACAAGTATGTAGTGTAAATTAATGGCAAATATTCTAATAAAAAGGGTTCTGTTTCAGTATTCATTGGCCAGTGTTCAGCACAGATATGTTTTCTCAAAGTTCAATTAATCTTGCACCAAACCCCCCTCGAAAAAGGGAAGCTGCTAAAGATCAGATCAAGGGGACTACAAATGCCTCGTGAGAAAAAGTGTAATTCTTACACCGATTTATTTTGTGTTCACTGTCATCTTTTCTTCTTTATGCCGGCTGGGCTTTCATGGTTTCATCCCCCTAACAACATCTTCTCTACTATTACACTTCCCCTGGAAACACTTAGCCCCGATCCTTCCCCCTTAACGGAGCCGAGAGCGGTGACTCTGTCTTCCCTGGGCCCTGGACCTCTAGGCACTTCCCCTGACTGTTGCCTCCCAGGTACTTACTTCCTGTGCCCCATACCCCCTAGCTCCCACCCTAAGGTCCCACCCCCCGCAGGCGCTGGTGCAACTCTAAGAACATCGACGACGAGGCTCAGCTTTGTACTCCCTTGTATCGCTGATAGCGTCTGGCTGCTGATATTTCAGCTATTGACGGATCTCAGGATGTAGGAGATGGCGATGATTACATTGATTCAGACCTTATAATGCTGTAAATTCAACATTCAGCCGGCACTTGGGGTGTGTGTCTGCAAAAGCATTTCTTTGTCTGGATGGATGGTTGCTTGGAGGGAGGTTTGGTGCACACAGGAGTACACAAGAGTGTGTGCTTTATACGTTTACGTGCCTGTTAGTGTGTGTCTGTGTTTATGTGTGTGTATCTGTGTGCTCGAGTGTGTTTTCTTCTGGCTGGTCTTGAGTGCTTTTGCTGTTTTTCCCTGGCAGGTTGTTCTGATTGGCTGGCCCTGGGGAAGGGAGATATCATGTTTAGCCCCAAACCAACATGCATCCCTCATCCACCATCCACTGCTGCCACGATTGTGAATGTGTGTGTGTGAGAGAAAGAAAGCAAGAGAGAGAGTGTCAGAGGGAGGTCTGTGCGTTCAGGCGATCACACACTCTGCTCTTTCTGCTAAAGTGCTCCTCGTCTCCTTGGCGAAGGCTGATGAGCTATGACATCACAGCACTTTGTTTTATCTTTAAAAGATGAGCAGGGAGCCCTTCACTTCCCCTTAATGAGGCCGAGGTGCCCACAGAATATATGGAAAGTGTGTGTGTGTGTATGTGTGCTCGTGCTCGCTCACATCCCTGCTTCTTATGTCTTTGCGTGAGAGCGATGAGCATAGGTGTGGGTGTGCTTCTGGTTTTTCTGCACACTCTCGCTAACACCCATTTTACCCATAACCCCTGGCATTTCCTGTCCTGAAGCCATGTGTCAGACCTCATTGGCTACTGCATCAATAACACCACACTCACTCAGCTCCCAACACCACATCGGCAACATATCACGTACCGCCGCTTTGACCGATTATCTCTTTCTTTTCATGTCTGTAGCGGCGGTGATCGGGGTTGATTTGGGTTTTGTTTACACATCTGCCCCCGGTGTTGATCCAGGTGGGCTCAGGGTCAGACCACAGTCCACATGTGGATGACTTGACTAGAACTGAACTTATGAATCAAGATTATACGCCAATGTATTATTTTGATGTTGGATTTGACAGCGATATTGTTGGACCAGCCCATACTGTGTGCAGACATTCAATATGTTGTAAGTTTATGATGATTTTTATGCACAGAAACAGAGATGTTTTTTTTTAGACAGATTAAGCTCTGGAAATATTTCATCTACACTTGAAGAACACCACATGTGGTCGAAACATTGTCTTCTGTGCCCACTCCACTAAAATGTCTGAAAATGAGCAAGACATGAAGAAAACGTGAGCCACATCACCTGGATCAGAAGAATTTGCACAAACAGTTAATAAATTAGATCATTCAAAAATTCAGGTTAAGACATATTATATGTAGAATGAATGAATGTGATATTGTGCGTGTCAGTGAGGTTTCTTGTTTGTTTTTTTGGAACATTGTTTGTGTTTTGTGCTGTTCTGTGTGTACTTTCTTATGGTTGAAGGTTGGGAATTTGTACAAAGGCCAATGAAAGGACGGGTTTCTGTGGTTTCTGTGGTGTATGTCCATGCTGTATACTTGCTCCTACACAGACAAATAAATATTCCAAAAACACTGGAACCATACAAAATATCAAAAACACAATCCGTCTATAATATGTGAAAGTTTCATGTTAGAGCATTTAGTGAGACATTAAAACTCCCAATTGTTACTCAAAATATTGCAGTTACTGGTTGTACAACTTTAACAAAAAATTCTTCCAACAAACTTAAATGAACATCGTTGGGTTTCATTTTATCAGAATGCTGCCTAAGAATCAATTCAGATTCAAGTCAATACATAATCAAACAAACTTCACCATATCAGACGTGAACCACATCACCTGGACCAGACCAGATTTTCAGCAAAAATCACATTTTGTAAATATTCATTTGTATTTGTTTCGCTTTCCCCACAGCCACATGCTGTTTTCAACGGTACTGAGGTGTGCGCACATTCATATTTATCTCTATATTTTTTGCCTGCAATAAAATAAACAATAAGCAGGGGGTCGTTTGAGACAGGATGCGCACAGACAGTGTTCACCTTACAAAGCAAATTAAGTCAAACTATTCCCATGGCTTTATAACAATAGCATGTGGCAGCATACGCTCCTGGAAATATATTCATACACTGCAAAAACCGCAACAGACATAGCTGATTTAATTGTTTGACTGTGCAACAGTGAAGCTTATTTTAGTCCTACAGGAAGAGATAATAAAGCAGAAAGGTGATGGTGAATTAAACCTATGTGTCACTCTCCTTGTTAAACTATAGGGGTAAATCCCACACAAAGATTAGAGAGCCAAAGATAAACCCAGTCAAAAACATATTATAAGGTACGGTCAGTTTATAAATGATGATGTTTGGGAAAGTTTTCTCTGCAGACCAGTGTATGCTTCTGTACAACATGAACATCTACTGCCATATGACTCTTGTTTAAAGCATCTTTTAACAGCATAGAAGCAAAACAACCTAAATTGAACAGCTGAAAATTTGTAAAAACAATGTGTTAGAGTGACTGTGTCTAAAATATATCAAACTAAGAGAAAAGACCAACAGCAGCAGCTGATAAAAAATATATAACCTTGCCAAGAAAAAAAAAGAGCTATTGGGAAAAAAGATGTGTGGTCCAAACATGGCTCGTTCCTAATCCTCATGGGAAGCTGGTGAGCGCTGGTTTCCCCGATGTTTGTGCCATGTTGCCAGACGTGGCAGTAGCTGGCTAACGCGGCTGTGTGTGTGATTAACCGGCGTTAGCCGTCATTAGCCTCTGTGCACCAACGCAGCAGCAGAGTGCAATTAACCCGCTAATCCGGCTAATCCACTAATAGAGCTAATCTGATGAACTGGAGAGAGGCTTTTCAATAGGCTTCTTTCTTTGGGAACACACGCACATGCATGCGTGCACACAGCAGCTCTCTCTCTCTCTCTCTCTCTCCACCTTTCAAACACATTTACACACACCGCTTCAAACACACATTCACAGTCAGTCCGGGTTAAATCCAGTGTGTCCACCACCAGTGAATTAGAGGGGCCAATCCATCTCCCAGACATCTCGCCCACAGCCATTAGTCAGCCCGGGGCCTCTGTCACACACTGACCACAGAGAACAAGTGAGAGAGGAGGAGGGGAACGGACGGATAACGAGAGGGAGGCTGGCAAAGAGAAAGACAAGTCTTCCCTCCCGGTAATTTTGGTTTAAAGCTCGGTTTTAGGCTCTTTTAGCAGTCGTCAGTCTGGTATCATGATATCATGACACACTCATACTTCAGAGCGGCAGAGAGATTTTTTAAAATGCTGCTGCTATGACCAACAGCACCTCTGTTTCATGTGGCTTATTTCCTGTTGAAGGCTGGGGCAGAACAGTACGTTAAATCTTTCATTTCTGACTTTAAACTAATAAAACAACAAGGTACAGATGTCATTCTCCATTAAAGGATGGATACACAGCTCCCCTCTCAGTCAACACCTGTGGCGCCCTCTTTGGGCAACTGGTACATAGTACGAGAATCAGTTGGTGCAAGGCCTTATTTTTCTTTTATTGGATCAAGTAAAAAGTGTCACTAACCCTGACCACTATAATCACGATACAGACATAAATGAGTTACAGTTACAAAATAGTTAATCTGGCATTTGTGTCATTGGCATTTCAGTGTCACTAAATGATCACATCACAGTTTTTATGTTTAGTTAAGGTAGAAAATTGGTATATTAAGAAAAGGAAAGATGCAATAAAGGTGTTTGGATTTTTAAACCAGTTCTTCCCACAAGGAGTCCTGAGAAAAATCTGAAGAACCAAAGATAACAAAAAGGATATGAGCATTTTTGTTTTTTGTTGATGTGAAATATTGAAAAATGTCCTCACTTTGGGACTCAAATTGAAAAAAATAATAAACATTTGAATTTCAATAGGGCCTCGCACCGCCATTGGTGCCCTCGGTGCTCGGGCCCTAATAAGAAAAATAATCCAAGATGGAAAAGTCACAGTTTTGTCAAACAGCCACACTATGGTTACTTCATTTTAAGATGTCACGAGTCCAAACAAAAGTTGGAGGCTGCTGCCACGGACAGACGTTCACACCATGCTGACACGCCGCCTCTCCAGCAGTGAGGCCAAAAAGTGAAAAATAAAAACAGCGGAGGTGCCATCGTTGCCAGTCAACCCCCCTCATGAGCACGCTGATAAAATGCCTCAAGGTACAAGGAGAGACAAACTTATTTATTAGAACAAAATAGAGACGAAACGTGCAGTTTTACAGTAGGCAGGAATGAAACGAGATGCCAGGATGTATCAAAAGTCTAGTTTTTTCTTTATATAATCTTGTCAAAAACTGCACAATGATTAAATGTAAATGGAAAAGCTTGTGACTCTGAGCTGAGAGCCACCGAGCTGAGATGCTATGGACGAGTGAAAAATGATTTAATCATTCACATTCATCACGCTCCGGCTATGACGGCTCAAAGTATGTCAGCAAACATGAAAAAGTCCTCCAAAGAGTCGCCACATAGGCCGAGACGTGACGTTATCAAGAGGTAAATGGGAGGCTGAATAATCCACAAAGGGGCGACATCTTTTTTCATCTTTTTTAATTAATTCTCAGTGGAGTTGTGGCAAATCACACGTGAACTCTTCTTTCTCGTCGCTGGTGAAGACTGGTGGTGGGAAAAAGTTCGCTACTGAAAACCTGGAAAGTTTAAGGGCAGAAAGGGCAGCGCGTTAATGTGTTAAGTTTTTTTTTTTTTTTTTTGCCAAACTACACAGTTTTGGTTTACACGTCGTCTTTTCCCCTCCTTGTCTTCTTTTCCCATTTTCCCTTCCTCTCCTCCCTCTTTTGCTCTGGCCTAATTGTTGCAGTGTAACTTTGGAGCTGTTAAAGTGGCCAGGAGACATTTTGAAAAGGCTGGTTGAAGGAAGATGGAGGTCGCCCGTCTGTCTCTGGCTTCAAACACTGACCTTGGCTGCTAATGATGCTAACTGGGCTAATGACAGCTCTCTCGGTGTGTGTGTGTCTGTGTATGTGTGTGTGTGGGAGCAAGAGAGACAGTGAGCTCGCAAGTGTGTGCACAGTTGTGTGTGAGTGTGTGTGAGGGGAGCATGTGAAAGTATCATAATCAGAGCCGCTAACGCTAATGAGCTAGCCCTTTGAAGAGAACCGCCCGGCGAGGGCCCCACTCCTGCCAACTCATTAGCTGACCTGAGGAGTGCCTGATTAGAATGCTTTTGATGAAAATTTCAAGGATTTTCCTTAAAAAAAAAGAAAGAAAAAAAAACTTAAAAATTTTGTGAAGTGAGATAAATATTGCACTAGTTTTTTTTTTTTCTGGGGGTGTGTTTGGTGGTGTTGTGGTTGATGGGGAAAGTGGGAGGTCATTTACTAAGAAGACTTCAAAGGGCCCTCTGAAGAGTGCTGGATGAGATTGATTTGCTGTTTTTATTGGCGATGAAATGTACAAATATGTTTAATGGGAGGAGAGAGCGGGAGAATGTTTCCTTTCACTCTTCAAACGCCCACGCGTCATCCCTGTCTCTATTTCTCTCTCTCAAACACACACGCACACACTCGACTGATGGGTGCGCACACGTGCACCTTCCCGCCTCTGTGGAAGTCAACAACTCCTTTGCTGCGGTGTAAAGAGTGGCACCCACATGAGAGGCAGCGCGGGTAAATTAGTCTTCAGGAGGAAGCGAACGGGACAGGCTGCTCGGCGCTGAAACGCACTTCTTTAAAGCTGAGAGACAAACTACACAGGCGGCGTACGGCGGCGCAGTCACATCGCCTCTCATTTCACAGCGTGAGGAGAGAGTCTGGATCAAAGTGAGAAGATGCCAGGCCTTCACGCCAGAGAAGGGAAATTATCCGCCACAGTGACAGTGAAGCATTGCAGCCTTTGGTTTATTGACCAAAGGAATCTGTTATGTACCATCATGTCGTATTGTTCAGTTTGCGTTAAATGCTGTGAGAATAACTGCAGCTTTTATCACCCGAGGCACCTGTTGACTCAGCGTGGTAAGGATGACAATGGAAATACCAACAGTTTGCTGTAACGCCTCAACATGTAGTATGAAATTTATATAGTGACTCATCCAGTTCAGTTTAAAGAGACGAGTGGAAGGAGTGAGCCACTGACTGCTGGAACTATGTTGCATGATCTGATTTACACAACTTTGTCCCTCTCTGAATGGAAAGTAACCACAACTCACTGCAGCTGCTGCACAACACAGAAGTAGCCAACAGGTCAGCAAGCACCACTGATCTGTTCAGGTAAAAGGTTCGGTTTTTAGGGGCAAACCACTTCCGGTTGTGTGGCCATACACTAAATACAATTAATTTTCTATGAAAGTCTTCAAAGCAGAGCTATTGATGCATCTTTGTCTTTCCATTTTGACAAGGTAACAAATACCACTAAAAGTAAATGGATGATTACAATGAGCAGGCTCGATGGCAAAAATGTGATCAGATTAATAATCTAAGGACACATTTACAGATCTATGTTGCTGATTGATTAGACTAGAAACCATGATAGAATCCATCATGGTGGATAAATATTTGTCTGGGAAATGATTTCCTAAATAATTTCCGAGTTCCAAGTTTTAGCTGAGATTGTTAGATGCTTGGCTGCAGGTAGAAACCAAAAAACCCACTTTCCAAGAACTTCTGCAAGAAGCTAAGGTGTAGCGAGTGTGTTTCCATCAGTGTGTGTGCTTGTGTGTGTGTGTGTGTGTGTGTTTCAGTGCACGTGTCTGCCTGTCTGTCTGTCTTTGGGTTATGTATGTGTTTCTTTCTTTGTGTGTGTTTGAGTTGCAGTAGTTCAGGCAGGCAGAGAGCTGGATCTCTCATAGTGAATTTGGACAGACTGGAGTCTGAGAGGCAGTTCAAAGACCACAGGCCCACAGGCAACAACCAAAACTCAGACCGCTGCCCGTATGTGCGAGTGTATGTGTGTGTTTGTGTGTGTGTTAGTGAGAATGAGAGAGAGCGGGCGTTTGGTCTGTGTGTGCATGTTTTTGTCTTCACATGTGCGTGGATTTGCTTGTGTGTGGTTTTTGCCTTGACGGTGTATATGCTGATGTGCTTTTATTTTGAAACTGTTTAATGCCACGTCCTCAAATGCACACACATAACATTAACAACTTAGCACAGAACAAATATATTCTGCATTAGCATGGCTTCACCATTTGCTCCAGACACCCTCAACAGCTGTCCTGGGCTCTGACCCTGCTGTAAGTTATGCACGAACGCTGGCGCCAAAGAAACAGCAAATAATTAATTATAAAAATATTTCCCGTTAATTGTTGGGCTGTAATTAATGAGCTAACCTTTGGAGAGAGGGAGAGGAAGGTGGAGAGGGAAATTATTCATGTCGTGTTTGCATATATGAATATGCAAAAGATAATTATCCCCTCTGAGGAGGGACAAAAAATGGCCCAATGTCTCTATCTGAAGCTAACTTACAGCCCTGCACACGCACACACACACACGCACGCATGCGCGCGCACACACACACACACACTCTCTCTCACTTTCTCTCTTTATTCTCTTTCTATATCCAATCTCTCTCTTCCTGTTTGTGACTCCATCTCTTTCTTTATCTCTTTGCCGCACTCTGATGATGGGTGGCTCTGAGCAATGCGCACTATTAAATGGGTGACTGTTTTTCTTTTGACGAATGTGACAAATGGGGATCACCTCTGGCTAATTCCTGCTGGAAACGACTTTGCTTTGTCAAGACCTCGTCCCCAAAGTGATGTGGAGGCTGACACCGGTTACATGCTGACACACGGGTCAGTGTCAGAGTGTCACCGTGTTCCCCCCACAAACGTCTTTGATGAACACTTTTTGCTCTAAAGTTGCTGGTTCAAAAGATGGCGGAGGAGTTTAAAAATATATATATATATACAACCTGCTTGTTAAAAGAATACTTTAAGTTTTTGGGAGATTGTCCTGTTGTTCAGTTCATCATCTGAAACACCAAAATCCATAACTGCTTCCCCAGTGGATCATTAGCAGCAGAGGGTGGTTACTGATGATGATGTTGTTGATATTTGATATTAATTAAGTCAGACAGATGTGATGCACTTAAAGTAAAAAGAAAAGTGTGTGGCGCCACAGGAAACCTCCTTGCCTGTTGTAAAGTATGGATACTTTCCTGCTGTTATGTTCTTACTTAAAGCTGGCAAGAGACACGATAACATAATATCACTTAGGATTCAGTAAAATGTCTCTCCTTCAAATTTGGAAGTATTGTTTTCTGTGGGAAGGAGAGTAAATGATGTACTGATGTAAGCCTCATGTATTGAAAAGCTGATAAAGGCAGGTGGGAACAAAAATGAATGTCGCCTTGCTCCCTTTTTTAAAACAAATTATGAATAATTTTTTGTTTGTTGCAGATTAGCATTAAAAAGGAGAAAAAAACCAGATTTTCACATTTTTTTGTAATTATGTGAAAAACTTCACCCACATGTTTGTGAATGCCACATCAGTGGACGCTTTTTCATGAACAAAACACTATGTGAAGGCACCAATATCTTAAAATTGCACATTTGTACCAATCTCTGCTTATCAATTAGTAAGGGTGAGGGCCAGCATTTCCACAAAGAGAAACACAGAAAGTATTGTTAACAAGGTAACAGCAAAACAGCAGCACAGATATCTGAAAGCTTGTATCATACTGAGGGCTCGGCTCACACGAGTTTTGGAAAGCTGCTATTGATACCAGCACTTCTGGGCTGAGAGCCGCGTTTAGCTCGTTTGCATTTTTCTATCATTGCACCAAGACAGAGTTTCAGTCTTGGGAGTCTGTAAATGTGCTGAAATCACACTGAGAATAAAAGACACTAAAATAACTGAAACCCTGCATGTGTCCCTGAAATGTCCTCAGTGTTCATCACTTTGAACTCAGATCTTTCCCTCTTTTTGTACATTTTATGTGTGTTTTCAAGTGTTGTTGCAGCTGGCCTGTTGGTTTGGTCTGTGGTTGGAGATTCCATTTCAAATTCTGATCACAGTCTAACTGACCTCTCTCAGAGTCTGTGTGTGTGTGTGTGTGTGTGTGTGTGCGTGTGTGTGTCAGAGGACGGACTGTGCATATCATATCCGTTGCCCACATTGATTCTTTAGGTTGGCTGAGGAGAACAGTAGCTAATTGAATAGATGAATAATATATTTCTGAATAATAAATGAATGTTTTGTTCTGGTGCCTCTCAGCAAGAGAAAGAAATTACCTCTCAGGTGGGATGAGCACTGGTTGTTTGTGTGTGTGTGTGTGTGTGGTCTCATTAGCCTCAATGCATTACCATACAGAATAGATACGATACGTGTGATCAATGCTATTGATGAGCAGCAGACCATTGGACACCAAAAGTATCGATCTCTGTAGGCAGACTCACACATTTTTGTAAGGACACACACACACACACACACACACACACACAGTGAAC
The DNA here is from genome assembly GCA_037176925.1 of Amniataba percoides. Classification (NCBI taxonomy): domain Eukaryota; kingdom Metazoa; phylum Chordata; class Actinopteri; order Centrarchiformes; family Terapontidae; genus Amniataba; species Amniataba percoides. The sequence continues at coordinate 4,986,768 of JBAJHX010000031.1, read as the reverse complement.
AGACCGTACTGACCTGCAGCTACTATGGTGGTTTTGCATGCAGTACAAAGTTGGCATATTCAGATGAAAGCCCTCATGCCTTTGGGCATGCTAACCGATCTGAACGGGTGCATATGGTCCTCAGGATGCCTTCATCTCCTGATTCGCTCTTTTCTTCTTCTTCTGTGGTGCTGCCACCACACCACAGACTCCGCCCAGCTGCTGCCAGCCACTCATCAATAAGACATGGACCTGCGTACCTCGCTGACCACGGCTCAAAGCCTTTCCATGCATGCACAGTTCACGCACACACACACACACAAGCAGTCATTGTTATGGAGGTGCCCATCCCAGGTGGGGCTGATTAAGTTTTCATGAATGTCCTCAGGGCGAAACACTTAAGGGTTAACCAGCCTCCTCCAGCAGAATTAAAAGAGTTAAAAGTCTGCCCTGTCTTTCCACAAGCCCCTTTATTCCCACCTCTCTGCCCTGTGTGCCGCTCTGCTCATTGGTTAGCTGGTAAATCAGTGGCGATGATAACGTCAATGCAAAATCAAGAACCAGAACAGCTGCTGGCAGGTTGTGAAAGCAGTTTGTTCTGTGACTAAATACTCTGAATGCAATAAAGACATCAGCAACTAATTTGTCAAGAGGTATGAAGTTTCACTAATGCTGAACTTTGTAATACTTTCCCAACCTGACTGTCACTGTCAAGAGGAGAGAGTTAAACATTATGTACATATTTTCTGTTGCAAATTAGTTTTTATATAAATAGTTGTATATTCTTGGTGACAGGGTTGACTGTACAGCTTACAAACCATGAGACTCTCATAAACATGAAACTGCATGATATTTAGCGAGAGAGAGGCAGACTTTAGTCAGCAACCTGATGATGTTTTCTAACACAGTCAGTCTTTATTTATAGTTTCCATATCAAGCACATATACAAAGTGGTCCTGTGATAGAGGTGGTCATGGTAATTTTTGAGAAAAAAATACAGTGATAGACAATATATCATGGATCCCTATAGGTCAGAGATTCAAAGATAATTTCACCATTTTATTAATGTAACCAGCAGTGGAGTGTAGAGGTGCATTTTTAAACGTGTCCAGTGTATTAAGAGTTACTGAACTTAATCACAAGAAAATAAGTTTAATGGTCAGGCTTATACATGTTTTAAGAATGTAAAGTTATTTTCCACATACATAGTGTTTGTAATGTTATGCTGTTTGGGCTTGTGATGAGTCAGGAAGGCTTTTCTAATTTCATATCAGATGCTCTTAAGATCTAAAATTGTATCCTGAATGATTTTGGGACAGGGAAACTGTGTCATTAAATCACTCAAATCATGTTTCCTTTGATATCACAAGATGTCAAATACATTATTCCTCTTGCTAAAAACCAAATATGAAATCTCAGTAAAATTTGTTAATTACTCTCACAACAAAAACATTTTTAAAAATGCTCAAGAAACGGATGCTGCCTTTTGAATTGAACAAGAGAGACATTTCACTCCTAGAGCTTGTCAGGGGGAAGCTGACAGCAGCGTGTCGGAGGTGACGCGGCTGGGTTTCGAGGGCCGATTCGGCTTTAACACACCTGTCAGTTGTGGGAAACCTCCACGCGTTGCTCTGACGTGCTGAATCCAGCCAGACATCCCAGACAGACGGCAGCAGACACACAACCACAACCTCACATCACTCAACTGATACTCTCGCTGACGATAAAAACAGGCCAGCGTCTGTCAGTCTGGTGATATTTTTAATTCAATCTGAACTGAGGAGATGCTCTCTTGTGTTTAATGGGATAACTGTTCAAATAGACTCATATGAGACTCAGTTTGTGGTTTGAGTTTACATGTATGTTTTTTTTTTTATTGAATTGTGGAGCTGACTGTTGAGCTGTGCTGTGGATGGTGGTGTCATATTTTTTTTAAATGAATCTATTGTTTGTTTAAAGTGAGCAGAAAAGAGACACATCCAATAAAATGCAAGGACCCGCAGAAATTGCACAGAAGCACTTCTGGTGATTCTGCTGTCTGAGGACTAACAAACTAAAAAAGTTGTAAAAACACTGCTAACTGCAACGCTGTCGCCCTCCCTGCCGTCTTATTAACGCCTTGGTTAGCCCCGGAAACCAAACTGGCCAATCAGGGCAGGGTGAGTAAGAGAGGGAAACGCTGTGAGAGAGAGAGAGAGAGAGAGAGAGGACAATGTGGCCTGGCAGCTTTAAGCAGCTGACACAGAGCAGGAGTGACACACACACAAACTTGCACACCGCCACACAAACACACAAATTGGAAAAGCACAAAAATGCACATATGTGCACACGGGCAATGGTGATATGCGCGTTCACATAAACACACACAACACACTCACACACGTGGTGACACAGACGCATAGTGACAGCCTCTCTCCTCTGGCAGGGAGTGGCAGGGCTGAAGCCCCCCAGGCAATGCTGCTGCTACTGGAGTGAAAAAAAGAGGCAGACAATGCCCCCTACCCCCCCTTCACCAAACCTCTCTCTACGTCTTCTTTACCCCCTCCCTCGCTCTCCCTCCCCTCCCCTCGCTAACCCCTGTCTGTCATCGCTTAACGTGTGTGTGAAGTTTCCGTTAGAACGATGCTAAATGACCGATGCCTTCTGCCTCTGAGGCTGCATGCGTCTGGTGTCAACTGTACTTCTGTAGCTTGTGTGTGCGTGTGTGTGTGTGTGTTTTGGGGGTGGGGGGGCCTAGTCGAAGGCCTGAGGCGAACGTCCCCAACGCTGGCTGGAGGGAAGTCAATAATCATTAGTTTTCCAGGTGAGAGGTGCTCAGAGCATGAACCATCGACCTCTTCTTACCCTTCATGTCCGATTGCCTACTGCTCCATCATATATGTGTGTGAGGGAGCTTGTGTTTGTGTGTACAGTGCATAACTGCCGTAAGTGTGTTATGTCCAAAATTAATGTATTTTATTCTTACTTTTACTTAGAAGAGATAACAAGCATTACTAAAGAATTTAAAGGGAAATTTGAAGTCGTATGTTGATATACAGGAGTAGTGGACAAACACTCTACACAAACCATAAGATGTGACCACATATAGTTTTTGTTACTAACATATTTTTGTTGCACAATTACATATTTATCTGTACTGCTGTGATTTCCAGGAAGCCTTGCCGGAGGAATTCATCATTGTTGTGTTGCAGAGACAAAGCACCGGCCGTAAACCTATAAGCAACCAGCGGGACAAAGACGATCACTTGACTTAATTACCTGAGGCCAATTTAGCCACATATCAGCATGTGAATATTATATTAAGTGTCTTTAAATCCATGCATAGTGGGTCTTACTTACGGCATTAGTTAGCCCTAAAGCCCAGTTTCTTTGCCTGACAACCAGAGAAAACAACTTTTTAGTGTGTGAGCAGATAGATAAATGTGCCCAATGAAGCTACACACACGTGGTTGATTTGCTTCAAAGGAAGTATTTTATTCCACTTTTATGACAGAAAAGGCCTCAAGGATGAGCACTAACTCAAGCCTGGACTAACTGCATGTTTCTATAATATTCAGGCCCATTTTTTTTTTTTTTAGATAGTTCACTCCCTATCAGCTCATTGTTTAGAGCCAAGAATCTGACAGGGGTCCATGGATGATATGTGTGCATATATATAGATATATATTTATATATATACGTATGGAGCAGTGTATTCTAATACTCTCTGTGTAATGATGTGGATGCACGTGATGTAGAGTGCAATATTATTTAACTGTTTTGTCGATACGCAGATTCATCAGCAGCTTGTGTGTGTGTGTCTGTGTTTATGGATCAAAGAGTCGAACTCTACAGAGTGTGTGTGCCTCCCAGTGTATTTAGCTGCAGGTTAGTGGCCAGTGCATGCCTCTATTACTCACAATACTTCCTTATGGCAGCCTCAAGGATCCCTGGCTATGCACCCTGAGGCTACTGTTACGTCCACACCTCAAGCAACTAGCCGGTGGAAACCTACTGATTTTCAACGAGCCGAGGCAAGTCCGCTGATTACTGATTGTTTCTTCATTTGTCTCTTCATTTGTGGGCCTCGTTTTGACTGATGCCGGAGATAGTTTGCAAATTTAAAATCAGATATGCATCCAATCTATAGATGAAGTTCGTATGACAACATTCAGATTATAATTTGTTGTGTGGTTATGAAGATTTCACTCAGGTTTTAGGGTCCTGAGCTCTAACTGTGCTGCTTTAGATTCTGGTAAGAATAAGATATACTTCAAATACTTAAAGTAGTTTGGAAACTAATGAGCCAGAAACGACTCATATCATCAGGTGGATTGAAGTAATATTGACACCAGCCCCCCAAGACTCTCCATGGCTGTTATTTTCCCTCCAGAATGACAAATGTAAATGTCTGCTGATGTAAAGATCATATGGTTACTGTTTCGTAGGTTTAGCTTCACCAGATTTATGGCTAAAACTCATGGGTACAATGATAAACACAATGATATAGTTGTGGAATAGCCACAGTCCGGAAGAACTAACTGTGTTAAAGTCCAATATTTGAGGCCTTTGTCACATAAGCGCTACGGATTCTATCATTTGACTTGAAAAGACACTGAGGCTGTCTCAGCAAGGGACAGGTGCAGCAGGGTGTAAACAGTCTCCCTTCTTTGACCTCAGTTTTTCAGAGGAAACAAAGTTAAACTTTGTGGTTTTACTCAACAGTTTATAGATGTGGAGATGGGGGGGGGGACGTTCAGCTGTATGGTATGCACCAACAAAGTCAGACGTAGTGTTGTTTAATCTGTCTTAACAGAAAAGTTAGTTTTTGCGGGGTGACTTCTTCTTCTCAACCTTGGCCTAGTGTGTGTGTAAAATAGTTTATACATAGTTTTACTACACAGTGAAGGAGTATTACCAGTATTTCATGAGCCTTTGATACCTTGTCCTGATTTAAACAAAGTTTAAAGCAGAAAAATGCCTCTCAGTTTGCCCTTATGTGCTACGACTCAGTCGAGCGTGGTGACATTACTTTTACCACCATTATTTATTTACTCAGCAGGTGATCGCTTCAATCTGACCTCAGGCAGGCACAACGATCTTTTCTATCTCGACAGCTGTACCATGTACAGTTAAAAAGCGTAACAGGACGTATTGAATCATCCTCACATCCTTCTCTATTCCCAAATCGACTCTGTCTTGTTGTTTATTTGGTCGTTTTCAAGGTTTTAATTCACTCCTCGCCGCAGTCACCACATCTAATCAGACTGTAACCACCGTGACTCCGAGTTCACGTTCTGTTTGGAGAATTAACAAGCTGAGAGAGTGTGTGTGTGAGTGAGCTTGAGTGTGACTCGCATGGGGGTGGGCTTGTGTGTGTGTGTGTGAGTGTGAGTGTGTGTGCGGGTGTGGGTAAGTGTCCATGAGAGTGTGAGGTTGATTAGTCCAGGTTTTAATGTGGTGTGGTCGGCATAGCCTCGGGTCATGCAACAGGCCTATTGTGGGAGGTGGAGAGCGAGTGAGAGAGAGAGGGAGAGAGAGAGAGAGTGAGGATGAAGTGAGAGAGTGAAGAAGTGTGTGTGTGTTTCTGTCTGTGTGTACTGTCTGTGTGTGTGTATGTTAATGTGTCTAATTAAAGGCGTAGGGGATCATGCTCCGGCACTGAGCTCTAGCAGCCGCCTGACGCAGATATGACCTCGGGCCATGGTCTGTCTCACACACACACACACACACACACACACACACACACACACACACACACGCACACACACACACTTACACACACAGATATCCGCACACACACAGATAGCCACACACACATACACATAGCTATACTTGCAAACAAAATAATATACATCCATCCACAGCAACATACTTAATACATATATTACACATATCACACACACACACACACACACACACACACACATTAGACTGACGCACCTGATTATAAAGTTGACAACAGACACGATGCAAAAGCAAAGATACACAACAACACGACCTCAGGCCTGCTCACCCATAAGAACACACACATGCTTTCTGGAAACGGTCCTTTCTTCTCCTCCCAAATGTTTTCACACGTCGTCCTTGAGCCGGAGTGTGACCGATGACTAGACGGAGCAGGGACCCGAGGAAAATCCACTGGAAGCGCAGAGGTTTTTCGGACTGAATAAATCTCTCAGTCGATATGTCACTTCCACAGATTTGTGAGCACAGTTCAGAGACACAACAGCTTCCATTACCCCGAACACAGTCAGAGCGCTGAAATCACATTTCCCAAATTGCCTCGTTTGTGAGCAGCAGCTTAGTGCCATGTACTCGACTGCTGTTGGAGCTAGACTTAGACTTGAAGTACAGATACTAATTTACACTTCTTGCTATGCTAACACTGCTCCACAGATGACATACAACCTACTGCATATAGAGTTTAATAAAAGAACTGACTAACCACAGGACGTGAAATGTGTCTTCTACTGAGCATTTCAAAGAAAGAATCAACAAATAACAGAGCAAAGGCAGTTTTATTGTGCAGTAGCAAAAAACTAATGGAATTATAGTTTGTGTTACTAGAAAACATACTCTGTTTTAACTGAGTAGTTATGTTGCTAGCAGTGATGTTAAAATTTTGTGAGATCAGGGAACATGGTGATATCGCCACAATAGGTCACAAGCAGACACTTAAGCCAGATTATCTAAACCACTGCATTTGGAAGTAAAACTAAAAGACAAAGAGCCGGACTGGTCGTGTTTATTACTTTGCGTTTTCATGATTTCACCACATTCAGATCTCTGCAGTGACATTCTGATCAAACGATGTCACTAAAACCAGTAAAACTATGAAAACAAGATAAATAAAAACACTGATTTGCTTAAAGAAACTACCAGGTTACTTAGAATCAAGCATCAGTTGTTATTCTCATTTTTCTCTCACAAAAAAGATCTCTTCTAAAGTATGAGACGAGAAACAAGTTTGTGGTGACCGTATAGAACTTGAACGCAGCCTTGTGAGTAATGAACAGTTTGACATCCAGATGAATTGCTTATAACTTGAAGAAGGCAGAAGTAATCGGAAGCACCCTGTCAACTTATAGTGATTTTCACTTACGGTATAAAGACATAAAGCACAAATGTAGAGGGAAGTGCTGTGATTCTACTCGTTCGTGGCATGAAAACAGCTATATCAGGCCACCTGCAGGTTCTTAGGTGAAGTCTTGAAACTGATCTTAACGCTGAGTGTATCCTTGCCTCCTCCCTCTCCCTCGCTCTCTTCCCCTCTGAGTTAGAGAGGACAGTGCTCCTCCAGAAACAGCACACATTATTTGAGATGGAGATATTAAATACACAGACTCGGAGTCGGAGTTTGGAGCTAGATATGACGTGACAGTCAGTGTGTGTGTGTGTGTGTGTGTGTGTTCACCACGAGGACGAGGAAGGCGGTGGTGCTGGTGGAGGGCGGGCGGGCTGGTTGAGGGGAGGGTGGGGTGAGCTGGAGGGGAGGAGAAGGGGGGTGGTGGGGGTGATGGGTAATATGGGTGTCAGGGTGCTAGCAGTCTGTCGCCCAAGGCTGTGACATTACCGCACTTCTGCTCCGCTTCAAAAGAACCAAATCTAACTGACGACTGCTGTGATGGCTCGGAGTGTGTGTGTGTCTGTACGTCTGTGCGCGTGTGTGCAAGCAGTACATAGTATGTGTGTGTCTAAATGACGCTGACTGTGATCTGAAATTCAGATAATGTGCTGTGACACACTGCCTAGCGAAAGGCTTGAGACTGTATTACCCTACTAAACCAGCACCCAGGGCTGTGTGTGTGTGTGTGTGTGTGTGTGTGCAGCCTAACACAGACTGATAGATTGACTGACAGATAGATAAACAGGTTGTGTATAGAAACCATGAGTGAATTCTGTATTGAGTTCTCAGTCTAAGTAATCGGAGCAGTTTTTACTGTCAATTGACAGGCTGAGTGTTATTGAACGTTCAGAATCAGTTAGCAGCTGAGTTAATGGAAAACCTTTAGTCAACCAGAGCCCGAGGTAAACGGCTGGAGATTTGTTCTGCCAGGATGAAGAAATGGCTTTTAATATATTCGCCGTACACAACAGAAAATGAATAGAAAGAGGAACGATGCGTTGAGTTCGTGGTCGTATTTGAGTTGTCAGACTAACTAAGTTGCTCCCGTTCTTTGGAGTCACCTCACAGCCCTTCCTTTCTTTCGGCGGGGAGACGGAAACATCAGAGTGAGTGAGCTCATCCTCTTATTATGGCCCCGGATTGTGTTGATGTGCATTCAGCATTAAAGATTTAAGTTAAGTGGAAACTGCAGTGAAACTTTAATATAGTGAAAAGTGAAAGGTAAGCATGTGCTGGTTTTTGCGGAGGTGGCATGCAAGCGTTTGTCTTTAACATTGTTGGCCTGGTTTGTCCCACATATAGCAGTAGCCATCATTATTCGTATATGACTTTGTAATTATGATATTGCCATATCTAATAAGTTATATAAGCTGAACTATATAAGCATGACTTCATTTATTGCATTTATTTTATTAGTTTTTTGTTATAGGTACTTTTTATATATTTATATGCAGTATTTTTTACTACTTCACATTCTTGTGTAAAAAATCATCTATTGTCTGTTTCAGTACACTGACAGCAATGAGTCTGATTCTTTTATGTGCACACACACTGATACCATACAAATAAAGCTGATTCTGATTAACCTTGACTTGACAATATTTCAGTCACCACATGCAGATGTTGAGAGATCAGTGTTTTTTGTCTGCTGAACACAGTGTTTAACAGACTGTGGCTGGTTTAGGAATCTGAATCTAGTACAGTATAGTGAAAAATGTTCACTGTAAATTTGCTCATGTTACACTGAAATATAACCGTCACACCTATAAAACCCCTGTGCACCAGCCACACACTTACACAGGTGTATAAACTGATTGTTTCTCAGTGAACCTCGTCTCTGAAGTGTGACGAGGCGGTCACAGACGACTTCTGTGAGGAGCTGATCCTGACGTGTTTGCTTTATGTTGAGTTTGAGCCGATTGAACTTGAGGTGGAAGGACTTTTTGTTCAGGAAACAGTGTTTAGTCTATATTTTTGTTTATGTAAATACACAAGAAAATAATACAATCATTTGTGAAAAAGGATGCTGTTGCTGAGATATGTGGTATGAATAAGTCCCATAATCCTCCAGTGCTTCAATGAGGCCTCTCTGGTTTGGCAGTTTGTTTCAATTGACATTTTATGTGATAAATCTGGCACATGTTAAGATTCACTTGCACCAGAAGGTGCACCTTCATATTCTTTTATCACCTCCCTTTATTTTTCTTCCATCTGCTCACTTTGAAGCATTTTGTAAGTTTTGTACAGAGAAGTGCTGCACACTAACAATAAAGATGTTACACTAGTTAATATAGTCCAAAAATGACTTGAAACCAACACAAACACACACACAAACACACACACACACACACACACACACACACACACACAGACAGACACACAGGATGGGACTGGCAGGGCTATTAGCACTTCCAAGGCACTTCCATGTCACCATGCCATGTTACCGCTAACAGCCATGACACGCTTTCTCCACACGCTTTTATCATGTGTGTGCATGCGTGTGTTTGCTTGTCTATTACACGTGTGCAGATACTGTACGTACAGTATGCTTGAAGACGTGGTAATGTGCAGGTGTTTATAAATGTGTGTGTGTGTGTGTTGCTTTGCGCTCATGAAAGGGTGGTAATTTCACGCGTGGTCAGACGGTTGCATTTCAGCTTTAGCCTGGAGTGTAGCAGGAACTCCTTAACTGTTCAATGACTTTAGCTTGAGGCAAGGTCCGCCTACACTAACACACACACACACACACACACACACTCAAACACATGCACCTATGAAATTACACCCATCTACTTGTTCTGCTCCATACACACACACACACACACACACACACACAGCCGTTTGTTGCTGTAAGGTGTATGTAGTTGCTTTACGCCGGAAGGGAAGATCACTGCTTTGTCTGTTTGATAAAGCTACAACGTCCATCTCCTTCAAAGAGCGCCGTGCTGATCTGATGTGAGGCGAGTGTGTTGATGGATTTGACGATTACGCCGCCCAGGGCGCTGAGAAAGAAACGGGCGGTGGTGCCACGCTGTAGAACAGGAAAAGGAAAGGAACAGGAACAACTTGATTAAAGAAGTTAAAAGGTGGGAAATGTTCTCTCATGGAAATTCACCTGCTGATATGAATTCCCAAACAGCCTCTAATATGAAGCCAAGACACTGACTGACACAACACAACATGTTTTCTTGTCAACTCAAAAGCCTTCATTTATGTATTTTAATTTTCCCTCCATGTCTCCTGTTGCATTCAAAAACCTCCCATAATGGTTTCAAAATGCTGAGTAAAAACTATTAATCATTTGAATTATTTTAAGTAGGCTCTATTTTTGTGCAAGCACTGATTTGAGAGATTTCACCTATTTAAAGACGTTCTTCTAAATCTTGTCCAGAAACAAACTTAATTCTATTATAGTTAGCCTCAAAATAAATGTTCCTTTTGGATTCTCACATGTTTCCTTTTCAACTGTGTATAAATGTGCAGTGTACATGGGTGACATAAAAAACACATATATTTTATATCAGAGAATGGTGTGAGCCATTTTCATTCTCATGCCAAGTGTTTTTTGTTCTTTTCAGCCCAGGTTTTGAGATATCTGTCTCATCAAGAGAGATTTCAGAATCATCTTCCCCCATACTCATTGAAACAGAAGTGAATGGAAGTTTGTTTTGAAACAATGTGGTGATTAAACTAGATAGTCCTTCGAGCAAAAAGTTTTCATTGGAACTACTTTTCACAAAAGGAAAAGGGGCCGTGAACTTCAGCTACTATACCTTCAGTAGAGGGAGGGAAAATGTGAACTCTTGCTGTAGATCATAAGCTGACAACAGAAGAGTATTAATGCTTCGTCAGTTGCGAACAAACCAAAAATAAATAAATGTATAAATAGATCACAATAGGAGAAATGTAAAATAGCACTGTGCTCAGATGTGTCCAATTAGGACTGTATGAAAACAGAAAACCTGGTACTACTCTTGGTGCAAGACATACCACTAAAAGTGAGTGAACTCCTTTGAACAAAAAAAAAGACACAAAAGGCCTTAAGACAAGATATTAAAGAAACACAAGGAAGGATAAAAAGACACACAATTAAAAAGAGCAGAATGAATGACAAGCACCTGCAACACTTCCCACCATTTCACAATATTTCAGTCCTGACCCCTCCGTGCCACTGCGCTGCTCCATCCTGCCAGCCAGCTAATAACATTCACCTGCCGTCCCAGCTGCAAATCCATCCCCTCCGTCACAGCCGCCACACTTGTCACTCATCCTGATGGGCCGTCTGATGAACTCTGCGGGATAATCCGCCGCCACTATAGCACTCTACACGGAAAGCCCGGCAAGCATCTGGCATGTGACCTGAAGCTAACTCTGCGTCACTCCTCACCCCTTTGTCTCACTTTGCCGTCGTGGTCACCGCTGGCCTCACCTCCATCGCCACATCTGGAGCACCACTGGCCATCATGGCACCAGGGTCTCTGCGGACCAACAGCACTGAAAGTCAGGCATGAACCTTAGTGTACCTTTCCAGTTCAGGCTAAAAACTGATTTATTTTTATTAATAAATCATCAGTGAGAGTTTATAATGACATGAGACGAGAAAAGCTGCAGAATGTGGAATCCTTAAATGTTTGACAATGTTTTAAAAGAAATTATGTGATACAATTAATTTCTGTGTAAAACTGCATTTGAAATTCAGCCAACTACTCGATTCATTGACTAATTGTTTCAGCAATACTTCCACTTAGACATTATAAAGCCTACTGATTTTCTTTTTTTGTCTGTATTGATTATACAGTATTGTCTCTATTGTTTAATTCGGGCTGCTAAAATGCCAGCATGTCTTCTAATATCATCATGAAATTTGTGGCGTGTAGTGTTGTTAGACACTATTTGCCCACAATTACATGATCTTATCTTGTTAGCTTCACCAATAACTTGTCAACATATAAAGGAGTATTCAAATTTATTACAGATTCGTAATAGTTAAATGTTGAGATCTGTGATCATGACAGCATCCTTTTAATGAAGCCTCACACTCGCACATCTCGGCAATTAACCTTATAGCTACAGCAATAATAACCTGAAATGATGGCTTAAACTGCAAAAATAATGAACAAACATAGGGCAGCTCAGATTATCTCATGTAGCTTTATTGTAAAGAAAGCGGAAATTTGTTGGTGTTCTATAGTTTGACTCCTGAAATTAGCAAACACACTCAAAAAACACTCAATATCCAGTTCACACAACACAATACACTGACTTTCTGTGTAATAACCACCAAAATACTGCACTACCAAGAAGAATACATACATTATTCTTATGTATTACTGTGGTGCACAGAGCTGTGATCACAGACAGACAAATACTGGCCATGTGGAAGACATTACATCGTATTGATTTGTTACAATTTAAGATAAAGTTACAAATTGCGTTGCAGGTTTAGCACTTGGCTGCATGCTGTGGCTTCCTCCATGTTTCTAAAGTGCATGTTTAAGTTAATTCTGGAGCCTAAGCTACTTCCTGTGCTTGACAAGCTGCTGTACATTCGCTAAGCTGGAGAGACTGTCAGCGAGTCTGCAGACGGGTCCAGTGCTACTTAGCAAGAGGAAGAGGAGCCCTTCTGATCTCCCAGGATTACGGAGTGTGTGTGTATGTGTGCACGAGTGTGCGCATGTGTGCATGTGTGTGTGAGTTCAGGCCCTGCATGGCTTAAGATGGACTGTATATTAGAGGGGAATATTAAGAGTCTCCGGAGTTTCACACCTTCCTCCCCTCTAAAACGCACCCGGCTAATGAGAGAAAGAGAGAGACAGAGAGAGAGAGAGACAGATGTGGAGAGGGCAAAAGAGAAGGAGATGGAAAACACAGACAGCCTGTCTCCCCATCTCTGACGTATTGACATGCAGGCCATGTATGTGTGTGTGTGTGTGTGTGTGTGCGTGCGTGTGTGTGTAGATGTGTGTATGTGTGAGTGCATTTGTGCAGTAGTAGGCTGCTGGGTTAGAGGATAATTGCCAAACCGTTGGGACCTGAGCTCTGCCCGGCCTGTCAAAGCAGGCGTGACAAAACCTCCAATCAACCCTGCAGCAACCAGAGAGAGAGAGAGAGAGACAGAAAGAGAGAGAAGCAACAGAGGGCAGGCTCATTTTACCATTCCTCTTTTTTGAAAATGATATCATTCACATTCTCCGCATATAGTTAGTGGCAAATTATTTTGTATGCAGATGTAGGAGGCACGATGCGCATCTGTCTGTCTGTCTGTAAATCCATCATCCATCACCCATCTGTCCATTTGTCTGTCTGTCTATCTGCGTGTGTGTGTGTCAGTGACCTTGTGCGATGGCTTTGGACCTTTCGACCAATCACTGCCGAGGTTGGATTGACAGACGCAGGGCAGAAGAACTGCGCCGTGATTGGACTACAGGCCTCTAAATGAGATACTGTATACTCATACACACACATACACACAGATACACACACAATACACATGCATTTGTGTGTGTCTGAACAACGGCACGTGCATTTCTTTCACACATGCAGAACACTGGTAGAGATTATACAAAATATAGGAAGGAAGGACACGAGTGCACACACACCCACACTCGCACAAATAGATCAATACACTCATGACCACACACACAAACACACATATACAGACCTACAGTATCCACACACTGACACACACACACACATAGCCTGTGGTAGTGACTGAGTCCTGTGGTTATTACTGTAGTGCCGCTAGGCTGATGGTTTAGGGCTAGCCACAGCTCTCTCTCTCTCTCTTTCCCTCTCTCTCTCTCTCACACACACACACACTCAAACACTGGCACACACATCCACATGGTTTTTACGTGTGTATGTGTGTGTGCATGTACTGTATACACACACACACACACACACACAGGTTGTGGATGTCACCCACTCTCGGGGGATGCAGGCGGTTTGCCTGACGCTGGGATTCTTCCCAAAGTGCTGCAGGGGAAACCTAAGGAGAGAGAGAGAGAGAGCGAGAGGAGGAATCGGAGGAAGAGGAGGAGGGAACAGAAAGTTCAGGATTGGTTTGCTGGTTTGGTGTTTGGTGTGGTGTTACTATAAAGTGCTTACCGTGAACAGGAGACATATCACAAAGAGGAACACTGGCAGTGAGAAACCTGCGAATTAGCTGTTGAAATCGCGTTTTGTGTGACATTTCATTGAGCCTGCTGCAGAAGATGTTTCACTTTTTATTGGCTGACTGACAGTCTCAATGAGAAATGATGCAAAGAGGCACAATTCTAGTATTTGCTGTCACACTGACACAGTTCCTTAGACACTCCTCGACTTAAGCGATGACAAAGGGTGACAGCGAAGAAGTTGTTGATGAAGTCATTTATTTTTGACACACATGTTCTGATACACTGACGGCATTTTGCAGGACAAATGTGTTGTGCTGCACACTATCAGAGGATCAAGTGGTGTAGTTAGTAGTGGAATGTAACTAAATACACTTACTAAAGTGCATAAGTACAGACTTGAGGTTTGTTACTTGAGTCTGTTCATGCCATTTTCTACATCAACTCCACTACATCTGAAGGAACTTTTTTTACTTTGTACTTTTTTACTTCACTACTACTACTTCAGTTACTCAAACACAAAACATAGATCTCGTAAAATCTGATGCTTTAACATAAATTAAACTCCCATAGTTAACTATATATACAGCACAGACAAATCCAGCTGAAATAATTAGTCGACAGATAATAAACAGAAACTATTTTGACAATAGTTACAGCACGGTAACACTGATCAGAGCCACTGATCTGTTGAAGAAGGAAGGCAGGGGGACTGATTTGGCTTTCATGGACAAAGCAAAGAGAAGAAAAACACACAAAATGTTTTCAGCCCGGGCCAAAGGGCAAGGACGAACAGGCCCGCGAGAAGCCAGTGCGGTGAGACTCAGCTCCTGTTTAACTTCCTTCTCGAGAAGCTTTGGGACACTTGAGGTTTTTCAGAAGTTGTCGCTGGTTGATGGACTTGGTTGGGCTCTGCAGGGAGAGTCTTATGAAGCTGATGCGGTGATATCGGCTCCAGCAGACACACAGCAGCATTAGCATTCATTAGGAGTCGTGTTTCCGGCCACCTGACAATGTTCACTTTCCCTCCATGAAGTCCTGTGGGAAGTGAGAGCTCAGAAATGCCCCGCTCTGTTCACCAGCTTGTCACTGACTGACTCTGTCTGTCGCTTTCTGGTGTACGGCGGCGTTTTAGAGCCTCTTCAGTGACAGCGACCACCAGCTGCGACTGAGAACGACACAGTGAAGGCCATTGAACCAAAACAAGCTGAAAGATGCTAAAATATCTCGTAGAGCTGAGGAGACTGACAGAAACAGGTGACAACTGTGTGTGTGTGTTTGTCACTTTATGCAACGTCTTTATACTCTGCCTGTAGATATTGACTGTAGCAGCATTAAACTAAGACAAAGTATATTTGATTCGATTTTTGAGTAGTAAGTTATGAGGATTGCGCTGCAGCTATCAAACACACTTTAGAATTATCTAGAGATAGTTAAATGTGTCATCATGCCATCTGATATTTAGTGGAAGTTTATTTGTGTTTAGAAATCTTATAGACACAACAGCAACACACTATATTCACTCCACCTCTAACAAGAGCAGGTTGTGAAAAGACGTTTATACAGCAGGGCTAGTTTTGTATTTCTTTATCTTTTAAGGTACTTTGGTTGGATTTTTAGGCTGCCAAAGTCTTTATGAGCCATACAGTAAGGCTATAGTAAAGCTTCCATGAGCTTTACTGCAGAGAGGTTTTAAGAGGCACAAAAAGACACGATCATCCATTTATCAGTTGCAGTTTCTATTTTTCCACTTTCTGTTTCGCTCGCACGCAAACTCAGCCCTTCAGGTTTCTCCTCATACTGTAACTAAACCAAAGGAGAAGTGTCCCCTGAAAATCTCTCGAACCCGCTGGAGACGGCTCGTCATGTCAGACATTTTCAGGATATGCAAATATTAATACGGTTTTATCAGCGACAGAAAAGAAATTTTGCAATTTGAATTTCAGCGAATTTGTTTTTGTCAGGTTGAGAACGTGATCATGTCAGAGTGTGTATATATATATGTGTGTGTGTGTATAAGTTTGGTGTGTGTGTGTGTGGACCGAGGTCACCTTCCCCCCCTCTCCACCTGGGAGTGTGTGTTCAGAGGGTGTCTGTGCTGAGGGGATCCGGGGTGAATACAGAGTGGAGCCACACTGGGAATAAGCTGTCAGATGAAACACTGAGGAACTACTGAGAGACACTAAAAGAGAGAGAGAGATAGTGTGTGTGTTTGTGTGTGTACCAATGTGTAGCAATATCCTGTGTGTACTTTGGTTAGTGTGTGCATGCGGGCATCCACGTCCTCATGTCCCCTGTGTGTATTGTGCTTCTGTCAGGTTGTGTGTGTTTTCGCTTGTCTGTGCATGGATCTACGTACGAGACGTGTGTTTGTGTGTGTGTGAATGTGTGTGTGTGTGTATGTCTGCAAGTCCAGGGGAGCTCTAGTTGAAAGGGAAAGCCCTCGCTCTCTACAGACTGACTTAGGATTCTCTCTGCCTTCCCCAGAGTTCACTGCAGTGGCCTGCGCACCGGACTTTCTATCCACACACACACAGAAACACAAATACACACTTACACAGTCATGTAATATCTACCTCTTAAGCATCTCCCTCTCACACACTCTTTCAGCCTCTCCAGCTGAACCGTGCACTCTTGAACCTTCTTACTTTGAGCTTGTGCGAGTTCAGTTGGTTTTCGAGGATGGAAGAGCTTTTATATACAGCGTACACACACACACACACACACACACACACACACACACACACAACTTCTAGAAGTCCTCGACCAACACAGACCGGCACATTAAAGCAGCAGGATGAAGAGGAGGAGGTCCAGACACTCAGTGATTAGTACAGCCTTGCTTTGATTTCAACCCTCTTTGGATGAGGACTGTAATCAGATTTTTACTTCAGGAGTCAGAATGAAGAGAGCGTCGTTTCATATCAGCAGGACCAAGCAAACACCGCGACACAGAGCTGGACTTGTGTGGCTGACATCACTACCAAAAAAAAAAAAGAGTCTCAAAACTCCTTCTTAATGCTCTCAGCAAGATGCTCAGTTCATACATGATGCACGAGTAAAATCCTTAAAATAATAAGATTTATTCTTTATTCTCATAATGGAATGTAAAAGTAACTTGATGACATAAATAATCAATATGATCGAAATCCAGCTTGATTTGGGTCCAGGTAGTTGGCTCTAATTTTTTTTTTGGTTTGGCTCTGGTTGTAATATCCAAGCTAAAGTCTGAGAAAATTCTCAACTATGAGCAATATGCAAACTCTGACTTCATCTCTAAGTGACAATGTTTGTATGTAAGTTCTTCCATTAGAATTTTTGTACATGTATTATTATTGAATTTGTATTGTTTGCATTGAATGCATTATTGAATATATAATTGTTTATAATCTTTAATATTATGTTTTTTTCCACATACAAAAAATCAAAACACTAAGACATTTTATACTGACAAACCATCAAATACTAAACTGAATATATTATACTTAATCACCATAATTAAAGAAACTCAACGATTTTCTTATGCACTGCATTACAAATAAAATGTTTTTATAATTAGTTTCCAGCATGAACAGTTAAAATTTCACGTCACAATCTGACCTAATTCAATTTTCAATTTTATTATTATTTTATTATTTTATTATTGATCCTCAAGTCTAAATCTACTGCTGTTATTAATACTATTTCTACAGTTAACCACTAAAACACATTTTTGTGCACCTTCATTTGCGATAGCTTACACTCTGATTGTGGATTGCTGTGAAGTTACGAGCCATGAATATCCCTGTGCTACATATTATTTTAGAACTTACTTTGCTCCACATATGTGAGAAATGCTGCCCTGTAGGATCCCAGTCATCTTTTTCTTAACTCGCCTAAATGTTTTTTGTTTTGTGAGGTTTGCACGCAGCGAAGCGAAGCCTCCCACCTCCTCTGCACCACAGCCTGAGTGTTCCCGCGGTAAGCAGGCGAGGCACAGATTGAACTGCACTGTCAGGAAGTTGTTGGTTAACCCGGCGCACAGATGTGAGGCGAGGAGAGGAGTATGGTAATGGCACGGCGATGAGAAAACGTGCACATGTGTCCCTCAGGTAAAAACAGGGGAACATGGAATCAAATCTGAGCCAACATCCTGAGATTGTTCCTGTTGATAAATTGATATCATTAAATATAAATGCAGAGTGTTTCATTCCCTGACGCCGCGGGGTTGGAGCGCCGAACGGGAATGCTTTGAATCCAAGGCTGGAAATTTTCCCCCAAATCATCAAATCTGACAACAAAGGAAAACTCAAATAGACTGGCTTAATGAGTTAAACACACATGCACATGCGCACACACTCACACGCCTACACACTGGTGTTCTTGATCTAATGAGTCTTTTAACCGTCTTCCTTATCCATCTGTCTCCACCCGACACACGCAACATGCTCTCTCACTCACACACACACACACATACACACACACTTTTTGTATGATCAATCCACATCAAACAGTAACTCATTTAAATATTCATATAAGGTGTTAGAAGATGGTTGGTCGGCCTCTCTCTTCCCCCCCGTCTCTCTTTCTCTCTCCAGGTATATTAATAATTCCCCCTGTCTCTCCACCACACAGAGTTGGAGGTTTTTCCCTTCAGACAAAGTTTCTAGAAGTTTCTATAAATTAATAAGAGTGTGTTCTCTGTGAAGCCGGCAGCTTTGAACCCGGCGTATTGATCTTGCAGGTGAGTCGGCCGTGCCGGATCACGACTTCAAACAGAATCCAATGTTCCTGTGAAGAGGCCGGCCCAGCCCAGAACAATACTCATATTACCCCTCCATATGACTGGTCCAATCTGAGGGTGGTGGGGGTACGGGATGGGGAGGGTGGGGGTGGGCAGACAGGAAGTGCCCGCACGTGGTCGAGGAGGTTAAGATGGCTGAGGTGGGATTTTGAGGGGAGCAGTGGAGACTGAAATCAGCTGTGGATATTAGATGTGATTGAGATGTTGAATTAATCACAGGGAACTGCCAAGTGGACGGACTGATGCTGAGGCTGGAAGTTGTCCTTTTTATTTCAGATCAGATGAGCTCTGCTGCCATGGATATGATGAAGTTTGGATTATTGTGTGTTGACTGTCAGAACTTCTGCCTGAAATGACTTATTTATTTTACGCTTCAGTCAAATTTCACACAAGTGTGCATAAGCTGACATTATTTTTTGTTTCCTGGCAAATTAGGCCAGTTATAAAAGATTCAAGGCAATAAGGTGATTTTGGGATAAAAACGTTATATCTAAATGATTTTAATATTACAGTGAGGTAAAGTACAATGTAGGTAACAATATCTACCAGCACGTTCAGTTAAAAATTATCTGTGGCAGTCAGATTTTGTGAAAATCAGCTTCAAAAGTAAAAAAGTAAATCTAATTATTAAAATCATAATATTTTAATATTTTTTTCTTTTTCATCTAAGGAGTTAAGTTTTGATGTAATCCAGCCTCTGTGTGCATGTGAGACACAGGTTGAGTAC
>JBAJHX010000031.1:4956540-4966956 GCA_037176925.1 Amniataba percoides | reverse complement strand
TTTTTTCTTTTTCATCTAAGGAGTTAAGTTTTGATGTAATCCAGCCTCTGTGTGCATGTGAGACACAGGTTGAGTACACTGAAAGGCAGTTTCAGAATAAATTCTATTACACCTGTAATCAGTAACTGAACTAAGTTTTAGTTCATAAATACTATAATACAAATTGCCATAAATACAAAATAAATATAAATGAGGACAAAATCTCGACTGTACCAATCACCCAGAAAGAGAAAAGAAATTCAGACCAGATATAATTCACTTGTACTTTTAAGCACTTTGTATTATTGATATGGTTTGATAACAGGTTGTAAGTGAAGACTGTGTAGATGTCTTAAAATAATGATCCCTTAAAATAAACAGCTGTAGGTTTGGGATACTCCTTTTCCATTTATGATAAATGAAAAAAAAAAGCAATTGAGGTTAATCTGAAAGGTTGTTTTCCTGATAAGCAACAACTAGGATGAAGTTTGTACTGTAGCATTTGAAGCTTTTAGTTTTTGGATTTGTTCTTTTTGCTGTATTCAAGATTTTAAAAAAGTGCAGGACAAAAAAAAAAAAAATAAAAAAGTTCAAGGCAGATTTCAGCTTCGAACACAAACACACAGACATGATGCCAGCACCTGAACTGTGTCACTGCTCAACCGTGTGTGTGTGTGTGTGTGTGTGTGTGTGTGTGTGTGTGTGTGTGTGTGAGAGAGAGAGAGAGGGAGAGAGAGAGTCAGACGGAGGCTGTGTAAGTGCTGATTAGCGATTAGCAGGTCTTGAGGCTGACGGCAGAGCTGATCAGTATTTCCTCTGTGTCGGAGCTTTAGGGAACAAATCCCAACATTAACCCGGCTCTCATCTGCCTGGCAGAGCGCTAGCAGCAGCCTGCCAGCCATAGGCCGTACATCCAGCAACAACCGCAAGCTAAAGCATGTGAATCCTCCTCTGACGGCGCCTCATTGTTGTCTCATTTCAAATCAAAACCACATTTGATCATGATAGAGCTTCTAATGTTGCTCTCAACATCAAGGTTGATGGGCTGTGACATGCGATATTTAATAAGAAGTCTAAAGTTTGTCATAATCTGCTTGACAAAAATGACATTTAAGTAGTACCCCTTGAGGGAGAAGTAAGTGAATTCCTATAGTTCTATAAAAAGCGTAATCCCCTTGAAGAGCAATAACTGGAGCAAAATGTTCCTTTTATGAGCTGATGTGTGTCTCACCAGACACTGGAGGAATACTGACACATAATTGTTCTGACTTTAATTCATATAGAGAGCACAAGCAGGCCTCAGCACTGAATGTCAGTGGGCGTTGAGCTGAGACCTAAGATCGCCTCCAGAGTGCTCAAATGAGGCCGGCAACCCTGCCGCCATCATAGTTTCCACTGATAACGGCCAGTTCATCAGAGATCATTTGCAATGCTAATTCTCCTACTGAAGTACAGAAGACTCGCTCAGAGAAAGCGCACCACTGGAGGACTGCTCTAAAGTTTTTAACAGGTTCTTTGGCGGGTTAGAGACCATCAGTCTAGTCCGCGTGGGATAAATTAAGTGTAAGTAATGAAATGACCTTCTGAGCTCAGTCTGTGTTCCTGAAACATTTGGAGAGGTTAACGAAATTCACAGAAACTACCAATATTCTTATATGTAGATAGAAAGAAAATGTAGCACACGTTAACATTTTTGAATCTATAAAGTGACAGATTATTGTTTCATCAGCCAGGGCTGATTTTCTGGCTGGGTTCAAATAAAGAGAAACTTGATACACATTGTTTGTTTGTTGTCATTTTCCCGTGCGTTGCGGCTGTGAAATTAATTTCCACTTTTTCCTGCTGTTTTTTACACCAGGTTTATCTTGGCGACTCAAGCCTGTGTGTGTTTATTGCTGCCACTTGTGTGTGCGCTTTAACATTTCTGTTAGGTGTTCAGCCTCAAATGCAATAAATATGTGCAATATATTTTCCTTATAAGTCACAGTGTGCAGCGTTCCCACCTTTTAAACAATGTGAAGCCTTCAATTAACAGCGATCATGCATTTGAAACGTTGTAAAGATTCAATAACTGAGGATGTGTGTATTTGTTATTTGTGCTTTTTATAGATGCTGATGAGTTAAGATAACAGGATGTTTTTGATAAATAATATGTTGTCTGGTCACTTATATTTGTCCTGTAAAGGTCTGTATCCACTGAGAGTTAATGTGATATTTTGTACAAAGATACTGTTGTTTTGTGTACTTGGTATCTATGGGGATCACCTGACTCATCAAGGGACTGTGTATAAGGAAAATGGAAAGTACTTCAGGCAGCACCCAGATGAAAGCAAAACGTTTAGTGTGGGGAATAAAGTCGTGGTCGGTGCAGTGTGTAACAGCAGGTACGTACACATCAACACTGCTGAACACAAAGTGTGATTCAGTAACACAAAGGGGCGATACAGTAAAAAAAAAAAAAAAAAAGTATCTTTGAAAATGAAACACTCAGTGACTCTCAGGTCCATATAGAATAAAATGTAAGAATTTAAGATGACCATGTTGTGCAAACTTTTTTGTAACCGTACAGACAATGGATTAGTCTTTATTTATGTATTTCAGTGCAGTTTCCTAATTATTTAGTTTGTTTCAAAGTCTGTGTCAAATGCATTTTGTTTGTAAATTTTCTATTTCTATCGTTTGATTATATTTAATTTTGTTGTCAGTGCACAACTTCCCCGGGGCTGCATACCAGCCTGGTGTGCTCTGACAGCTGAGGGGCTGGAGTCTTATTGGTGGTGACATGTGTCAATCTTCAGAAGAAACCCCGCCCACTGTGGCCAGACCAAGCCGAGCCAGTCGAGCTGCTGTCAGCCGCTCATCAGCCAGTCCTTTTCATGTTTGCCTTTTTTCTGTGTTTGTGTGTGTGAACAAGAAAAGAGTGTATTCCAGTATGGTTCACACACACACACACACACACACCTGCGTACACATACGTAGACACCAATGAAGCTCCTTCGTCTGATAGCTGCTTTGCACGTGGGATTTTTTTCTTTTTAGTGTGCATGTGTGCACAAGTGTGTTATCTCCGCGCGCACACACACAACAATCCATCCACCATCCCCTATGTTGTCTGCCAGGAGGGCAACATCAAAGCCTCCAGCTGTGGGCATGAGGAGCCTGGAGACTAGTGAGGGCCTGTGGAGCAGAGACTGGGCCTGCAGAGGCAGCTGGAAAGTCAAGTGGCCACAGGGAGCCTGCAGAACGAAGCGGGCTTGGAGAACAAGGTGAGCCTGGGGAGCAAGGTACGGTATACTGCAGAGTGAGGTAAGGGTCCATAAAAAGAGGCTGAAGGTGGTCCTGGAGAGCACAGTGGGCCTGAGGAGCGAGGTGAGGGTCCATAAAAGGAGGATGACGGTGGTCCTGCAGATGGAGGTCAGCCCTGGGGAGCGTGGTGAGGGTGAAAAAGAAGAATTTAAAGTTAGATGTTGGAAGCAAAGTGAGCCTGGAGAAGGAGGCGCTGCGGCCGCATGAAGTCTCTCTGTGCAGGAATGTTTAGGGAAGTTTCTCAGAGCTCCACAGAGTGACACTCTTAAATGCAGCAGTTGCTTTGGTGGCAAGTTTATGGGCTTTCATCTCTTGCCTTGGTGTTTTAACAATAGAGAGCGCATGTAAACAATACATTTCCTCCATGAGACGATGTCCACTTTTTATTGGCTGCGGGCAGAGGAGGGAGGAGGGCCTGCAGGAGGCGGTGGGAGGCGGGCAGGAGAGCAGGAGGAGGTGGTGGGAGGTGGGCAGGAGAACACAGGACTGCCGCTGTTGCCTCTGAGGCAGAGATCGGCTTCTTGCTCTCATCTGCCCGTCAGAGCCCTCCTCTGAGCTGCCAATCAAGATGATGGACAGCTGCTGCTGGATGGAGGAGAGAGGTTTGAAGGGACCGGCTCGTTTGCGCAGTGCTATCTGTGATTTCTCTCTGTTTCTAAAAGAGGCGATGCTGTCTGCAACCACGACTTATGCAATCACATATTTGACAGGTGGTCACGAGAAGCTGATTGCATCATCACTGACCGTGTTCTGTAAAGACTGTATGTTTATATGTCAAAGTGTTTGACAGGTGCTTTTCATGCACAACATTTTTCAATGTCCACAAAGCTTGTATATGTTCACGTTTTAGATATTAGGTAGGTAACATTTTCCTAAAGTTCTGTTTATCATGGATTGGGAATTCATAATTCACATTTCTGATAAACCTAACACAACCTCTATCTAAATGTTAAATCATTATATTTTATTATTATTTTTACATTATTAATGGATTTACTCAATGCTTTTTGAAACAACATCCACACTACTGAAACTCAATATCCATATGATTTCATGTACATTACATTTTCACACTATAAGTACAAACTTCCACATTCATATTTAAATTTAGAATTTTAATTACCTGAGAAATCAGCAAAAATCAACAAATAAAAAAACTAATCAGATTTTTAACGCTTTCACTTGGCTTTACGTCTGTGTTAAGGTTGTGTGAAAGTTTTCAAGTTTTAAATAAAGTTTTCTGTGTTGAATGAATGCTGAGGCCGAGGGGAGGGATGTGGGGTGAAGGTGAAGCCAGCCGGCCTTCTGCTGCTGCGGCGAGTCTCATGCAGGCAAAGAATGGATGTGTCTGTATTAGTTATTCTCTCTTTGCAAGCATCAGTTTCACCACCATCCGGATTCCCCACGACACATAGGCACAGAAGAGAGGTGAGGAGAATAAAGAGGCTCTTCAGATGCAGAATATGTGATCATAACACAATAAAGAAGGATGCCATAAAAACTAAACGGAGCGACATCCAAACTGATTCTATTTTAATTAGAAGGCAAAAAAAGGCAATATTTTTACTCTCTGTTTATGGTAGCTGTTAATGCTAATTTAAACTTTCATTCTTCCTTTATTAACTCCAGTGAAATCAGACATGTGTTTCTCTTTCTTCTCATTTAATTATTTTGAATACAAAGACGCACTTTTCATCCCACTGGATGGTATTGTCAAAGTGCTGTATTCGTCTATGTCAGCACATCCCCACATGTTAGAGTTACCCATGAACACAGGACCAAGAGACTGCCTTTCTCCATTTAATAAACTAATTTAACACCAACAACCAGTTTAGAGTGTCTCACTAATCTAAGTGTGTGAGTACGTAGTATGTTCCTGATTTAGGAGGTCGGTCTGAAGATATGAGGTGGTGTTATTATACACCTTTGATGTCAACTTGTAATGAACTATTTAGGATTTTTCAAATCTAATCTAATACACAAAATTATTTATTTTATTTTATTTTATTTTATCACTAAACAGATTAAGAATGTGTGAAATTATTCCTATTTTCTCAGTTTAATTTTCAGATTCCTTTGTTTACCATCTGGCTAGCAATGGATCGAATAATGATCCTGCAAAGTGAAAAATGAATGTGGGTATGAACATGTGTGTGTGTGTGTGTGTGTGTGTGTGTGTGTGTGTGTGTGTGTGTGTGTTTGTGTGTGTGCAGGATCAGTATTCTAATGAGGACAGACAAAAGAAGTCTGTAGCTCAGAGCCAATTGGACAGAGAGGAGCAGGGCATCAGAGAAAGAAAGCCGGAGAGGGGAGTGAGCTAGTTGGGGGTTAGGGAGGGTTCAGGCTGGTGGCAGTCAGTGCCTCAGGCAGGGTTTTGGGGTCAGGCCCCCCCAGACGGCCACACCGGCCCCCCGGGCCCTGAGAGGGGGGACACCAAGACCACGCTGGCCAAGGGAGGGGCACTCAATTAGGGCAGCGTTCAGAATTTTAGCCTGGTACTTCAGAAGAGAAGGCCACCTGATACCTATACACCTCAAAGATCCCCCTCCACCCCGCTGAACGCACCCACCGCTGATTGACACACTCAAGGGTTTGAGTGTTTTTTGAAGATTGAAAATGATGCTCATATTTTAAGTTATGTAACATAATTTTATTTCACCTTTGTCTGCATCAAATCCCCTAAAAATATTCATTCTCTCCCCCAGAATTTGAATACAATGAAATAGGAAAAATAGGAAACTATATCTCTCCATTGTAATAATTCTCTTTTTATTACAATGCAATGTGTACAAATGAAAGAAAATTGCTTAGAAATTGGACCTGAATCCAAATATCCAAAATCAGGGATTTATTCAAGAATGATGTTTTTCATTCAAAAATGATGGAAAACAATGTCCGAAGAACAAACCAAGTCTTTTTTGTGCCCATCCGAATGTTTTTCAGGAATATAAAAAAAATTGCCTAATACAATTTGAGAAAAGAAGAAGATGTGTTCACAGATAAGTTTATTAACTTGCCCTCAAGAAAATATTCACCCCTTAAAGATTACTGTAGTAATGTGTGAGCTATTCTATATAGGTCTAGTTGGTCAGTTCCTGGTGAGTGAACAGCTTCAACAGCAACGTTAGTCAGTCACAGTAGCTCTCTATTCAGAATCAGAGTTAATTCATTTATTGCCAAGTAGGTTTGCACGCACAAGAAATGTGACTGGGTATGTTGGTGCATGAAAAATAAACATATAAAATAGAAGGGGTAGACAAGATGACAGCAAGAGGTGTGGGTCAGAAGCATATAAAATGTAAACTATACAATGTAAATATACAAATATATTATAGACTATTATATATTATTATATAATATATACATATAATATAGACTATATGTACATGTCCTATATTTAAATGTGAGAAGTGTAGAGACTTATGCAGGAATGTGTTAAATTTTTTCCAAGAATGTGTTAAATTTCACACCATGTCACATCAGTTCTACACCTTCTATGCAAAGGTAAAGTCCGTGTGTGATTGTAACGCAGTTATTCAGGTGTGTAGAGTGGAATCTAGCTGGCTTGCTAGGACAGTCACTAACACACCTTTCTGTAAATAATTTCACTTTTGTGAGACAGTTTAATCTCTTTATGGCAAAGCAAGGTGATATAAAATGGTGCCACACAGCTAATAAGCTTTGAGGTTTCTGTGAAGATGGTTTGATGTTGGTCAACAGTAAAACATTTGTTTCTTATGTTAACTAAAGTTGACCTTGACCTCAAAGAATCACATTTACTTCACCCCCACCATTATAATGAATTGATTTCGCCCCCAAACAGAGCTTTAAATGTGATGGTGCCATACAACATGGATCAAGCAATCAAACAAAGACAAAGCAGGAATCTTAAACATTTTAAACATTTTACTTTTAAACATCACGGCTGAAAAAGTTAACATCAACACTTCATAAATGGCAACCACACGGTGGTGCTTTTGGATGTAGATCTGCACCGGATATCTCTCCAAATTTACTGAAACCCTTAACCAAGCGTTTGAAATATCCCACCAACTATTTCACTAAAAAATAAAAACAACAGCTGCTCTCACTGGCAGAGCTATAAGTACGTGATTGCACTGCAGCACATCTATTGTATCGGAGCGAGATTAAAGGTCTGACTTATGAAGAACAAAAGGGTTGGAGGACGCTGATGGAGAATTGGAAATGCACTGTTGCACTTGCTTTGGCCGGTGTGTTTGTCTCTGAGGTGCCGCTGTGTGTGTTTGTGTGCTGCTGCCCAGTTTCACACAGTTGCATAATTAGCAGTAGCATTAGCATGCTTAACATCTCAGCTGCTGCACGACAATACTCCCAGGAAGAGCCCTGTTGAAAATCCTCCCAGTAACTGTCAGTCTCTCCCTCTCTCTCTCCCTCACACACACACACACACATGCTCTGTGTCTCTTTACCTCTCTCTCTCTCTCCTCTCTCTGGGTGTTTGTGCAACAGTAGCTATATGCATCACTGGAAAATGCAGTTAATTGCCAGGCAGTAAACATTTCAGCTGCTCTGGTTTTTCTCCCCGTACTTTATCATCTCTCTCTTTATTCAAACAGATAACATGGAAACATATTCTGAGGGGGGGCCCGTGCCGGGGCCAGGCATTCCTCGCTGATCTGCCACAGTCGAGCTGTTAGGAGTTTCACTGTTGCAGGAGATTTTGTGTAATTAATTGGTTCTTCTGGGGGTCAAGTGGTTTCATCTCATTTCAGTCGCCTTGTACATCAAGCAGCCATGTCTGCACCTGTTTCCTGCTCTCAGCAGCTGCCAACTGGGCCTCCCAAACCACTATTGATCCCATCAGATCACGCACACACACACCCTCGTGCACACACACATTTGAAATGCTTTATTTGTATCTGCTAATTAAATTTGCCAGAGCTAGCCTTGAATATTACAGAAGTTCAGCAGGGTTTATTCTTAATTTGTTATTCGGATATGTGGTAGCTACCGCCTCAGTAACCACGAGCGCATCTGACAGCGCGAGTCAGATTGAAAGCATCACATGATAAATATATAAATTACATTGAATTTAGGAGGGCATGAAGGTTTTAAGAAAAGCGTCTACACAACTGCAGAAATATACAGCTGAGGCTTTTTGCAGGGTTAGCTGATGTAAATCAGGGCTTGTCTTAAGTTACCTGCGAGGCGCTTTCACATCTGTGAGCTCACAAATCGCAGCCTGAGTCCGTGTTTACCTCGACTGTTGGAAGACGTCTCTTTGAGAGTGGAAAGAGACTTTTACTCATTTCTCCTTTATTATGTTTCATGATTATTATTTTATATGATGTTTTATTACTGTTTTATTTATTATTGTGCAATTTTGTTTGCACCATTAAAAATAGTTTTGCCTTTATTTTTCATAACAG
Organism: Amniataba percoides; assembly: GCA_037176925.1. Lineage (NCBI taxonomy): Eukaryota > Metazoa > Chordata > Actinopteri > Centrarchiformes > Terapontidae > Amniataba > Amniataba percoides. The sequence goes on along the minus strand of JBAJHX010000031.1, from coordinate 4,958,260 downwards.
CCAGTACGTGGTTAGCATCTTAAAATCACAGACCACCAGTCCAACCTGTATTTGTATCATATTTTAAGGAGTAGCTTCTCTTTGTTCTGTTCTGTCCTGTAGGACTCTTCTTTCATCTGTTTCACATTAAAAGCCATCAAGTAGTTCAAGCAGCCCAACAATTTAGAGGGCTTTTATTTGAGACCGTCTGCAGGAGGTGTTGACTTTCAATAACAGTAACTTAACCATGAGAACAAAACAAGATTGATGGGAACTCGTTTTTGCCTGAGAACAATATGTCTGATAAGGAGAGGGTGATGGAGAGTGCTGTCTAATACTTTGTTCAAAATCTCCCATAGATGTTCAACTGGGTCAGGTCAAGTTCAGGTGACTGTGCAGACCATAGACTCACATCATTACTCCCCATTGCACCATCACGTTTCATCACAGAATAAAGGTGATCACTCTGAACTACTTTGGATTGATCTGTAGTGACCACTCCCTCTGAGGGGCCCGATGGACGTCCCCCCCACAGCAGAACAAAGCCACAGATCCCCTCACAGTAGGGGTCAAGCATTCAGGCCTGTGGTGAGGGATGACTCATCTGACCATATCACTTTTTTCCACATCTCTGTTGACCAGTGCCTGGTGTTTTTCTTGACATATTCTGATTCTGATAACGGACGAGCGTTGCCGTCACTGTAGTCACCATTCCACTGAAACATGAGCCAGTTCAAGAGTCTCTGTGACTGAAGCACCTGCCATCCGGGCCCCAACACTGAACCCTCCTTCAAAGCCACTTAGATCTTTTCCTCATGCCAACTCGATACAAAATATGAATCATCCGGGCCTGCTCAAGATGTTCATACATGCCACAGAGCATGATGGGATGATAACTGATTAACATGCAGTGCAGCTATGTGGAAGAAACTTTTTATGTTTCCTCACTCATTTATTCAGATTTCTCCTTTAATTATATGTATATTATATGCATATGATTCCACTAAATGCAAGGCAGCATACAGTACAGTCTTGTGTATACATATCTATATATATTCACTTTAATTTAAAAACAGGACACACTCTCACACCTTACATACATATGCTTACAAGTACTCTGAACAAAGGGGAGGCGGTGCAAGGGAGGGGTCTGTTGTCACGCCCAGCGGACACTGGAGCTCAGGACTCCTCATGCTTTTGTTGAGCACTTGACAAAAGGTCCCCCTCTGGAGGTTAAAGGTCAAAGGAGGCCACTTCCGACTCAGCTTCCACTTTACCAGCATTCCTCAGTTAGCAGACATTCCTCCATAGTGATTCATCTTTTATGTGTCCGTGAAAGTTTATGGTTTAGTTAGTTCCCTTCAAATCTCATGTGACAGTATGAGATGAGCAGCAGGCTGTCATTTCAATAACATTGTTTTTATCATGGCATACACTACCTGTCAAAAGTTGGACACACTCTCTCATTCAATGTTTTTTCTTTATTTTCTATATTATTTTCTACATTGCAGATTAATACTGAAGACATCAAAACTATAAAAGAACACATATGGAATTATGTAGTAAAGAAAATAGTGTTAAACCAGAATATGTTTTATATTTTATGTTTTTCAGAGTACACATTAAAAACACATTAAGAAGGCAAGAAATTCCAAAAATGAACCCACACCTGTGAACTGAAAACCATTCCAGGTGAAAACCTCATGAAACTCAGAGAAAGCCAAGAGTGTGCAAAGCTGTC
>JBAJHX010000031.1:4926578-4954239 GCA_037176925.1 Amniataba percoides | reverse complement strand
ACACACACACACACACACACACACACAAACATGCAGGCATGGAAAACAGTGCAACGCGTTTTAAAGCTCATCTGCAAACTGATTCTGTCAGGGAGACTTAGTGACGTGCGGCTGCCTCCTACAGCTTTCCTCCATAACGGCGCCGGTCGGCATCGGCGTTGTGCTGTCCACCAGGGAGGAGGAGAGGCGGCGGGCTCTAAATAGAGCCTTCCTCGGTTAAATATTAACACTCGCCTTCCTCTGACAGAGAGCAGCCCGCCATGTCGCCTTCCATCTCCACCACGGGGAGATGCAACACAGCATAGCACTCAACGACACACACACATACACACACACACAAGCACATGGATACAGCACAAGAGGAAGGACACAACACATACACAGAGATGTTATGTATGTAAAAAGTTATCTATGTGCTTTGAAAGTCTCATGGCTTTTGGAAATTGCCAAAATATCTAAGTTTTTTTATCTGGAGCAAAAAAAAAGCACTGTAAATTTCTGCCAGTATTTTTCCACTTTTACATATTTTCTTCATGTTGAAACTGTCATTGAAGAAGCCGTCAAACCATCATGTGATGATAAACATCCCCATTAAAGAAACAGATTAATCAAATGCGATGATTTAGCAGCAGGCTGGGGCTCGTTTCACTGCAGCTTTTCAGTGACCTGCGACATCAGTGTAACCTCACACACACGGAAACACACACACAAACACACTTTGCATAACCAGTGAGAAAGGTGGCCTTGGAGGAAACCGAATGAGTGTGTGCGTATGTGGAAGTGACAGATCATTCTCATTAGCAGGGAGGCAATGGAGGGAAAAAGAAAGAGGGGGATTGACTTATCTGACAAGTGGAAGAAAAGCAGTGTGTGCAATATGACACTCCGCACGAGAGACGTATCGAATAAACTGTCTTTTTCAAAAATGATGAGGATCCATAAGGGGTGCGACTGTGTCAGCTCAGTATCCTTAAGAATTATGTTCCTATCTGTGCCTTTCCCCTTGTGTGTTGCGTACCTTATATGAAGCAGAGCTGAAGGTAAAGGTGGAGTCAGAGCCGGGTGGTGGTGGATGGTTCATGCAGCACATCCGATTTTCATGCAGAAGACTGGGACTCATTTCCTGTCACAATCCAACTGTAACATAAAAACACATGACCACAGTGTTTCCCATTGTTTGAAACATCTAACCTTAACTTTACCTTTATTGCAGTTTAATTAAAATGATCTTTCTCCAGCCTTAAGCATATCATAGTTACTGTGGAAAAATATGGTAGAAAAAAGCTTTAAAGTTTAAATTGCATTGAAAATAATCCAGAGTTTGTCTGGCCATGACGTTGCAATGTGTTTTGAGACTTTTTAGAAATAAGCTAATGCTGAAAAATGTGTAAATCCAGCTCTAAATAAAATTTGGAGAGACATCTGTAATTATTCACTGCTTGATCTGAGCAAATCTGCACCAATTTTCTGAATCAGGACCTAAATATCTTCCTCAAATGAATCAATAATTGCTGCCTGGTTGGAATTTTGATTAATTTCTTTTATTTTTTCTCTGCTTTAGCTTATCATATAAAGTTTTCTTTGCCTTGTCCAGAGTTTTTTTTTGTTTGTTTTTTACCTTCTGTCTTTCAGGAGCTTTAAGAGCATGTAATGAAAAGTTTTTGTAAATGAACAAATCCCATTAGTTGAAAAAGAACAAATTCACTTTCAAATAAAGGAATAAATATTGATCAAAGTGGGAAGAGAAATAAAAAGAAAAACATCATCAAAGAAAATGATCATGACTTCACCCAGAGGGACTCGATTTTTTTAACAGACTTGTGCGCTCCATCACCGTCATCTTTGAATATTGTGTGATACGACAAAAAGCTCCAGAACAGCCGCTAAATGGACCTTGTGGTCAGGTTGTTGTCGTCAGCTGTGTTTCTCAAATTGTGCGTGAGGACAAAAAAATGCAAATCACCCGAGCCCTGGCATGTTTTCAAGAGGCAGGTCCCACGGCAGGGCTGAATTGAAAACAACCTGTTACAAGCCTGAAACAAGCCTCACATATTTGCACAACCTGTTAGTGTTGGCGGCCGCTGAGCTGAAGAAAATAAGACCGAAATTATTGAAGTAGACGGAGCAGCATAAAGAGTATCCAGATGAGGCAGAGAGGAGAATCAGAAAAAAAAAAAAGCAGACTTCAAAAGTCATTGTTGGAAACTATCAGTGTACACACACACACACACACACACATATATTTGAGCAGAAAGGTATGGATTTGGCAGAGGTATTACGCCCGCATGTTTAATTCATAACTGTTTTCCTTCTTTCTGATCAGAAACATGAAAGAGAGAGTTTTGCCCGGAGAAAAAACAAAATGGCTGAACTCATCAATACTCCGACAACACTCGCCTGCCTATTCAGCAGGTACACGCAGGGAAAGGAGACAGGAGCGCCAAACTTTATATGGATATTTTATTTTAATGGCAGTCCGTGCAATATTGTTGCATATTTTTTTTCTTTTTATTTGTATTGTTTTATTCTTCTAAGTGGGCTTTATGATGATGTTATTTTTATGTTCTGCCCCAAGGTGAAAACACACCAAATGAAAAAGTGTTTCACAGACGTGGGTTCTCTGCATGCGAATGTCTGAGAAAGAACAAGGACAGCCGCGAAGATACAAAGAAGATTCGAATAATGATGATGAATAAGCAAGATTTTGTTGTTTTATTCCTGTTTTTATGTACCTGTTTTCATTTTTCACAAAGTTTCCTTTTGACCAGGATTCCTGAAAATCAACCATTCAACACGGTGTTCTTGAATAAACCATACAACCTAATATTGTAGATGTATAAGCTTTTAGTATGAAATCAAGCCCAGAACATGACAGAAATATATTTTTCATTCTTCTATAAAGTAAAACTGCTGTAGTCTGATACAACAGTCCTGCAATAAATCCTCCTTTTGTGAAGGTTATAATGTTTAGTTGGTGATGGAAACTTTTTTTTAAGAAAGGTGTTTATTTAACTTTAAAGGTCATTTTGTAAGATAAAGTTTGTGGTGCTGTTAAAATTTATTGCATCACACTGACAGATGTCTCTATTGTTTTGCCCATAACATTTATGCCTGTGAGTGTGGACTAAATAACAGAAAAAATTCTCTGTATAACGTATAACGTATAACAGATATTCTTACTAATGTACATTCAGGAGTTGAAAGGCACAATTAGCTGTTAATTTGGAAAAAAACATCTTAAACTCCTAGTTCAATATTTCAGCCTGTTACTCTAATGTCCCCAGATAACACCATTTAAGAGTGAATAAATTGTCTCTAAACAAGCTGGAAGGAAGGTCGTCGCTCTGCCGCCACAGTCTGTGAGTATTCAGAGAGCATTTGTTATGTGCTGATGGCAGGTTTGCGGTGATGTAGCGGTGCCTCCTGTTCCCACTGACTGATTTCACAGCTCTGCTTGTTCCCAGGGTTTTCTCCAAGTTTTTCAGTCGGCTCTGGTTTCTTTCATCACAGGGATGTTGAAAAGCATCTTACTGCTGATAATTGAATCTTTCTCATTGGACACTTAAATTTTATATGAGTGCCTGAACATGTTACTGTGGAGTCTTTGAGGGGAATCCAAGACAAGTCTCAAGGCTTTCAAGACAAATTCAAGTCAAGCCACAACTTGGTCAAAGTCATTCTTAAGGCAGATTAAGTATTTTTATAATAAGAAATAATATCAAATGGCAATTTAAACTGTACACTGTTATGTGTATTGAAGAATCTTCAGAATTACCACCTAATCTACAACACTCTGTGAAGTTCCCCTCGGCTTTATGAAGATCTGTACCGAGTTTCAGCTCATTATTTAACTTTGAAGACAGCAGCTTCATCAAGTCACTCTCACTGAGAAAAAGCTCTAAAAACTGACATGCTCAGCACAAAACAGCAGACAGACGCAGTCAGAAACAAGCTGGTGACCCTCGTGGAGCGTTTAGCAAATATTTACAGAACCAGATATTTCCTACAGGAGAACGTAGAGACCAAAACAGAGCAACTGCTGTGTGAGTAAGCAGCAGCCTGCTGGCAAGTTCAATGAAAATACATAAAAGGTGATGGCATGATGTTCACTACTTGTTTCCATTGCCTCCAAATGACCCAGAAAATGACTGTGGATTTAGTTCAACTCAGTGACAAGTGACAAATCTGTCAGAGATAGTCTAAAAACATGTGACTGAATCCTTTCTTTCTGAGTAAGTCAGGTTTTAATTTTAGACAAGTTCAAGTCAGGTCTTAAGTCTGTTGAACTACATTTTAAGTCAAGCCCAAGCTCATCTGAGACAAAACCAAAAGTCTTAAATCTGTCAGAATAAAGTCAAGTCTAGTCACATTATCTGAGACAAGTACATATTTGTCAGTTTCTAAAAGTAAATCTTAAATAAAGTCTTAACAAATCTTACTTTGCATAAGAACAAAAAGTAAAGTCTTTACAAAGTGCGCCCAAAGTCATTTGTGTCAAGTTCAAGTCCAGGTTCCAGGCTATTTCACATCTTTGTCAAGTTTTGGGATTTCCTTTGTATCTTGAATGGGTCGAGCTTCAAAAGCACTAGGTCAAAAAACTTACTACAGATGAAATAGATAGCATCTTTCATTACACCCTCTCTGACTGGCAAACACTCACATCTTACAAACTCCACACTACTAAAGTTTGATGTTCAGACTTCCTGTTTATAATTTGAAGACACCTGAGTGACGTCACTTAAGAGATGTGCTCAACATCTTCCAGAGCCAGAGAAAGCATTAAACAACAGTTTTAACAGGCCGTGTAGTGCTCCTTTTGACTATTAAATTGACTTTGATGTTCAATATTGATGGTGCGCCCCTTTATATCTGACTCAAGTCCATGACTTCTATTTGAAGTCTACGGCTCCGCTAAAATGTAACAAAAATTCAGGTCAGCACGACCAGGAATGAGCAATAAAATGAGGGTTAAAAATCTATTAGAGATTGGATTCTCAGCCTTGAACACAGCAGTTATGCTGAGGCAACTCCGCGAGTACTGTTGCCCAGCCACCCTCCACTCAAAGCTGCCCCTGCATCTCAGGCTGTAACTCTCCATCCTATCCGATTGCTCCGATGTATCGCTTCCATTACAGGCTATTAGCCCGGCTGAGCCAAAGTGCAAACTTCTCGGTCGATTCATCTCATCGCTAGCCTACATCACCAGGAGGCGTTGGCCTCCATGTGTGTGTCTGGTTGTTATAGTGGAGTCATTAAAAGTTAATCAGAGATGCACCATTGCAGCGGAGTGGGGAAGAATTGCCTCTGTCAGTGGCTCCGGGCACAGGAAATCATACCAGAGAGGGAGAGAGGGAGAGAAAGGCAGTGATAGAGACAGAAAAACACAAGGAAGAGCAGACAGGCTGAAAGAGAGAGAGAGAGAGAGAGAGAGAGAGAGAGAGATTCTCATACTAATGAACCATCACTTCCTTGTCTCAACCGATGCCCTCCGAATCCCAACATCTGTCCCACCAAACCAAGCCTCATTATGGCACCCCTCAACTAACCCCACCCTACCGCCGCGGCACACACAATCACACACACACTCGCTCTCGTACACACTCGCGGTCACATCTCGTCGAAACGCAGGGCGACGGTGGGAAAGTCTGCCCCACTGTAGTTGTCACATCAGATCTACAGCACGACGGCCGAGGGCATATGCATGCGGCGTGTGTGTGTGTGTGCTCGTCTATGTGTGTGTGTGAGATGTGGATGTGTGGGTGGGTGGTGGTGGTGGTGGTGGTGAGGGGGGGATCTAGGTCTGGGGCTGTGCCTGAGGGCCTCGCCTGCGCTACAAAAGACTCCACTCAACTCCGGTTAGTCCCCCTCACTAGCATATCAGCACTGACGGACTGCACACACACACAAATACACACACACTCACACACACACTGCACTTTAGCTATAGTTGCTCTGATTAACACTTCACCCCCCTAACTGATAAACAGCTTCGTCGTGGTGGTGTGGACAGGGAGCGACGCCGCCGTGCACCGTCAAGTCGAGATAAAGTGAGGAGTAATCTTTGCATTAGGGTTTACTTTGCATGTGTCAATGTGTTATGTGCCGCTTTGTGCTTATGAACACATGGGAAACCGGTGATTGATGAATGTGTGTAAATGTATTTAGTTGTGTGTGTGTGTGTGTGTGTGCTGCGTGCTATCACTCTCTTGCTAGGGGTGACAGGTTGGTTGGGGACTAATGCAGCGCGACGGAACTGAATGTGGCCTCGAGCAAAGCAGCTGCCTGCAGCCAGTCCTCATCTGAGCTGTCAGACGCGCACACACACACACACACACACACAAGAACCCATTCCAATGGAGAGAGAGAGTTTAGGATCCACACACATACGCACACACTTATAAACACACTCAAGAGCATTATAACCCCCGTCACCCCTGCTTTTCTGCTTGTGTGGCTTCCAGACAATAATGGCTCTGCCTGGATGAGGTGGTGGACATGACACGCTGGGTTTGGCTGGTTTGACGTGGTACTCATCTGTTTGTTTGCCGGGGAACCACAGAAGCATTTATTTACAAACTCTCATGTGAAATGAATGAAAACTGCTTCAGTGTTGTATTAGTTGTGTGACATGGTGCACTCTGAGCTATGAGTGAATAGTAAGCAAAGCTCTACTGTATGTTATGATCTGCTCTCATTTGATGTGCATTGCTATAACATTATGCTAGATGAATGCTAGACAGATTACTCTTCTTACTTATTGCATGCTTTCTCTTTACTGTTAGTAATGATTCGTGAATTAGTCTGTCAATACTGCACAAGTCTGGCTATGACGTGACATAACATGTTATAATGTGATATGATGGTGGTAAAAGTAGTTGGTAAAGGGCGGTCCTTTTTATCACATGGCCCCTTAAAATGAAGTAACATCAACTTTTGACTGCTAGTTGGTGATTTTAGTGCAGGTCAAGCAAAGAGTGATTTTTCTTCTCTGATCTATTTTAATAATATTCAGACTTCTGAGGAGGTAAAACTATTCAGAAATGTACCGGAAAAAGAGTAAAAAAGTAAAGTCAGGTCTGTGAAAAAACAAACATATTTTTCATGCCTTTTCATCCATTTAATTTGCAGTGCCTTGTGGGAGTCCCGATCCCCAGGTGGAGAAACACTGTCATAAAAAATATAGTAATGTTACAGTAATGACACTTTGCAGTACACTACGATATGTTACAATGTCATAGAGTGTAATTCAAGGCGACACAGTGCTGTACAATTAGTGAGGTAGAAAATAATAAATAAATTATACAAAGTGTACATAGAAAAATAAATATTGTGTTGTGTGATTTAACTGATGTGACATAAATGTAAGCACTCTCCACCTTAACAAGCCTGTTAACTCATTGATGATTGTTTTGCTTTGACTTGTTGCCTTCATCTGAATGTAGAATTCAATTTCTCTTTCTCTGAATTTGGACTTGTTTTTGAAGTTTCATCATCTGTAATCATCTGTCTTTTCTTTGTTTGATCGGCAAAGAGTAGAAGAGGAGGTCTGCCCTGTTAGCTCCGCCTACCCTCTCTGGCACGTCACTATCTGTGCATTACTTCAGAAAGTCGCTAAAGATCGTAATACCAATAACGCAGAAAAAGTTTCAGGGGGTCGTAAGGTCAGTCACCTCACTCAGTGCCTTGATAGACATTCATTTAAATGAAAATCTTCCAGACTGGTACTTTAATATGAACAGATGATGTAATGACATGGAGCATTTATTTACTTTTCCTGTATAAGAGGAATATTAATGCTACTATTCTCCTGCAGGAAGACTCATTTAGACCGAAGTAAGGATGGTGCATGCTGTTGTTATACATACGTCTCAGAGAAGCAGATGCACAAGTGATGAAGTGAAAGTCTCAGCTTTGACTGATTTGTACAAGTAATGGCTTTCTCATGATGACAAACCTGCAACAAAACTGCATCTGAGAACATCAGAACTTTCTCATCTGACTGACAGCTTCTTGTTTTCATGTTCATGTGTTTTGTGAAATGTGGGCAGCTCTATGTGGTAGCAGCCATGTGTTCCTCTTGCTGGGTGAAAATAGGACAGATTCAGCGTGGTTGCTGCTAGAGTGGGCTCCAAGGAAAAGAAGTATAATGAAAAACACACTGTTGGTCACAGTTGCCCTGCAACATTGCCTCAAAATGTTGCCCATGGCCACCAGCACCTACTCCTCTCTTAGCTTAGATTCTCTGCTTTGGTCGACCTATATTTAGCCCCAGTGGGACTCCAGTGATTATACTAATCTCTCCAGAAATCCACCGTTCTCTCTGCAGGCTGCCAAAAGTTGGCAGCCGTCTGCATTGTATAACAAAGCAGGGTTCCCTCAGATGTTAACCAGGAAGTAAGTGGCTTTGTGGGTTTTTTTTTTCATCTAAGATTAAAGATGAAAATTTTTGGGATGCTATGAGCAAACTTTCAGTTAACCAGGCTTAGATTAAAAGAAGAGGGGATGTGTTTATCTTTCAGGAAATACTGATTCCACCAAAATTGCTCTCAGCCTCTTTTTGAGCAGTCTGTGTTCACGGGGCTTTGGTTTGGATGAAAATGAGGGGAAAGTTATATTCATGAGGCGAAAAATATAGCAATACCTTTCAAAATAACTATCCACTTGACCTTCATTTTAACCAAGCTGCCCTCACACACGCTCCTCTCACTCCTTTAGAAGAAACTGTGACATTTTTACACTTTGGTGTGTTATTGTTGCCTTTTATTGTCTGTAATCTGGGGGCAAATCTTCCAGTTTATTGGGGCTGGCGTTCAACTACCCCCATGTTTACATCAGAGCTGGGGTGGTTGCCATGGAGACGGAGTGCCCCTCTTAACTGGTGCACTCAGGAATAATGCATTGTTGAACAGTGCCTGAGGCTACGCACACACACACCCATACACACACACTAATCCTTAACATCTGCTATAGCGTATGTGTGTGTATGTGTGTGTGTGTGTGTGTGTGTGTGTGTGTGTGTTTGAGGGAGTGCATGTGCGTGTTTGTGCACATGCATAAAATGCACATCAGTGCTCCACCCGGCAAATTCACTGATAATCAGAGTTAAGGTGGTCTCCAATACCAGGTTCACTGGTATTTGCCTACAGCAGTGTGTTCATATACTGTATATGTGTGATGGTCAAAGTCATGGAGGGGTGAGTGAGGACTGACATAAGTGAGCTTTTTCCACACTACTGGTGCTCCCTCTAGTGGCAGGTGACTCTCACTGCTCTTACACGTTTGCACGCACACACACACACACACACACAGAGGAAGAAACCCTGAAAGATGATAAAAACGAGAACAGTGACTGATAATTGGTGACCATTTTTGAGGATTTTTATATTCAGAGCAGACAGTGTACTTTCAGAGGCTGCAGATTCACCAGGGGACAAAAAACAGAGCTTCCTATGGTGAAGATCTCGTCGCTGACTGGCAGTTTGGAGAAGATCTCAATATGGGCTTATTCGGGAGTCCAGGCAGATCCTGCTGGGAATCAGGTACTCGTCCTGAGGCGTTGTACCTGCAATAATTACCCTGCTCTGGAAATAAGTTCATAAGGGACTCACAGCCCAGCTACAAAAAGCACCCATAGTATGGGCAGGCTCCAAGGAGAGAACCAACACCATTAGTAAGTTTCAACTTGCTTCTGAGGAGACAAAGTTTATCTCCACTGACTGCAGACTTGCTATCTGCAGTGTGGAACCAGACAAATATGAGCAATAAAAAAATGGATAAAGAATAGTGAGATGTTTTCAAAGTATAATTGGGGCCTCTTGAGTTGTAAAAGTCAAAGGTGTGTGTGTGGCAGAAGAAATTACAAACCTGAGTCAACCTCAGCTGATGGAATCAGACAAAAACAGAGTAGGATTCCTGCACAACAACGCTGTTTAATGTGTGTAATTGCTGCTTGAAATTTGCAAAAATCTGATATTTTATGCATGCATGCTACATTTAGGTGATACACTCCTTGTTTGCAGCCTCCCAGAATCAACAAAACTATTTTCTTTTGTGTGTTGTTACTGCTTTGCCGACATTAGGTTGCTCCTTTCATGGCAATGAACCTTGTTTAAATTTGAATGTGAATTTGAATTTTAGAGGATAAATGAGGGAGGGGATGAGGGGTGAGAGAAAAAGAAAGTGGGGAGAGAGAGAGAGGTTGTCAGTTGCCTGTCTGTGTTTAATGGAGGTCCCTGGTGTCGCCCTCAGGCTCCTTCACTTCACAATTAATGGAGGATCTCTCTGGGGAGAGTCATGCTTCTCAATAACACCTACACACGCACACTCACACACTCACGCACACACCTAGCAATAAACCTTCTGGTTTAGCTGAACTCTGCACCGGAGCGCTGCCTCGACGTGAGCCCCATCTCAGAGTTTGTGCTGTGGGTCCTGAGCAACGCCGGCTGCTGGTTTGTCTATTCAAACCCTGAACTGGGTCTGTTTGTGCCAGCACTGCCAGCCGCCGCACTGAACTCCACACGGGAGGGGTGGGGGAGGTGGTGGAAGAAGGATGGTATTGAGATGAGAGGAGGTAAAGGAGGACTGGAAGGAAGGAGCGAAATGCTTTTTCCTCAGAACTCAGGGTTGATTATATCTCTGCTCTGATCTGTCCGCTTTGGTTTTTCTCCCAGATCTGCAGCGGAGCAGCTCCCGGTGTGGCTTCATTTGTGTGTGAGTGCGTGTGTGTGTGTGATTATGTGTTTGAACCACTCAAAACACCAAAAACACTTTCATATGATAGCGTAATAACAAGACAGATGCTGTTGCAGGGTTAGTAGGCTACATTTACCCATAAATATTTTTGAACTCAACCTCCAGCAGTTACTGATGGTTAGTTTAAACCAACAAGAGCCTGAAACCAGATTTGTGTGAACTAGAAAATATACCACGGCCACTGATGTCGTTTTTGTCAGTTCATTCGAGTGGGTTTGAATACTTGACTCTGAAAACAATCCCTTAGGACTTACAATCAAGTCTTCACCTCTGTTGCATTTGTTTAGCTTTCTTGTCTACCAATACATGTGGATAGATAGATAGATAGATGACTGAATATTGTATTGTTGTTTTTCTCATTATGAACTTCATTGGCATTTTTGAGCTGCAATGTTTTTACTGATTTACTGATATATCTGTGATAAACCGATTATCTAGTTATCTGATATATTGCCAACACTAGTTCTTCAGTCATACCGGGTTGGGAATAAAAGAGCAGTTGTGGGGTGATAGAAATGTTTGACATGATGTTTGTTCTCACGTTTTATTCTATGTTTTTGTTAGGGTTAGAATGAAGGTAAAAGCTACAATTATATATGAGGTTAAAAGACTGGGGGCTAAGTTTGATGTTAGCACTATCATCCATGAACTGAATATTAAAGTTAAACAGAGAGTTTAAAGTACAAAGAGGCTGTTTAATATTAGGATTAACAGATTAAATCAGACATTCTATTTTAAAATCAGAGAATTAATCCAAGGATTTGGCATAATTTGTCATATAAAGGTTCTTCTTTAATTTAGATCTCTATGTTTATGATCAAGGTTTTATGAATTAATTAGAATCTTAACCATGATGAGTTGCCTTTGATGCCCTGAGATGCCATTTCCTGCTACTTCTCCCACCCCTGGATGTCGAGTGCGTACGGCGGCCTCTGATTGGTGAGCTGCAGTTGTTCACCTGGACACCACCGCTTTTTTACCATTTGCATATTCATCAGATGGCTCATGAATATTGATGCGCTGGCTGCGGGCGCAGTGGGTGCCCAGTGGCTGCAGGGCATTGTGGGAAATTAGCACCATCACTAATTGTGATCCGCCGCCCCTCGAGTGTGTCAATCAAAATCAGGAAGGATGATACTTTTGGGGGCACCTGTAGCTCCGAATATGTATGCATGAAGAGATGGAGAGAGATCGAGGGAGAGAGGAAGAGTGAGTGTGTGTGTGTGTGTGTGTGTGTGTGTGTGTGTGTGTGTGTGTGTGTGTGTGTGGTGTGTGTGAGGGCCACAAGACCACTCCGTTGCCATGGTAACCTCTACCATCAGAGCACATGAGGCTAAGGCCTCAGGATCTCAAAGAGAGTGATGGAGTGAGAGACAGAGACAAGATGATACACATCTATCTATCTATCTATCTATCTATCTATCTATCTATCTATCTATCTATCTATCTATCTATCTATCTATCTTTCTGAATATGCTCTGAAACAAAGAGGTGAAGGACATGTCTGCTTTCTGATGTATTCAGAAACTGGATTCGGCCAATCAGTGCCATCCTCTTCCTTTAATGAAGGCTTCTTCTTGACCTTAGCCAAAGACAACACTCCAGTGAGGCGCTGTAGAAAGAGTCTTCAGTCGCTCCTCTCTAAGACTAACAACAGCTTCATTACTTGCACACATAATGCTTCATTCTCTGGGAAGAAAAATCAACTGATCTCTATCCATCCTCACTGCCTTAGTGGATTTTCTGGGAGAATACCAGTGGTAACACGTCTCTATATAACAACAGTAAATACTCAGAGGTTTAAAATACAGTTCTTGTGGTATTCTTTCATTTTCCTCTTGTAAACAAATCCCATGAAATGACTTAAACCAACAACCAGTGTATTATAGTCACAGACCTCTGCTGTTGCCAAAAGATAGACATAACGCCTCCTGAAAACTACAACATCCAGCTGTTTTAAGAACACGGCCCTATCAAAAAGTGGCACAGCAAAACTCAAGCTTGGTGTCTTGGTCATAACTCACAGGGCTAGTTAGTCATTTGTTGTGGCTGTTGAGCTAACGACCAACATATTAAGGTCCCTGAACGTCTTTCTATTTTTTCTCCACTGCGTTATTCAAGACTGTAAATCATTTCAATGAGAAAAGTGTTATTCGTGGATCAGATAGCTTGTTGGCTAACGAAACACAACATATTTAAGAAATGTGTTTGCAAAATCACGCCTATCTCCAGGTCGTTCCTCTTTTGGAGCAATGCTCCACAAAAGAGGAGCTTAAATAAGAGCTGATGGTGCAGCACAGCTCAAAAGCTGTTTGGGCTCTCGATGCTCTCAAAGGTCAGTGCTGTCGAGATGAGCTGCATTAATTTAACGGCACACATCGGTATGTTACAATTCATCAACTTGCCCCGAAACATTTGGATGGAGGCGAACAAATCCACTGATTGCAGTGATTCCGGAGCGAGTGAGTCAATTTCGTTGCAAAGTTTAAGCTTTGAGAAAATCGTTTTCCTGTTTTGAAGTGTATACTCAACATTTAAGATTCACATTTTCAGCAATAAGCAATGGGCTTGAGAGCCTCAGACAAGGAAGGAAAAATTGAAAAGGATTGAGAGACAACAAACATATTTTTGATTTTGGTCTTGAGCATCACTCTCCTTTAATGGATTAGACTCAGTATCATCTTTTAAAAACCCTATATTGTTTAGATAAAATCTTCAGTAACACAACACCAGATGCAAAGAAAACTGAATCGAGAATAAGAACCTGCTGCTCAGCCTTCCTCGATAATTAAACATATTGACTGATGCTCCTGGTGTGAGGAAGCGCAGGAGTTCATATGTGGGGCAGCGCTCGATTAAGAGTAGATATGCTACAATAAACAATACGCTTCGGTATGCATGCGATAAGCCAGCATACATCCAAAAGCTGTGACTTTTGAGAAGATACCATCATAATATTATACCTTATTGTTCATCCCCATCCATCTTCACTGCCTCAGTGTCTCCGTGCTTTACTGTGCTACTTAGTCCTGAATAACAACACATGATTTGGTACTGCACCTTCTGAAATTCCAATAAACCCATACACGTGTTGAAATAAACAACATGAGGTGTTAAAGAAGTGCTAAAATTACACACCATCTTGCATTTTCACCACTTGATGTGACACTTTTAAACACAACTCTGTGTGCGTACGTGTGTGTGTGTTCAGGGACAAAGCATTCAGTGTTATTTCACCACTTCCCTTTTCGTTTTTTTCTTCTTTTTTTTTTGAGTGGAAGTTTCCAGAACTGTGTCTTGATGAATTGCATGGCCCGGTGTTGGAAGTGCAAGATACAACAGTGTATTGCAGGTGAGTGAAGTCATTAATATTTCCTCTGTATCAATATCACTGGTGGAATGGTGTGTGCAAAAAGTGTGTGTGTGTGTGCCTGTGTGTGTGTGTGTGCTTCAGATTGACAGGTGGATGATCTCAGTGAGTAGCGCACCCTGGGATCGACTGCATAATCAGGGAGACAAAGGAGCAGAGGAAGAGACGAAGAGAGAGAGAAAGAGAGAGAGAGAGACAGTGTGTGTGTGAGAGCGAGCGAGTGAGCGAGAGACAGAGAGAGAGAGAGAGAGAGGGATGAGAGAAGCAGAGAAGTGCAGAATAGTAAAATTCCCAGAGGGTTGAAGGGGTTGTGTGCTCTCGTCTCTGTTTATTTCCCTGCATTCGTTTGAAATGGTTTGTGTGTGTGTGTGTGCGTGCGTGTGTGTCTGTTTCTCTGGGCCTCTGTGTGTGTGTGTGTGCATGCTGGTATATGTAAACCATCAGCCTCTGAGAGTGTGTGTGTGTGTTTGGCAGGTGTTTGATGGTTTGCAGCGGTAAATGGGTTCATTGTGAGAACAGCAAAGGTTCCACATCAGGAGACTTCCGTGGTAATTATACAGGAGCAGTCAAGTAACCACACACACACGTGCACACACACATTCATCCACCCTTATACGCTCATATCAGTGTTGTTGTGGCGTGTTTCCTGAGTGTTGCGGCGTGCGAATGTGTAATGTGGGTGTTTGTCTTGCCATAAAGCAGCAGGACTGTGATCTCAGGTGCATGTGTATACGCTGCGGTTGACAACCACGCTGGTTGTTACACGGTAAACAGGATCTCTCTGGCAGCGGATGACTTAAGGAAACAGCGTATGGGCTTATGGCCGACCAAAAGGCTCAACGCCAGAGAAATCTGCTGTAATTGACCAACTCTGCTTTCAACTTCTGCAGCGTCTCTCTCAGCCCTCTCTGCTCGATTTGGGTATTGTTTCATGTGCACTTTCTGCCTCTGTTGTATTAGAGGACAAACAAAAGCATTAGAAGCCAAAGAGGCAACACTGTGAGACAGTTGAGTTTGACAGTGGGAAGAAATCAATGTGGCTAATGGTGGCCTGTGAGGGACAAAATGGTAGTCCTTGGTACTGTTGAGTAAAAAGAGATTTCTATATTATAACTCTATTTTTTATGTTTCTAGCCATAAAAGTAATGACAGTGACAGCTACAAATACTTTACATACATTACAATACATTACATTGTCTGTGTGGGATATCATGCATCCTTTGTTTACTTTGGTGGTGACCCCCTCAAGAAAACACAGATCATTGTTTTTCAAGGACTGATATTGATGAAGATGTTGACCCTGTGGCACCATTTAAAGGAGTAGTTTGACATTTTGGAAGAAACACTTATTTGCTTTCTCGCTGAGAATCAGAGAAGACAGATACCACTACCAGCACCTCTGCAGCTCATTAATTAATATATCTTTAGTGTGTACAAAAGCTGAAGTGTAAAAATGTCAATAGAGTCATATTCACATGGAAACATGAGAGTGATTTCATTCTTCTCATGTAACTCTCTGCAAGAAAGCAGCACAGTTGCCAAAATGCTCAACTGTTTTATTTTATAATATAGATTTTTTTGGGGCACAGCCCTGTAGCCCAATGGCTTTGGTGTATACCAAATAACCACATCTACAGTACAGTCTGATGCCAGCTGGGACCTTCGTGGTTTCTCTCCCTTCATGTTTTAGATTAAAGACAAAATCCCCCAAAACTACTATATATAGATTTTGAGAACTATGACTTTGAATAACAAACATCATCCCCCTGCAGATATTTCTAAAAGGCGTGTCCTTCACAGAGTCAACTGTGGCCGGCTTGTCAATTTTCTGGATTCAAATAGAGAAATATGGGTCAAAATATAAACAGAAACTTCACACACCTCATATTTCCTCTTGTCCACCAATAATGATCATTGTGGTGAGTAGAAATGTAAGTTATTTACAAAGAAAAGAGCTAAATATGTCAGTCTTCACACGTTACAGCTCTACGGTTGGACCGACCAGCTTTGGTGCAAATGCTGGTCATGATTCTTGTTGTTTATAAATGTGCTCCTCCTGTGGGAGACTGGCACTATAATGATGGAACAGACAAGTTGGGTTTCAAATCATATTTATTAGTGTGTAGCAGACACTAGGACAGATAGCTGAGAAGTGCATCATGCTGCCAGGGTTTATAGTTTGATAATCTTCTGTAGATTTTTTATTGCTGAAATCATGAGAGATTTTATGCTTTCCACACCGCATGCTGTGTGTACGATTCTTCCTCGTACCAGGTTTAAAAAAAACATGAGATTTACATAAGATAATGGAGAATTACTGCAGACTATCATTTTTCACCAACTATCTTCCATGAAAGTTAGTCATGATTCAAATTTTTCACAGCCGCCCATGCACTATATAAAAGATAGTGTGACTTTTCCTTGTCTGCATAAAGACAGACTATCTGTGGAGTGGTGTCCAAAACAATTTGCTGATAAACACTGCTTTCTTCCTGGGAGGTAATCTCACCCTGTGTAATGCTGAGTGGTGTCTGCAGCATCATCTGAAAGCTGCTGGACAGAAAGTGGACACGTTGGCTGGACACCAAGGTTTTAGTCTGGTGGCCTCGTCTGAACTCTCAGAAGATTAGTTTTTAATATCAGCATCCATTGTTTAACAGGCTTAACCAGACAATGCCTTGTGTTTGCCACCACAGGGTAACAATAAAATGCTAAACGCTTGATTTAATCACAGCCTGGCAATTACAACTGCAGTCAGTCACCGTACAAGATTTTTATATGTGAAGAACTGGACTGATGCAGATTTTTTTTTTGGTTTGGTTATTTACGTTGATGCAGTTCCCCTAAAGTAGAAAGACATAGACACGACAGCTCAAAGCTGAAGTTCTCATGATCAGGATTTATTTAGCATTTCAGACACATGAACATATAGAATGTGTTTTTTGTTGTTACTGTTTTTAATGTGACAAAAAGAAGGAACATCAGTGACTTACATCATGTGGTACTTTCTAATGATACAGAAAGGTCAAAGTGTGCTCCTCAGAGGCCTTCGTGGCTCAGCACTTGTAGATGCTGTCTAGTCATCTGATGTGGAGCGAAAGATCCACACGATAGACACAGACATTCTTGAAAGGACACTTTAAAGGAGTCAAAACTGTGAATGTGGAGGCTCCAGCGCATAAATGGTCCAAGCTTGGTGTCATTTTTCACAGCGGCAGACTCCGGCCTGTGTCTGCCTGTCGTGACATCACTGATAGACTGAAGAGCTGTGAGAGCGACGGACCGGGTCTTTGATTCTTAAAGATTTTCTTTCAGCAGCAGTCTAGGCCTCTACTTTATCTTGTTAATCCAATGTACATTACGCACATCGTCACTCCCTCACACACACACACACACTCACACATACAACATACATTCAAACAGCTCTGCTTTAAAAGATTACAGAGATTACGCAGGAATTACACGATCAAAGTCATTGAACCTGCGTCGCCCACCCTTGCATGTGTACACTTACAAGCTTTGAAAGTGAGGGAGGGTGTGAATCTGTGTGTGTGTGTGTGTGTTCCCCTTCCTTTTCTGAGAGACCTGCAGGTTAATCTCCCCTCAGGCTGCACTGCCAAAGCGGCGCACTCTGCTGGCCGGGACAAGAACAGCAGAAAAAAAAAAGGAAACTTTCATGCATGAAAACAATGAAGAACAGATTTTGAGATTTCACACAAGATTGATAATAGGCTGTTAAAATGCATTAGATTTATGGAAAGAGGAGGAGCATGGCCACTGAATCGAAGACTGTGATTTAAAAAAAAAAAAGTTTAATTCTTAACTGATCTTTACTTTCTTGGTTGTCCAGAAACAACAGATCTTGTGCTTTTTTTAACACAGTACCTGTTGAAAGAGGCACCAACAGCAACACGTGTTGACAGATCCAACAGTCAGCCAGTCAGCTGTTAACACATGTTGAGTTATGAAGAACCGAAAGCTTAAATAGAGTAAGAAAAAAAACGATGGAAACTATTGAAGACTGAACAGGAGGAAGCCTGTAGCACTGAAATGACATAAGACAGTAAAGGAGGACGAGTCTGCATGCTGAAATGTCCAAGCTAACAAATGGCTGCAGGCCTGAGCATTGCATTAATAAAGAAAAAGACAAATTCAGTGTGCTGACAGTCTCTGCTTGTCCTTTGTTGCTGTCCTGAACCTGGACCCAACTGGTTACAGATGTGCACACCATTCACATTTTTTGTTTAATGAGAAGGACAGAAGAGAAGAGTTTTAAGTCATTAAATGTGCAGCAAAATAAACTTTGTTTTGATTTATTTTAGACCATTCTAATATTCACAGATCAGAGGAGCCTGGGTAAAGAAGCCCTTAAAGCCACAGTTCACGGTCACAAGATAAACCTGCACGGTCAGAGAGTGATTGACTGTAAGAACACAAAACATGATCTGGCTTCACAAAAATGTGTTGTTGTTTTTTTCTTTCCTTTAATCTTTGCTTGGAAAATACAACAGCACTAAAATACTGATATATATATATATTTTTTTAAATGCTTGATATATTCACAAAACATGTGCAATAAGTGATGAGGGATACAAAGCAAATGTCCTATTGTTTTAAGGGGTCACCAGCCTTTGAATAATGGGTAAAGTTTGTCACAAAGGCTAAAATTTCATGCATGTGCAGGTTGTCTCAGTAGAGGCCGACTTGTGAGGAGTAGATGTGTTAATGTGTTTTTGAGCGTCCCACTAATATCCTATTTAATATAACAGACAGGCAAATGTGTGAGTTCCTCTATTCAGAGATTCTCCACTGAAAATCACACTAGCAACAAAACTGAATCCACAGAAAGCAAGAAGCTCCATGCACTGCCAAACTGTGCTAGTTCGGAAACCTTTCCTTCACAATGCACATACACGACAGTCTTCCTTTAGAGAGTGAAGTCTGACTGCAATTGAAGCTGGCTGCAGTGAGAATAAAGCCAAAAGGTCAAAGACCCACTTGACTCTTGGCATTGAACTCACCATGCAGAAGAAAGCCTCCATTAGAGCCCCGAGCCATTTCTTAAGTAACCACACATGCAATTTACCATTACTCTGTCTTTTCCAACACTGGCATGTTTTTACATAAAATCTGAAATCCCACAGACATCATCTATCTAAACCAGCAGCCCAAGCAGAGCTAATTGATTAATTTATAACTTATAAAAAGTCCTTTTTTTCTTTTTGCTGCCTGTTGCATCTCGTGTAGCTGCTGGATTGAAACGCTGCAGGATCTCAAGATTAGAAGAAAAAAAACATTGAGGAAGAGGAAGAGGAGGAGGAGGAAAAGAGATGATGAAAATCTAAAAGTACATTTTGCTCCTTCCTCCCATCTGTGCATTACCAAAAAAAAAAAAAAAAGAAAAAAAACTAGATGGGAAATAGTCAAAAGACTTTTAGCTTTCGTGTGATCTTCAGGAGCACTTCAGAAACTCTTGAAAAGAGAAGTTAATGAACATCGATCGACGCGCACAGACACACACAAACACACGCACACACACACACCAGGCTTACTGATCCAACAGCTGCTGAAGTTAAGTTTTAGAGATCAATTTTATGGCATCACTTATGGCTGTAATGGTCTTTTGGAAAATTGTTATTAATTCACTCCAGAGGAGCGCTCATTGATTGTTTGACAGGCGACGGTGTAACAGACATTTCTGTTGCCTATAATGTATATTTTATACATATATATATACACATATTACTTTCCTATCTGACTCTTTTAAAAAAAATATATATTAAGGAGCATCTTTGGTTTTTTTGTCATAATCCAGTTTTAGAAATTAAACCCAGAAAATAGGGCACTTTTTTTTTAAATGTCCACAACAGCTCACCATTAAAAAAAGGGGGGACTTGTTGTTGGCAATCATCGCAGCCATGTATGTGCAGGCCTCAGGATTATATGTGCCCAATATGCTGGTGAGTGACTGTCCGTTGGCAGCAGATTGGCCTTTTCTTTGGCGTTTTCGCAGCAGCTGACACGTGTCCGCCCTGAACTGACTTCAGGAGTAATTACTGCAACAAAGAACAACAATTAAACGCGCTAATTGACAACACAAACCGGCGATGATACCCGGTGGCTGCCTCTCAGGACGGGCCGCTCCCCAAATGTTGCTCCTGCGCGCGGGGGCTCTGCTGAAATAATCCTAAAAAAGAAGAAAAGATAAAAAGTGTTTTCCTGGAGAGATGGAGGATCCTTGAAGTGGCCTAAACGTCCCTGCGGCTCCTTATGTGATTGGGAGGAGGGGAGGTGAAGGGGGGAGATGGAGGGGTTGGAGGGGGGAGGAGGAGGGGGGGGGGGTCACCCTGGGGCGATGATAATTAATATGATGTGTGCACTTGACAGGATGCAGATATGATATTTGTTTTAATCCTCGAGAAGGAAAAGAAATCTCAGGAAACAGCAAAGAGGAAAAAGAATCCAGATTTTTGTCTAACTTTTTATTTGATTGTTTTGTCTTTCTGGCTGTTTGTCCTTTCTGTCCGTGTTCCTCCCTCACTGTCCGTCTCTCAGCGACCACCTGTTTCCTGCCTGCTCTCGCTCTCCTCACCTCACGCTCTGCATGGGGAGAAATTAATTTGCTGCAAATCTTGAAGGCTTAAACAAGGCAGCGACGCCCCTGACCCCCCTTCTCCCCCTCCTCCTCCTCCTCCTCCACCCCTCCCTTCTCCTCCTCCGCAAACCGACAAGTAAATCCCCACAATTAGCAGATCCATATTAGCATATTAACCTGTGCTTCCGTCCGAGGCGCATCCTCATATGTAGGTCACACACCATTTTTCTTAATTGCTTTTTTTTCTTTTGCTACTGATGGAGGACAAACATCTTCTGGGCCGTTTGGTTGTGGTCGCCTTCATTATGCCGGTCGTTATTTGGGCTGGAAAAAAAAGGTGCAGGCCTACACACACACACACACACACGCACGCACGCACTGCAGGTCCGGGTTAACGGACGCTGATGGCCTCTGATTAAAACACAGACTCATAAACAAGAGCAGCACATGTGCGCGCAGACAGTCTGAGCCTCCTCTGACTCCTCCAGCTTCACGTGATTGGACAACTGATGACAGAAAACATTAGAGACACTTCCTCTCACACAGTGTGTTTCTATCCGGTCACACACGGATCCACTGACTGCGCAATCTGACACAGTATACTTAAAGGAGCCTTACAGCCTGGGAGGGGATTACGGCTGACTGTGGTAGCAATAGGCTAAATGACTGCAGGCTATGTAGTGATCCATTATAAATAAGTTGTGGCCCTCTGATAAAGCATTTAAACCAATCAGGGCTGATCCAAAGAGGGCTGACACGCCGCCCGGAAATGTGCTTTCTTTTCTTCACATTATGAACATTGTTGGGTGAAGCTGGCGGATTAGCGTCAGAGTGTGAGCAGAATATGCTGGATTGGAGATTATTAATTTGAGGTTGAGCTCTGTGCTGGATTAAAGCCCCGTTATTTAATGAAAAACGCCGCAAAAAGGGCCAGAAATGACAGTCAGCCCATTTAGTTCTTTGAATAAATGTCATCATTTTGTGGGAATAAAAAAGGGGCTGGTGGGGATCTGTTTTTCACAGGTGAGAAGAGGTGTTAGAATTTTCGTTATGTTCAAGAAAACTTCAGCGAGCAGCTCCTGAACTGCGCCAATAAAGGTCACGTTTGCTGCACAAGTTAGTGCGCAAAATGCCACCTCCGGCACACGGCCACCAGCTCACACTCATCTCCTCCTCTGCGCGCTGTCTTATTTTCTGACACTTGCTCTCCGCAGAAAAAAATGACAACAGGGCCCCCCCAGCTCTCTGCAGGAGCAGCGGTCCATCCAGAAAGCTTGGGGCTGATCTAAATTCTCGCCTCTGGGCTGTGCAGCGCGGGGTTTCGGGCCTTTCCCTGCCTCGTCAGGCGGCAGATGGACTGGCTCCTGTCCGGAGATCAGTGCGCATCTGGTGCGGCGCTCCCAGCCCCCGGTAAAGCGGGGCCACTCGTCGGCATTAAGCCCTATTAGGACCGTCTACCGTGCAACTGGTGCCTCGGGTTGGCGGCGACGGTGGCTGCACACCCTGCATATATATATGTGGTCTCAGCAGCAGCACAGGCCCCCCTGACATAAATAACTAAGTCTGACTCCGGCGCGCAGTGATCTGTTTGATCTGTTTGGACAAATCAGCCGACTGTGCACTTTTTTTTGGGGGGGGGGGGTAAACCTTTAGGATGCGTCGCTCCTGGTTGTGGAAAAACTCACTCGGATGCTTTTAAAGTTTTTTTTTTTTTTTAAGGAATTAGACTGCCAGGTTTCTCCCTCCCTCACACACACACACACACAGCCTGGAAATTCTCAGGTAAATCTGCAGCCCTTTGATCCAGTCATGATGATGTGAGAGGAAGCAGGTTAAGCTGCCTCCATCGCACTGAGGGCCTGCATGTCCCATGCAAGCCCCTCTTCATATTTCGGTCCCCAACGAGAAAGAAATATCGCAAAATCACGACCACGTGACCACATCTAGGCCCACTTAATGTGCCTTAATTGACGCCAAAGCTTTCCCTCTCTCTCTCTCTCTCTCTCTCTCTCTCTCTGCCCGGTGGCCTTCCCATTCATCCCCCCTCCTCCTCCTCCTCTTCTTCTCCCCCCCTCTCTCTCGTTTTTTAATACCTGGCGTGCGACACCCGGCCTTCACCGGTCTCGTCGTGCAGAGGTTTCACGTCGAGCCCGGAGGCAAAACAATCGGTAACGGTTAATTAAAATATAAAAGGCCTTGAGAACTTTTTAAAGGAGGCCTGTTAAAGGCAGCGCCGGTGTGACTCCGCCAGGGCCGCTTGTGTTTGTTATGAAGACTGGGCTCTCTCTTTTTTTTTTTGTTATTATTATTTTCTTTTATTCTTTTCAGATGTGACTGCAGGACTGTGGGATAAATAGTCTTGATCAGGAAGAAAAAGAAGATCTTGTAGAATATTTAAGCTTCTTTAGGGACATTTCTTTTCCTTTTTATCTGTCTGACCAGGGATGAAGGGGGAAATATATTTCCAGTTGGAGGAATGGCAGCATAGGAAGAAAAATCAATAAGAATATTATCCACAACGTCTGCCTCTTCTAATAGCCTCTATATGATTCTGTCAAATGTGATGGTTATTCAGGCTCCAAACACGTCTTGTTATTATTATTATCATCATCATTATCATTATTATCATTATCATTATTTCTGTTATCATCATTATTATTGTTATTGTTGTTGTTGTTGTAAGCGGTGGGGACAGACACGCATGCAGTAACAGATGGGAGGAGAAATAGTTGCTTAATTAAAGTGCAGAGTCAATCCCGGCGTCCCGGCGTCAGCACGGCCACAGTCTGCACTTTAATAAAACAGGGAGTCGCTTTGGTTACAGTTACAGCTGAGCAGGAAGGAAAAAAACATCCTAAACAAAACTGATTAGGTCTCTCTCTCTCTCTCTCTCTCTCTCTCTCTCTCTCTCTCTCTCTCTCCCTCTCTCTGCTGGCTGGTTTGTTTTTGAATGGCAGGAAATCTGACAGTCTCTCCTCTCCTCCAGCTTCCTCTCCTCCCCTCTCCTCTCCTTCATTCCCCTTTGCTCCTCTCCAGGCTGTGGCCACAAGCTTTGGGCTTTCTGCTCTCGCGTGTTGTCTCCCTGTTGCTTCCCGGGTGGCCTAAGGGCAAGGCAGCACCGGGCTGTGCGGCTGTGTGCACCTGTTACCGTGTCCCTGCCTTATTCCCCCTTTAAAGGGCCAACAAAGGCTCCGACCTATCTGCCTTAATGGAACTAACCTGATCCTCTAATTGAATTTGCCCCTAAAAGCACAATAACAAATAAAAACAAACAAACAAAAAGGGGAAAAAATACCCTTCCTCCACCATTTTTCCTCCACAACAACACAACGAATCCGTTCAGCAGGACCACCCCGAGGGCGCGTGCTCAGGTGAGCTACAGCACGAGGAGGAAGACAGGAAGAGAAAGAGCGAGAGAGAGAGAGAGAGAGAGAGAGAGAGAGAGAGGAAGAGAGACAGGTCACGAGGCTGACCGACTGACCGAAAAATAGTCCCACTTTTGATCAGCCAGTTCAGGTGTAATAATAATAATAATAATAATAATAATAATAATAATAATAATAATAATAATAATAATAATAACAATAATAATAATAATAATAATAATAATAATGACAATAAAGCATCGTCATCATCCATTCTTCCATTCAGTCACGCACGCGCCTCTGGTCACACACAAACACTGATTTAAGAAGAGAAAAGGTCTCGTGCTGCTCACAAAGGCATCTCTAAGCAGTAACCCCCCTCCTCTCAGCCTCCCCCTCCCCCATAAAAAGAAAAAAAAATTAAATAATCTCCATCAGAAGCCGTTTTCAATGAATGAGTAAAAAAGGAATTTAAAGAGGGAAATAAACGAGCAGCGCTGTCGATTGGATTCAACACGTGCACATAAATAGTCCACTATTCCAGCCATAATAATTAGCATCAGTGATTTATTTTATAATTGAGCTATTTTAATTCATAAACTCTCTAAAGGTTCGTGTTAGGTCGGCTCCGTTGTGGTTACATCGAATGAATCTTACTGAAAAAAATGTGCGTACATGTGCGATTATTTCAGAAAGAAATCCGTAAATATGACAGCAGTAAAAAAGGCTAAAAACAGAAAGAATGAAAAATCATTTAAAGGCATGCAGAAAGCATCGAAAACAGCCCGTTTCCACACGAAAATCCCCACCGAAGCTGACTAAATCCACCACAAGCTTGTTGCAGAAACCAACGAAAATCCCGCTGATAATTGTCGAAATTAGCTTCATAAGATATCAAAGCAAACTTACATTTCCGTTGAAAATCCGCACATTTTTTTGTAAAAAATGACTGAGCCGGTGTGAATTTAAAAAAAGGATGGAGGGAAAAAAATAAGAATAATAATAACAATGCGACGAAACCGAGCAGGAGACCTCGCGAAAATACAAACGGGTCAAAAAGGGAAAATGTTGCGAAAAAGCGGGGAAAATGTTGAAAGAAGCACTTGGTTCCTTATTAAGGCGAAGATACAATATTTATTCCGTGTCTCCTGGGATGCTCCGCTCCGTCTATTGTCCTCCCATTCCTCAGTGCTGATGCTTAATTTTCAAAACTTCTATATTACCAAGGGACCTACGACATCAGCCGAGAAATACCCTGCAAGTACAAAATCCGTGCGCCAGCCCCGTCCGTGCAGAGGGGAGACGCTCGCGATCCGCCAGCTTTCTGCCGCTACCGAGAGCGCGCGAGGGGGGACTTTTTATCCATTTCTCTTCTTTTTGAGGATTTTAACGCATTTTTATCAGCAGTAGTATTATTAATTTTATTCGATCGGGCCGGAGAGCGGAGATAAAAAAAAAACTAAATTAAAGAACAAAAAAAAAAAAAAAAAACACCACGGGTTACTTTGGAGAAAGCACAATGTCAGCGACCTT
Source organism: Amniataba percoides (assembly GCA_037176925.1). Lineage (NCBI taxonomy): Eukaryota > Metazoa > Chordata > Actinopteri > Centrarchiformes > Terapontidae > Amniataba > Amniataba percoides. The sequence goes on along the minus strand of JBAJHX010000031.1, from coordinate 4,928,621 downwards.
CCCCGGACTTGTCCACGACGCAGAGGTAGGCGAATTTATTTACTTAAGCTCCTTTAATTCATGAAGTGACGGGAGAGTGTGCGGGAGGGCGGACAGTGTTTGGTTTGAACCGGCTCGCGGAGGCTTTTTTTCGAGGCGGCAGCTGCCTCTGAGGAAACTCTCCGAGTGGAGCCGGAGCCGCACGGAGGGAAAAGAAAAACGAATAATGTGCACGGAGGGAGAAAAGAGGCGCTCATCTCCGCGGCGGCTGCCGGTAAAAACGGGGCTTTTTTCCTACCTCTCTCTCTCTCTCTCTCTGTGTGTGTGTGTGTGTCAGTGTGTGGAGGAGAGCGTGTGTGAGCCGGTAACTGTGATTAAGAACATGTTTTTCAGGGCGGAACGCGGCGCTGCGCCTCGCTCCGCTCACCTCCCATCCGGCAGCAGCGAGAGAGCTGGGACAGTAAATTCACCGGCAGCTCGCTAATAATAATAATATATAACAGCACGCCTTTAAAAAAAAACGCTGCAAGGAGAGTGACAGGCGTGCCAAAGGGAGGGGAGGAAAAAAAATACCGGTGGCTCCTGTTGCCGCGCGTTCGTTCCCCTCCCGGGCGCGTGGAAATGACATCTCCTTCAGGTGGTTTAAAGTGGAAGGAGAGAGGGAGAGAGGGAGAGAGAGGGGGAAAAAAACCCGCTTTGAGTGTGTGAGTTGTGTTTTTGAGTGTGTTTGGGAGGCAGAGAGAGCAGAGGCGCCGGCTGATGCTAAATGACACGGCTCATATATCCCCGGCTCTTTCTCATCCGCAGATACGTCACGACGGATCAAACAGTTACCGGCTCATGCAGCTCGGCTGTCTCGAGTCCGTGGCCAACTCCTCGGTCGCCTACTCCTCCTCCTCCCCGCTCACCTACCCGGCGCCGGCGGGCACCGAGTTCGCCTCGCCCTACTTCTCCGCCAACCACCAGTACACGCCCCTGCACCACCAGTCCTTCCACTACGAGTTCCAGCACTCGCACCCGGCCGTGGCCCCGGAGGCCTACGGGCTCAACTCGCTGCACTCGGGCCAGTACTACCAGCAGATCCACCACGGGGAGCCGGCCGACTTCATTAACCTGCACAACGCGCGCTCGGCCCTCAAGTCCTCGTGCCTGGACGAGCAGCAGCGGCGCGAGCTCGGCTGCCTCGACGCGTACCGGCGCCATGACCTGTCGCTGATGACGTCACACGGCTCCCAGGCCTACGGCGTCGGCATGCACCACCCGGACCAGAGGCTGCTGCCGGGCGCCGGCCTGGGCCTGCCCCCGGCCGCCTCTGACGACCTGCAGGTACCCGGCGGCCTCCGTGTGTTTATCCCACCCCCACCACCACCATCACAATACACACACACACTCCCAACACACACACACACACACACACACACACACACACATCTAAACCACCTCCAGGCCTGATCCAGCTCCTGTCTCCTCTATCTGGGCTCTGTAGGACCGGATCAGATCAGACCCTCAGAGCTGCCACAAGACCACGATCCCTGCCCCACTGGCCTATTACTGACCCCCCCTCAGCACCCCCCTCCTCCTCCTCCTCCTCCTCCTCCTCCTCCTCCCTCTATTGTACCAGCAACACAGCAATTCCAAAAAATATTGAACAGAAAGACAGCGCCAGATGTCTGTCTGTCTGCCTGTCTGCTTCATCTGTCTGTTGTCCGTGACACCGACGGGGCCGCGTCACGTGCGGCCCCGTCGGTTTCCGGCCGTCCTACTTTGGAGTAAATCATGTTTGGATTCATCTCGAGACGAGTCGGTTGCCCAAAGCCACCGTGAGCGCGCGGCAGGCTAAGTAAATGTCAAGTGCACGCGGCGAGAGGCAGGCCTGTTGTTTCTAAAGGTTAATTGACTGGCAGTCTATACAGGCTCATTGTGAAATCCGCCCTTTATTTCTCAGCAAACACACGTGACCCAGATTTTACATAATTCTTTTCGATGTAAAGAAATGGGCGAGATGAAAACGGATTCGCACGGTGCTAAAGTGTGTGTGTGTGTGTGTGTGTGTGTGTGTGTGTG
>JBAJHX010000031.1:4876524-4886572 GCA_037176925.1 Amniataba percoides | reverse complement strand
AAGGAGAAACGACTTTATTTCTCAATCTGCTGCCCTCAAGTACGCGGCAGTCTGTGGGTGGCCACAGACTTGATGTCATTAACATGTGACATATGTAGAGCTGACTGGAAGTGGCTGGAGGCCAGTGTTTGTCTCCGCCGCTGCTCTTGTGTCTACGGGGCCAGGCAGGCTGAGTCTGGGCTTTGTCAGCAGCCAGGCCACTGTCTGCTGCTGTTGATAGTGAACACGTTTATCTGTATGCATGACGGACACTGTGCATGAATGTGTGTTTGCTGGTAGCTCAGGGCGTGAGGCAGGCAGGCAGGCAGGGAGGGAGGTCTGGCTGGTTGCTCTATCAGGGGGGTCGTTGGATGTGGATGTGTGGGCAGGGACACGGCCAGTCCGGGTCCCTTAAGGATGGACTGAAGACGCTGAGTTGAAGTGACACAGCTGCTGCTGCTGCTGAGGCAAGACTGCCTCTCCAGACGGGTCAAGGTTACACGGAGGAGAATACACGTCTGCCACAGAGCGCTCACTTACAGAGAGAGACACCCGCATACAAACTCAACACAAAGCAATGCCACCAAGGTCAAAAACATCACCTGACCCTCATCATAAGTAGAGACCTTCATGAGTTTTACACTACATTTCAGACTGTTCATTGTCTGGTGTGATTAGATGTTAAAATGTGTTAATAAGTTGAACTCTGCCATGTTGTCAAGTCAATGCTGACTGATGTTTCTATGCGATTGCATTCTTACCGATGTTATGGACAAGCTATGGACACTGAGGACTGATGATTGTCTGTTAAACATGAAGTTACAGCCCGGAGATGATTAGTTTAGCTTAAGATAAAGACAGGAAGCAGGAGGAAACAGCTGCCTCCTTCCAAAGGGAACAAAATCCAAAGACCAGTACCTTTTAAAGCTGCCTGATTAACACAGCATATAGTGTTTGTTTAATCTATTAAAAGCCAAAAAGTCTCAAAACAAGTTGCAGTTTTCTATTTCGTGAACAGGAGCAGTCACTTCCTGGTCGGCTGATCACTGTGGCAACAGGACTCCTCATTCAACAACTGTTGGTTTCTTTTAACTATAAGGACAAATACTTAACCAAGCAGTGTTAGTTGCTTAACCACACCTTTACTACTTTGCCAGCAACACAAAATTTCAATAAACATAGCCAAGAAGAAGAAACTTGAGAAAACAAATAAATAATACAGCTGGTGTGTGAATAAGTTGAGTTAAATATTTTCTGTTGCATAATATTTTTTGAAAAAAATCTGCTTGTAATCTGCTTGAAATCAGCTCTTATACATCACCACAGGTATGTAATAATCAATCAAACAAGCTGCTCCAGTGATTGTCTATAAGAAGAAATAACTTTGCATGGACAGAGAATAAGGAGGAGCACTGGTGGAGGTTCAGACTCAGTGCAGGTATCAGAGGAAATGAACAGAGATGAGTGGTGGGACGGTTTCTATACGTACACCACCACTATTGAACTCCAGCTTGTGTGTGCATTATTAACTCCCCGTTTACTCAAGCTCCTAACACACACACACACAGACACATAGATGTACACACACATACATACACACAGTCCTCTGAGAGTCTGCAGATGTTATTAGCTGTGTTTATTGATGGAGGCCTCGTTGGGTCATACCACTTAAAGAAACAAACACACAGGCAGGACCTATGAACGGGCGGAGGAATGTCACGGTCGGAGGCCTGACATGAGACAAGATCATCGATTTCAGACATAAAGAGATTTTAACTGGGAGGAGAGAGACCAATAGTCACATCAGAGTGGACGCGTTTTTGAAAACCAGATCAGATAAGACCAAATCCAGAAAGCACAAAACACTCAAACCACTTTGCAGACCATTAATGAAGATGGACACGGGAGAAGAAATAAGGGGGCTAATTATAGTATTAGCATTAATGAGAAGTATTTTTACACTTGTCAGTCAGCGTAAATGTTTATAGATCTGCACTTCATTGATTGACCTGCTGGTTGAATTAAATGAATTGATTTACATTCAGCAGCTACAGTTATATGGATCCTCTTAATCTTTCTTTTGTAGATAACATAAACTGAGTAACTGGGTGCAGTAAACACTTTTTTTGGTACATATATGACCACCAGATTCTGCAGTGTTTCTTGGGATGGACTTAGGATGTCAATTCAGGTCATGAAGCAGGACCAGTCAACAGCACACAAGCTGGTTTAGAGAGTTCAAAACGAACCTGCAGACTTCAACAGTTTGTGCAAAATAACTTACAGACAAAGGTTTCACTCAGGTGTATCCAAATGATGTAAATGCATTACAAACACAAAATGGTGTGGTCAAAGATAAAATGACTAGTCTGGAGAAAGATTAAAAAAGTGGGATGTTGTGTTTTAGGAGACAATGATGTTTGTTGCAGATATAATAGATTCTGCTTTGGCTCACAGATTATGTGAGGCAGCAAGGAGGGGAGAGAGAGAGAAAGAGAGCGAGAGAGGGAGAGGGAGAGAGAGAGAGAGAGAGGGAGAGAGAGAGAGGGAGAGAGCGAGAGAGAGGGAGAGGGAGAGGGAGAGAGAGAGAGATGGCCTCAGGGCGACAGAGGTCTCTGTTCAGTGTCTGAACAAAATGCCCAGTCTGATCGAGTGAGCAAGGCCATGAACCAACCTCCTCCACTACAGCATGCAGCCCACCCTCAAAACACTTCTAACACTGTACATGGGGAGAGTGTGTGCATGTGCATGTGCATGTGTCTATGTGTGTGTGTGTGTGTGTGTGTGTGTGTGTGTGTGTTAGGCTAGACAAATAGATACAGCCATCATTTCTATGACAGTCATGTCTTTTGTTTGAAAAGCATATTTAATGTAGCATATTAACAACCACTGCTTCTTGGAGCAGAAGGTTTTATTATTATTATAATGAATATAAATATGGAAAGTATTTACTTTGAATAATAAAAAGTGGTTGAAAATCAAGTTTTTAAAAGCTCCAAGGGGAATATCAAATTTTACAAATACCATTGGCAGCTCAAAGACTTTTAACCCCTTAACATAATTTTTTTTTCTCTGTTATTTCCCCCTGGGCAGATTTAAGATTGAAAAAAAAATCATTCTGCTCTTATTATATAAGTTTTATATCAGCTTGTGCCAAATCTTTATTGAAGCTGCATGATGTTTAAACAAAAAAATGGTACTGCAGAAAACTTTGGGAGCTCATGAATTTAAACTGAAGTCTTGCTTAACAGCATTTGGTCACACAGCACATACAACAAGTTTGTGCTAACCGGGCCACTATCAGGTCAGAAGGGTTTAAGCTTCTGCCAGCAGCTGATCAGCTTAGCTTATCTTGAAGACTGGAAACGGTGAGAAATGGCGACAAAAGAGCACATATGACGTGTTAGTGGCAGTAGCTTTGTATGTACTGTGACGATATGAGGTGTCAATCGTCTTTTCTAACACGCTTAAAAAGCAAATACCCACATTTATCTGAATATTATACTATTCCTTTAAAGAAAAACACTTAATTCTATTCTGACTCACTTAGTTGTTACACAAACAGCAGCTTATTTGTTTCTTCTCACCCACTGTTAATTGACACAAACATGTCTGGATTCATGAGGATGTAAATTCTAGATATAAAACAGTTTAAACCTTTAGAAATCTTTTTTATTATGCATGTGTGTAAAAATGGATAAAAATGAAATGATATGTCTAAAATATTGAAAATCGGCTGCTTCAGTCTCAGAAATACAATTCTGGCTTTTGAATGCCCGTATCAGTTGAACCAGCTGTGTGTGTGTGAGGAAGTGTGTGCGAGAAGGGGACAAGGAGACAAAGGGGACACTGGTGAGGCCGATGGGCAGCTCGGGTTAGTTTGGACAGCAGCAGCAGGGCTTTTCTTGACGTTGAACCAAGAGGACAGGAGGAGGCCCGGCCATGACGCTCATCACATCTGAAGCCCCCATCTGTACTGGTGTCTCCCCACCAGTCAAGTATAGGCAACACACACACACACACACACACACACACACACACACACACACACACACAGGGCTCTAATCTCTTCTGACAGTGCTCACATTCAGTTAGGCCCCACAGTGCTTGTGCATGTCACTGACCATAAACAAAACATACACTCCTCTACGGGAGACACACCACAGGACACGGGGCGTGGATACCGGAGAAATACCAAAAGACAAGGGTGTGGGGAGTGTGCGTTGCAAAAGTGTGTGTGAGATGCCTATGATGGGTGTCTGAGTGTGTGTGTGTGTGTGTGTGTGTATGAAGCTTCTAGGGAAGGAGAACAGATGCCTGCAGGTCATGTCACATCTCTGACATTAGGGCAAAGTCAATGGCAGACGAGCCAATGGAAACAAAGGGACAGCGGTGAGCAAGCAGCCGAGCCGGGCGCGGGATGAAGCTAGATCGTCACTTGAGCCCATATTTCTGGTTTTCTTCTCAATATTTGGTGGTGGTTTGTTCATCCAGTACAAAAAGCTTAATGGAAATGTAATGTAATAGAACGAAATAGGTGGAAAGTGTGATCTTGCCTTAAGTCATTTGATTCAGTTGTTCAAACTAAGCTTGAATAATGACTGATTTTAAAATTATTCCTTTGCATATTTTATATATTTCCCTGTCAAATGTATCAGTTAAGACTCAAGAACATTTTTGACTATAAAGATGTCTTCAATGCAGGAAATAAGGCGTCTAAGTATTATGGAGGTCTGACTGATGAAGGGTGTGTTAAAGTAAATATGGCCTAAAAGGATTAAGTGTAAAAATTTCAGATTATCGTGTCTTCTTAAATAAGTTGATAAAGGTTCAAATATAGCTTCGGAATTATTCTGCAGGTGCAGCCAGAGATCATTTTCATGCAAGCTTGTGAGGCCAAAATGTAATGCACAAAAGACATCTGCACATCATTGTCTTCATTAGAGACTGAGAGGAGATGCTTCACACTGGTTCCAGTGTTCCCACATATTTATTCACGTCTCTGCTCGAGGTCTTTATCAGATATCAGCTTGTTGGCATCTGTAAGCAACGCAGGATGGGATAGCATTTCTCATTTGTGCGCCTCTCCTTTTGTTCAAAAGTTAAGAAAAATGACACTCTAAAACGGAGGGAAAAGGAAATCATTTTCATCCTATTCAGAAAAAATATTGACACACACACACATTACTCCCCTGGGGTTGTTTCTCATATTTTTAGCTCCTGTCAAAAATTATTACTTTAGATTTTGGTGTTGTGTTTTTGAGTAGATGAGCTTCCAGTGTGGGTCCCTGGAGAAAAAGTTTGAATCCCACTGTGCCAGCTCTTTGGCTGCTGGCTGCTTAGCGAATGGAAACGCTGTCAGACGTTCCCACCAGAGAAACTGTGCTGTTTACAGACAGTTTTAAAGCAATTCTGGTTTTACTAAGCAGCACACAGTGGAGTGTGACGGGAAAGATGGGAGAGAGCGAAGGTGGTGTAAACAAAAGATCCAAGGGGATATGAACCAACAGCCTCATGTAGATGACACGTACCCTTAGATCAATTATTCAGTCCAACAAGTGCTCATACCTGAACCACAGCGTGTATCACTCGTCAGCTTACCCCAAAACATACGACACGTTCTGATCTGCTGCACCTGCGGTTAAGTTACGGTGAAGTTTAGGAAACTAAAACTACTTGATTAAGATTCTGGAGAGATCACATTTTTACCATTAATAGAAACAATGATTGTTGGTAAGACCTGTTAAAACGTGCGCGCGCACACACACAAACACACACACACGCACACACAGGGCTTCATTGGTTTGGATCTGTTGCTCCAATGTGAACAGGAGGTATGATCCAGGATGCCCAGTTTGACCATTGCATCATTACCTTCGAAGACTCAGACATTAAAATACAGCAGTTTATGACATCAGAAATGGTGCTGCATCTCTGGAGAGTGGAAGGGGGGACTGAGGGAGGATTCATTTAATTAATGGTCATTACGAAGACCTCTGTGAGGAATACATGGCGGCAAGTGCAGTGGGTTGTAAGGTGCAAACATGCTGGGTACAGTTATTTGTCCAATTTGTGACAACTTTCAGTGTGAAAAGGGGAACAAAAACAGCCCGTCTGTTGATCGGACAGTATCTGGACTATTGTTTCACAACTGCTCTGCAAGAACATCCAGAAGCACTAATGCAGGAGGAGAAACTTTTCTAGTACTTACTGCTAAAGCTGGGTTACTATGAATCAAAACACACACACACACACACACACACACACACACACACACACACACACACACACACACACACACACAGGGCATGATTGACAGCTTTGACCTGAATGTGCACATGCTCTTTTCCCTCTTGCTACAAGGAACACACACACACACACACTGCTAAACACAATGATACACATATATTCTTGCATGTTAACAGTTCCATTTGTATATGCATGTATGTATTTACTATGCATGTACTGTAAATGCATGTTTGTATGTATGTATGTATGCATTTATGCATATAATGTATATTTATTCTTCTGTTTTTTGTATCTCTCTGAGGCTAAAATATATATAATTAGTCCATATGGATGAGGTTATATGTAGGTTGGATTCTGATTTCTGATGAAACTAACAGAGTTATTATAACAGCCTTTAAGTTACCACAGCCTTATGGACTTGATGTCACCTTTCATTTATATCCATTTTGACCATGGCCTGAACTCCTTTTGTGCTACTGCTATATATTTACATTTTCTCCCCACCCATTCATTTCTTCTGAATATGATGAAGTCAGTTTTGGTTGAGGTTGAGGAATTTTCTAAAGCAATTGGATGCTATAGGTTTTAGACAATAATACTATAACTGGGGAATAATTTATTTGTGGAACCATTCTCAGCTACTGATGAATAACCTTTTGCTTTCTAGCAGCCAGATGACCTTAGAGGGTCCCGAAGTGACCTACAGTGTGTGTGTGTGTGTGTGTGTGTGTGTGTGTGTGTGTGTTCATCGTAATGAAGGAAGATGTCAACCAGTGCATCAGTGTGGCTCATTGAGGAGTTTTTAATGGTTTCTTGACTACAATAGAGCACAGAGAAATAAGCAACATCAGGCTTTGGCCATGCAGACAATACTTGTCATTAGGATCAGTTCACTGTTGGTTTGAGTTTTGTCATGGGATTCATTGGCCATGAGAAAAAAACAATACCAGACTCACTCTTTATTCTCATTTATATACACTGTACTACCATACTGTGTTGGGTTTCAGAAATTCAGGGTCTGCTGTGGAGTCTGCATTGTTTTCTCTCAGATCTTCCCTAAAATGAGCCACAGGCGAGTCAAAGTGAGTGTTAACAAGAGGGATACCAGCCGCTTCCAGCGCCGAGCCTCAACTCGCCCGCCGGAGCCAACAGTGGGCGAATATTCATCCCTGCTCACAAAATCATTTTGACTTCAGTGTGGTGGATCCGAAGGGTTGTTCTTATGACCTGGAGGGCTTCAGAGGAACTACAGTGGCGTGTTTGGATCATGTGAGCTGGAGGGAGGAGGAAGCATGATTTTTTTTTCTTTTTTTTCAAATGTGCTCTTTCCATTTAAGAGAATTCCTCCTCTATCCTTGATGACTTTATGGTTAAACTTAAGCTTTGAGTTTCAATTATTATTTTTTTTAATTAACACCTAACTACCACATACAAGTTTAGGGGATTTGAAGGGGAACAGATGCAAACATTCATGTGAATCCGCGTTATTCTGGGCAAAAAAAGTGAGAAAATTACTGCCTCATTATCCTGAAATCACTTTTTAATTTGAATGAATTGACTTAGGCATAAAAACATTACATACCATGTTGTGACTGTGTCATTGCAAAGTAGTGATAAAGTGTAATCAAGCAGACGTGCCCTATTTCTAACTTTTTAAAAACAGTTTAGTGTAGCTCTGCTAGCGTGCACACACACACACATACACACAAACAAACGCACACACTCTGATAGCAAAGGCGGAGCAGAGAGTAGCAAAGCAGAAAGCGAGAGGAGGGCTCACCATCTTCTCCGTTAAGCCTGGCTGACTAATTCTTGCTGCTAATTTGCGTTTGGTTAATTAACTAATTACTGAGGATGTCTGAGGGCGAGGCTGTCTGTCAGCCTGTATCAGTAATTATTTTCATCGTTTTAATTAGACTCACACACTCCTAGACTCGATTTCTCTCCTCCTACCACACACATTCACACACACACACACACACACACACACACACACACAGATAGATATACGCCTGCATACATTTAAACCTTATGCACTTTCTAAACAGTATAGAGAACTCGTAACTCATATCTGGTGTGCTGATGTTTAAGATATAGGTTCAAGATAATACGTATTTTCAAGGCATTTTAGGGCATTTTAATAATTTGCTGATGGGATATTACCATTATCTCATACACACACTGCAGGGACATCCCACCACTAAAGTGGACAGTTTAAGTTTTAGTTGTCCCCAGATCCACTGCCTTCATTTGTGGTGCAGAGTTTATTTAAGGTTTAAACAGTTGGCAACAGTTTGGCATTTGGTGTATTTATATGCATTTACATGTACATATGTGTATTTGCTTTCTTGCAGAAAAAATAGAAAATTCTGATATCACACTCATATCTGTCCTTTCAATATAATACTGGAACCAGAAACCATTTAACTTAGATAAACATGAAGACAAGAAATAAAATAAATCTGAAGTTAATAGGCAGATCACCTCAAAAGCTCACTGTGTGTGGTATAAAACAGCAGCTTGTTGCACTAAGAAGGGTTACGTCTGTGGATATTTCTTGGTGGGCACAGAAAGGTTCTGGGCATGACATCTATAGCACCACACCACACACAAGTTTCTGGCTCCAGCTTCGTATTCAACAGGCCAGTATGAGAAAGAGTGGTACCACTCTTTTCATCTAAGTCTTGGAAATAAAGAAAATAAGCATATTTTCCAAAATGTCCAAAGAGAATTTCCCTCTGATCGGACAGGTTTCACCTGTGGAGAGGAGAAATTCACAAAGGAGCCTATCTATAGATATAGAGTACTTACCTGCTCTGATAGAGTCAGTTCCTCTATGTGTAACATGGTTGGAAAAATTGAGTATTATCCCTTTTGATTTTATTATTTAGGATGTAGTGGAGGGTAAATATGCATGAACACAGTTAAGAAACCTTATGCAAAAATAGGATTTACTCACCTTTTTATGAGTTTACCATCACTTGACAGTTTAGCCATCGGACATTTATACTTTACCCACCTTTTATGTTACTGCTACATAACCTCATTTTGTCCAATTACTGCCATTCTGCTAATAATGATTTCCTTTCCAGATCGATCCACCCTGAACTAATCTGGACTAGTGAGAGTGGCTGTTCTTTTTTTAACTCGATCCAAAAAGCTAGGTGGTGTAGAAACGCATGAAGTTTGCCTTGAATTATGTATCTTTACATATTTAAGTCATTTTATCGTCCAATTCAACAATCACAAGGTAAAAAGATACATTGCTGGCAGAATACATTTTTTTAACTAACAGGAAGGGGTCTTTGTACATATTTGACTGCCTTAAAGCGTTTACATAAAGATGATTTGTCAGGGCCTTCCACATCTTTACATACCCAACTCTTAAACAACTCATAGTCTGTTACCTCAAAGTTAGTGGTTAGTAGATAATTCCTATCTGTGCATTATGGAAGATGATTGATAACGTGATGTAAAATCCTCAAAAAATACGTATTTTCTGCAAAGCTCTAAATTTGCTTGTTGCTTCTGTGGTAAAACAGAATTTTTTTTTTTTTAAATGTATTGTTGTTTCCACGTTTCATGCCCAGAATAAGATGCCTCATCAGCTTTCTGCCGGGTCATACCCTGGCAGGGAGAGAGAGGGTTGTAGCTAAATAGTGAGCAGATCTCTGGCAGAGGGGCCGCACAGCAGATTTCATCCCAAGAAGCCAACTTTAGTAAACAGGCAGAACTAATGAGGACACTGAACACACACACACACACACACACACACACACACACACACACACACACACACACACACACACACACACACACA
>JBAJHX010000031.1:4863424-4876424 GCA_037176925.1 Amniataba percoides | reverse complement strand
CACACACACACACACACACACACACACACACACACACACACACACACACACACACACACACACACACACACAGACAGGCAGACATCCACACCCACACACACACAACTCAGTGTCTGAGCATTTGGAGGCCCCGAGGCCCCGGGGCCAGAGCAGCCCAGATACCTGATGGGAGCAGGGACATCAAAGCTGCAGGATTAGAGAGAGGAGAGAGGAGAGAGTGCCGCGGGGAGGAAATGCTAACTTATTATCCGCTTCCCAGCTAATCCTGTTATCTACAGAATATAGCTGTGTTTAACCCCCCAACACACCTCCCTCTGACAACACACACACATACGGTGTACACACACAGACTTCAGTGTTCGGGGGGTTCAACAGCCTCCAAGAGCACCCCCCCACCCCCACCCCCACCCAACCCCACCCCAAAAAACAAAAAAAACATCTGGTTGTGTATCTTAGTTTAAAGGTAATGTAGATGTAGTTGAACCTTCACGACATGTTCAAGTCTCAGTCCTCCTCCTAGATCCTGCTCGGGTCCCCTTAGTTAGGCTCATAACTTGGTCCCGACGTCCACTTCAGTTTTTGTGGGCTTTCAGGTGATGTAACGTACCCTCTGGCAGACATATTGGACGTCCACAGATCAGGGCTGCCCTCAGGCTGAGTGAGGCACCAAAGCTGAATATGATTTAGTTCCCCCAATCCATTTTCATTTCTGCACCCAAATCCACAAACCTGATTCAACACATAATTGTCCTTTAAACTATTTGCTTCTCCAAACCCAACACGAATATACCAAATGTCACAAAGCAGGAATGTTTAAAGCTTGTAATTAGTATGCATTTAGAATATTCTATGACATAAATTTGCACCTAAGCTCAAGGATAATAATCCAAAACCAACATATAGCCTCATATACTCCTGCATGATGTGTTCAAACAATAAAAGTCAGACACGCGTTCTGCAAACTCTGATGTCAGACATTCTCACTTGAGAGTTATTTTTATGGACACTTTATCTGGATGCAACAGATGATTCAGCTTCATCATGTTATACTTAATAAAAGTGCCATGCGTGGTTATTTGGGATGTAGTTGAGGGTAACTGAGTCACTTTAAACTAGAATTTCGTATCAGCATCAGTGGTACCTATTGTATCCAAGCGAAATGTCTCTCAGACATAGTTTTAGATCCTTGTCTACATGTCAGATTTATGCTTTTGATCAGGGTAACTACAACTAAGTCTCATTGACTTGCCATTGACAGATTTGAGTTCATGAAAGTGTAAATATTGATGGCAGTTCCTTAGCCAGATATAAGAACTCCCATAATCAATATATTGTTAATGTTCACAAGCTCCTCCATGAGTTCAGCTTTAAAAATGACTTGTTGCACATTCAGCTGTCTCTGATTTAGAGATTAAACAGCCTGACAAAATACAGCTGTCTGTTGTTTTATTTGACACACACACACACACACCTTTTATTGTAGCAACTCAGTGAAGATGAGAAATAAAAACTCATTTATTCAGTCTGAACAATGTCATATAATAACACAATACACCTGTTTTAGACCAGTTGCCTGCTCTCTAGGCTCTAAACATCACATCTCTGCATATAGTACATGCTCATGGTACAAATTTATTTGGGTAATAGGCAACAAAGTCATTATATTTTCGACAGCATGTGGGCAGCATGTGAACTGCTAATTCCCCCTGATTAAGCTGCAATATAATGTGGTGTGACAGGTGATTAGCTGGCAAATACACACTTTTGATTATGGATCTTTACAGGCGTAATCATATAGCAAAATAACAACTTGTTTTACCAGCACAACATGGCTGCATGAAGGCAAAGGTGTCATGCCTAATGGTCCTGCATATCCATTTACTGCAGGTACAAGAGTTTACTTCTAGCCATAATTAGCTCATTGTCCTTTCTGACCATAACACCTGTAAAATAAAGAGGGGAAGAAAAAAGAGAGGGAGGGAAAAGTTGAAAGAGAACAGTCTTAGGTGATAATGTTTATGTGAACAGAAGTGGTAAAAAAAAAAAGAATATGGTGTGCTAATACATGTAGATGAAGTGAAATTGTCATTAGGCTAATCAGCACTAAACTAATTGGGAGTCATGGACCCTCCTATCTGCTAATTCTAACCCTAAACCCCAGCCCATATCTGCAAGCAAATGGAGGAAGAGAGAGAGAGAGGAGGAAAAGTGGAGGGAAAGAGCTGAAAATGAGAGCGAGGTAAAGAGAGGAAGAGAGAGATGAAGCCTAATTAAGAGTGCTGGGATTTATGCAAATGAGACGGTGCTGATATGGTAATCAGAGCCTGCAGGGCCGTAACAGGCTGTGCACTGTGTGTGAGTGTGTGTGTGTATGTGTGTGTGTGTGTATCTATCTAAGAGGCTGACAGCTGGCTGTGAGGAAGGTCAGAGCCAATCAGGCTCTTACTCTAATGCACACTGCCCTCTGGCCACTCTGCCATCTCTCTCTCTCTTTTTCTCGCTCTTGCTTGGTGTCTCTCTCTACCCCTCGCTGTTATCCTAACCCTTTCCACTCATTCTCTCCCTCTCTCTCTCTCTTGCGGTCTCTGTTTTGTCTTTACATTTCACTGGCTGCCTCTCATGATAAATCTGGACACAGTGTGCACACTAAATCTACATACACATAATGACAATTGGACTTAAAAACACATTGGCACCTCCCTCTTGATTTATACTATATGAGAAATGAGTTCACATCTTTACTGAGACAATAGTCTGCTCACATTCTCATGTGTGTTAAAAGTTTTTGGTTGCTGTCATCATTTCACACTGATCACGTGACCATACTGTAAGAAACGAGGGACAAAATTCACAGTTGTAGCTCCACATAAGAAAACACTATGACATGCAGCTGAAGCTAATATGAGGCTATGACATCACTTTAAGTTTATGTTTTAGTATAAAATTCCCTATTTGTGTTTCCCTGACAACAGCTGTCACTGCATAAAAAAAGTACGATGAAGAAAATCTAAGGAATATGAAACTGATTCAAAATGAGTGCTACGTTATCCATGCTTTGCTGTAAATTATGCTGTGGGACTACCAGTGTTGCACTGGGCATTTTGGGAATGGCACCATCAGAGTACAAGGCATAGGTTGTTGTGCTTGCACTAAAACTGTGAACTTAAATAAAATAGTGTAGATGACACGCAGCTGTACAGGATGCTGCAAGAAAAAAAAGACTCTGTAGTTAACTTATCTTTAGGCTCAGTGATGTTTGGAGGAATCATCACACACTAGCGGACATAACAGTAATATCTATTTTTTACCTTATTGATTGAGGTAACAACAAAAGGCAACAAAATACCAGTGATATGTGGATAACTGACAGACGTAATCTCTTAACAGGTGAGTCAGTTTACAGAACAGCATCTGAGGCGCGGAGACTTTAAAGCAGCCCCGCCGTCATCAAGTGTCTTCATTTGTCAGTGCAGGATTTCTGGACCTCACAAGTGGAATGAAATGCAGAGCTTCTTGATAATTATTAAATGCACTCATATGTGGATGAGCACAATTGTGCTACACACACACACACACACACACACACACACACACACACACACACACACATACACAGAACCCAGGGCCATGTGGTCGTATCAACACATCTGAGTGTAATCCAGTTAACAGAGTATCCCAAATGACTAAATTAATCAGAGAAATACTATCTGGCTCATCTCTGTACTGCTTTGATGTGTGCACACATAAAAACACACACATCCTCGTGTACACACATACACACACAGTTGTATGCACTCGCACACACA
This sequence comes from Amniataba percoides, assembly GCA_037176925.1. Taxonomy (NCBI): domain Eukaryota; kingdom Metazoa; phylum Chordata; class Actinopteri; order Centrarchiformes; family Terapontidae; genus Amniataba; species Amniataba percoides. The sequence continues at coordinate 4,872,618 of JBAJHX010000031.1, read as the reverse complement.
CACACACACTCAGATACACACATAGAGGAGGAATTAGTGTGGAACACTGGTCTAACTGAGGAATTACTTTACCTGCTCTGATAATAAGGCCTCAAACCCATGGAGGGGCCTGTGAGATTCTATCATTATGCCGGTGCCCCCAAGGCCATGGAAAAGCACACACACACACACACACACACACACACACACACACACACACTCACACACACACACCTCCGTTGTATACATGGGAGTGCAAGAGATCAAAAAGATGCATTGATTCAAGGCTCCAGATAGAGTACAATAGCACAAAAAAGATCATTACTGTGGTTCTGTTGCGCCGACGGAGTACACATCTTCACCAGTGACATTATTCTTAATTGACAGCTTTGCTTTGTAGATACAGTAGATCTTATTGTACCATAACACAGCTCCAACTCCATTATCATGTTTTCTCCAGATGCTACAGCTGCCAACAGCAGACCAAAGGGGTCTCGATTCTGAGACTGAAGCACGCTGCAAAGTTTCAGGCATTTGACTCATAATAAATTTAATAATCTGGCATTCTACGTCATGCTCCAGTCTGAGGTAAGAGGAGATCTATTGATGAATTTGAAGTGTAGAAAAGTCTGTATGTATGGGAGTTGAGGCATATAGTTACAGTTCTACAGACATTAATCGAATAGGTATCAAAATAATATGACGAGAGGTGACGGGCTCGACCAGGAATAAGGCTTTTCTTTTATCATTTATCAAGAAATCAACATGGCAACAACTTTAGTATGATGGCCTCAGAAGGACCCATTAGAAGTAAGTAAGACGGTCCAATCAGTGATTAGCAGGCCCAATACTGTATTTTCTCCTTTCTATTTGTAGCTGGGCAAAGCTCAGGATACATTTGATTGACAAAAATTTTAAGAAGGAAATGAGTAATGATCAATCAGCACTCAGACTTAAACATCAACTCGTCCAACTCCCTACTTCACATGTCCATCACTTATTACAGTGGACTGTTGTTGGCCTTTTCCTCACAGCCTCTCAATGTGCTGAAAATGTGAAATCTAAAAAAACATCAAAAACAGGTTCTGAGTTTAACTGAGGAAAGATAAAGGTAAAGGTAAAGGTAGGTATATTCATACGCTTCAGATATTCTTTTACTGGTTCTTCATTTGGGGGTTTCCCCATCCTGTCACATTATATGTAAACATTACCTGAACTTCCCATAGTTTGTTCTGGTACATGTGGTCCTGCACAGTTTCTGTTGGGCTCAGCTGGTTCTTGGTGCTGTGTTTGTAATATGTGGTGTGGCTTTGCAAAGTTATTGTTGCAGGTTACACACTAATAATAATGATAAAGTATAATAAATAAGAAAATAATAAATAAGAAAAATGTATACATATTTAAAAAAAACATGCACCTTTGGTACAGAATTTTAGCAGCTTTACTTCCACCCATCGATGCATGGATGGGACTTTAATCAAACTTTTAATTACAGGGGAGAGTTTCAGGGTCACTTGTCCTTGTGGTGTGTGGGAGAAAGTGTCTGAAAGGAGAATCCCAGTTTCACACGTTCTGATCCGCTTCGGAGGTGTCTTCCATCTTGCCAGCAAACATTTCTGTGTCTCTGTGGCGTTAACAGCACACAGGCACAAGCCAACATCTATGGACCATTTTGGGCTTTTTCACGTTGATTAAAAAGGAGCATGTTAGCAGAACCAGGTGGCTTTGAGCTAAACCAATGCTCACGAGCAGAACCCTCCATTAAAATAATGAAAGCAATAAAAGCAACAACAACAACAACAATAATAAAACCTTTGGAAAACATTTCATAAACCATCAGCAGCCAATTAGAGGAGCCGGCACAGGCTGTGCTGTGCTTTGTGTGTGTGTGTGTGTGTGTGTGTATGCGTGTGTGTGTTGGGTATTAGAGCGTTACAGCGCCCAGCCTGGCTGTGCCCTGCAGGCCCGACCTTCTAATCATTATCTGTCTGTCTTATTACGCTCCAAACCGGGCCACTCTTAAATAAAATATGCAAAGGTTTCTTAAATGATGACCCGAGGCTGCGCGCGCCGCCGCTGCTCTACATGCTGTTAATCTGAGAAATGCAAATTCCCTTCATCTCGCACTCGCCTTTATTAACTTTTTTGAATTTAAAATTCCACGAACAATGAGTTCTGTCAGCTTCTGAAATGATATTTTCTCTCCTCTTTTTATGTGCGCACGGAAGCGAGTTTAGAGCATGAAATTACCAGGGGAAATATGAGCGGTTTCATCTCTCCCGCACAATTTAATTGGCTGCTTTGCAATTATTAGTTTTTGCTGCTAAAGTTTTTTTTTTTTTTTTTTACTTTACTGTTACTGTTTCCTTAAAGTGGCAGCTCACAACAGTGTTTTATTTCTCCTTGTATACGTGTGTGTGCGTGCGCCTGCAATTCCAGCGGCCACCATTAGCCAGCTGCTCTGATTGGACGGCTGATTCCATGTGATTTGCACGGTGATTCGATACTCAGATTTCAAATTCAGTGGTGCTGAGAGGGGATCAGGAGATCAGATAAACATATGGATAGATGCTGTAGATAAACAGATGAACAGCTGGATAAGATGCTCCAATTTATGACATGTTTTACAGCATCTGTCTTTTCCTAAATTCAAATAAAATACATTTTGGCATTCTCGACCTCCAGATTTCACACACAGGAGGATGTCCAATTCTCTGCTTTTTCATCATGTGCCTCTTTTCTCCATCCTGCTCCGTGTCCATATTTTCCTCTTTCTCTGTGACATTATTCGCCCTGCCTCCATCCCTTCTGTCATCCTCCTCTCCTCCCTCTCTTTCTCTCTCTCTCTCTCTCTCTCCAGTTTTCTTTTTCTCCCTCTCAGAGGATCAAACACAGCTCCAGGTGAGCGTAAACTTCTGACTTCACCTCTTCACACTGTCAAAGCAATGTCTTGATATGTTCATCGCTGGATTTTTCATATAAAAAATGTTGGTGTTTACAAAGACAGCTGAGGTTGGCTCATTTTACAAAAAGAGGACAGCTTGAACAAGAAAAATGACGGCATCGGTTGTGCATGTCAAGTGCTTAAACTGACTCATTGAATTCTTCTGTAAAAATTACTGCTCTAGCAGGCAGAGGTGGTGTGATGCTCAGCCACTTTTTAACTAAACTGTGGTTAAGGTGTGTAATTTGGACAGTGTTTGTTTCCCCATTTCCAACCAAAAACACAACCTGACATAACCAAGTCACTTCTGTGCCCAAACCCAACCAAACAAACCAAATCTGCATCAGCTCATTTTTGGGCATTTGGGGCAGCACATTATAAAGTTATTATGGCTAACGTGTTATCAAACGGCTACACACCCAGTATCCAACAATGCAACATTATCAGTCATCAAGTCATGTTTCTGTCCACCTGGTGAATGTAAGCCCAGTATTCACCCTCTTTTAGCTCTGTTTCTGGTCTGCTCAACTCCTGAGGGAAATATCAGGCTCCTTAGCTGCTAAATTCTCCACTAAGTGTGCCAGCTGGATTAAAGTTTATTCTGAGCAGATAGTGTACTATAGGTTCATCTGAGCTTCAACACTAAAAATAAGTGACTGAACTGAAAATGACAACTGCTGTTGGAAACTAGGTAAATAAAAGTGGGAGTGAATCAACCCAACCATCTAAAACAATGAGACAAAGACACTAACAACTCTCCACAGAGAGCACCTGCAGATTTGAACATAATTCTGTGTTTTCAAGTTTACCTCTTCTGTGTTTATCACTATGACTCCAGTCACATTACTATTTGATCTATGTCAATATCAAAAGATCATATAGTGCAGCTTTAACCCACAGTTCAGACACATCAGAAAACACGGACAGTTATTTGGAGTGGTTTTGAAAGGCAGTGATGAACAATGAGGCTGTTCTGTTGTTTAGTTTGGAAGATTTGGGAGAAATAAAATAAAACAGAAAAAGAACACAGCCTCATTGTCAACCAGTGTTCAAAGACTAACAAACTCTGTAACAGCTGTTAAAAACCTGCTGACAACGTCCCTCAGAGCTGCATAGAAACATTTGTCATAGAAACTATTGCTATTTCGATTTCTTTATTTTGTGTGTGTGTGTCTATAAAAGATGTCAAATAAACGGTTTTTAAATTGCCCTAAAAATAACATTGTATATCTTCCTCTCACTTCCTATCTTCCGCCTTACCCCCTCTTTTTCTCTCCATCTCCTCCTCTGGCCTCTTCCCTCCTGCTTGGCGGCGGAGAGTAATGGACGAGGTTATGAGTGTGTGGAGGCCTCAATTGCTTCAGAGGAATAATGACTCTGAACTAATGTTGATTAGAAAGAAAGTAGACGCAAACATAACGAGGGCTCGCGCTTCATTCCCCTTAATCACCCTCCTTATTTACCTCTGTGCCAGAGTGCTCAATCTAAGCTCTGCTCCAGCGAGGGAGCCGGGATGTGATCAGTAGCACAAAAAAACGAGAAATATATGAACTCCGAGGCGCTTTGTGAGGAATTTGTTTTAAAAGAAAATGCTATGTTAAAGCATGACATAAACAAGTGTAATGGTGATATTTATGTTAGGAAAATGAGATCAAGCATATCCTGTCAGCTCTGTTTGTGATCCTTTTTTTTTTTTTAAGTGAACTTTTTGGTTGTGAAGTTTAGGTGAAGTTTTTGCTGGGGAATCATTTGCATTTTTAATGTGAGAGGTAATTGTCTGGTTGCATCCAAAAGGTGAAAATCTGAGCTGTATCTATGCATTATCTATGCAATGCAAATGAGGCCATTTTGTACCAATGAGTCAAAAATGACTGTTTCAGTAAAAATAATTTCCCATAATCTTTACATATTAAAAAATATAGGTCAAAATTTACATGTTTGACTTTAGTTTAGGGGCTGAACTTGTTGGAATTGATTTTTCATCTGTTTTTCATTCCTTATGCATCTTCAATATCCATATGGAAGTTGAAACTGTGTTTTCAAACAGCTTTGTAGAAGTAAGAAGAGACAGCCGTCATGTTCATCATCCTGATGGTTTATGGTAGTTATGGCAACATTCACAAGTGACAGACTTTAAAAAGAATGGTCAAATTTAAAAGCCACAGATGCTGAGATATTCTTAATTTCATGCTGGATCTTGTGTTTCCCATTTTGTTAGACCCTCCATACCTGGTAAATGGACATGTCTCTCAATATTTTGAGAATATTTTCAGCCTCCAAGTGTAAAATGAGATTACCGGGCTAATTATTCTCTCAGATTTAGTAGGTGATTAGTTTAGTTCAGCATAAAGACTGAAAACAGTGGGGTCAAACAGTTAGTCGTGATCCGTCCATACAGACATGAGAGTCATCTAACTCTCCAAAGAAAGGAAATACGTGTTATGTCACACTGTTGTGTAATGTACATAAACGCACCGGCCCACATGGACTTGGTTTAGTGTACCCTATTATGATCTTGACATTGTGGTGCTTAACTGATCTCAAAATAAAAAGGCAGACAGGATTTATTTACATGAGATTTCCCTCTTCTTACTGTTTGTGGTTTGTGTCCTATCCATTGACTGTTTTCTGAGTAAAACTTGTAGAAGTAATGAAAAAAAGGAAGAACATTGTGGGTCAACAGGTTGATTGTGTTGTTTGATGTCAGTCCTCTGAATCACAAACCTGCAGTCAGCCTCAGCTTTTAGCAGAGTTAAACAGCTTCAATCGTGTCGGCGAAGCCCAGATGAATAAAAGAGGAAGATGATGAAAACAGTTTTAAAACAAACTGAACTTGAGCTCAGAGCACTGTGTAGTTCAATCTCATTCCAGGTTCCCAAACGATGTGTACAAAAAGCCCACACCTCCTCTGCACAGAGTTGTAATTTCACTCCACAAACACGGTTTCATTTTCGCTGCAACACCCTGCACCCCCACCATTACAGCACTTCTGCGCTCTCATCAAACTCTTCCTATTGTCCTTGGCGTGCAACTGCTGTACTTCAAAGTACTTTAAACACCACTGCTCTCCTCCGCCTCCTCCTCCGTCTTTCCCCACAATCCATTTTGTTTTGCTGCCAGTGTTCAGCAGAAGAACTTTCTGGCTGCTTTCAGACATGCAGGAGATGCTGACACTAATTCACTGCAGCAGCACAAAGCGATGCCCGCGTCTTTGTTTTCACATACAGAAGAGAAGGAGCACGAACATGGAAACAAATGTGATCTGAGTTTAAAAATTCGACATTTTAGAAGTCCTGAAAGCGTCCGAATGTGATCGACGGTACCACAACATCTGCAACGTTGCAGCCATGGAAACAAATGAATGTGTGTGTGTGTGTGTGTGGAGGATGTGTATATTTGTGATGGATTGCTATGATGCTGGGTGGAGGAGCAATTGATTAGGCCTGCTGGATCCATTGCCAGAAGCGCAGTGCATTGTGGGTGATGGAGGGGAGGTGTTTTGGACTGCACAGTGACACCTGCACACACATGCAAACAAACATTTAAACACACACACACACACACACAGATTTATCTATACTGTGATATTGTTGGTATTGAATAATTCAATGATTTTATCAGGCCCAACCACAACAAATGACTTAATTATGCTAATCTGAGCTAGAAACTCACAGAGATCTCAGTGTGTGTGTGTGTGAACGTGTGTGTGTGTGTGTCATCAGGATTGACAGGAGCCTACGGGCTTCAGCACCGAAACGCTGATCTGGAATTTCACGTCCTTATCCCGAAAGCCTTAGGACACACACACACACACACACACACACACACAAACTTGTTCACACACTCTCACATACACACACACACCAAAGAGCCATCGGGCGATTAGCACTACCCCACCTAGAGTCTTTTGATTTGCATACCAAGTCAGATGGAATTCATATCAGTGTGCAGCAAGTGTGACACACACACACACACTCTCTCTTTCGCGTGCGCGCGCACACGCACGCACGCACGCACACACACACACGCACAGTACAGAGTACATACATACACAGAGTACATACATAGAGTATGCATAAGCACAAACACACATACTTGTACATAGTGTGTAAAGTGAACACAAAGCAGTTGTGAGTGCGTCGTGGCTCCTCAGTGAGGTTATAATTCAGCATGATGGACTGTCTGTGTCTGCAAGTGTATCACCTAGGGCAGCGCGTGCGCGCGCACACACACACACACACACACACACACACACTGACAACATGAAGATAACGCAGCCTGCTCCACACTGAAACTGTACACATCTTTAATAGCTTTTTGTCTGTGTACAGTGGTGAACTGAAGTCACGTCATTCTGACAAAAGTTCAGTTATTTCTTTTTATATGCAACATAAATACCAGTTACTTCAGACAGCGTTTGCCAACAGCTGATATTCACTCCTTTAAATCTGGAGTTGTCAAACCAGAAATCACAAAGAGGAAAAGCCTCCAAGACAGCATTTAGACCATCACAGGGCTCTAAAATACTCAGTGGATTATTTTACATTTAGCTTTACAACTATTCTACCTTTAGTGGATGTTTTGGTCCTGTGGTTAGCATTAAAGTTACAGTTAATTTCACCCTTGGACAATCAACAAGTGACCAACTCTGATGCAGATGAAAATCCAGCTTTTAAAGATTCACTCAATCAAGCAATGGGGTTAACATTAATTTCCATTTCTCAGAAAGCATTTAGGTATTTTTCTCTACTCTAGTCAACTTGAATAAAAAATAAATAAATTAATTAAATTGTCACTTTGATGAGTTTGAGTTGGGTCTGAATACTTTGAATAAGGTTATTGTGAAAAACCAAACATTTCTAATGCTTTGCTTCATTAAAAACACATGAAGAGAAATGTGCAGTGTTGCGGGAGTTATGTGCTCTTAGTTGATTCTGTTATCTGTGGTTATACAGCAGCTCCCTCAGTGGACCACACTATCTGATATTTAATCAAAGTGCAAAATTAACAATATCATTGTTTTATCACTTACTTGACTTGGATGCATTATCAGCAGCTCATTTTCCATTTTCACCATTTTTATTCATCTACTTTCACCAAAAGCATTTTCTGAGTTGTCAATATCACAAGAGGACTGTAAAGGACTGTATTCACTACAAGCTACAAGAGGAAATAAAACATTTGTGTGTGCAGGGGCATAAAATCTGGATAAAAAACATTTTCCCCTTCATCTGTGCTTTGGTAAAAACTGAAACAAACCTCTCACATATTACATTTGTGTCTTTTACCATCATACTTAGTCATGAGGTTTGACTTTTTTTTTTAATCTCACTCTATGCTTATGCATTTATGTTGTTCTCCTGTCAAAGCTCCAGCGTCAGTCCAGGTCTTTGCACACATCGAACGGTCCAGCAGCACAGCGCAGACAGAAACATTACATTTGATGAAGGCCATGAGCAATTTTATGGAAAACAGCTGTGTTGAATCTGTTCCAGCTCCCTTTTTTTCCCCCCGCCTCATGAATGAAATTTCCCATGCTGCACTGCTCCAGGCTCTGGCACATCTAGGAGGTAGAGCGCTCTCCCTTTCTCTCTTTGTCTCTGTCTTTAATGCCTTCAAACACCTTATTGCCGTTCGTCAATTACTGACACACATTTTGGCAACAAACACACCATTAATTGAAACATTTAATTAGCATTAAAACCAGCAGTAATTAACACCTTTTCTCCAGCGCTCTCTGAGCCAGGCTCAAATTCTATTAAGGCTTTAAGCAGCTCACTGTTTCCCTGCTCTGCACTGACTTTTTGTAGCATCCACAGATGTGTGTGTGTGTGTGTGAGTGTGTGGGTGTGTGTTTGTGTGTGCGCACACTCAGGGCCCCCAGGTAAGGAGCCTCCGTTAGGAGTCGAGCACCAAGGCCAGGCCTGCTGGGTGCCCAGGGGAGAAGAAGAAGAAAGGCGGTTGAGGAGGGAGGCGAAGACGAGGAGAAAAAAAATGAGGGAGGAGGTCAAGATGGAAGGGGAGGGGAGCACTTGAAAGAGGGACGAGGGAGGAATGAGGTGGGAGGCAAAGGAGAGACATGAATGAGGGAGGAGAGAGGGAGCGACAGAAGGATTAAAAGGAGGAGGAAGAGGAGGACTGGCAAGCGAGTGAAGGAAAAGAAGGGGGGGGGGGGGGAGTTTGAAAAGAAAGTGAGAAAAAACCCCTGGTGAAACCGGTCCACTGAAAACCCAAAATCGGAAGAGATTCGTGGAGGGAAAAAAGTTTTTTG
>JBAJHX010000031.1:4815948-4861661 GCA_037176925.1 Amniataba percoides | reverse complement strand
CACACACCCAAAGTGGATATGTATGAGTGGGCGTAGGGGCCCGTCAACACATCACAGCTGCTCGGTGAAAGCTGTTATCTTTGCTGTTATCATTTTTTAGGAACTGTTTATTTCATTCAATGTGCAATCACAACAAGGATAACGGCCATCAGTCAGAGTAAGAATGAGAAATCCCTGATGAGCACTCATTATTGTGCATCTCATGTGCCTTTTGACTCCTCAATTGTGAATTTTCAATGACCCTTCATATTTACACATGATAAGCCAGCAAGTAAGAATCTGGGCATCCATGAAAAAAATGTAAAGAGAGAAATACAACATCACACCACAATGTTCAAAAGTCCACCCTGACCGACAAAATCTGTTCCAATTTAAGTATCGGGAGCTTCAATTCAGTGTGTGAATCCTTTCGGTCCTTACGTTCTTTCTACATTCATCATCACACAGCTGGACTAAATATCAGACAGGCACACAGACCTTTGCACAGTGTAACTTGCCAAACTAATCCTCTGGGTCGAGGTTCAGTACCTAGAATATGGATTCATTTACATAGAAAAGCATTATAACCAGTAAGTAAGATGCCACAAAAGGTGAAGCCGTCTGTATAGCCACTTCCACCACTCTCTTAAATCAATATGACAAACACTAAGTAAACTGCTCTCAGTAGTCACTACTGCAGCTCAAGGGAAATACTTAATTTCTGAGGGATTCACAAATGGTGCTAACTGTGCTGCTCTACAGTTAATAATATATTAAATGTATGTAGAGGAAACCCCAGTTACTGCTACAGTGTTTAACTATGGAGAGTTTGTAACTTCAGTAAAAGATTTGTTAAGAGGGAACCCCCCTCTGCGCAGTGTCAGTTTTTTTAAAGTTACAAGAGGTTGCAACATTTTAGTTTTGGGGTGGAGGGGGGGTGTAGAGTAACAAACTCGCAGCACAACAACAACAACTGTGTATATATTGGTTTAGTGGATCACTTGACTGAATGATTTTTTTGTGATTTTGCCAGTTCTGCCCACCAGAAAAACATTACCTCTGGAAACACTGGTTAACTGATAACTTAACTTCTGTAGCATGTTTGAGGATAATGTGTGAGGAGTCACACGTTGGGGGGAAACCCCAGATATGTTCATCATACACTTATGTTTACAATTATACATTGAGGTGGACAGACCCTTGATGCACGCTTTGCTTTTGTGTCAACTGAAAATCATGTTGATTGGATAATGATCATGTTTGTTTTTAGGGAAAACAGTATCCCTCTCCAAACAGATAACAGCCAACACAAACATAATGTCAGACTCAACAATGAAGGGAGAACTAAACAGTAATTCAATCTGATTATCATGACTACCAGCCAGTCAGAACCTAAATACCTCACTGTCAGAAGTGTCTGAAGCTGGATTTTCACTGATCCATGATACTAAATTTTAAAGATGTTGTGCTTCTTTGGGCTAGAATTGAACTTGGCCTCCTGCCCCCGCATCACCCATCAAATGCTTGTTGGGGAGATATCACGAGGTGATTAAGAATGTGTCAGCAAAGGGAATGCGAATCAGAGCCGGAAAAAAGTTAAACGCAACTTACCGAATTTGGGCGAGGAAGGGCAGAAAGTAAAAGGCAGGAAAGAGAACCTCCCGCTGTGCTGAGAAAAAGACAGCAGAAAGTCAGCAACATTCACAGTCAAAGCAAACATCAAACATCATCAAACACACAGAATGAGACACTTTGATCTCCCGGGCTCCACAGGAAGCCAGCATCTTTAGAAAATCCTCCAAATGTAAATTAATTTACTACAGAAAGAGAACCCGAGGCGCTGGTGTGCAACCGAACAGCAGACATCAGAGGGTTAAACCCAAACTCTGCAGTTCAGCCCACAGAGACAGTTCAGCCCTGGTGAGTTTATCTTAACTCTGAGCCATGCATGTACACCACCCTCCCCCCACGACAGCCAAACTAACACGCATGACAGAATTTTACATTACTCCCGAGTCGATTACTGAACACACGGGGAATATGTCTGTGTTGGCATCTGAGCTCATCAGTACCGACGCCAGGAAAATCAGTTTTTCCTCAGCAGGCCTCCTTTCCAGAGGAGGCCTCTTTCGAGCACTGAGCGTTGAGAATTTAAGATGTGTAAGCAAACACAGGACTTTTTTTTTCTGCAGGCATTTAGTTGATACTCCGGTAACGCACTGGTGGAGATTCTCCTCCATCTCAAGGTGTTAAAAGTGTTTTGAAAGCTTGTGCAACATAGAAAGACTTGTCAGGATTTTTTGCTCTGTGTTTGGTCTCCAGCAGCTTTGAGGTCTGGCTGGTTAGCGGTAAAACACTGCACCATCAGGTGGTTAACTTTGCGTTTGTGCAGTTTGGTACTCAGCGGGATGCACACAGTTGGCTCGTAGGAGTTTTTTCTCCAGAGCTGCCCGGTGCTGCAGACATGGTTTATTGGAGCAATGAGCCACACACTATGACCTGAAAACAGCTAAAATGCTCCATTTAACCAAGGGGGGAATTCAAAGTTGGATTATTATCATTAACTCTCTACAGGATTAAAAACTGTGTAGGTTACAACTTTAACATTGACTTTTTATTAAGAGATAAACAGTCCACTTTAATACACCATTGCCATTGCCTGTTTTCTGCTATCTATACTATGCTATGTCTTTTCTTTCTACTTTAAACATTTTCATTACAGTTAAACATCTCATATTTATCTGTTCACTCTGATATATCATATATAATCTTTCTATGTTACACACCTGGTATATAGAAGCTCCTCACCTTGTCATTTAGCAGCTTGCTAGTGGTCAGACAAAAGAGTTTGAGATGCATCTCATGCCTTATTTACACTTCCTGGTTCTACCATGTTTGAAAAACACATGGGGGGTGGGGGTGTGTGTGGGGGGGGGGGGTATTAAGATGTTTCAGATAAAAAGTGTTTTCTTTATCTTGGTCATTACATCAGTGATTAATTCTGTTTTAAGTTGCTGATTTGTGGTCAGGTTCGACAAAATTACAAATACTTTTTGCCTGAATTATCCTTTTCTCTGTATGCATATAGTGAGCTCACCCACGAGTGGTTTAATCCACTCAAATGAGTTCCATATATTAAAGGTGTTTCTTCATACCTGTGCTGTCATAACACTGAATATAGTGACAGAAGAAGTGGCCAGCATGGGGTTACACTGCACTTTGAGCCAACCAGAAACATTCAATTCAGTGTTTTCTTTTCCTTCTGCACATCAGTTTTCAACAGAATTCCAACTTTGATAAGTCACTTTAAATCATTTGTTCTCTAGTGGCTTTAACCTTAAAAATAAAAATAAAACATTGTTTTATTGAATGCTTTTGGGGGGCTTTATATACAGTTTGTCAGAAATTCATTGAAAGAAGAAGAGCTAATCTTGGCCCGAGGCTCCTCACTCAAGTGCAGGCTAACATGACACACCTGAAGTCCAGTTAACCCGTTATGTTTCTCACCTAAAACTTAACAATGTAGCTCCATGTGTCATTAGTAGGTAAAGTCAGTTTTAAATAGCTAGATGGATAAAAGGCTTAATATGAACAGTGAATATGTAATAATTCAACAAAGTATTTGACCAATGACAACATGAAAAATACTGTTTTTACCTCATGATGTCATTGTGGGATAAAAAAAAAACACATCTGGACACATTCTTAAGTATTAAAAGATTTGAGAGATATATTTAAAGCCCTGATACTGCAGAACATTTCAGCATTTCTCTCATTTTGGCTTTAAACTTTAAAGTAAATGTAAAATTTATTGTACCACTTCATATTCAGAGTGGTCTAATTTTAAAGTTACAACATTATACCTGTTTAAACAATAACATTGCTGCCATATTTACACCTAATTTAGATTATGTTATTTTGAATGTTGTGTTTGTATAGCACTGCTCAGTCCAGACTCCATTCAGAAAAAAAGCATTTTAAAAATTGCAGAACCAGCTCAGCCAGTAAACGTGTGCACGATGTCAAAAGTAGATACAAGGTGAGAAAAAAATAGGTCCTTTAGGCCTAACTGGTTTGCTAGTTGTCCACACCTGCCTCAGGATGATCACCAGAGCTTTTCAAAAGCTGCCACATCACTGGTTACACAGAACAGGAACATAAAGATATAAACCAAAGGGGGGAAAGTAGATAAAACAAGAAGAGGGGAGAGATCAGAGTTGCAGGCAAAACAGCATCACTTCACGTCACATCACCTCCAGCTGAGGAACGCTCGGCATGCTGTCCAAACATCTGTCCTTCAGGTTACGGTCAGACGCGAGCTTACCCTCTGCTGACTGACATGCTTGTCTTTGCCCTGTCAGTGTAGAATAGCTGTTAGATGTGAGAGCAGGACTCGGCGTGTCTCTCTCTCTCTCCTATACCTCTCCTTCACACCGAGAGACACGCCGCGGCCCCTCGGTCCCTCCAACCTGCCTCGAGGTCCTATAATCTTTTTACAATGTGTTGAAACAGAGCAATAAATCTGTTAGCTTACAATCTAATTTCCCTGGCCTTTTCCAGAAATCCTCATAAACTTTTGGCGCCCCCATTAACGGCCCTATTGAATCAGAGCGCTTAATCTGCTTCCAGGTGAGGGGTCAGAAAATGAATGCTTTGAGATCCATCACGCTGACGGGAGCAGAGAAAACTGGGCGAGGGAGAGCGCTGGGGAAAAGGGCAGCATCTCTTCCTCATAGGTCAATAGCAGCCAAGAGAGTCAGTCATTCACTTTTTCCCTCAGCGCTGCTCTCATTTTCCATTTAATATGGACATCCAATTAATGTGAGCACGTCTGGGGCGGCCCGGATCCTGATGAATTATGGTCCATCATCCCCCCAGTTATGGCTCGGCGAGAGAGAGGAGGACAGAGGAGAGGAGAGGAGAGGAGAGGAGAGGAGAGGAGAGGAGAGGAGAGGAGAGGAGAGGAGTGGAGAGGAGAGGAGAGAAGGGAGAGGAGGAAAGGAAAAGAAACAAGGAAAGGAGAGTTGAGAAGGTGGAAAAGAAAAAAGAATAAGGAGAGGAAATGAGAAATCAAGGAGAGTGGGAAAGAAAGCAGGAAAGATAAAGACGAGGACAGGAAAGGGAACATTAGGAGGAGACTAGGAGAGGAGAAGAGGACTGAGGAAAAGAAAGAACAGAGAGGAGAAAAATGATTTTAAAAAAAGGAAACAAGGAGAGGAGACAAGGATTAAGGAGGGACCAGGGAGAAAGGAGTAAATGAAAAAAGAAGGAAAGGAAACAAGGAAGAATGGGACATGAGAATTGAGGTGAGGAGAGAAGAGGACCAAGAAAATGAAAGGGAACAAGGAAAGGAAGAGAGGAGTGATAAGAGGAGGAGAAGAAGTAAAGGAAACAAGGAGAGGAGAGGAAAGGCAATGAGGAGAGAACGAAAACAAGAGGAGTGGAGAAAAGTGAAGGAAAGAGAGGAAAGCACTGAGCTGAGGAAAGGATCAACAAAGACAAAAGGAAGGAGAGGACTGAAGAAGGAAATGAAAGCAGACAAGGAAAGAAGAGGATGAAAGGAAATGAGGAGGAAAGAAAAAAGAAAAAAGGAACAAGATGAGAGGATAAAGGAAAGGAAAGGAGTAAAGAGGAGAGGAAAGGAAAAAAGAAAGGATGAAAAATGTGTGAAATCAGGAGAGAGGAGGACCAAGAAAAGGAAAGGACATGAAGAATGGAGGAGAATATAAAGAAAAGAAAACAAGGACAGGAGGAAAAGAGGAGAACCTTTCAAGAATTAGAGATAATTGATTGGTTGTTGGGGCAGCAATGGCTCCCTCTGATTGGCTGCTGGGAGGAAGGGCCAGATTAGATTCTGTAGTGGAGCGACAGGCACCTGAGCTGTGTGTGTGTGTGTGCGTGTGTGTCCAAACAGCATTACACCAGGGCCTGTGATATTAAACCTGGACAGCAGCACCTTATTGTCGCAGCAACAGGGATTTGTCATTGTACCTCATTATCCAATTAACACCATGTGGGCCCGCAGCCAAACACACACGCACACACTCACACGCATTGGACGTTCCTGTGTGTGTGTGTGTATGTGTGTTAATATGTGGGTTTCAACAAAGTTAAAATAAATGTTGGAGGAAACTTTTAGCTCTGCTGCCAGCTGTTAACACGTTAAACTTTCTCTTTTTTTAAATTCATGACATAAACGAAAGACTCCTGATTATAAGAAGGCTCATTCTATATTTTAAAGCTGGTTTGTTGTCTTTTGCCCACCATCACACACTTGAGATACTTCAGTCAAGTCACAAATTAAGAAAATTAATTATTATTTTTTATTATTACCTGCGCGTCACCTTCACAATGTGACTGAACTCATTAGTTTCTCTCTTTCTTAGTCTTCCTCATCAACCATGTTCACCATTCACCACCTGAGTATCTGCACATTTGGATACATATTGGATTGTATGGATTTCAAAATGATCCAAATAATACTAAAACAAGTATATACTCCCACTCTAGACTTCACTTTCACTGAATAAACTGAGCATAAAACATGATAATACTTGCAAATATAGTGGTTATACTTGTTCCCAGTAAGACAGTGGATGTGAGAGGGAATTACCATGTGGGGATTTCATACCAATCATGAATCAGCAAAGTGACTGTTGAGGCAAAGACATTTCATATGTTAGACTTTACGTGTCTTTCTGTCTTTCCTCAGATGAAAACCTGCCGACTGAAAAGTCATTTGTTAGTTTTCTCACCTGAATACTGATAAACTACAACATTTCTACATGCAATTGTCGTCATATTTGTTGTTGGCGTTTTGTGAATGAGTTTCCGTCAGCTGTTCTTGGATGCGGACAGTCTCTCACATGTTCTCTTATAGTTTGGATATAGTTGACTAATCATGAACACCACCAGCTGTTGCTGAGAAGTCAAACATTAAGACGACACTTAATCTGTTAATCTGTCTTCATGCTGAGGAGGAACTAAAAACTTTTCATAACCAAGCCAACAGGGACTAAAGATTTGATACCAAAAAGATTCAGATTAACTTTAAGATAGTGAAACAAGTTTGACTGAGAATACAATTAAACAAAGCAAAGAAAAATTAATTTTACTATTAAGTTAAAACTATTTTAGGCTATAGAGTTGGGTCTTTGCTCACTGAAGGTGCAGAGCAATGGCCATGCTGTGACTAACACTTTTATGTTCTGATCTGTATTTTCTTTTCCTTGCAGCGCACATTTGAACTTTTATAGATCATGCTTATTTCCTAAAAATTGAAGGAGAACCAGACTGAATGTCGTTACAGGTGTAGCAAGAGCTTGATACAGAACTCCCGTGATTGTATTCAAGTTCTTACAGACGCCTGCAAATATAAATTCACACAGTAAAAGCACACAGCCGGTCCTCACAGCAGCTTGGCACGCAGGGCTCAAAGTGGATGGATTGAAACCTTAAGTGGAGAACAGAGAATGAATGAAAAAAAAACAAACTAATAAAGAGCATATCAAAACATGGGCCATCCCTGTATTTCCCCAGATTTGGAAACGTTTCAAACTAAATGAAAAAAATGTGCATTTCATTAAATGCTAATATCTGAGAGGAGCTGGGCAGACTCTGTCTCTGATTGTGTCTCCGCTCACAAATAGATCCCTGCCTGATTTTGGAGGAAAATACGGGAGTTATTGCAAGGATACGTGAAGTATGCCAGTGCAGAGCCCACTAAATCCTGATGTCAGATGTTTTATTATTAAAACATTCAGTCCACTCTTTGGAGAGGAGTAGGGCGATGGGACTGGCTGGAAAATGCCAAATCCAACAGACGTGCATCTTAATTGAGCATAACACCAATTCATACCAACACCCCTCAGATTCTCTGAAAATTACAAATAAAAGTACGTGCGTGAATGAAAATACTCTTGAAGTATGTTATGTTTGAAAACTTTTCATCTGTATTTTGATAGGCAGACAGGAAATAAGGGAAGAGAGAGGGATGAGTTCCCCGACTTTCCGGACATTGCTGCAGTGTGGTATGCATCTTACATCGCTTCTGCCTTACACATCTTTTCAGAGGTTGGAGAACATCCAGCTGAAGAAATTCCAGCAGGTTGGACGTTTATTATCTTTAGTTGTAGCAAGAAGAGGTTCTGTAGAAGTAAGAATCATATTGTACTATGTCCATCACTGGCATTGTAAAAATTCTCAGTGAAAGTGCTCTTTTAGCAACAGTCTTGAAGAAACAGGCTGGTTATTTATTATCAGCAAATGAAAACAGAAACCGTGTCTGTGTATCGAAGGATGATGAGTCTACCTTTGTTAATCTGTTTATTCTGGCTCAATCTTACCTACATGGTAAACAGAAAAATAAATGTGTACTAATCCACGGCTGTAAATAGTTCCAAACAAGTACACTATTTACTCCTGTTTGGGTTACCTTTTCTACAAACTACAGGGCTCAGCTGTTTGAGGACATTGCTGAGCTTTTTACAAAAAAATATTCTATTCAATTTGAAAACCTCCTGTGCCCTGTGCTTCTCACTCTGTATGACATTTGTGTAGAGCTTGTCGGGTCATTTTCATCCATAAATGACAAAATGTTGTGGATGCAGGTCGGCCTGCAGGATACTTGCTGCGTGCTGTCGCCTCAAAGCAGGAAGAGTCTGGGTTCAAACCTGACGCCTCTCTGAGTTCCTGCCTGTGCCTGTGTGTCTTTTTCCTGGTGTCCAGAGCAAAACCATGCAGGTTTAGTTGACTGGCGTCTCTAAATTGCCCCTGGGTGTGAATGTGAGTGTGAATGGCTGTCTGTCTGTGTGAATGTGTCGGGCCTGTGATGGACTGGTGAGCTGTCCAGACTGTAACCCGCCTTTCAGCCAGAGTCAGCTGGGACCGGCCCCCTAATGGACAAGCAGGTCTAGCTAATGGGCAGAGGGATCTTCATTCAGGCTTCTTAATAACTGCTTTTTGAGGCCTCTGAGAGTGTATTTCTTTTTTCTTTATAAACTCTCAACTGCAAATGAGATATTTAGGAAACCGACAAATCTTCTAAGTGACCTCATACTTTATTGCATCAAAAAGTTCATAGAAATCAGGCCAGCAGAGACATGTCCGTTATCTGAAGGTTTGGATTGTTACTTTATAATAAAGGTGATTATAAAAAAAGAAGAAGAAACAGATTAAGAGTAAATGAATCACAGTTATTTAAAAATCTAATAAAAACATTTCTGGACAGGAGGATTGTAAAAATGCTCTGGCCTTAGTGGAAACTGGTCAGAACTACAGTTAAGACTGTGTGTGTGTGTGTGTGTGTGTGTGTGTGCGTTGTCAGCGTGTATCTGCACTGCATCGTAGCTGTGTTTTTAAAGGCCTAATGTTTCCTGACATCTCACAGTTAAAGTATCATAGAGGCAGAATGATCGCCCCTGGCTAGTGGGAAAGAGACTGCCTGGGGCCTTTCGCTCTGGGCAAGAGTGTGTGAGTCTGTGTGTGTGTGTGTGTGTGTGTGTTTGTGTGTGGCGGAACAGCCTTTCAACGTGCAATATTCTCTGTGTCATCAGCTTAAACAGCTAAACAGGGTGTTCGAGGGAGAGGGGAGGAGGAAGACAGGAGGAGAGATGGTAAAAAAAAGAAAAGAATGAGAGAGAGAGAGAAAGAAGATGAGAAAGAGATGGAGATGGAGGGAGAAAGCTCTCGCGGCCAGCACACAGCATTACAGCCCGTGCTCTGCGCCGGGCTCCTCTTTTAATGAAGGAGGAAATGAAGACGAGGGATGAAGGGAGAAGAAGAAAGAGGAGCAAAATCCTTGTGTTAAGTCGAGTCTTATTATCTCGTTCCTTCCCTCTCACACTCTTTCTCCGAGTGTGTGTGTCTGTGTATGTGTGTGCCTGCAAAGTGTGCTGCGATCTCCATTAGCAGCGACGCCAAGAGAGAGAAAGAGCCGCGCGGTTAAAACCCGTTTGTTGTCGTTCCTGAAATAATCAAGCGGATTAATAATATTCACCGCTAAATTATTCAAGTGTTTAAGGCTCAGAAGTTTGAGCAAATTGCTGGCTTTCCTCTTGTTTTAAGTGCAGGAGGCAGAGTGGTAACGATGTGCACCGCAGGGGCCTGAAACTAGCTACTGTAGGCCTGGACTTGAGGTCTGATCTCCTCTTATTAGCACTCTCATATTCCCCCTTCAGTGTTTTTTAAGGGTTAAGATCTTCAACTCCTATAAACAGGCAATTAACACCAGACCTGAGCTCGACTGCTGTTATTCTACAGATAATCACAATGCAATTAGTGTTAAAAAAAAGAAGTCAATGTAGGTAAAAGCTGGCGGTGTGGCTAATAGAAACACAAAGCCATACCTTACAGATGTGTTATTAGGACACAGCTGCTGTGGGTTTTGGCCTGTAGCTGCCGGCGCACAGGAGAAAGTGAGAGAGGAAAGGAGGGTCAGGGTACAGTAGTGTATAATGGTGTCTAGTGTGAGTCCACACAACAGATGAAGTCATTTCACACTCGTCTGTGAATGAAATGAGAGCCCGGCGATACCATCTCCCCTCGCGCCCGCTCTCTGCCAGCAGAGCTTTTGATCTTCCCGAGCAGTGCTGAAATGATCTTCTGTCCGAGTTTTTTACAGCGAATCAGTGCCGGACAATTCTCTCCCTCTGTCCCCATTTTCTGTCTCGTTCTGAAAAGCCGCTGAGCCAAGAGTTCAAAGCTGGAGCCCAGATGAGATGAGCACCACTCGCGAGGAATTACATTAGTGCCCGACTGTCCCATGTGGCGGCACGCAATACATCAGAAAGAGAGGGGAATATTTTCATGTCTTGGAGATGACCATATAGTGCTGTAAAGGGCTGAGAGAGTGTTACCGCAACACCTAAATCCCTGTGGCATTAACCAGATTGACGACTGCCGACTTGCTGACTGGATTGTGATCAGGCGGAGCAAAAAAAAAAAGTCCTTGCAGGTGATCAGAGATATATTTTACCACATCAGCATAAAAGTGTAAATGCCATCTGTTTCCACTGCAGAGATATCAACAAGAAAACAGAGGAAAATTTAATAAAAAGGCACCAGAGAACATTTTATGGCAACAGATACAATTTTTAGGTGTCTGTCTGTACATGTTTATATGTCTGAACTCAATTTCTCCAAAGCACCTTGGTCAGGGGTTTTTCAATGTCATTAGTTGACAATTAGGTATTCAGACAGAAAGTAAACCAAATTTCTGCTTCACTTTTTTTGACCTCAGGAGTGTTTCTGCCATGTGAGTTTATTTGCCTCAGTCAGCCAGTGTACGGACTGTTTTAGCTAACTAGCAGCATGCATCAGTGCATCCATAGACATATACGTATACATGTCTATAGGTGCATTAGTGTGTGTTTGTGTGTGTATAGAGTGTATAATATCTCACACCTCTCAAACTCACCAGGAATTCTGCCTTTTTGTTCTGTTATTTTGCTCCAAACATAACTGCATGAATTAAGGTGAATCTTAAACCTTCAATAACTCACCAGCCACTCGGAAGCAGCAAAAACAAGCTGTGAGCACAGAACTAACATATTATCACCTATGTCCACCAGACACAGTTATTATTCATTTGTTTGTTTACGGCCACTTAATGTTTGAAATCCAATATTTATCCTCCTTTTAGCTCAATTTTGGTCTCCACCAATCCTAAGCAAAATATCTGGATTTTTAGCTTTGTTCACCAGCTAGTCTGCTATTTGCAGATGGACAGGCAAACTTTGGATATGTTTTAGAGGTTTAGTTTTAGCTGAAAGACACAGTTTTCAACCAAACATGACCTTATATGAGCAGTCAGAGTGAATCACAACAGACAGGTGCTGTGAAGTAAAAGCTGTGAGCTGAGGAGGAGGATGAAGTTTTATAGCTCAGGGGAACATCACATTTGTATTATGCAACTGTTGACTACAACCACTTTAAAAGAGAAGTTCTCATCTATTGTTTTTTGGTAATGATCAGGTAAAGCAACAAAAAGAAGCCTGACTAGACAAGACCAGCTAATTCAGATGATCTAAACCTTTATTTGGAAGTAAAACAGAAAGTGGGTCCACCCAGAATGTCCATATTTCACAGGGAAATTGTGTGTCATTCTGTTAACTGTAATATATGTTTGCAGCGGACAGTTCATCTTATGACTTTCTTGTTTTAATAAGTTTGGTCCAGATGGAGGTTAGTTCAAAACATGTGCAGTCATCTGACTGTCTGCATTTTTGGGCCTGTTCGACTTCTTCTTAATACTCAGATCTGTGATTGTAATGATGGTCTGACCTCACCCTCCATACGAAAATAAGTGAGGCAAAAACTGGAATTTCTCAGCCTGAGGTTTTAACGAGAGAAATTTTTATGCTTTTTGAAAAGTACAATAAAAGTGTAAGCTTGTGTTTGTCACCACACCACAAATTTGTTCCCTCACTGTCTTTCTCACACACACACACACTTCCTGTGTTCATGTGGAGTGAAAGCAACATGCAGGGAGGGAGAGTTGAGCCATGAATCATGACTATTATCATTAGGTTAAGCACCAACCAACCCCAAAGGCAGTGAAAGCCTCTGTGGAGAAACGGCACTCTAAATGAGCCTGATTATTATTATTGTCCTCCAAATGAGAGTGATTAGTATTGATGTCTAAATGAGCGCTGAGGTTATTATTGCCCTGATTATTATTATTATTATTATTGTGGTGGCATTATGAGAAGCAGGCAGCCTCGCTCATCTTCGCTTCATTCACTTTTAATTCCACAGGCTGCCTCTTTTACAGACAGCAGCGCCACATGGCCGATAAGACACACACACACACACACACACAAATCTAATAAAAATCTACAGAGCAGTTACATACATATGTTTACACACTGCTATATATATGCAAAAAGTTTGCTTTCATAGGTGTACAAACGCATGCACACCCTTCATACAGATAGACTCCCCCACATAATGGCAAATACATTTACACACATTGATATGCATGCATACACACAGACGCCTGTGCACTGAAATACCCGCGTGAACCCGCGCTAACCTGGAGGCTGCATGCGGCGGAGCAGCAACGTCTTATGGAGCAGATGGAGGCAATTCCCTGCCTTCCCTGAAACAGAATAAATAAATCATCATTACATCTGGACAGATAAGGGATCCGAGGAGCCAGCTGAAAGGAACGCCGCCGTATGTTAATTCAGCTAACGTGATCGACGTGAGGGGCCCGCCATCCCCACAGTGTTGTTTTTGGAGCTAATCGTTGCTGCTAATCGGTGAGTAAACACGGCTGCTTCAGTAAAATGTTAAAAAGGATGTTATAGAGAAGAGAAAAACATCCCATGCTTTGCCTCCCTTTCTGTCCTAATGACTCAATTTATATGGTGAACTTGGAGGAATTGGACTCGGACTGGAGATTAGAATTAGGCCTGTTTGTGTGTGCGCGTGTGGATGTGTGTGTCCGTCCGCCTATGTGTGTACTGTGTGTGTGTGTGTGTGTGTGTGTATGTTGGTGTCAGGACAGCTGTCAGATCACTTTGCTGATTGGCCAATATGACAGGCATCAAAAAGTGCCGTGGGAGGAGGAAGGAGGAGGCGGGCTGCCCAGCTGTCAATCACTGCCAGTCACGAGTCCGGCTCAGCCAACAAAGCATCACCTGGGCCCACACACACACTCTCACGCACACACAATTCTAAGCCCACGTGTACAAACGTAATCCATAAATCTCCATGCATACATCCTGGAACACACAATACCACAGTCACATAAAAAACAGCCACATTCGACTGCTTTGCACACACTGACTCTATATCATTCTCACACACAGTCTCACACACACACACACACACACACACACACACACACACACACACAGTCGTCAGTCTTAACACAGACAGGCATTCACTTTGACAGAGTAATTATGACGTCCCACTCTGAAGGAGCCCTGGGCTGAAAGGTGAGAGTTATCGATCCCACGCAGGAGGAAATTTATCAATGTCCAAACGCTCAGCTCTGACAGGAACCCAATCCACTTAGAGCGCAATGTTCAAACTGCTCAGGTCGGCTCAGAAAACACACCTCTGCTCAGCTCAGAGGAGGAGCGGCCGGCTGGGACGGAGGCTGAGTGATGGGTCGGAGGGGTCAGAGGTTACTGTCACATCGCTGCACACTGTTGTACAACAGTTAGTGTGTTACTGTGCTTTATTTGCTGTGGTCAACAAGTCCTTCTTTCTCCTCCTGAACACATAGACGAGTTCTCTAGTCGACATGATGACATCATTTGGTTGGATTTAGGCACAAAATAAGTTCAGGAAAACTCTTTGACTTGAACTTGAATGACATTTTTGTATAAATATGACACCTAAAAGGTAACCACGTTGTCTGGTGGTTAGAAATGGGGAACAAACAGTGGCTTTCTGTATTAAAGTTTGATATTTTGTTGACCCATTCAACCCCCCGACCTCCTCGCTGTGTGGACTTCTCATCACCTGGTTACAGCAGCACGTGATTACTACAGCTACAACAGTGTGATCTGCCACTGACTCAAAACACATGTCTACTTAGATGACTATCAGAGCAGGATTACTATAATCAGAAAACAAGCTGCAATGCATTTGATCTAATTTTTAATGGATTTCTCCATGTATGACTCTTTTATTTAAAAAAGAAGCAGAGACCAGTACTTTTTTTATCATTATTGTTTAACACAATGATGCTCTGTGCAGAACTCTCCAGCCTTTGTCATCATAATCAGAGCAAAAGCAGTCACAACAGTTCTCATCTTCTGTAACATACAGGAAACTATACAAGGAGAGTAACTCTCTTTTTCCATGCAATGTGAAATTCACCAAAACATTTAGCTCACATTTGAATGGTTTTCATAAAAACACTGCACACTTCACTACAAGCCGCTGTTGAAAATGAAAGCATTGACAACTGGAGTCCTGGAAGTAGAAAACAGCCACACGCTGTGATCTTATTTCCAAATGTATCAGCTTGACTTTGTTTTATCCATTGTTGATTTTCTGTGCATATGTTTCCAAAAAATGCAGTTTCATAAATAAGAATTTAAGGATGTCGTTGTCTCACAGTGTAACTGGAACATTGCTGGTTGAGCTCCAGCTGGCAAACTTTGTTGTGTGTCATCCCTTCCTGCCCACATTTGCTGTTTGCCTTTTCACTCTTACACTGTCCAAAAAATGTGAAAGAACATATTTTGAAATGAAATTATACACACACATAGAACATAAGCTCTAGTTTATATAAAAAATGAAATTAATAAAAAAAATAGTATAAATCAGAACCAGGCTAAAACCTCTGAGGGTTTAGTATTTAGGTAATTGTTTATATTGATCAAAACATCACCAAAGACATGATAAATGTCACAGTTTGAGCACTGTTCATCAAAACTCAAGTAAATCCTTCTTAATGACCTGTGACAAGTTTAAACACTCCAGATTTCAGCTGATTTATATACAAATATACAGATCACAACATAGTTTACTACAAAAAAAATGAAAGCCGACCTACTTCAGCGTTTTTAAATCCGCCCCTAGATTTCATTCAGCTTTAAAAATACATCACAGATAACCACAGATTACATTTCTATTTTGATTTAATGAATTTCAAATCATCTGTTTCCTCCGTGTGTGCTGGCCACAGTCTGAGCTCTGGGTCTGCTGTGACTGGTGTTACACTGAGAGCTTGTGTCAACATATTTAGACTGCTTTCAGGAACTCCCTGCGCTTGTGTTGGTTGGAGTCAGTAACATTTATCTTTGACTGACAGATCAAGGCATTAAAATGTGGCTTACCGCAGCCTCGCAAGCAAAGATGTTGATATCGAGCTTATAACAGACTGTAATTCTTAATACAGGAAAAGTCGCCTCTATTCTAGATGGTGAAACATGGAACCAGGCAACATACTGTTCCTCACTGAGACCAGAGACCAAGAGCAGTGAAATAAATGGAAATATGACAAGATCTGCGTACCAACAAACCTCACAGTGTTGTGGAGTTGCTAACTGGTGTCTTTGGTCTTAAGCTCGGCGTTTCATCCCAGCCAAAGGTGAAAACGTGACTTTGAGAGACATTATGTCAGGCAGTAATGTGGATGTAGGCAGTAAATACCAGGAACACTTTTCAAGTTCTTGCACCTAAACACATAATTCATCTTAATTATACTTTTTTACAGAATTGTAATTAATACATATCACATAAATCTTTTTTTATATCTGTGTATTTGTTTATATTTGTTTGTTCATGTTTAAGATGAGTCCATTCATATCACATTAATGGACTTCACAATAACACTGCAGGAAAAAACACTGATCCAATAGAATAGAATAGTACAATAGGTTTAAGCATTGTATTGTCATTGTCATTGTATTATCATTGTCATTGTACTATCATTGCAATGTTTCCCATGATGCACAGATTCAGTTGATCCAGGTACTTTTATCTCCTGTGCTCCATGCATGCAGATAAGAGGTGTTTCATTTTTGCACCACATCAGAAAGGATTTCACATGGGCTATTTGCTTCCTTGAAACCATTTTTAGCAATTTTCTGGATCATGAAGAAACAGATCGTTCCATCCATTTATAGCAGTTTGGTCAATATTTCTGTCAGACGACTGCTTTCATAATGAGATTGTCAGGAGAAAGACCCGCCGACTAGAACGTCAGCGAAAAAGTACGATGAAAAATACGTCCATTAGAGACGTATGTGTGTGTGTGAGGGCTCTTTTTAAAGTTTAGATCCTATGCACCACAAGGGAAAACACACAGGGCTCTTTGTGTGTGTGTGTGTTATTTGTCTTCCCACTCATCAGCTCCACCATCATACTAACCGAGCACCTGTGGACATCTGCCTACAGCCTGGGGTGATGTCCGCACCTTCATTTTTCCTCAGACAATGAGTGGAATCATTTCCCCTCACGCAGACCTCTCCATCATTATTGACACAGAATTATTGATCAGGACCTCGGCTGGTAAATTACAACCTATTAGTCAAACTCTTTCCCCCCCAGTTTTGAAAAAGACCAAACAGCGAGAGGCTGATGGAGTGAGATTATGGAGAAGCTCTGCAGTGAGGCGCCTTACGTCGCCGACTGGTATTTTTTTAATATATATATATGTATTCTGCAGCAGCCTGTTTTTCTCCCGTTAAGGACATTTATTAAGTGAATGCAGATTAAGCAGCAGACACACACTCGTCCAGCCCATTCCTCAAGGTGCTGCTGCCACTGAATCAACATTAGTCCAAGGAAGCCGAGTTTCCAGGTGAAATCTACAACATTGAAGTTAGAGAGCACACCAGCTGCCTCACTTAATTTTTTTTCTTTTCTTTTTTTTTTTTTTTTTTTTTTTTGATGTTTTGCCCAAGGCCTATCCTACTAAAGAGAAGTAATTTGGCTTATCTTATCCCAGAGACCTAGCAGCTGCTTTTTATTCTTTTTTGTGAGGTCTTTTTTCTCATTTAGTCCAACAAAGATTGTCCTCATAGATTGACCTTCTCCGTGCCTGCAGGCCGTTGCCCTCATGCCAGTAACTAGATAACACACTCTATCAGAGATTTGAGAAAATCATTGGGAAAGCAGTGGGGCTGATAGTGGCATCAATCCTAACCTGACACCAGGCTGGGTCAACCATTTATCTCTCCACACCGCCTCTGGTCACAACAGCGGCCATCTTGCTCTGCTACATCCTTCTTTAATAACCTTGGCCACGTCTCTTTGCAGACTGAGAGGATAAGACGCCGCGGCCCTCCTAGCGCCTCGCCTGACCGCCGCCGTTCTGTTTGCATTTTACCCCGTGAAAATCACATTCGGACACATTTGCCGTATGTGTGCGCCAAGGCAGGCGAGCGAGCGCACACACACACACACACACAACAACAACAAGATGTGTCTAACAAGAGGGCCAAAGCTCACAAACTCGTTAGCGTAGGAGTTAATGGTGACTCCACTGTCATTAATTCCCTGTGGTGTTTGACTTAAATGCTTCTATATTGGTGGAGTGAGAGATTCCCAGAGGCCTCCTAGCGCTGAGATCATTGTTTTTCACTTACTAACAATGAACTTATGATCAGAGCGCTGCAAGGCTTTTAAAAAATGCCCCGCAGGATCATTACAGACCCTGTGTGTGCGTGTGCGTATGTGTGTGTGTGCGTGCGTATCTATGTGTGTGTGTGTGTGTGGGATGCCAATGAGGCCGGCAGAGCAGCAGTGTGTCCGAGGCTCATCTCGGTGCTCTGTGGCGCAGCCAAGATGAGAGTGGAGGTTAAATGGGGCGTCATCAATCTCAATGAAGTGCAATTATTTTCTCACTTATTAATCATTGCAGGCTAATAGCTAGTGGCAAAGCCGAGCCCGCCATTTGTCAAACTTAGCAGATTTCTGTAATTTTGTTTCCCCGTTTCCCTCTAATGTTTGTGTAGACTTTGGCAGATATCTATGGAGGGCTGCAATAAGTCTGTGCCTCCAAGTATCTATCTCCTACCTGCACGGCAGAACTAACTGAACTTCTCGCTGTTTCTCCATGTGAGTGATTCTCTCCATTTCAGAGCTGAGTGACTATTTCATGGTCTGTGGCAGAGCAGAATGGAAAGCTTTATTTGCGGGGTGCTGCATGGATGGCCTATTGATGGTTAACTACACTCAAACCCTAACAAACTTCACCCATCACTCCTCACTTGTTTCTATGTAACTATAAGACGTGCATGCATTTACATTGTATTTGATATTAAATACATTCTGAGGGGAGAAAGAACCTAAATGTTTTACAGACTGAGCAATGCAACAGCACCGTTATTTGGCACTTGACATTTATAAGGACGGTCATTATGTGCATTATTTATCTAACTAGATGCAGCTGGAAAAGTGCCTAATCAGGTCAAGATTAAAGATTAACTAAGCAGGCTGCTTCACTGGCCTCTATCTTAAAGGTTCAAGTCTGTTGCACGTCCGACCACTTTAGGTGGTGTCACAGTAAACTGACCACACCCTGTCTACAGAAGATGTTACCAAAATTAGAATCAGATTAATAACAATAAACAAAAGTCAAATATATAAGAATAAAATATTTCAGCAAAAGCAAGCAGCAGTGATTTTGCACTTTAAAGTCATAATCTCAAATTCTTTTTTGTTTCATTCTGTTTCATGGCAGCTTTGGTGATTATCAGTCATCAGTGTTTTTGAACCTCACATCAGTTTCAGTTTCTGTAGTCATCAATATTTTGCCAGCCATAGTTTGTTTGGCCATAGTAACCATCCACAGACAACGCTAGCGAAAGCCAGACAACAGTACGCTGCTTCACACACACGGGCGAGTTGAAAAGTGAGTCTGTTGCATTAAAAGGTTTGTTATGAATTATGTGTCGCTTGTGATTTTTTCATTAAAGTTGCCACTAACATCAGATTCTGCAGAAACCCTGAGCTCTACAAAGCATTTTAGTGTATTTCAGGTCATTATTTTGGTTAAACATCTTCATTATTTTGATTCACTCTCACCGCTCTCATCAGCCTCATTTCCAGCTTCAGTGTAAAGCTCTGCTAGATCTATTGTAGCTACTTGACACTGTCTGCCAAGTGCCAAATGAAAGCAGGACCAGTTTTTTACATCAAGCAGCTAAATAGCAAGATATTTTCCTCAAGACCTGGTTGAGACTGAAACAGAGCTACATGAAATTCACAGGTAAATGCTGTATTTAGCCAAAGAATATCATTTCATTGCTTACTACACCTTACTACATTTTTACAACCTATAAATAAAGTAAAGAAACAGAAACAAAACTATTGAAAAAGTTGTGTGTAACCATTTCACTTGGTTCATCTAATCTGTTCATGAAGTCAACAGATTAGGTGATACAGTAAGTCCATGTAAATCTTAATATAAGAATGATAAAAGTTGTTCATCCTAATGCTGCCTACTGGTTAATGCAGTTGAAGCTCATCAGAACATTTATATTTTTCCACCACATTTAGAGTTCAGAGTTTTAGTTGTATTTGTGTTTTTATCTGAGCTCTTCTCACTTCATTGGAGTGGGTGTGACCCTGTTAAGAACAGATGTCACTTATTTCCTTGCACCAATCAGATTATATAAATATGTAAGACTGGCTCCAGAAATATTTTCCCCCATTTGGTGTTCTGGGACCAAATTTTAATTATTTGAGCTTTGTTTGTGAGAAATCATGTTTTGTCCTTAATTTTGGCAGACAGGTCTAAATACTACAATACCCATGAGTCCGCCTTGGCTGTTGTTTGTGTGAAGGCTAGTCAGAGGTGCAAATCAAATTCAGAAACTTTTGTCTCTATAATTTTGAACAAAACACTTTAGCATGGTCGCCGAATTCACCAACAACTGAACAAGCTGCGGATTGTGTTTTCTCAACACTGTTGTACTTTGCTTCTGTTAGCAGCGCCCACAGCACAATTTTAAACTTTGTGATTGAATGTGTCTTACTGAAATGCATCTTGGGAGTCAAAGTTAACATCTGCATCAGTTTTTATGTGCAGCCTTGAACCTTTGATTTTTGTTTGCTGTTTATGTTTCGCTTTCACATTCAAATCTTAATAGAAATGAATGAATGTATTAATTCTAATTAAGCTTGAAGATGTAAAAATCTGTTAAAGAATAAAATACCAACCACATGTAAAATAGTTAACAATAGCTTTACCTGGACCAGGTACCAATGTAAACCCTTGTTTACATGCTAATGCATCTGTGCAGTAATAAAATTATAATATATATATAATAACACTCAGAGGCCATTCAGCATTATAAGCACTTAATATATTGTATCATTTATAATTTAACATAGTAAAGGTTCTGAGTACTTCTTACACTAATTGTAATATATAATTATGAAAATCAGGACACTATAAAAGACAAATAAAATCATTTTCTTTTAATTAAACCCTGTTATTAGTCTTTACATTCCTGTAATACCTTGAATATGAAAAGCTGTAGACCTCGGCTCGAGGAGAAATTCTGCTCGCCTGCAGCCAGAAACTTTCTGAGGCTCGACTGCAGGATGTGGAGGCTCAGCAGCTGTTTCTGTGTGCCAGATGTGTCCGGCAGAGGCAGCAGGACTGTCAGTGTTTATAGTTGTTACATTCCTGCTTTTGTGCTACTGTTTGGGTGTGTTGGTGTCTCCATGCCTTAATTGCTTCTTATTAATGTAATAGAGTGTAAAAAATGTTATCCATCTGTATTATTTCTTCATCTCCATGTGCACGTTTCAGACGGATGTGCATGTAAATGAGAAAGAGAGAAAATGAAGAAAGACAGATGTGAATAAACTTTAAATTTTCATATAAAAATGTAAATGCTCATTGTATTCAATAACGTGTAATATGACTGACAATAATGTAACCTCAACATCGGCAGCACTCGATTTGAGTGTCAATAAGAGACGCCGTGATTATCTGTAATTTGCCCACAGCTACATGATGAGGAGCAGACAGATGTGTTCAAAGGCAGTGAAATAACACAGCCCTGTGGATGTGTTTGGTTTGGCAGCCTCGGCACTGAGAGCTGTTGGTGCTGATGGTGATGGAGTGAAACTACATAGATGGATGTGTGGTGAGTGTGGGACATCTAGTGGCAGAAAGGAAAAGGACACTCTGCTGTAATTCATGAGGACTGGGTTATATGTTGTCTCTGTTCATCCAGATTAGGTTTTCTCTAAAGGTTACATTTGTTCTGAAAGCTATTGTTTTATGCAGTAGAGCTCAGGGATTTGTTCAGTAGTAAATTTGGCACCAAAATCTGTGATTTTTTCACTTTTTTTATTGCCTCAAATACTGTAAGGTTATATGTACAAAAGCAGCAAAACAGATAAATAATAATACACCTACAATATAACATTTCATATCAATGTCACCAGACTGACAGATAAAAACTGTATACGCATGTTGAATATTTGACAGATACAGTCAGTACAGTTTAGAAAACTGTGGACTTGGCTTGAAAATTTGAGTGAACCTGACTTCCAGGTTCCTTCCGCTTTTAACTTTCTTTTGTTCAATGTGTTTCATCCTTTTACTTATTTTTCCTGTACACTGTTGCACTCATTTATTTGGTTTGTTTGGTTTTCTCATCAGCTGTTACATCCACCCTGGTTTAGCTGATGCGTGGTGGAGCAGAGCCTGTACGAGAGCAGTGACTGACGCTCTGTCAGAAACTCTGCTCTGATTGGCTGTTTTTATTCTGGCGCGGCTGCACATCTTTTGTGACTGTATGTATATTTCCTTGTGTTTGATTTGCTATGATTTTTTAAATAATTTTTTTTTATTTTAGCTTGTGTTTGTGCAAATAAATAAAGAAAAAACTAACTTCAGTATGTAACAGAGGTACATGTGTGAAGTCTTTGAATTATACAGTTCATTTCCTTTTTATCTGTAAGAGCAAACAGACTGGTTTCAGGCCCTCTGCTATCAGGCCTGAGTGTTACCCACAGGTTTATATCTAATTAATATGTCTCACTTAAAATTAAATGATCCCACCATCGTCGTTTCAAACATTTTACAGTTCTTTTCATTTTAAAGAACATTTATTTGACATAGTTTCCCATTCTAAGGCTTATTTCATTATTGCTGTTGTTTCTCCCCCTTTCTCTTTTTATGATTATTGTTATGCAGCAGACCATGAAAGATTCCCCAGATGTGACAACCTTTTTAGCATTAAACCTGATTTTGATTCAGACAAATAACCGTAAAACAGTTTGGACTCTTGAATCTAAGAACTCACGTGGCTGCTTTTTTAAGAAGAGAGGGCTCAGCTCAATCTTCAGAAACAAAGATTCCCTGGTTTTATTCCCTGTTATTACAAACGGCAAGCTATTGCACGCTGTCTGTAATAACAGGCGTTCGCCACTAGAGGCCGCCCTTACCACAGGAGAGGAGAGGACAACCGGCTCACAGCAGCTATCCATACAGACAAATATAGATTTATGAATTAATTAAATCAGTTGTGAGTGAGAGGGAATTACACAGGCAGAGGAGCTGTGTTTGCAGACTGTTTAATAGCGGCTGAAATTACTGCCTGAAACTTTTCACAGCTGACTGATCATCAGATTTACTTTGCAATCTGCTCGGATCACGCAGGATTAATGTGCGAAACAATGCAATTAGTTTGCAGCGTTATGAAATGCTTCCAGTTCACAGAGCAGAGAGAGAAAAAAAAACACGGATCATTATGAAGATTGATGCTCAGTAAAGCTGCTGCTCTGAAGTCTCTTTTCTTCCATCCTCCGCCGGCGTGTTTGTCTCATCAGCTGATTAATTGGTGACCTCATCGTTTTATTTTTTTTCTCTTTCGCACCCATGAGGCGGCCCAGCTGACCGGACGTCTCTCTCAGCCTGCAGAAACACTCGCGCAGAGACTTTTTGGAAGCGGCGCTGCTCTTCCTGGAGTCCGCGGCTCCGCCTGTCCCCGCCCCGCGTGGCCGCTGAAGATAAGAGCGGCGCGTGCGCAGCGTGTCTGTGTGACAGCCTGCAGCCCGGCCGCTCTCACGGCTCCGGAGGGCGTTGCTGCTCTCAACTTTGGGAAGTGTGAGTGTGAGTGTGTGTTAGTGTGTGTGTGAGCGCGGAGGAGGAATGCGCGGCTCTCGGTGTCTCTTCTTCCTGCACTCCTCCGTGTTTTCCAGTGTCGTGACTCCGGACAGCCTGCAGCCTCCATCGGGTGTCTCGTCGCCAGCGCTGGTTCCCAGCATGCAGCATGGTGTGTAGCCCCCCCTCCTCCTCCCTCTGACGGGCTGTTTACCTGCGCCGGAGCAGCGGCCGGCTCGGCGCCGCGCGTAACGCGGCTCTCCATGGAGGAGCGCGAGCTGTGAGCGCGGACACACACTCGAGCCGACATGAGCCAGGAGCAGGACGGGATCTCGCTGCCGGTGCCCAGTTTCGGAGCGGGTCCCGGCAGGGACAGCGAGAGCCCGAGCGGCGGCGCAGCAGCGGCAGGAGGCTCCTCCGGGATCCCCGCAGCAGGAACCTTCTGGCAGGACTCGGTGGTCGGCGGGACGCTCAGCCCGACCGCCGGCAGCGGAGCGATGGACGGCGGCGGGCTGCTGTCCACAGGGAAGTCCTGCAAAAGCAGGCCGGTGACGGTGGCCTATGTGGTGAACGGAGAGGCGAGCCAGCAGAGTAACGCGGAGAGCATGGCCCTGCAGTGCCTGAAGGACGCCTGCGACGCGGCGGGCAGCAAGCTGGAGACCGTCAACTTTGGCAAACTGGACTTTGGAGAGACCACCGTGCTGGACCGCTTCTACAACGCAGGTGAGTGGATCCTCATCATCCAGCATCCAAAAGAGGAAATCAGGGAGCACACATGACTGACAGGGTGCAAATGTTCAGTGATAACTCAGTTATCAGTCTGAAATCTTCAGAAGTGATCCAGATGCACTTCACAGTCTAACTTCATCTTTGCTCTCCATTATGGTGATTAAACTGTTCTTAAAATGATCAACGGTCCTCAGTGAGGGTCAGTCACCCCTCAAGTGTCATCAATTCATGATGGCATCTCTCTTTCCAAACTAGTGTCAGAGAAGATGGGGGGGGGGGCAGTTTGTTTAAAGGACAGGTTGCTCGGAGCTCCCTGAACACAACACACAGCTCTGCATGTCAGGGCTTGAGGCTGCAGCCTGCGAGTCCCTGTTATTTCCACAAGTAGTTGAGCAACGAAGCATCATTTGGGGCTGTTTAATTTGCTCCACAAATGTGAGGGGTTATATTCCCCCACACACACATACACACACACACACATTCAGGCATAGTTTCCCCGCTTCCATTGTGCGCCTCCAGTATTGTGCCGGGTGTCATGGGTTGAGCTGTGAGGCAGGACTTTCCACTGGAATCTACGAGCAGAGAAACACAACTTGAACCCTGCAACTGAACGCTCTCCCGCCCCCTGCTCATACTGTATGTGTAGTAGTTGGCTCCTAATCCTACTGGAAATGTTCAGCTCTACAATAAACGCAGGGAAAAAAAAGGAAAAACTCTCTGGAAAGCAGACCTTTCAGGGGCTGTGGTTGAATAAAAAGCAGCTGTAGTGTGCAGGGCCGGCCAGCGTGTACAGGAGCCAGGAACAGCAGCCAGTATTTGCATTACACTCAGATATTCAGCGTCAGGATTTGTTCAGCAGATACTGCAGGAAGAAAACTACACAGCCCCGATGCCAGCGACTGACACTAAGATTCACCGAGCCTTTTATAGGACACCTCGGCAAAAATACCAGAATATAAACGTCAAGGAGGAGGGATCACTATACCACACTCTGAGTAGCAACTCTGGCATGAATAAAAACAACAGTTTTTTTATATAAAGATTTACCTGAGAAGACTTTTATAAAAAAAACACCCCTGAATAAAAATCTGAAAGCTTTTGGTCGTAATTTGTTCTCTGAGCATGTCCTTTCAATAACAAGGACAGCCGTAGATAATGGACTCTACAAAATTCAGAACATTGTGGCAGTTTTCTGATTCGGAGGTCAGATGACGTCTCAGCATCCATTTGGCAGCTCTGCTAAATTTGGCCGAGAAGTAAAAGTCAATCTAATGGAGAATTGTGGTTTGAACAGCATTTTAATGATTATATTTCAGACCTGCTTTACTCTGAAATGGCTGCTGAAACAATGCTAATGTAGGCCATCCTTTATGGAGGCTGTAATTAATGAACAGTTTCTCTGGCTGTTGAGTTGATTTGTTGAGTCATTAAGCGGTCTGATGAACCATCAGGTGTGCAGTCATTAATATAGTAACCATTAAAAACAGAACTGCACTTACAAATATTAAAAAGTGTTTTTTTAACTAAAGAGCCCCACAGATAAAGCTAATTTGATCCTAGAGTGCAACAAACACCTGCCACAACCTGGCAACCCAAAAGTTGTTACTTATTGGTTACAGCTTCTCTGAGTAAAGATTTTCTGTTTTTCTCTTTCTTATATGATGATCAACTATGTTTGAACAAGAGAAGCTATATGAAGAGGTCATATTGTGCTCTCAGACATCCTGTTTCATTATTGAATTGAGAAAATAGTTACAGACTCATTTGATGATGAAAATAATCATTAGCTACAGTCCTACCACAATGTTAAACAAGATGCCATAATATCTCCTCATGAAATGAATGCTCACTGGGCTGTAAGACTAATGATTTCTTATTAACCAGGAAATTCCTTTGCGAAGATAAAAGAAGCAGAGTGTCCTCATCAAGACAGAAATAACAGTTTATGGAAAATATATAATAATTGAGTTAAATGGTCAAACTAAAGTTTTGCTTCTTATTTGACCCACATCAGGCCACAGGAGTCCTTCAAAATAAGAGCGTAACAGCGAGACCACACAGTTGTACACAGGCTTGTTGCTTGTCATAACATCAGGTTATTAGCTGTACAAACACATCAAGTTCTCTCTTTTTTTTTTATTTGGTTGTCTTCCTCTGAACTGCTGTGGAATTTTTCTCATCATTCACAAGGGAGGGCAGAGGCACTTTCCCAGAAACACGCAGCTCTATCTGTTTAAACACAGACAGCTTCATCCTCTTCCTGCACGTGTGCGCGGCAGAGATGAAGGCCAGACAACAAAAACCTTTAAACAATGAGCTCAGAGCCAGACTGAAGCTCTGTGGGTCACCGTTAATTTGGAAAGATACTTTCCCAGATTCCAATGCAGTGAGGAGCCGTCCTTAAACGCCCCCCTCACATGATGCCGTGGACAAAGAGGACATTTGGCTGTGAGATGGCAGAGGCTGATTGTCAAGCCTTTGGGCCATGATACACAGGAAATGTTTGGAAAAAATGTAGATGTAAACTTTTGCCAACAATAATTACTAGCCGCATCTTATCACGGGGTTTTCTCCCTCACAGCCCAGCTACTCACTCTCTTCCTGGAGTCAGACTTCAGATCCGAGGTCATATTGACCAGGCGTAGTTTGAGAGAGATGCTCAGTCTGTCAGCGTGATCACTAAGAGCGGCCAACAGTGATGCTATGAACAAAATAAAGATGAACAACTGTTGATAGAAGGGCTGCAGCTGATAACTATTTTCTTTTTCAGTTCCTCTCCCGATGTCTTGTGTTGATAACAGTCCGAAGCAAAGACACTCAGCAAAGCAAAGAAAATCTTCACATTTGAGAGGCTAGAAGTAGTGATTCTTTGAGTGATTTATTTTTGTGCAGATTGACTTATTAACTATTTGGCATTATTTTCAGGATTACATGCATTACATTGTTAGGACCTCTGTACAATGTTATAACAGTGACAGGTTGCAGCTTTGCCTCATGACAGGCTGCAGTGGTTTGATGATATCTTGGATGTACATTCTGCATCCAACATGAGATCTGTGATGTTTCAGACAGATAATAAATGTAAAAAAAATACAAAAAGAAATCTGCTTTCATTCATCTGCATCCCTTCGAAAATGGAATGAAAAAATAGTTATAACCTTTTTTATTTTGACACATCAGCACATGCGTCCTGTATAAATTAATGTCATATTCTAATTGGTTGGTTAGTCGCGGGTCTTTGGTCGTTTTTGTCTGAAGTCAGCTACAAAAAAAAGCCAAAAAATTGTCCGTATGCTTGTCTTACAGAAAGATCACCATCAAAAAATACACTGTGTTACTCTCACAACTGTCAACTTTAATCTGCCCTGAAATTACACAGTGTGAAGGAACCAGGGAAAGTAAACGAAGCCAAGGACTTAATGCATGTGGTATAATTGCAGCAACAGAGTCTAATGGTGATAATCATTGAAGCAAATAACCACTCTTGATGCTCCCGCTGATAATTCATTTCTGCTGCAGTGAGTGGATGCTTCCAGTGGTCTCAAAGTTCTTCAAATTTTTTTTCTAGGTCAAAAAACAATAAACAGCAGCTGAGATCGATGCAAGCATCTGTCATAGCTGCTGGTTCACTCCTCCATCTCGCCTGACTCATTGCAAGTCATAGTTACAATGTATCTAGGCAGAACTGTAAAACCCCAGAACTCACCTTTGCTTACTATTCGACATGTTCGCTGACTGAGGACAGCGCAAGAAGGTGTAGCGTGTGTGTGTGTGTGTGTGGGGTTTTTTTTTTTTTTTTTTGTAAGGGGCCAGATTGCCTCCGTTGAAATGGACTTTTGTCACGGCGAGCTGCAGAGAGAGAGTGAAGCCTATTGTCACCTAATATTAGCTAGATTTCACATTTCTGAATCATCTTCCAGCAATTCAGAGGTCTAGTGAATGGCTCCTGGTTGGAGACACAAGCAAGCCAATCAGTGGCCTTGAAAGGTAGGAACAATGATGGTGACATAATCTCATGACGCCTGTCCCAGACTCCGAGCAACCAAAAGCACCCAAACAGACGTAGATGCAGTGGCAGCTATCTGTGGTGTTGCTGCTCAGGTTTGAAAAGGAGTTACTGAATTGGCTCATCTGGTACTTGAGTCAGTGCTTTAGAGCTCAGCGTCAATGAAGAACTAAGCAGTGTCGATAATATTTTAAATGACAAATATTCCCTCATCTGACAAGAGGAAACTAACTGCTCCTCCTGCATATTGACATTGTGCTGCTGCTAGATACACATCCAGCAAAGCAATAACAAATAACTTAATTCTCCTGAAACACATCATAAATCCACGACAAAAGGGAGGCTAATACTCTGGATTTGTTCATTAGACATATTTGAATGACTTTAACCAACGCGCAGAAAATTTTTCTATGTATCTCTTGCTATGTTAAAAACAGTGTTGTTAAATTTATCAGGGATCAATTGTAGAGACCTGAGCTGTACTTATTCTGTATTGGCGGGTTGGGTCATAGCTGTGGTATGCAGAGCCTTATCTCTGGGGTTGATCACTGCGCTGCATTACCGTGTAATTTACAGAGAGCACAATGGGGTTTTGAACAATACCAGAGCACTTTGAAAGCAGCTTTGCCTCAGTCTGAGTGTTTGCTTACCTCTTTTTTGGCGCTGAGAGCCCAACTCCACCGCTCACCACTCCAGCCAACGACACAGATGCAGCCTGCGAATTGTGTTTGTGCTCTGCTGCCATATTGAGAAGGCTCAGAGAAGCACTCTGTTGAGCTCCGAGGTGAAGCAGTCACGATCTGGAGAGAATCTGAACGCCTGTTATCCACCATGGCATCACTAAATGCAAAGTGGACACGTTTTCTCACAGGTACATTGTCTCTGCACCGCCTGCAGTGACCCTCACCTGCTCAGACAGTACATTTCCATTATTATAAAGCCAAAAAGAAGGCCTGAGTGAGGCCAGGGCTGACGCAGATTTATTTTTTGCAATTTATTATTAGCTATAAAGTGTCATTAATTATAAAAAGTTAATACAGTTGTTGATGATATTCTTAAATTCTAATATATTTAACTTATATCTCATAAAAGCCCAAATTCTTAGGCTGGGATGTGGTCATTTTCTGTGTAATTTTAAATCATTCATTTATTATCAGACTAGTTGTAAAACAAGGACAAAATCTAGAAGACGATGAGACAACCTAAGTGCTCTTTAGTTTTAAATGCTGCAGTGTGAGAAAGCATGCCAGTGTTCTAATATCTCGATGATGATTTGGCCTTCATTTGAAATGATACTTGAAAAACGTTCAATAAAAACATGCACAGCAGGTGAGGTCTTACTGTGTCGAGTGTCAACAGCGGCGGTCAGCTGACAGCTTCTTGTCCCGAGTGTCTCCGGGTTCACCAGCATTAGATTGTACACACGGCCTCCTGACTGCTCTGAAATCCCATCAGCTGGCCCTCTGCTAAGTTGTTTATCCTCCCTGCTGTTTACTCTGCATGCTTGGCTGCTCGTCAGAGGTTAGAGAGCACAAGGTCAGAGGAAATCAGCCCACAGGTCACGCATTGGTGTCTGGGGAAAGGTGGCTCCTCCTCAGTGGGAGAGCCAGACTTTTATTTTTTTTTTTTTAATACTGGTATTTCTCAACAGGAAGTATAGCGCCAACTCCAAATCGGAAGCTAAGGGCTAACTGTCGTGTTACATCAGGTGTTTAGCCTCAGACGTCTTTGCATGTTCTGCAGACTGAACAGTCATCTCCGACCTGCATGTACACAGTATTTAAACTTCAAACAGTCTGCTAAGAGGGCGCTCTTCATGTACACACTGAGTGTGTAAGTGCACTGTAGTGCAGGATAAACCCCGGGGTAAATCTCTTAAGTGCTTCACAGAAAAAAATGACAGGAGGTGGAGGAGCAGTGTATCAAAGCTCCTTTTCACGTCTTATCAGGGTTTGTTTGAGGTGAAAGGCAGCGGGACCAGGTCAGCGTCTTTAGAAAAGTGTGGAGTGTGAAAGTGACTCACGTATCAGTGCGATGATAACATACCAGTAAGCAATCTGTGGCCCTGCCTGCCCCCGAAGATTAGGATCAGTAGGATTATGCTTGTATGGGGAAAAATTCTGGAGGAGTAACGTACAGTGATGTGCACAAGATTAAGGAAGTTAGCACAAACCGTTCAGTTTGAAGAGGAAAACTTTAAATAGCTGAGTTGAAAAAAAAACAAACGGCTGCATCTTTGGTCCGATCATAATACCCATCTTTGGAAATTGGTTCTGCAAAGTGCTCACCTCTTTCTCAGGTTTTGTGAGTTTTGGATTTTTCTTCCTGCAAAAGCATGCAAACACATTGCACTGTGCAGCCTCTAATGATACTGTTGTAACCAGGCTGCAGTTGAGAGGAGGTGGGTTTAGTCTTTGCAGCCATCTTCACAGTGATCCCCTCACGTATGCAGCTTCTGATTCTGCAGTGCAATGCAGAGGTCACTCAGTGAAGTGGATGCTGCAAGACTGTGTGTTTGATGACAGTGAAACATAGGCGGGGTTAGGGTTGTGGGAAGGAGAAACATTTAGATGGCAACAGCAAAAGTCTTTCATTTTGCAATATAAACTACATTACAGGAAGCTTTGTCGAGCTGCTGTGGGTTGCCAAGGCCTCTCTGGACATTAGCCCAGCTATCTAACAAATTAGCGGAGTTACTGTTAATCATGTTAACCCTTTCAAATGAGTACTTTAATGTGGTTATAACTTAATTAAGTTAAACTGTGTATGTAAACATGCTGAAAATCCCATAGAAAACCACCATCTTTGTTGTGTGTTACTACTGTATTGCATGCTAATTAGCACTACAGCAGCTGAGGTTGTTATTAGTTTAGTATGTGTTTAGTCAAGTATTTGACAAAAAATAGTAGCATCATGGCAGTGTGACAATAAAAAAATTACAAATCACCAAAGTCATCAGGACTGATCCTCTGGAAACCGTGAATGTCTGTACAAAAGTTTGTCCCAATCCATCCAGATGATGTTGAGGTGTTTCATAGGATACATCCTAAAATGAAGGTCTGTACACCATCAAATGGTTGCTGAGATATTTCAGTCTGAATCACAGTGGTGGACTGATGGTCTGACATTTTCATATCTAGAGCAATACAAAAAATCCTGAAATAATCCTTCCAAACCTCAGCTGATAACTTCATACATTAGCTGCTTGTACGTTTTTTGGAATGGGTCATAAGCGTGTGTATATGTATGTAGGATATTTCTGCACAACTCTTTCTTTCTATTTGTTCACCTTTTCAGGCTGTTCAGGGGAATTTCTAAACTAATTCCTGCTCAGTGCAGCCTTATTTTACCACAGCTATTTGCAAATGAGCGCAGCTGTTCCGCAATCCTGCAATGCGAAGTCATCGAGATAAGGTCGACACTTTGTTTGCTCTGTATTAATACAAATGCCTCTTCTTTTGGTGAAAATAAACAGGAAGTAACTCAGTTGGCAAGTTGGGGCAACTTGCCACGACAGCACGGGTTCCCAGCGTGTTTGTCAGCTGTGGATGAATTCACATTCTGTTCTCAGCTCTCTTTCCCCCCTCGGGGCCGTGGCACTGCAGTTTGTAAAATCTCAGTGTGTGCGAAAAGGCAACAAAGTGGAGCAAAGGTAAAAAGGGCCAGTCTGCCAGGAGAATGGTGCAACCGGTTGGTCTCATTTCCTGTGCCGTGGTGTTTTCAGAACTTGGGGTCGTTTCTTTTGAGCACACGTCTGTCTAAAAATAGAGGCAGCATTAATCTCACTGCTGGGCAGGGCATCTAAACTACAGAATAACCATTGTCTGCTATTTCCCATATTATCCTCTGGGAGTAGAGATGTATTTGTAGACTGAAATGCTCACTTGAAAGACTTATATGGTCCTTTTCTTCCATTCCCAGGCCTGTATTTTTGGGAGAATGCCTCCACTGCCTGTTTATACTTTATGTGGCTTTTTGGCCTCACATGTCGTTGAACCTGATTTGGAATCCATTATAGATGTTAGACCACCTCTGGAAACTATTCCCACTCTGCCTTTCAGTTGTCAGTGACACGTTATTGACACACTATTGTTTTGTTCCCGGCCTATTTGAATGCACTCTCAGTCCCAGTTGATATTTGTTGGTTAA
The DNA here is from genome assembly GCA_037176925.1 of Amniataba percoides. NCBI lineage: Eukaryota > Metazoa > Chordata > Actinopteri > Centrarchiformes > Terapontidae > Amniataba > Amniataba percoides. The sequence goes on along the minus strand of JBAJHX010000031.1, from coordinate 4,829,259 downwards.
CCCATGTTCTGTTTACTGAAATTGTGGTGAAGGAGCAGCTGTCATGCTTATGAAGCAACTTATAAAAAACAGTAAAAATGTCAGTCCACATGAGTAATGGAGTCTCCCTCAGGGCAAACATGCGCAACCTTGTTTTTACCTGGAACTGCTGCAGCTCTAGTTTCTGTGATTTTCAAATTACCAGAAGTTGGTGAGTTATGTCATCTTAAAAGGTTTGACAAAATTGGATACGCGGTGTGTGACATGATTTGAACTTCTTCTGCTTCCTTAAGAACTTTCTGTCAAGGAAAACCAAGTTGTTATGCTGCTCAAGTCTCAAAAACTGAAGTCTTATAAAGCAAGACCTTGAGGGCCTTTTTTCTTTCTTTAGTTCTACTAGCATAGTAATGGTGCAATGCATATTGAAGAGAAACGCTGAATGCAAACAGAGCTGTGTTTGTTTACAAGGAGACTCTCCGTCTGGCGTCCAAATCTCTAGTCTCACGTTTGCAGCTCTGTAATCCTGCATGTTAACCTGACAGCAGTGAAACATCATCTGTGGCACGAGTACAGGAGGTAATCATCACGCAGCTGCCACAGCACGCAGAAACACAACAGACATCCTCTGCAGTTCCTGGAAATTTGGCAGAGAGTTTGGGCGTTATGCTCTCGAAGGTTCCTATTACTTTTTAAGGGGAGGAAAAAGTCTCATTGAATGTGGGGGAATGATTTCCAGCGGAGCTCAGAGACAGTAATTCCACTGTCTCTCTCTGTCCGCGGTGTGGGACGAGCTCCAGGGAAATCCTGCCGCTGCACTTTGCTCCACATGAACAGGCCCCGCTCACTCCATCAGCGATAAGGGGGAAAAACTTCAACAGCAGCACACTCTGGGTTTCACTCACATCTTTCACAGCCGTTTCCTCGCAGAGTCTCCATGGTTACAACATCTTATGAGTAGCTGTTATGTAATTGATTGTAACGAGCGCACTATTTACCAACTGTACCTGTCTTGTTCCTACATCCTCGGACTCAAACACAATAAAACTGCAGGCATTTACAGCTGGCCTCTGAGTGACAGTGTAAACAGCGCTGTTGCAGTGTAATGGCAGTGCTTTTCGTATTGCAGTGCGATGACATTTTCACAAATATGAAGTGTGATTGGGCCAAAGTAAGGGCGCATACCTACACATGCATCCTCCCCTTACCCTGTGAGGGAAAACAGATGATATGAAATAAGCCATGAGAACAGTAGAATGGTGATTCACTGTTGGGAGGTGGCTCCTTTGTCATTAAATGTGCAACATCACTTCCTTATTTTGAGAAAAAAATAGGTTTTGCAGACAGTGTTTTAATGTGACAGATAGGAGGTTAAATGTGTGGAGATTATTCATATGAAGCAAGTGGGAAATGTGCTGACATTCAGCTGAATGCCTGGTGTGGGCGTGTCAGCGATGAGAGTAAAAATGTCTGCCTAGATCAGATAGAGTATAATATATAATTTGGGCCACCTGTGTGACCAGTTTGCAGCGCTGCTCTCTGGGTGGTGTTTGCTGATGGCAAAGTAGGAATGTTTTAAAGAAATGTATCCACAGAGCAGCTGACCTTTTCGTTTTTTGGTCTTGCGTATTCTGTTTGTATTAGAAAATCTGCATAATTATCATATCAGTAGTACTTGTTTGACTACATGTAGATTTTGTACTTATCATGTAATACTCAAAACTAAATGTTCACTCATTAACTTTTGTGCAGGGCTTTTGACCGTATTCTTCAGCCCTCTTAGCTTCTCCACAGATTTTTGCAATATAATTTTCTAAACAAATGGTTCACTTACTAGATTTTTTCCAGAGTTTTTGACTGTACCTTGCAGCCCTCCTTAAGTGAATGGAGCTTGCTTAATTCTTACAATGTGAGGTGAAGCTGAAGGGGGCCCTGTTATGAAGTTCAAAGCAAATTTTTTAAAAAAAAAAAGCACCAGTGAGTGACCCTTGAATTTAGAATATTTGATCATAGGTATGTGACCAATTCCAGGAATTAACCTCAACTGTCAAATCATCAAATTAAACAATAATGAAAATAATTGTTGACGACAGGTGAACTCATCAACAATCATGAAATGGTACACCATAGAGCTGTGTCTTATCCTACATTTGCATACACTGTCTGTGGCTTTAGGGACGTATAGACAAACAGTCTCACTGTGTGTGTAGCTAAAGGCTGTTGCGAGCAACTGTTTACATTCTCAGCAGCCCACGCTCATTAAAATAGATTTCTTTGTGTCCAAATGTAGGCTCTCAATCTGACTGGGAGCACAGGAGAGAAAGAGAAAAAACACTTAGAGTTGAGAGATAATCCATATCTACTTGAGCAGTCTCCAGTGCCATTTAGATTATGTTATTGACACCCCCACCCTCCAAAAAGAGCATGTGTAACTGAGGGGAGGGCTGACAGAGATCTATAAAGAGGAGCCAGTACAACGATTTCGAGTGAATTCACGCGGCTCTCCACTCTCCTCCTCACCCCTCCCTCCCTCCCTCCTTCTCCCCCTCAGAGGCACCGCTGGGCCTGAGGAACCTGCAGCAGCAGGCCGAGTGCTGCTGGAAGCCAAACACTGTGCGAGGGTATTGAATTATTTTCCCTCCTCTGCTTTGAGCTGTAGGCGAGGGAATCAATTTAGTTTTGGTCAACAGTAGCATGTCCAGCTGTAGGAGGTGTAGCAGGATTATCAGAGCATCACTATGCATGTTTTGGTCTTGCTGGGGTTTTTTTTTCAAATGTATCTTTTCTCTCCTTGGTGCAGATGGATTTGGGTTTATCACTGATTTTGAGGTGATTGCAATGACTGCAACAACAGCTGAGGTGAGCGCATGTGATCGAGTGGCAGGGGCTGTTAAAAGGGTGACTGCGTGACTCAAGTTACTCCGCTGCTGGCTTTACGCTGCCTTCTGTCAACACTATGTTGGCAGGTCTGCTGTTAGGTTGGCATGCGCTCGGCTGTACTGTTGCATTGGTAAGCAATCACGACATCTGATCGCTCTCCAGAAGCATTCAGATGCTCTGCTGTTGAATCAGACACAATCACAGTCACTGTTTGTGTGACGCTTCCCATTTCTGTGCTGTTTGTCTCCACGAATTCTGGATTATTGTCCCCGACGTGGCAAGAGGCCCATACTGTACTGGCAGAACACATTTTGGATGTACCGCATAATTCATTACCTGAGAAGTGTGACATTTTGTTAGTGTATTCACAGCATGTCTACAGTGGTTTGAAGTGAGAAGCATTTCCTGTGTTGGTTTGTTCACTCATATAGTCAAATGTTGTTAGTTATGTTTTCAGTCCTTGCAAATGCAATGCAACATGAACAACAAGAACTAACTTAACACCAAGCTGCAGGAGGAGAAGAAGCACATTTAACCAGAGCTGCAAATAACACATTTTCTATTCTTGATTAATCTATTGATTATTTCTCCATAAACCATTTCATCTATAAAATAGTTCCCAGAGCCCAACTATATTTATATTCGTTGTTTTGTGAGACCATTCGTTTAAAAAGTCATAAGTTACAGAGTTAACAATGATGAGTAACAGTAGCAGTTTTAATAATTCAAGATATTTCACTCAAAATTGCATATGTAAATGCAAGAGGAGAAAGTATGGTTTAAAAACGTCTGAATCAAAAATAGTTGTCAGTCGATTAACTGACTAAACATTTAAGCTCTAGATTTACAGTAGCTCTAATGTGGGTACAAACAAGATTGGATTAGATTACATTAGATTAGCTGCTTGAATTTCAACAGCTACCCGGCCGTAAAATCAAAAATATGTCTTTTCAGTAAAAGCTGAAAATCCTGTTGGGGAAATGAAGAATGAAAGCGTTCTGTGCAGCTGTATGGTTTTATAATATTTTTGTTCAGTATGTGTGCATCTGGACAGGAATACACACTCCACACCGACGACATCATATGCCACTAGTCAAGTGTTGTCAGCTCTCGGGGGCTTTGTTGTGAGTACAAAGCACTTATGAGAACTGATTGCACCTCTCGGCTCTCCAGGCAGAACAAGCCTCACTTGTGTCTTGCCCTTTTTTTTTTATGCTTTCGTATGTGCACAGAGCGTCATCTGCTTTCTCAATTCATCACATATATTAGCCCTGCCCAATGACGGCAAACATTTTCTTTGGCTCAGATGTAGGCCTGTAAAGCAGGTGAGGTTTCCAAACAGAGCAACGCAAAATAACTCCACCCAAGTTGTCGCTGCATTAAAAACACGACTGCAGCTTTTCTTCTTTTTTTTTTTAAATAGCTGATACACTGATGCTTTTCAACAGACTGCTTGCATTGGATGTAATATTGATGGGGTCTGAGACAAACTAATCTTATATTCATCAGACAACATGTGCTGTCTGGATGTTGACACTGAGTTGCACCTTGTGTGTATAACATAAGCACATGAAAGAGGCTAAACCAGTTATTCTGTGTATGCTCAGGATTGTTTAGCAAAAGGGACATGCTGTACAAAATATTTCTTTATTTGACATTTAGTGAACTTCAATAAAAAAAAAGTCTTATTTTTCCAGCAGATGTCAGATCATTCGATGAGTCTGAATGTTGTGCGTGATTGTGGAGATGTCCTTGGCAGAAATGCGTCATAGATATGAGAGTAGCAAGTGGCTGTTAAGAAGAGGTCAGTGAGCGAGGATTAAGGTGTACTTTCCCTCTCTGCCTTATGCGTCAGAAAGTGAAGCGCAGCTTGCACTCAGGCATCCTGACGTGAAGATGCGGGCCGCTCATCCGGAGAGCAAAACCCTCTTGAAAATCTGCATCACTGCGCAGAGCCGCGGAGCTTAAAATCCCTCGTATCCCGTCCTCTGCCTGCTTGGCTGTAATGAAAATGTGAGCCTGCTTTTTCAGAGCCCGTGTGGAGGAAGGGGTTGATGATGAGAACCGCCGAGGCCAGCAACAAGTACCTGCTTCCTGGTTGAATTTGCATGCTCTGATGATGAGTGCGAGGAGCTGCGTGGCCCCTCATCACTGACAAAAGCTCTCCACCGCTACAACCAGCCAGCTTCTGATAGGCCTCTCTCTGTTGGCACGCAGCCACAAAACCACTGAGTTAAAGTGACTGCTTGGTGTTAGCTGTGCGTTCGGACTGTGAACATTTACGTGGTTGCTGTGAGTAATTTGTTCTGATGGTCTTGGTGGTGATGGAGGCTTTGCTTGCACCAACTGAATGTGATGAGCCGCTCCAACGCTCAGGTTCAATGTACATCAAGCTATCAGAGCTGTTTTTAAAGCTGCACTGATGGATTTTTTTTTTTTTTTTGGCCTCTTGTCTCCAGCAGACACAAAACAACATTAGCATTCAGTTGGTGTTGTGTTTCTGTTCATCTGACAAATGTAAGTCCAACATTCACTCTCTTTTTAACTCTGTTTTGACTTTTTAGCTGCTAAATGCCCCCAACACGTTCAGTATATGGTGGGTTTGTCACAGCTGTGTTTTTCTAGCACCTCAAATGATACAGATGAGTGTGGTAAGAGTGAATCTTCAGGACAAGTTTCACAAAGAAAAAACAAAACAAAGAGATGCTAAAACCCTCCATAGAGCTGAAATGTTCTGTGTTTTTCTCTCCGCAAGTATCCCAGGTCACATTATAATGGCATTTGAAAAATCTTTGATCATATGTTAGATTAAAAAGTTTGCTTACAAGCTCTCACAAAGCTTTCTCTATTTTGCACTCGCCATGCTTCTTTGTTAGTCTCCCGATGCATTTTCACTGTTTGTTCTATTTATCAAGAGCAAAGTGGACAGTGATAACACCTGAGAATAACATGATCGTCCTGCTCAAAACTACCTAAGACCACTGCACAGAGGCAATCAGAGATTTCTGCACCACCAGCACTTGGTCAGAATGAGGCGGCCTATCATTTGACTCCCTCGCAGTGTGAACAAGTGCTTACATCGCCCCGTCGACTCGAGATGACTGAATGTTTTAGTGCCTTCTCTCAGCAGTGGCCCACCACCATGAAATGGGCTCTCGCCTGAAACGACCCATTAGGGGTAAAAGACTTGGTCGGCTGGATCAGAGATTCTTGGCTCTTAAGCTCCGTGTAATGTGTTTGTTGACACAGAGAGGTGGATAGTTGGAAACAGATGAGAAAAGCCTCTGTGCCTCTCTGTGAGCTCCTCTGTCATTACTGGAGCGCAGCCACTGTGCTGATTTGTTTTTGTTGTTATCAGCGGCGCGAGGCGGGCGCAGGGACAACGCGTACCACCCCGTCTCATGTATGGGCCTTTATAACAGCGTCAGGCTTATTTGACACCTCCATGGACGAGACTGATGCCACATACCCGTCAGGCTGCAGTTTAAAGGAAAGAAATGAGTGATTTTAGGCTGTCGGCAGGGTCAGATGACATTTGTATGTTATGGCTGAGTTCAACAGCACACCTATGAATGAGCTCTTTGCTTAAACAGCCTCCCACCCAGACTCCTGTGCTTGTACTAGCAAAGCATGACACTTGACAATATTGACTCCTGCTGACCTATTGATCCAGATCATGTGTTTGCGTCCAGCTGGAGTCAGTGTGGTATTGGGTGTATTTGTATTTCGTTGATAGAGTTGAAAAGGAGGGTCAAACCAGCGCCATCAGTGGAAATGTTCTGTTTTTCAAGAGTGCACTTCAGAATTAGCTCCATTTGTCTCGCTGACACGAGAATCTATAGCTGACAAGAGACTCATCAGGTAGAGATGTCAGTGAAAGCAGCTGTGAAAATCACCTGTAACACCTACACACATGCACATGACGTGGTTTTATATCTGTCCATTAACCTCTGACCTCAGAGCTGTGTGTATGTTTGCTGTAATGTAAACAAGAGCAACAGTACTGACATCCTCCTCTGTTGTGATGCATGTAGTCTGATCATCCACAGGGAAACTGTCCATGTGAACAGATGCCTGAAGTGATGTCCTGTTCTGTTCAACCAGCTTCAGAAAACTTCAATTATGTTCTGAGATCTCAGATTTCAGAGGATGAAAGCAGCACTGTTTGATTAAGTGTGTGATTGTAAATCGACAAATTGATTAAATTGTAGAAGCTACGCTGGTTTGTGTTTTAAGCACTCCAACTTAGGTAAGAGCTGCTTTCTCAAGTTTTTGAAAGGTTTGCTCAAGGAATAAAACATAACAGGCAAAAAATTGTGCAATTAAAAGATGATTTTAAAGATCACATTAAAGGAATTTAAAAAGGCCAGAAGAGCCAAACATACAGTATGTTGGTAGCAATATTCACAAATGTCTGATCTTGAGAAAGGCCCTTTGACTCCACTGATGACAGTCTAAAGGATCAGACAGAGATGTTCAAACAACAGCCACACTGACTCCTTACATTACATCTGTACTTCTCTCCATCAGACATAGCCGTTGTGGAGATGACCGACGCTTTCCGCCAGCCCTCGCTCTTCTACCACCTGGGAGTCAGAGAGAGCTTTAGCATGGCCAACAACATCATCCTGTACTGCGACACAAACTCCGACTCCCTCCAGTCCCTGCAGGTAAGCCGCCGCCGCCATCAACAGAAACCGGGACAATCCTGCTCTCATCGCTTTAGCACATGAAGCGAACAATCACGGTGGTTCGCAAAGGTGATGATTAAAGGCTATATTTAGGAGGAAGCGGGGGGGGGTCAGGGGATTGACAGAAATGTAATTTGGTGGCAGCGTCACAGAAATGCATCAATAATTTGATGGAAGGAAATGCATTTATGAAACAGTTTGACATAGGGAGTCAGCAGGGGCCACATTTAGAGGTGGATGAGGAAAAAATTGGTCTCGGACTGAAAATATTGTTTAATTAGGAAACACAATCCTGTTTTTCAGTTAGGCAGAGGCTAAACCACATTTTAAAGTGGTAACATACTGAATACTGTGCTGTACTTTGTTTTTAGTTCTTGTCTTCAGAGTTGTTTCCATCAGTCAGCACATCCAGTATTTATGTCTGTTTTCTTTTTTCATTTTAGTGTAATGTGTTTTTTTATTCAGTTGAAGTGTCTTTGGCTGGTACTTCTACTTCTAGCCTCTACTGAGGATGTTTTCATTTGAGCCCTGTTTGTCTGTTAGCTGGAAAATTCACAAGCATTTCTGTTGCGGTCCAACAGGTGGATCATGAACTTTTATTAATATTATATAATAAACTACTGCATTTATACTCTTATTATGATATCATTTTCACCAGATTTGTCATATGATTATCATTTTAAAGATTATCTATAAAAAAGTGACAGAAATACAATTACGTGAGAGGTCATTGTCCAGAATGATTGAATAATTTTTACTAACGTCAAACATGCTAAACATATTTTACCAAGGCAGGAGCCTCCAGACGACGAGTGCTGATCCGTGATACTGTACGCTGAAACACTGCTGCACTGTTGCAGTCTGCCATGAGAGTAACTAAACTGTGTTAAGATAAAAATGTCAGACTGTTACTTTAACTGGCTGTAATCTAAAATCTGCCCGAGAAAATTTGGGCTGAGTCAGCATGTGACGACAGTGTGAGCCTTCTAGCTCCGCTGAAGCAGACGAGACGTCGTTCACACCGTCTGAGGAACAAATTTAAAAAGGCCTGCTGTAGGCGACCTGCAGCAGGGAAACACTGCAGCCTTTATAATGGGTTGTTTTTGCAGACAGAGCAGTCTTATGGCGACAGAGATCCTCAGTCAGAGACCACATTATGTAGCTGACATATAGTAATATACAGCTCTGTCAGGCGAGGTGTGTCTCCAAAGTCAGGATAAACATGACATAAAAAGCTAAGTAGCATTCTCAGTTCTATTATACCCACCTTTAAGTTCTCAAAATCATTTTTAGATGCCCTAATGCAAACTGGTACCTAATAGGAGCTTCCCCACCCTGTGGTCTGCCGTGGTGCCCGCCCGCCTGCCTCGGCGGTCAGCTAACTGCACCTCACCCAGACTAAAAAGACCACATCTCTCTGGTGGGTTCCTCTGATCTTTGTCAGCCTGAGAAATGGTTTGAAAGGCTTCTGTTTTAACTTGAGGGTGTGTTTTTTTTTTTTTTCAAATACTGGGGCTCTTTTTCTCGGTGTACCCGTGCTGGTCACACTTCTTTTTAAGAGTAAAAGTAGTCTCACTGCACAGGCAAGTAGTGGTTCTTCATTTAGTTTGAAAGAACTTCGTGAATTCTTGTTTAAGACTTCTTCTTTTGGACTGATTCTGAAACACAACCGGAGAGAGGGTAACTTTTATTGACTTAGACTGTGTCATCCTAAAGGTCATCAGAGCACCGATATGACAAACTCAAGGTAATGTGGTATTGATGTTGTGCAATACCCCATTATTGCTGTGTATTCTTCAAAGAGCAGCAGATTTACTCTAAGTAATCTGTAACATCTGTAACATGAAAGTAAATACAGTTGACTTTTATCCATTTTATCCATGAGATGAGATGAATGGCACCAAAATCCTTTCTCTGTCTCTGGTTAAGCGGTGTACATGGTGGAATGTGCATTATGCACAAGTCAAAACTGGCAATGCTCGTATCCCACAGTTAGAAAAACAGGGAACTGAGACTGAGAATCTGGATGGTTGGCAAATTTTAAAGCGTGCAAAGATTTACCGCATCAGTGGCAGAACATCTTTTTTTTTTAGAACACCTAAGTGTCATGCTTCAAACAAATTAGATTGTACTTCTTAAAGCAAAGGCGTTTATAGTTGTTTTGAAGGGGCACGCTTGAAGGCAAAAAGCAGAGATTGATGAAAAAAAGAGGATAACCTGCATCCACTTAGACTTTGAGAGAGAGTTTCAAACCCGTCCAACGTTTACTGCTCCGCACACCTACTAACCGCTGCATGGAGTGGGTATGATTAAAGGATTATGACTCGTAAACCCCCACCACCTCTGATTCCATGAAAAAAGGGTTTCAGACGCCGTTATCAGAGATCCAACAAACAATATGTTTGAAGCATATAGAGACCTTTGTTGAAACAGGAAGTGAAGGCAGCCCCACAAGAAAGTATTTGGTTTTTTTTTTTACCTCATTTTTACCCTTAAAGTACAAAGTTTTGTTTTCAGGAGTTTTGGATGAACATGTGACTGAATAAAGGCCAATACCGTCTTTTCATTTATAAAAATGTGTCTTTCAATAAGGCCAAACAAGTGATTAGAGTTTGCAGAATTGACATGATGCAGGAGAAGCCATCCACGGTACTTTAAGTACATTTCATACTTTGCATACTAATGCATGTCATATTCTCTACTTTTCATTATAAGCAGAGTCAGAAGGCCTAATACACATGTTGAATGCATTTCCTTCCTTATATTTATTTTAAATATTTCAAAATTGCATTGTTTTTTGTTAGCTAGTGGGCTTCAGTTCTTCTTTATCATATTTCTATGTTTGATGATGCATTACTGGCACCAGCTGTGACTAAAAGCTTTAGTGACCCAGCTTTTAACCGGAAACTCTCATCATATTGGACAAACAGACATATTTCCAAAAAGTCAGTGTCCTCTTGCTAAAATGTTTCTGCTTCAGGTAGGATGGGTTGAGTTTTGTTTTAATATTCTGAGTTTTATCAAATAACACGCCGTCCAAAACAAAATTGCCCTGAGGAGAAAATGTTCTTGTTAAAGCTTTTAAATGCATTTTTCTCTTCTCTTCTCTTTCAGGAGATAATTTGCCAGAAGAACACTGTAAGTACACAAAGCCATCTTTTTCTCCCTCACCATTGCCTCACACACACTACTCACCCGTTGCTCACACATCACACATATTATGTGGTGCAAAGAATATGCTTTTTTACAACATGCAGCGAGCGCAGTGCCTAACACCTTATGTTTCCCATCTCAGCGTTATAAAGGTTTTCTCTTTGTGCGGCCCACTTTTGTTTAGAGGCTGTGATAAATGTTTAGCTTCACAGAAATGGAAAATGAAAACATCTCTGATGCATTTTTCACGATGTTTCTCCTCAGATGACAGCACGAGTTACAGTGACTGCATGGGCATAATCTGCATAAAAGGGCACAGGCGTTTTGAAAATTTGACTTGCAAAAAACTGCAGCATTCAAATAAGGTGCTGCCTTAAAGCTGAGGATATCCTGTTCTTTACTGAGTCACGCCTGTAGTTCCTCATAAAATCCGAAATCAATTTAGTTTCACTTACTAAAACACGGTTAATAATTATACTTTTAATTAAGCCAGTACAAATATATATCACGGTTTGGTTGGAAATACGCATTGTTTATCCCAAGATGATGTTGTCTAATATGTTCAGTTCAAATCTTAAAATAATTCACTTTCCAGCGATATAAAGCAGAACAAAACAGCAAATGATGTAATTTGGGAAGCAGGAAGTAAGACGTATTTGGCAGTTTTTGCTCAATAAATACCAGTTAATGGTTTATCACAATTGTCGTTGACTCATTTTCTGTTAATTGAACAATTGAACAATTCATTCAGCTGTTGAGCAACGTGCCATTAAGGCGGAAGCTTTTTCCAAGAGCCTGTGAAAGGCTTAGCTCTTCTAAGTGGCTTTTCAGAGAGGAAGGCCCGGTGCTGCATGAAATGTGCCGATCTCTGACACTGACTCGCACCGCTGAGGAGAGCTGATTATCACTCACAGTATGAGTGTGAGCCCACTGATCTCCCTTATGTGCACTTTGTTCTCTCTCTTTCTTGCTTCTATCAGGGCACTTACCTGCCCTCTACATGCACTTTGCCAACCCTGCAGAGTGCAATCTCTGCAGGCGCCATTAAAAATATTAATAAATTGATTTGAGTCAATTTTTATTCCCATTCCTATTGGAGCTTTCAATCTTTTCAGTTTAAATACATGTTGACTATGGTTTTAATTATATTTATACATGTATTCAGAAAACAAGGTCACAGACAAAAAACAGCAAACCTCCACTGTGCTGACTTCAGGAACCCCTGCAAGCCACAGCCCAGACAAAACACGTCAAAACACTCAGCACAGCGCAACACTTTAACCTGCAGAGAAATTTACAGTTCCCTCTGACTTTACAGTCAACTCTTAAAATTAAAAGGTGTTCAGTTTTAAACAGAAGTAAGCAGCGATCATCGATTTTGCTGCCTGAAGTGCCAGTTGTTTCCTGTAGAGAGATAATAAAGCTAAAATCAATACTAATGTCAATAGAAGTCTTTGATCGACTTTTCTGTTTCTAGCTTTATCAAGAATTTGTAATGTCTTAGATATTCATATGATTACTAAAAAGAGTAAAAGTCAGCCTCCTCACCGGCTGATGATCCATCTATCTTAGACACCATCGTACTAGTGAAGCTAGTTAGCTGCAGTATAATAGTGCGCTACTGCAGATAAATAGTAATTAATATGTTTTCACATGCTTACCACAGAAAAACATACTTGAACAGAAACACAGAGGTCAGATTTGGCATTAATGCTTGATATTTCCAAAAAGTAAAGGTTTATCTGGGGTCTCTGGAGTTTTCTCCAAACCAGGTGAGCAAGACAAACCTGCTGATGTCACTCTCTCTCTCTCTCTCTCTTTCTGATGTAGTGTAGTTAATGTGGTGCTACTACTGCAGCTTGTAACCCGGGCATGCCAACATTTGCAGCTTACATTAGAGCAGATAAATACACTCTTTAATGCATTCCTTACAGTTCGGCCTTTGTGTTTTTGCTTCTGACTGGGCTGAAAAAAATCCCCCACAATCCTCCAAAGTCTGGAGATTAACAAAGCACCACTTCAACATGTGGAAATACCAAAACCTGACAGGCCTGTCTGCCTAGTTGTGGCCACTAAAGTCTATTTAGCCCTTTAACCACTGTGCCCTCTGTGCTTATGGAAACGCATTTCATTTCTGTCATCAGAACAAATGTTTGAAAGTACAATCTGCAGGTATAAATGTTTCTGATTATCCTCCGCTGTTACAAAAGCTTGTTGTTAATTGTATTTAACTAAGTGCATTTAACTACCCACCGTGATAGTGAAAATCCAGGTAATTAGCCTCTGTTGGTGCATACACAATTACTGTAATTGCATGCACATTGCTTTGTCTGTGTTGGCGTGAATTCACTTACTGGATCTACCCACTCACTTGGTTCAGATCTGCTGTTATTGCCCAAAGGTACAAACTCTCAGCACGTTTGGCCCAGGTGGACGCGGCCATGTGTGGCTATTAGTCATGACTACTTCCTAAATGAGTTAATGTCTGTTTGAACAAGTCATATAAATTAAGAGCTAACATTAAGTTGCGGTTAGGCCTGTGTGTGTCTGTGTGAAGGTGAGTGAGTGGGCACGCAGCTCCAGTACTATCGTGCTGTAACTGCAAATGGAC
>JBAJHX010000031.1:4793283-4814600 GCA_037176925.1 Amniataba percoides | reverse complement strand
GTGTTTGTGGTTGCCAGAAAGCAGCTCCTAATGGGACTGTCACTGCCCGTGCACATCTCTCCTCCTGGCTGCTGCCTGTTTAGACTAGCTGAGTGAAGACAAAAACACTATTGTCTGTGTCGACAGATCAGAGCCCTAAGCTCATGTCATTACCTGAAACTGTCTCAAAGAGGGGAAACAGCTCAGACTTCCTCCAGGCAATCTGCTTCCTCCTCATACAATGTAATGTTTTACATGTGTAGTGTTAATAAAATGCAGTTATACATAAGGTAATTGTTCAAGGAAAGCTTGTTATCACTGTACTGTATACCATAACTCTAAACTGTCAACAGCGACCATTGTAATGTAACGAGGGTTTTAACAGCATATAATACATTATATTCCAAGTGTATTCATACTTTTGATAGCTATTTATGTCCAGCATTAGCAAAACTATAACAACAATAGAGCTGCCTCACAAGGAGACACAGTATGTCAGCAGTCTTTATTATAACACACTGTAATTTGCTAAACAGCAAAAAAGGACAGAAAGCAAGAGCCTACATAATATATAGCTGTAAACTGCACTCATTTGCTGTTCACATTTGTACCAATAATTTATTTAAATGTGCCCCGAGGGGTTTGGATCAGCATGACGGTATTTAGTATTTAGTTACAACCAGTGTTGTAACTAAATGAGCAGGGATCAGGGTTGAAAAAGTAAAGTAATATTTTGTATTGCAAGTTTTTTTCTTGACCTTTAGAAACAGTAGTTTACACTGAAAGTGAAATGAACTTTTGATATATTAGCTTTTCAGGTGTTCAGGTGTTCGAGTAGAAAACAGGAGGAAGTCTATAAAGTGCTCAGTAAAATGGAAATTTACAGTTCCACGACAACTGGGAAATTCCACCTACTGACTTTTATTCATATAAACGTATTTGTACACTGTTTTACTTTTAACCGAAGTGAAGGATGTGAAATTATCTTCCATCACTGCAGATTTAATTAAAAAACAATTGTTTAAACTACTGAATTTAGTTTTATCCGTTTTGGGTTGTATTTAATCGAGTTTCCAGGTCTCTTTTTTTGGATTTTCAAAATGAAATGATACACCCACATTTGGCTAAAATATTGCCGATTCCTCTTTCACACCAAACCCACGGTGTTATACAAAAAGAATCCCCTGGTGCTTAAATATTCAGATTTACTCCATTCCTGCGTCTCATCTCTCAACAGACCTGCTCGGCCAACTACACCTTCATCCCGTACATGGTGACGCCCCACAACAAGGTGTACTGCTGTGAGAGCAGCCTGATGAAGGGCCTGACTGAGCTGATGCAGCCCAGCTTCGAGATGCTGCTGGGGCCCATCTGCATGCCGCTGCTGGATCGCTTCATCCAGGTGCTCAAAGTGTCCCAGGCAAACTCCCAGTAAGTGTTTTCAAGTCCTGACAGTGGGTGGACAGGACACCTTTTTTAAATTTTTAAAAATATTTTCACACTGCGTACTTTTTTATTTTGCCTCTTTTTTCCATGCAACTCTGCATTTACTGTACTTGATAGTGTTTTTGTGCTTTTCATCAATTCTGATGAAAATTAAAGTTGTTACACAATTACTCCCCCTGCACACATGCTGCTCATCATTGTGGCAAATGAATAGCACATAAGCAGAGTAAAATAGAGACTAGGGATATTATATAGGAAGAGGAAAAGGGGAAAAATAGATTAAAGTTTTTTTCTTAACAGAGTTAAAAGGATGCAATGCTTAATTTAATGCAATCATGAGCTGATTAAGAACCTATATTTGGTACACTATACATATGAAAATACTGCACACCGCCTTTGGACATTGTTCAGGGGAGAAGACTTTGTTGTTGTTTCTTTAAGCAAAACAGAAGATATGTATCTCTGTTTTGCCCGTGTCTGTATAGTTAATATTTACAGTGAAGTCACACCATAATACATTAAATATGCTATTTAAAGGCAGCTTCTGAGGCAGATAAGATAATTGCAGATTTTTGTTGCATAATCAATTCTGACATAATGAAATAGATTCCAAAAAGTCTGGTTTCTGTTTTTTTTTTTTTGTTTGTTTTTTTTTTTGTTTTTTTTATTATTTTTACCTTTGCTGAATATGTTGTTGCTGAATTTTGGCTTCCTGGAGCTAAGTGGGGTTCAGAGGTTATTTCCTGCCATCATGAAAATGTCAGCGACCCCTGAATTTTCAGAGAACTCCTAAGGCAACACTTTAACACTGAGCAAAGAGATGGCTTTAAGGATGAGGAAGCAAGAGAGAGAGAGAGAAAAAAAATCTATTCAAAGCTATTCCAGCGAACAAGAAGTTCCTCTGAAGGCCTTGTAACATGACAGGCTTATCACAGGGAAACATCGTGAGAGTGACATGCCCAAAACATTTCCTTAAAGCTCGCCTGCTACGGGAAAACAATGTTTAACTGGTGGGTTTATTGTTTAAATGCAGGCTGAGGGCTATCGATTTATGAAGTACCCGTGGCGGATGAAGAGGAAGCCATTATAGTTTGATTTCTTGGAGTTCCCACAGAGCCAAATTTGACTCCCAGGTGTTCATGTTTGATGTTTGATCAGCACGGCGACTGTTTCTCAGCAGAGCGGGCCTTCATTTTATTATCCCACTCCTCCTATTTTTAACCACCGTAATTATTTTCATGTAGTGCATCCCTCAACTTTGACTCGCGTGGTGGTGATCCACATTTAAAAAAAAAAAATCTATCACTGCCTCAGTTGCTGGGGTAATATTTTATTCCTTCCTGCCAACAGGAGACGCAGCAGCCAGTTAGTTCTAGCTCAGCTCCAGGAATAGTGACTCAGGTTCGTCGGCAGAAAAGAAAAACGTGCAGTGAGATGAAGCTCGTCTCTTAAAGAGCAACATACATGGAGATAAAGTGTTGAGCACAGCAGAGGGTTGTCAGCCCGGCCATCACTGGTATCTGACTGGGATACATTCTGTACATTGCGTAAAGGAGCGTGACTGCTATTTATAATAAACAACAGTAGAGATGAATGTAGTCTGCCTTACAGTGTGGCACTGATGCTGTGAGCCGCTTGTTTTTGTAATAATGGTGTCCTCACTGTTTACTGACATGTATCAGGCTGACAATGGCCTTTTAATTAAAAACAGTTTATCAGTAAGTGTCACTGTTTCAACGTTTCCTAATACAAAGGAGGTTTAATTTCATTCTAGTCACTGAACTCAAATGGAATAGACGGATGATGTGAAATTAGTATTATGTGTCAAGTTGTTATTTGGCATTTAAGCTTTATTATTGTCGCTCCCTGCAAGAATACAGCAGGTTGAGCACAGAGGAGAGTGGGGAGGGACAGTTATCTGCAGGAGAGGATCATCAGCACAGTATTTATTTTAAGGAATACCTCCAAGGTTTTTCTCCAAAACCCTTTTTTACAGTGAAGCCACTTTAACTTTACTAGTCTGCCTAAAATAGTTAGTTAATCAGATTATTGCAGTGTTAATTGGATTATTGTGTTGAAATCGTCAATCTTGGATAAACATTGGCAGGAAACATCTTTTTTTTTTTTACATGCCATCCTCACTGTTATTAAGGGAAACTGGGGTGTTTTTTTTTTTTCAATGCATTGCTTCATTACTACAAACATCTTTCTTTCTCTCTTATGTTGTTATGTTGTATTTTCTTCTTACAGCCAGTATTTCCGCGAGACGATTCTGAATGAGATCCGTAAGGCTCGGGAGTTGTACACTGGCATGGAGCTGGCCGCTGAGCTGAATCGCATCCAACAGCGGCTGGACAACGTGGAGTGCCTTTCAGACGACATCGTAATCAACCTGCTGCTGACGTACAGGGACATCCAGGTACGGCTGCTCTGTGGTTCACCTCTGAACATCAGCATGTGTTGTCATTTATCAAATGGAGTGTGCTGCCTGAGGGTAATTAAACAAATGAGATAATCGGCGGAGACAATTGGTACTTGCAAGTTAGATCCCAGTGATTTGACAGCAGCATGGAGGCCTGGAGATCAGAGTGAACACTCATAGATTAAGTAGAGGGAAAACATGCAAATTAAACTTCAGCAGGCAGAGAATTACCTCAAAATTGTGACAGAAAATAGTGAAATATCCACCAAGAGTCCATGATAACATCTGTGATTGACTGTTTGTTTCGCCAACAGTTAAAAACCAAAATATTCTATTTGCGATGATGTAAAATAAAAAAAAAAAAGGTGTAAATCCTCAAATTGGAGAAGCTGCCCAGGTGATTTAAACACAGATGAAAAGAAATAAACACATCAGGATCCACCTCACACCACCATATCCATATCCATGATGAGTTCAAGAACTTTCAGCACAGCAACTCAAAAAAGTTTCAGGATGAAATCTGTTGGTATATCAGACATCCAGCTAACCACTGATGCCCTTCTTCAGTTCAAACAAACTGTCAGCGAAGTACAGGTGATCTGTTTTTGCCGCTCCTGTCCCCGTCCTCGGCAGAGGAAGCTACTGTACAAACCTACTGTAGATGTTTGAGAGAGGTCGCTGCCTCAGCATCAATCTGTCAGGGTCATCCCCTCGCGAGCGGCTGTTTTCTCAAACAGGGGCCATCGCAGACCGCCTGCAGAGAGCTCTAGGCGAAGCTTTTCGTCTGCTCGTCTTAAATCTGCCGCTCTTTCCACTCTTTAGTCTCCGAATTGCGATGGCACTCGCCGTCCAGATCCTCCCACTCACCGCAGGCAGCGCTCAGCCTCATGAATCATTTATTAGAACAACAAGCATTGAGGACGTGCTGAATTATTCAACATGCTTTGGGTATAGTGACTATGTAGGCAAGTAGGAGCAACAAAAATGTGATGAAGGGGCCACTCAATAATTGAAGTGCTTTTGGTGTTAAGCAGACAGTTGAGTCTCAGGCAGAATGAGTAAAAGGACATCAGAAACGCGCCCTCCAGCTTCAAAGCAGCTCAGCACCTTGATGAGGTGGAATTCGTGTTTGGGGGACATCAGTGCAGAGATTCGAGCGCAACAGTCCCTCAATGCTTAGCGGTGAGCAGGTGAAAGCGTAGTAGGAGCTCATCAGTGTGTTCCTCGTGTATCTTCTAGGATTATGAGTCCATCGTGAAGCTGGTGGAGACTCTGGAGAAGCTTCCGACCTTCGACCCCGTTGCTCACCCACACGTGAAGTTCCACTACGCCTTTGCACTGAACCGGTAAGATGGTGACCGTGACAACAGGCACGACACACACCCACAAACACTTTACCAGCTGCCAGACAGCCTGGATTCTCTGTCTCTATTGTAAATGTAAAGTAGGAGGTTTTTGTGTAGGTGCTGCTGTGAACCATGTGGTTTGACCTTTTGACATTTTAGCTTTTGACTTCTCACTTCCATCTACTCACAATGGCCTGTTGGCCAACTTACACTACATCTTTTTGATTGTCATTTTATTTCTGAATCTCACATTTCCTGAAGCATCAAAGTTTATTGACGTGAAATATATCCGAAGCATGTAAAATACTTTCCAGTTGGCTTACAGCTGAAATTGTTCAGGACACCTTGAAACAAAGATCAGCCAGCAGTTCTAAATGAGTGCACAAGGTAAAAAGGTAAATTAAACTGCAGGTAACCACAGAAACGAGACTGCAGCTTTATGCTACGTTGCCGAGTAATAACTGACCTAACTTTTAGTTTACTGAGTGTTAGTGCCACACTGCAACAAACCTCACAAAGATATAAGGCGTTTATGTTGACTGAACCTTCACCGTTATCCAACCTATCTTGTACATCTTTGCCAATGTTGTATTTATGTCTTAAGGATTTTTAAAAATCTTATGATTTATCAGACACCTTAAAGTGTTTGAAGTGGGCCGTGTAAATAAAAGTAGTTTGAATTATGGATTGTGATTTGACCATAACTGTCACGTGAGAGAAACCCACCT
The DNA here is from genome assembly GCA_037176925.1 of Amniataba percoides. NCBI lineage: Eukaryota > Metazoa > Chordata > Actinopteri > Centrarchiformes > Terapontidae > Amniataba > Amniataba percoides. The sequence continues at coordinate 4,808,679 of JBAJHX010000031.1, read as the reverse complement.
CTCCACCTCCTCAGCTCTCTGTCTTTTGTCGCTCACATATTCATTTGGCACACCAATCAATAAGTGAAAACATCATGATTTGTGTTTTTCGTTCACTTTTTTTTCAAAGGGACTGTTTTCTTGAGTTCATCTGTTGGTTGTTTAAAAGGTTCCTTAAGCAGCACTGGTGGGAAAATAATCTTAAATCCCAAAATCTGAAGTTACAAGCAGCAGCAAATTTGAGCTTGAGATCTCCCAAGCAGCCCTGATCTTATTGCTAGCATGTGTACAGCCACTCTGCTCAGGAAAAAGACAGATGTACGACACAGAGAGGCTCTGGCTGCCTGTTTCTCACCGGCTGCTTCTCTTGTAAACTTCCTGCGGTTTTCACGGTGCGACTGCCTCAAACAGCAATAAAGCGTGCTGTTCTTTCATTTGGCAGCGATTGGAAAATATTTCTACGGGGTGCCAAGATGCCTGCGTGTGCGCTGTTAACCGTCTGGCCCGTTACCAGGACGCGGTGCTGTTTTTTTGTGAGCTCAAGGCAGCGCACGGAGACATCTTGTGAGACAAATTCGTGCGATAAGTGTTAATGGCAGAAGACGCTTCCTTTGTCGTGAGCCCCCCCCCCCAGGTTTCGAACAGGACATCATGAGCAGAGACAAACAGCTGTGGGAGGTCTTCTGTGTCACCTATTCAACAAAGTACGATGAGTCACGGTGACTGAAAGAGCTGTTACATGCAATCGTTACGTGGAGCACTTTTTATATAATTGACACCGGCTGTTTAACAGTGGCATTTAACCTGAATTAAAGCAGCGTCTTGACTGGAATCCATAGAAATAAAGATGATAATATTTTGTTATTGTTACTGTCATAATCCTGTTCTCAGCTGACAGAAAGAGTCTGCAGTATGAGAACATGTAGCTTGTGAGATGGTATTAATTCAACTAACTGCATCACTAACTTCGGCCAAAAAAAGGCTGTTTTGGTGTTTTTTTTGACAGTTTTTTTTTATTTTCCAGAAAATATACCATACCCTTGTATATTTCAGTATTCTGTTAATAAATGATATTGCAATATTGTAAGCCGTGTCCACCAATGACCCACTTAGACGCCCTAATAGTAATCGTTGTTGCCATAGTGAAAACCAATGGCATTATCTAAGATAATTTTATCCATATCACCCTGTCGTAGTGGACAGTCTAGTGTTCCCCAATAGTTGTATTTCCATCATGAAAAAAAATCATACATGTAATTTGTTGAAATAACTGAATTTTGAATAACAAATTACTGATATTATACCGTCATCCTCAGAATGCCATACTTGTCAAATGTTGGTTGTAGGTTGTCAAAGGGACGAACAGCAGCGTGATGATGTTGAGAAAGCTGAATTCATTTTTCAGCTCTAGCAGAGTTGTATAAACGATAACCTTGGATCTTTTCACTGCGTCCTTAACGAGCAGCGTGCGGTCAGCACTGAGCCTGGAGATTGTTGATATTCAGCCTCGACAAAAACTTGATGATTGGTCTCAAGTAGGTGCTTTGCTTCTAAATGAACCTGCCAGGTTGAAATGTGTGCGTGGACTAATTGGCTTCGGCCTCTTGTCTGCAGCAGGGCGGCGTGGAGGCATGCGAGTGCTGAACGCTGCCCCGTTGTGCAGGGCACGCTGCCGGGAGCTTGACAGGAGCGAGGGAGGAATCTCATCCAAATCTGAATACCAATCTGCACTCTGGAGACACGAAAGAGAGGAAGAGAGAGATGCGCGAGGAGAGAGCAGGTCTCGTCTCCCTGAGCGCTCTTCCCTCTGGACGGTCTCCATGGTAATAGCTGTCAGCTCATATGTTTTATTTAACCTTCACACTCTGGAGAGCAGCCACAAATGTTTATCAGAATTTTTTTTACATCACATTGTGCCTGAGTGAGACTTAACTGAAGGCTGTGTTTTGACAGCTCCAAAACAGTAACAAAGCCTTAATCAAACTTCATACCTCAAGAATAAGAATGACCCCTGTGGATTAAAGGCTCTGAAGCACTTTACCGCATAAATTACCATAATAACAAGGAAACTGTGTTTCCTGGAGATATTATGGACCTTTGTTAATGTTAATACTCCATATGTTATCTAAACACTAGTATCTTGACAAGTATGTGAGAATTATTTTAATGATGCTCATACATTAATATATCATAGCAATTAATAATTGATATAGTGAGGTTATTAACGAGGACAGATTATGCAGCTCAGTTGGCTTCTGTTTGATTTTTTTAAAAACTTTTTTTAGTTTTTCATCCAGCTTGTTAAGTTGTCGCTTTTGCTGCCTCAGATTTGTGCAACAAGTTCTCCAAATGACATCATTTGTCTGTGCCGTCCAAAACTGTTATCACTGTAAGAAAATACATTTGTTGTATGATTTGTGACTTTGGTTTGTACCTGATCAGATCATTGTAAACTTATACTAACTATATAATATATTTCATTATGCTGTATTTGATTCAGTCATCAAATCACTAAAACATAAACAATTTTGCTGTAGCCAGTGATGTTAGTTTACAGCTGAGAACAGGGCTGTACTAGAAAACACTGTAAGGCTTGTGCACTTAGCGCTGACTCAGACTCCACAGCGCTTGTGGTCCACCGCATGAAGGAGCCTCAAACTGCCCCGACAAACAGACACAGATCACAAATTAAACCACCAGCTTTGCCCTACTCAGTGATAGTCTCTGGCTCTCGGTCAGCAGCCGGCCGTAGTGACTGCACCCTGGTATACCTGCGTCCAGGCCTCGTTAAGTTTCAGTTGTCACTTTGACCACTCAGCCATGGTGACTCCCCACAAATGGACACATGGGATTTCAGTTGATGTCCATTTAAAATGTTAAACTTCAAATAAAAAAGAGTGGAGTGGAAGATATTAGCGTATGATCATTTGAAGAGTTTGGACTGTATTGTATGCTGTTTGGTTGGCATGCAGTCATAAATCTTTGATGTGAATGTAGACTAAACATTAAAAAACAGCACTGGTTGAATCTACAGCCTTTTAGGATAGTTTCAACAAAACTGAACATCATAGCCTTCATTTAGGAAGAACTTATTGTGTACCGGGCTGTTGTATTACACTTGGATAAATGTACATAATAATCTGATTATAAAAGTTTTAATAACTGACTATATGTGTAAGTCAGACCACTTATTTATTGAAAATTGCGCCAGAATTGGACAGACTTTGGTTTATTGTCCAGCCCTAATTGGTCCTGCTCGCAACCCAGCCTCTTAGCTGCTGTTTTTTTCATAGAGGAGAAGCATTAAACACATTAAACACACTTATCTATTCTGATGAGGAGGTCAGAACAGGAAATATAAATGCTTTCGTGAATTGAAATTGATGTCACTCAGTTAATTAACACATGTCCCAGACTCCTTCCTCTCTCTTATTATTACTTTTGAATGGGTTACTCATTACAGGGCCATCTTTATTTCCTTACAGGTTAGTTCTTACAGATCTGTCAGCATCTGAATGATCCACCACAGTACACCTGGGAGCTGCTGTACTAAATAAATGTGGCGATTCTTTGAAAGAACCCAGTAACCTCAGTAATTTAAGACGGGCTCTTAATGGCCCCCTCTGTGCCAGGTATCACTGTCCCACATCAATAGCTGTGAAACTGTTCCCTAGCTACGCGCACAAACACACGCATACAAACATACACATAATTATCTGCTCACACACAAACTCCACACGCACTTACATCCTGCTGGTGTTGCTAATTTTGATTCAAGCCAATAATTATTTCATGTAGGAATATGGAGGATCTGTTCATTTATCGTACACCACTATATATACACTGTAATGATAATTATAATTAATAAAACTTGACTTGATTTTGCACATTAATATATATTTACAGGTAAATTAGAGTGCTATTGAATTTAAGAAATTATTTTATACAGCTTTTGGTTTGCGGGCTGCAAAAATATACAAGGTAAATTAGATAAATTATAAATGAGATAAATCAGCTCTTGTGTGATTTGGAACTACTACTAGTTTGAAAATGAAAAAAACTCTGATGGTGCAGAACTAGACACTATCAGACATCTGTAGTCCGCTCTTCATCTCTGCTTGAGGCAAAGTGTGAGCATAACACGACTGAACCTCCTGTCTGGTTAAGTTGCATTGTGGGTAATGTATGTGTGGAATGAAGGATGAAGAAGAATGTATGGACTCAAAAAGACCATATCTTCCCCTCTGCTGCATCAGTTTCAATACTTTTTTAAAAACTGTCCATCGTGAGTGGGATAATGTTACGGAGGTGTGATGTTGTGTCGGTGGATTCTCTTTGAAGGTGTCCTGTTCCCACATTCAGGTGGAGATATATTAAATGTTTAGACGTTGGTTCATTATTGTGCCTTGTATTGTTTTCTAACTCCCATTGTCAAATGGGAGCAGGTGTGCCACTAGTTACTCCATTCATGATATGGTTAAGGCTTATGTGTGATTATCCAAAAATAGAAACTAATGGAAAGGAGTGCTAGCAAGGTTAACCTGTTAATGCACAGTGTGATGTTTGAGGCGGCACTTTGAAATGTGATTCATATTCTTTCAGCATAAATCAGCAATTCTTATATTTATCATATGAAGCATTTCAATTCTCATCTGTTCTTATGACAACTGATCCACCAGGTTCAACGTGAGTGCCGACGGTGTCACCTTTAGAGAACTTTATGATTGTGAACTTCCATAAATTTGGGAGATTAGCGAGAGACCAATTGAAGAAGTGATAGAGGCCATGATACCCTCCATCCCCAGTGTAGGTCAAGCTACAAAAACACAATCCTACACTTCTCATTATGCAACTATAAAGCTGGGCTTTATAGAACTCCTGACCACTCCCCAGGATTAATATAGTTCTGACATTCAGACGTTAGAGTGCCCCTTTAAGATGGTGTGATGGCTTAACACTTTTTAAGTGTCCATAGACACCCATGACAGTTTTCCACTGACACATACCTTTATAGATTTTTGGTGAAAGCTCATTAGTTTTCGCTTCATATCTGTGAATGTCTCACTGGGGGTAAAAAATGACCTCCCCTGACTGTGTGTGTGTGTTTTCTGTGCATGATTGCGAGTGCAGGAGGAACCTGCCGGGGGACAGACAGAAGGCTCTGGACATAATGCTGCCGCTGGTGGAGGGCGAGGAGCAGGTAGCCTCAGACATCTACTGCCTGGTGGGACGGATCTACAAGGACACGTTCCTGGAGTCTCATTTCACCGACACGCAGAGCAGAGACAGCGGCACGCACTGGTGAGAGGGCAGGAAGGGATGTTAATGTGTGTGTGTGACATTTCTGCTCAGGCAAACAGTTGGCTCCTCCAGACACTGAGTCACATATAAATATTGTGAGAAGAAAATGTTTCGAGGGGATGTACCATAGATGTCTTCAAGGTGACTCACTGCATCGTGGCACCACAGTATAAAGAGATGACTGTGAATGGCGAATAAAGGACGTCTTAATAGCTGTTATCGTGAAGGTAAAAACCCTTTGTCAGTGAGGAGAATTACGCGTCTTGTTCAAGGAAACAGGCGGTCCACAAGGCTGCAAATGACAGCTCATTAAAGCAGTGACATGCAAATGCCACAGCTTTTTTCACCTTTAAGTAAAAGGTGCACAAGCATGAGAGAAACTTGCAGACATTCTGGTCCTGTCAGCTAAAACTAACTCAATGGGAGCTTATAAAACCAAGCTTATCCAAGAATGTTGTAATAGTCATAAATAGTAATAGTTTGAGATGCAACAGAGGAAATATTTCCTCAAATCAACCCTGGTTTGAGACATTTTGCTAATGGAAACTTTTCGCTTAAAATGGAAGGTAGATTTGTGTGAATGGTCAGAACATTTTCCTTGTCAATGCACCGCTGCTGTGATGATACTAACACTAGTGCAGTTCTTGGAAATGTCTTAAATGGAACATCATAGACAGGTAACAGAAATGGCAGCATTTAAAGTAACTGTTGTTCCATGATCTAACCTTTATGTTTCTGAAAATGGCAAATTTCAAATGAAAACATAACAATACGCAACCAGAGGAAGTTGCACAGATGACGCTATTCAATACAGATATAACTGTGTGATGTGTTAACAGATAACAGGCTTGCTACAGTGTCTATTTTGGTAGGCAGAGTTTTTGACACGTGGTAGCATCATTCAAAGGTCTGCCACAGTTTCTGAAAAATTTCAAGGGAACCAAAAAGAGGGTGTCAGAGCTTGTCTAATTAAAGATGCTGCACTGCTTCCTTTAACCACAGAAAGTGAGGGTTGTGGGTATTTTCAATTCCATAAAATGCTTTCTAGTAGTGCTACAATGGTGGTAACCTGTCCATTGATTTTTTTTTTTGTAACTCAAAAACATATGGTCATATTTAAGCATCAAATGACAAATTAATTAAAGACTATTTTGCTCCTATAATTATTTATTATGAGCATTGGCTTGATGTTTATGAGTCGGTAAACTGAGATGCACATGGAAGATGCTTGTTGAATCCAGGCCTGGGATCCAAGAATAAATCCTGTTCTGAGGCAAATCAGAGCATCACTTGGTACCATTCTGGTTCTCAAGAGAGCATATAGAGGCTAAAAGTATACAGAACAATAATCATAACACGAGGCTTCCGTCCTCTTGAAATTGCTCTTAAGTTCTCACATCTTTGTCGCTTGAATATGCTGCGTGCTTTACGGAGTTCCCATCTGGCTATTATTTTCTGTTCCATGTCACAACTTGGCAGAGGCCCCTAATAACATTCACACCCCTTCCCTCAGCACAACAGATTGCTCATTAAATAAATGAAATTTCTCGGTTTAGGAGGGTACTCACAGTCGCGGTTTGCCGTTCTGTGGTCCCAACTCAATATGGCTGTAATTGTTTTTTCTAAGTTCTAAGAGTCTCAGGAAGCCAGGGGAAGCATCCGTTATCGCAGAGTTGCTTGGGATTTGGAATGACGCATTTCTTGGAAGAAAAGTGTTTATTAGAATTATTTTTTTTTCTTTTTTTCTCTCTCTCTCTCTCTTAGGTTTAAAAGGGGGTTTGAGTCAGAGCCAACACTGCACTCAGGTATCAACTATGCTGTGCTGCTCCTTGCAGCCGGACACCAGTTTGACACATCTTTCGAGCTTCGCAAAGTGGGTGAGTGGCTCTAGACTGGATACCTGTCCTTTTTCAGATAGACGTCAACAGTCATATCCATTTGAATTTCAAAAAAGGTCAATTAAATTACGAAAGAAAAGCTAATGTTTCATGATTTCAGTCCATGCATGGTAATCTGCAGTTTAAAGTTACTCAATTATCTATTTGATATAAGTAGTATTAACAATGAAAAATATTGATATTGTTCATATGGAAGGTGCTTTACTGGTTAGTTCAGTTGCGTAGAATAGTTTTTTAAAGCTTTTTTTAAGCTTTTTTGCTGAAAACAGTTGCTACTTTGAGGGCAGTGACAGTATATGAACAGCTGAAAGAAGCTTTAAAGTTTGTTTCCGAGGAGAACTGCAGAGTCTAATGAAAATACTCTGTAGATCCATCATCGTAAGCAAACACATTACACATAGTCATTTGATTCATTGTATTGTAAAACGGTTGATTATAGCTGCTTTTAATGAAAAAAATCTGATATAACATTTCCTTCTGTTTTGCAAGCGAGCATGCTGCTAAGACCTTTTTCCAAATCCCATGTTTTTACCCTGAAATCTGAGGCTCAGAGGAGCTCAGGAATGTGGGAAACAGAGCAGGCAGTCCTGGGAATTGGCCTGCAGCTCCCTGAATTAGCCCCACCCTCCGTCCCTTTAGACCCTGCTCTCCCTGCTTTCGCTTATCCCTGCAACCCCCACCTGCCTCTCCGAATGGCTGGTTATTGGGGCAGGACATGTAGCAGCACCTTCCCCCAGCAGAGACCAAGAATGTTATCACCACTACCTTTAAACTATTGCAGAACACTATGGCAAATCATAAAGATAGACCTCGTCCCTGCATGTTGTAGCATATCCCGGTAGACTGAGGAACATTTTCTGAGCCCCTTCTTCCTGCCGTGGCTTTTTCAGGGGTGAAGCTGAGCAGCCTGCTGGGGAAGAAAGGCAGCCTGGACAAGCTGCAGAGCTACTGGGATGTGGGCTTCTTCCTGGGCGCCAGCATCCTGGCCTGTGACAACACCAGGGTCATCCAGGCCTCTGAGAAACTCTTCAAACTCAAAGCCCCCATCTGGTGAGAACACGGATAAGCCGCTCTCGGATTAGCATGCCGAAAAACACATTTTAGACCACATCCATCGCCAACTGTGTTCGGCTTTCCCTTGAAACCACAGCGGCCATCTGTGGCCATTGTGCAAGCATTTGGTGCATTTCGCACAGAGAACAGAAAATCACACAATGATTGCTCATTTAAACAGCACCTCTGTCTTTACATGGATTTGGTGAATATACAAGCCTTGGTGTCGTGACACTTTATTCTTAGAGTGCAAGTAATTTCCTCTATGGAAAGAAGTGCTTTTCGTTAATAGGAGACACACCTAGAAACAGGCTTCTTTAATTTGGTTTTAATGACCAAAAGCTTTTCTTACCTATAAAGAGATTATTTGTGTTTCCTAAACAAGAGCGTGGGGTTACTGGTGTGTGTTAATGACAAAACTGGATAATAAGGCTCAAATTTATCCTTTAACGATTAACATTTTTATATGACGAGCATATGGAAATAACTTCATGCTTTCCTCACATAAACCTTTCATGGTGGAGAAACAAAGTCTTGACTAATTCTTTATTATTCAGACTGTGTCAGATGTACAACATGTGGACAGCAACACATCTCTGCAGCTCGATCTTTGTAGCGCTTAAGACCCTGCTGCTCTCTATTTGTGTTAGTGCTGTGAAAACTCTTTAAGTTTCCATTAATGTCACAAAGAAAAATGAGGCCCAGCATGGAAACACAATCACTTGGTGTTGTTTGTTTCTGTAATATGTCTTGATCTATGTTCACGGGTTTAAAACAATACAATACACATTCAAATCATCTGCTCATTGTGAATATCAAATGTTTTTCTGTTTAGAAAGGGGAGGTTCTGACATTTAGTTAATTAAAGATTTGAAGTTCAACCCTTTTTCAGGGAATGATGGATAACTGTTACTCCTTTTATCCTCTTTGTTTGGTTTCAGGTACTTGCGCTCACTGGTGGAGACCATTTTGATCTACCAGCAGTTTAAGAAACCCGGCACGGAGCAGCCAGCACCCAAGCAGGAGCTGGTGGACTTCTGGATGGACTTTCTGGTGGAGGCCACCAAGAAAGACGTCTCCTCAGTCAGATTCCCTGTAAGTGACTCCAGATGACCCATCACTTATCCCGCAAAACGATGCAGCTGAGGCGCCAAAGCAGTGGTTTAGATTTACCGGGCAACTCTCTGGTTTAGTTTATGGAAAGAAAAGAAAAAGCTCATGCATGCTCAGCAAACTTTAATTGGTGAAATAAAAAAAACACATTTATCTCTTTTCCAGGTGTTGATATTAGAGCCCACTAAAGTGTACCAGCCTTCATATTTGTCCATCAACAAAGATGTGGATGACAACACGGTGTCCATCTGGCATGTTGCTCCTGACGACAAGGTGAGTGTCTATCATTTATTTCGTCCAACAGCTTTGACCCCCCAAATTTGTTTTTTCTACTGTTTGTTTAGTTCCTCCAAATCTGAGCCACATTTGACAAATTCTTGTTCAAGTGAAAATCTGATCCTGAATCTGGAGCAGGAACATCCACCCTCACCTTCTATGTTTTTTAAATACCTGCACTACCTGTCTGAATGGGTGTAATAGCATAGTTTGATATTCAGTCGACACCACTATTCCACTGTCGAGAGAGATTTATGGTGAAGTCCCATACTGATGTATGGGACAATGGTTTTCCCCATATTATCATGGAAGCATACATTATTTTGAGCCATACAGTGGAAGTGATCATCTGAAAGTTTCACGGAAGCTATTTGTAATATTTTACATTAACAGACCATTCAAAGTCTAAACAGGCCACAAAAAAAGGTTTGGTGATTCAAAGTAAAATGTTTATACCCCTTAAAGATATTCTGCATCATACTTCATGTAACCATAGCAACAGTGCTAAGGCTTTACATCATGTAAATGGTAAACTAACTAATGAATATATCAAAAGTGCTCGTCAAAATTGACCACAGAAGTTAACAGATGGATGCTGGTAGTCAGTTTTCCTGTTTTATTATCTATATATAGATGCTGTGATGTGATAATGGACTCTTGTTTCCTGTCATGAATCGTTTTGCATCTGCATTATTGATCATTTTCACATATTGTAGTGCATTATTGCTTCCCTCCACAGCAGCACATAATTAAAAGTTACTCACCAGAAAATGATCCTGCTACATCTGCTACATCAGCTGCACTGCCTTCGTATTTTCATTTCATTCATGTGCTATAGCCAGTGTAATGAAAACCACTAATGTATTTTACATTACTGGAAGGTCAATCAACACATTTGATGCTGCTGCTGCTCTAACAGCACAGTCAGTCTGCTGCCATCAGTGCACAGGGGACGCATTGATTTAGCCTCTTTCAGAAGCTGTGAATGATATTTGTTTGGATCTGTCCTGCAGCACAAGGGGATCCATGAGTGGAACTTCAGCGCCACATCGGTACGAGGTGTCAGGTCAGTGTCTGCTCTCTTTAATGACGCACTCATGTTACAGCTGAGGGATGTGGTAATGACCTCACACCAGTCTCCGAAGGGTGATTGGTTTGAATTTATCATCACATGGTGGGTCGGGAGGAAATTGTTTAGCTCCTGTAGGTCTCCAAAAGTTACCAGAGGAATATTTAGAATCATTTCTGTCATTTAGAGGAATGTCACGACTTTAATAAACCAACCGGGCATTATGTTTGTGCTCTTTTCATCTCTCACCGTGCTTTGTTGCCCAATAAGTGAGTGTGGTAATATGTGCTAATGTGCACTAACAGCATACTGAAACAACAAAAAATCTCATTTTAATCTTATTTATTTAAGATTAAAAACTCATTTTCAGAAGACCTTGTGAAGAAGAAACCTGAAATATTTTACAACTGCACGTGTAATACATGACAAAAATATAGAAACAAGTCAAAAGCCACACATGCTGTGCGTAATGTTTACCAAGTTCAGTGTCTTTCTTTCACTTCCTATTTCCATTTTTTAAATAGCACTAAACACAAAGTACAGCCAAGGGTGATGGTAATATCATTAGTTTTGCAGGTATCCGGTCATAAATGAAATACATTGCTCAAATTAAAACCACAATGGTGCTAAATGATAGTTAAGGGCCACCAGATTTTTACAGTGAATCCTCAGGGAACCATGAATGTCTATATAAAATGTTTTTGCAAAACCATCTAACAGCAAACTCCCTGGAATTGTTTTCTTTAACTAGAACTAATGTCTGTAATGTACAGTATGTAATTCACATGGGTTTTGTCCACTCACAAACTATAAATTAATTCATCTGCACAGGCCTCTGTTGAAATGGAGATCTTCATCTCAGTGAGCCTGTTTGAATAAAGACAGCAACAAAAGAAAAAGTCTAACATTATGATCCAAATAGATGCTTTGTTTATTCATTTATTTTTAATATAGCACTTTATAAAACACTTAGTTACAAAGTGCCGCAATACAAATACAGTACTGAACTAACACACACACACATACACATAGATAGGGATGATGCATAGACAAGGACCAAAGCACATGGTCAGAATGAACTAAATGCAGCAGAGGATATCATAGGAAAACTAACTTATAGAAATGAGTTTTCAGCAGATCTAATGGACTGGAGAAGGCTGTTACACGGTTTGGGAACTACAGCTGCAAAAGCATGGTCACCCCGGTTTTAAAATAGGACCAGGGAACAATTAGAAGGCCTTGATCAGATGATCGAAATGAGCGACGGCTGGAGAGCGGACCTATCAACTCTGCTAAATATGGATGTGCATGTGAATTTACCTTGTACAAGATTCACATTAAGGCCTAATGTGTTTTATGCACAGAGGTATCTAAGCATGCACAGAAGTACTTTATTGAATGCATATAATGTGCGGCTGTAAATAACCTTAGAGTGTGCAGGTAGTTTAGTTTAGACACGTACATTGCTATTACTTATCTGCCTGTATCAGAGCGATATTTTAGTGCCACAGACAATCTGTACCATACGCAGCTTCATGATGTCTTCGCTGTGCCTCCCTTTCCACGGTCCTCAAAGGAATTCAGTGTCAGATCAGGGAGAAGTGGAGGGCTGTGCTCACGTGTTGCTAGGGAACGACTCATTCTCTGTGCCCACTCAGCCTGCAGACAGTCAGCAGGACACAATAGCAGCCCTGCGAGCAACAATGCGACCACACATACAGACGCTTCGTTGTTTGGCTCTGCAGCCTTGGCACTCTGGGCAAGTATTGGGCAAACGCTCATCTCGGCGGATAAAAGTTTCCATTTAGTTTATGAATTGAAGCTCTCCTTCCTTTGTGCTGAAATTCAGCATCATTTCATTTGACAATTTGCAAAAACAAGTATTGTGTTTGTTCCCGACGCAGAATTTGGCTGGAAACAAACTGTATGACTGATGCTGCACTTCCCACACATCATACTGCAAACTTCATGAATTTTTCTACATCTGTGTGTACATCCTTCTTCTGTCACATGTGTGTGTTTTGATGGAGTGGCCTGAACATGCAGTGACAAACAGTCTTTTATCTCATCCCAGAGATCTGATGGCTGATGTCATGACTCCAGTGAAAGGCCTCATTCAGTCGTGTCTGCGCTCACTGGTTTGTTGTCCAACTAACTGTGAATGGTTTCTCCACAGCATCTCCAAGTTTGACGAGCGCAGTGCCTTCCTCTACGTCCTTCACAATGCTGAGGACTTCCAGATCTATTTCTGCACAGAGATGCACTGTAAAAGGTTGGTCCACCTCAGACATCACTGAACTCATTAAGTGCTTATTTCAAACAGTTAGCACACTATTAATTGCGTTGTAAACTCTTTTTATGAACCAGTAATGAAAAATGAACTTTAAATCAGAATCCAACTGTCACCCATTTATTAACCATGGCCACTAAATGTGAAAATGCCTTTCAACACGACTAAGAGCTTATAGTTACTGTTTGCCAGCAGCTTTGTGCAGCTGTACACACACACATCATGCTAACATGTAAGCCAGAGTTTTATAGCACAACTTTCTAGTGATGCTGTCTCCATTAAGTGCTTTAAATAATGGCTTGAGGAAATCATTTGCTTCACATCTAAGCCATTACAAAGAACCACTATTTGGTTACCAGGTTGTGAAAAGTCTCTTATTTAGTGTTAAATCTCCACTTATTCTGGGAAAAATCTGCAGAGGATGAAAATCCAAATTCATTCCACACATTAAGAAGTTACTAATGACTACAACAACTATAACTATAATGTTGCTAAAATAGAATCGATAACGATTAGTAAGTGATTTATTAGGTCTTTAATCATTAACCTCTTTTATCTGACATCATAAACTCATTCTCGTTAGTTAAACATTTCTCAAATCCACGGAAGTATTTTATAAATCCTAGTAGAGATCCCATTAATCTCTTTCAACTAAAGGTTTGAGTCAGAATACTCTAACTACCAGTTGAGATGATTGGAGGGAATAAAAGGAGCAAATTGGATGTTAAAGGCTAAATTAAGCCATTGGTTAAAGCCTTTAAAGCTCTTATGAAGAATGTCTCATAAGAAAGTGGTAGTGATATCACTTTACTTTCCTTTGGTAGAGGCTTGAAGAGACAGACACATGGCCATAAAGAAAGAAAAACTGAAATCTTATATATCGAATAAATACTTTACTTTGAAAAACATCCACCTGAATTTATGTTTTCTGAATTTCCATCTTTGAAATTTCCAGTAGTCAATACTTTAAGGGTCACCAGTACCTGATATTCCAAAACTTTATTCAAATTGCTCAAATTCAGCAAGCTTAATCTGGATTTACAATTTGCTTTCCCACACATACACACACATCTTTAGTCATTTGCGGTTCAGTGTGTTGCTCAAGAATATAGACAGAAGCACTGGGGATCGAACTGCCATCACTGTGATTAATGGACAACACGCTCTGTCAAGCAAGATCTGTTTTATCTGATATCTCTTTGATCATAATGAGTCACGTCAGCCTACAAAGACAGTGAACTCCCTCCCACTCCCATGACTCTGTCGCTCCTCTGATTGCACCAAACCCTGCTGTGGTGCAGGCACTCTTGTCAGCTCTGTACTCAGGTGGGAAATTTTGCACCTTTCCCGACGCCACGAACACACCTTGTTACATTTCTGTTCCGTCGTGTTCCTCGCTAGCTGCTCGGTGAAGCACTGAGTGTTCAGACTTGTGACTCTCACGTCGGAGGCTCCCGAGCACTTCCAGTTCCATTATGTGGAGTGTGAGAGCCCGTGAGTCATGCCTGCTGTGATCTGATGCTGCTCTCTTTTAATACAGACAGAAAGGAGCGACGGTGGGGAGGGAGGGGTGAGAAAAGGTGATGGGGAAAGAAGGAACAGACGAAGGCTGGCAGAAAGAGGAAGAGGCCCCCGGTCTTGATTTTGTTTGTGCATATGCGCGATTGGCATGTGTGCACGCACGCGAGCACACGTGTATGACAGAGCACCTGCAGCACGCCATGTGAGGCGGCATGATGAGGCGACGTGCTAATTCACAGCTTGTGTGCAGCGACAGCAGTAAAGGTCATTGTATGTATATGTGTGCGTGGGAGGTGTGCATGCAAACATACCGTAACCCCATCTGGAGAAGACCACCAGCTCCATACTGCCGCTCACAATCACAACAAGCATTTAAAGGATCCTCAGACAACCGTTTGAGAAGACACTACATTAAATGGCTCTAATGTGATTCACTCCAATTTTTTACCAGCTCTTTGTCTTTGTAAACAGTTAAAAGCAGATTTGATTGTCGTGTTGGCTCTCCAACATGTTGGCTTTGAGTAAATGAGTGCGTTATATCCACAATGGGTGCACTGAGTAGGACTCATAACTTCAACTTCTTCTACTAAAAATGAGTACTTATTTATTGTTTTATTACAAATCAAATGTGCTGGTGTGGAGAGAGAATAGAAGCTGTCCTAAATCTTAAAGACCCAGCTGTATGTTCAGTGTGGAGATTCTGCTGTGTGTGTGATCTGGACTCATCAGGCTTGTCTTTGGCAGATTCTGTGACCTGGTCAACAGCATAACAGAGGAGGCCTGGAAGGGTCCAGAGGAGGGAGACTGTGACACGGATGCCTTAGAGGTGAGAGGACTGAAGACTTGATTCACCTCCATACTGTCTCAGCTGTGTTTCTTTAGAAAAAATCAAAAAT
>JBAJHX010000031.1:4770881-4793183 GCA_037176925.1 Amniataba percoides | reverse complement strand
CTTAGAGGTGAGAGGACTGAAGACTTGATTCACCTCCATACTGTCTCAGCTGTGTTTCTTTAGAAAAAATCAAAAATCAAAAATGACTTCTAGTTTACAGTGACTGGTTTACCTGCACCAAGGCTCAAGCCACAACTTAACACTTGTTCTCAGAATATCCCCCAGAAAAGATAGAAATAATAATAATAACTTTTTCTTAATTCTACAGTGATGCAGCTCTTTGTTGGGTCTATTAGTGCAAAGAATCACTTTACTTGTTTGTTCCTGTTCGTTGCTTTGTTGCATCCTGTTGTGTTTCTGCAGCGCACTTTGCCTGCTTTTAAAATGTCACAGGAAATATGATGAGATTGTGGATTTTCAATCAAAAGAATTGAATTGTTGACAGGAAAAAAAAAACATTTACCGCAAAACCATCTTTCCAACAGTTTATTAACCTTGGACAAGTTCATTGTTGGCGCCAGCAGTCTGACGGTTTTTCATGCTTCCATCAAAAGACTAGAAGAAACTACGAAAAGCTGAATTTTCAAGTGCAGTGAAACAATTAATCAATAATGCAGTTCCCTTGCTTTTCATAACATAATATATTTTGATTAAAATCTCTTCTAAGCATGTATGAGCTTGTGATTTCCATCTAGGTTTTCCAATTCAGTTCATCATAATTTGCATTAGAATAACTGGATGGAAAGCCAGCTGCAGTCCCTGAGAAAACGAACAGTAACCTGCTGGGATAAGACCTGGATTTTGCTTGCGTGTGCTTTGTATGCTTTGACAGCACAGAAGAGACACCTGCTGCTGCATTCACCTGTCTTCCCAGTGCAGCCTCGGGAAAAGAAAAGCTAATTACCCCAAAATGCTGCCGCACCCTGTTCGACTCAGCGGCGTGGCACAGATCAAATGTCTAACAGGTTTCTCTCAGGAGCCTGTTTTATATCTGTCAGCCTAAATTTAGTGCCGCATGTCTCCAGCTTTAACTTTCCCTTTGTAACACAACCTGTCCTGAAACCAAGGTCTTATCTTGTTTCCTGTAAACATTAATCATGTGATCGAGAAAACTCAGTATAAACTGATTATAAAAAAAAAATTGTTTAATGAAATCAGGAATCAGATTGTTTTCTTTGGATAAAAAGAAATTTTTTACTTGTTGGCCAGGAGCAAAGAGCTGTGTAACAAGTCTCAAGAGAACATTAATCCTGCCAAGAATGGTAAAAAAAAAAAAAAGTAGGTTTACTTGGATGTTTATTCTAAAGCAAATTTTCTGTGTAAACAAAGAAATAACAATACTACTACTGCACGCTTCTTTTGTTTCATTTATTTATTTTATAGAAATTTTAAAAACGAAAACCTATTTGGATTTTGTCTCTTGTGCCTAACTATGTACTGCATGTGGGGGATCACAGAAAAATGCAGCATCTCTAAAATGGCTTCATGTAGATTAGTTTAGATATTTCATAGAAGAGGTGTCATTACATTAGGAAGGAGAACAAATACTACAGTATTACAGGCATCTAGTCATAATCTATGAAATTGAACTTTGCCTGTTTTTCCACAGTACGACTACGAGTACGATGAGCATGGAGAGAGGGTGGTGCTGGGAAAAGGCACATTTGGAGTGGTGTACGCAGGCCGAGACCTCAGCAACCAGGTCCGACTGGCCATCAAGGAAATACCAGAGAGAGACAGCAGGTGAGAGTCTGTGCAGCGTCGTTCTGTAGTTATGTCATCTCTCTCATGTCAGGGTGCCCCATTGAATTTTGTTCATTCAAAGTTGATTAAAAAACAAATCAAATTTTACCTGAAAGGTGCCTGGTAAAGTTTTCTTGTAAACAAAAAAATAAATGTGAATTATTTATTAATGAATAATGAAGAAATATTTAGAATCCTGCATTATTTACATCCATGTTTTCCAGCCTAACTTCTGCCTCTCCACCTTTATCCGCACGTTTCTGCTGTGAAACCAGCTGCACAGATGTGTGGTGTCGCCCACGAGATCACAAACAAAACAGGGAGCTGCTTTTAAAAACGTTGATCCATAGTGCTTGTGAAAAACCCCACAGGGTACCTTTATGTCATCTGTCTATACTGGTGGTCCCCAGAGGATGAATCCTGGATGAGGATGAAATCAGAAGAGGTTAAACTCTTTTGTTTCAAAGCCACCCTCAAGGCAAACAAAACTGCATTTTTAGCACTTTGTGTAAATTTTCTGTTTATCATTCTGCGCAAAGATGAATGTAAACAGGTGCCTGAACTGTTAATGCCTCATCTTGTTTGGCACTACTGTTGAGCATCATTAAGAAAAGTGCTGCTTCCCTCCGACTGAGAGCGTGAAGCACGGATCAGCAGTGTCCCTGGAGCCTCCTGCTTTCAGTGGGCTGCTATCCATTTGACTGACTGGTTTAGTTGAGAGCTGTGAAGGCGAACTCCCACCCTCCGCCTCGAATTCCCACCACTGTCTCTCCGCTTAAAAACGCCCGTCTCCTCACGGTTCCACAGTCCACAAACACCCTCTCGCAGACTAGATGATCCCACCGCCGCACTTTGTTCCGCTAATCACATCAGCGAGTCAGCAGGGCGCTCGGCTGCAAAGAATGTGGAGAATTTAGGTAAATAATTCAAAAGTGGATTGAAATCTCAAGACAGGCAAAGAGAGAAAGAGAGAGAGCGAGAGAGAGGGAGTGATTCATGCAGGGAGCTGAATGTGAAAAAAAATTGCTGGTAGGCATGCTATCAGGATTCAGCCTCGCTCTTTTTCTGGTTCATTCTTTCGGCTTTTGACATGTCGTCTATATCCATCTTGTTTACTTTCATGTCACTTTGAGGAAACGACAGTGATGAGTCTTCCTCTGCTGGATGATACACACTCAGACTGTCTGTCACTTTATTACCAGGTTGATTCAGCATTCAGGAAACAAAGGGAAAATGTGTCTGCAACAATTTTAATAACTGATTCATCATTTGATTCATTCTTAAAGCAAAAACGCCACAAAGCCACCGGTCCCACCTCTTAAAAATTCATACCCTCTGGTTTTCTGTGCCTTCTGTTGAAGTGAATTGATTGTCTTTGGATTTCTAACTGTTGGTTGGACAAAACATTTGAAGACGTCACGTTGGGCTCTGGGACTTAGTGATAGACATTTTTAGCCATTTCAACAAATGAATCATTTAAACTGACTCAAAGGGAAAGTTTCATTTGAAGCCTTGAAAATCCCAAAAGTGGAAATAAAGAACAACAAAAATCTGAATCTGCAGAGAGAAAAGGACAAAAATACTGTCTGTTGTTTTAAATGTTCAGGTAGTTCTTTAGTATTTAACTTTCTCAGTTTATATAAGCCTGATAGGCAGTGATGGTATTTTTCTTACTTCCTCTAAAAACAACATCTAACCTGTTTTCTGTGAATGAAAGTCTAATTTTCTCTACGAGAGACTGTAACATGGTGTTTTCATGTCTTTTTTCTTTAATACAGGTACTCTCAGCCGCTGCACGAGGAGATCGCTCTTCACAAGCACTTAAAGCACAAGAACATCGTCCAGTACCTCGGGTCCATCAGCGAGAACGGCTTCATAAAGATCTTCATGGAGCAGGTGCCCGGAGGTGAGGCCTGTTCTTACTCTATGTTCTTGTAAAATGGAAACGAAAAACAAGAAGTGATTGATTCCAACGAGAGAACACAAAATAAAATGAAAAGAGCTGGATGCTCTTTCCAGATATCAAGTATCTGTACTTGGTATTCATCAATTGACTATTATTTCTTATTTTTCCTCTGTCCTTACCTAAATCAAGAAGAGAAAAGAATGAATTTGTGCAGATGGCAGATGAGTTTTTACCATTACAACCAAATTCTTTTTGTGGATTAGATTTTTACATTTCCCAAAAGGAAAATATGTAAGAAATTATTCAAAACATTGAATAATATTATACATTTTTTTATGCTAAAAGCCCAATATTTTACACTCACACTATGTAACTCATCTCTGGTAGTGTTTGCATTTCAACTATATTAATGCACTAACGTTAGAGAGTGACAGGGAACATTTTTCAGCTCTTTTCATACTTTAGAACATATTTCTTACTACTGTGGTACTCGTACATGCAAACTGATCAGAAGTGTGCTGCTTTTGTACTTGTACTTTGTCCTGTGGTGTCCAGGGAGTCTGTCTGCACTGCTGAGGTCCAAGTGGGGCCCCCTGAAAAACAACGAGTCCACCATCGGCTTCTACACGAGGCAGATCCTGGAGGGCCTCAAGTATCTGCACGACAACCAGATAGCTCACCGAGACATCAAGGTGACGAGTTACTGTACCCTTAATATGATCATCTCTTTGACATCACTGGTTTCATGGGGGCTAATCTCCAAAAATGCATCATTTAGAGAACTAAACCTTTTCATTTATATTTTTAATTTATATTAGAACTTCTTTGAGGATAGCATTTATTGCCATATTACAGTAGTGATCCAACTCAAATCCCATAAAATTATATTAACACTGACTGTCACTACTACCCTACCGTGTCCAATCAGAAATCTCCTCTGGCGCACAGGAGATGATAATGTTTTGTTGGAGTAGCTAGTACAAACATGTAGTTAGTGAGCGCTACACTGGCTGAAGAGATCAGGAAAGTAGTGCACCATAATAAAAAGTGAGACGATGTCAACAGGAAGCCCAGGGGGAGAAATGTCAGTGGCCACGCTGTTTGATTGACAGGTGATATGTGGGAGGTGCTCTGTAAAAACATTTTGAGAAAAACTAAAGAAAAACACAGGAGGAGCAGTCTGCACTGCATCTATGACTAGAGGATTTTTACTAATAGCATAGTTCATTAAAAGTAAACTTTCATTTAATGCACACCGCAAGAAAAATGTACAGAAGAATAGAGTGATTACAAGAAACTGCAACGGAAAAAGAAAAATCTAAGGAAACTTAAATAAATTCAGAGACAATGATGAGGCCTGCAGACATAAAAGGAGACACAGACAGACACAGTGAAAACGAGAGTAATATAAAGTAAGATATAAGATCATTTATTCAAGGGATGCAGAATTTCACTTTTAAAATCCTGAATCAAATCCCTCACTGTTTGTTTGCACTGTAAACTCGCTATGACTCTCTCTTTGATTATTTGGTGTGAATGTTTTCCAAGAGCGTCCCAGCTGCTCCCAGCATCTTCTCCTCAGCTCTTTGGCTACAACAGTAATCCTGATTTCCCTTTTTTTCCTATCTTCTTTAAAACCCTCCTCGCCGTTGTTTTATCTCAGTCATGACAAACCAACACTGATAAAACTCCCATCACAGACAGTCATTAGGGTCAGCAGCCTCTTCTCCTCTGCAGCCGCCTGATTTAACAACACGGCCATAAAAGCGTCATCAGCGGGGAGTAAATGTTAATCACCTTGTTTTGGCTGGGATATCGCCCTCCTCCTCCCACACCGTGTGTTGTAACCTGCTGTTTGTCACTTTCGAGCACCCCATGTTATCGCAGCGCCATCGTGGCCTTGGAATTTAGCGGGGGAACGGGTGTATCTGTTCTCACGGATGTCTTTTCTTTCGGCAGGGCGACAACGTTCTCATCAACACCTACAGCGGCGTCCTGAAGATATCAGATTTTGGCACATCCAAGAGGTTGGCGGGGATCAACCCCTGCACTGAGACTTTCACAGGTACGCTCTGACCCCCCCCAAACAAGAATGCTCAAGATGTCTGCCAAATTCCTGAAAATCCACATTTTCATTAAACAAAAAGGGACTAAACTCAGTCACTTAGCTCAGCAGTCGCCGTAAATAAAGCTAAACAGTGAGGTAAGCCCACTCAGAGAACACTCATCTTGCCAAAGTTCAGAGAAGTCACCCGGCCTCAGTTCCTTGGCCATAAGGTGACATCACTGAGAATAACTTTTGCTATTCAGAGACGCTGGGTTCGTTATGAGCGTGTGGTCAGATCAGTCAGGTTTGCGGCCGTGTGATGTCGGCACCGCGGCGGCCAATTGCAGCTCAGTTTGACCTCGTGGATTAGACCATCTGGCAGCTGGTTGGAACAGACGGGGACTTACCCCGAATGGTGGAGCTCTTTCAGGAAACTGGGCTACTCCTTTTTATAGCCCAGGCCTGCTATAAATGTGTCGCTGTCTGTTTTTAGCTCCATACATGAGCTTTTAAAAGCAGCAAATACAGGCCAGCAGCCTATTATTAGAACAAAAGAGTCCTTTCAACACGGAGCTGAAAATGTTACTTTGGACTGAGAGGTGATTAATTAACAGCACAGAGAGGCCCTTTGCTGTTGTTCACACAAGGTCATAATCCCTGATAAAGTTTTTGTAACCTGATTGGTCATTTGCAAGAACTGTGTATCTGTGACAGAGATAACTGTTCTTTCATTATGTCATGTGCTGTTGATGTCACTTTTACCAACACAAACTGTGAGACATTTTGTGACCTTAGAACTCGATTCAAGCACAGGTAGATTATTTTTTTAGATTTGGGATTAGTCCGAGTTTGTTTTCCTTCATATCTCACTCACAATAATTAATAATTTACCATTTTATGTACTCATTTATTTATTTATTAGATTGTGGGTTGGTTACTTGATCAAAAGAAAAATATATTTTTTGCTGTGGCCAACATAGGCAGCAGCAAGAACAGAAGTAGATAATAGAAATGATAACAGATCGCACCTTAAACTAAACCTAAGGTCAACTTAGATATTTAATTCACTTTGTTGCTACACATAAAAACTAGGAACAGCTAGGTAACAAAGTTCTTGTACATACACTGAAGTTCACTGATTAACATGTTTGTGTATTCCATATAAAAGCTAAAGCATGAACGTAATAACTGAGTGTTGTTTGGATTATTTCTTTCCCTTTAGCAGTTGCCAAGACCCCAGATCAGATTATATGGATTAAACAAATGAGAAATTATGTCCTAATTAGTGAGCTTTCTCTAACCAAGAAAGCAAAGAAGTGTCAAACTATTCCCTTAATCAAATGTCAAACTTCATTGAAGGGAGATCTGAAAATGTGAATAGATTAATATAACTGACACATCCAAATGTATCTGCTGAACATACATCCACTCTAACTAACAACTAAATATCTGTCTGTCTCTTTATTATGTTTGTTTGTCCAGGCACACTACAGTACATGGCACCTGAAATCATAGACAAGGGTCCTCGGGGATACGGCAAGCCGGCGGACATCTGGTCTCTGGGCTGCACCATCATAGAGATGGCGACTGGGAAACCGCCTTTCTATGAACTAGGAGAACCGCAGGCTGCTATGTTCAAGGTGAGAGACACCAGCGGTGATAAATCACATCACAACACTTGGTTAGGTGTTTAATTTGTACGATCAGATGAACATCTGTGTCTGTAGTGACATCTTCCATAAAGTGTTGATCAACAGTACCAATGAACAGCTGTTTTTCTTTTTTTTTCTTTTCAAATGTTTCAGATGAGTTTAATGAGTTTCCAACCTCATAACCATCTTGTATAAGCTAACCTGAGCATAACAAAAAATATAGATTATTATATCAATATCCAGTTATAAAACTGACCTTCTGAGTAGGAAGCAGACTTGCAAATGAAAACTTTTTGATCAAATAATGCATAATCAAGGTCCATCTAGCAGCACCGTCTTTATCTGTGAATCAAAGTTGCTCAGGTGTTACGGAGTTGGTTTGGTCATCATCATGTGACATACAAAACATGCTCATGTGATAACACGTGGGCGAGTTTCTGAACAAACAAAAAATGTGTCTGGCTTTCAAGCTTAGATTCAAGGATAGAGACGAGGCTTGAATTAAGACGAACTGCTGTGGGGCTTGTTAGCAAAAAACACCACTTCATTAAAACGTGACCTATACCAACGCTAGCTCAGGTTTTAAGTGTCTCTTTTTATTGCCAGATTAAATAGACCATTTGTGCACAGCCAGGTCTCCACTAAACCTCCATGATGGGACCAGAAGTGATTATTATTAGTACCGTAAGACAATTAGCTTTTATCAACGCTTGCACTGACAGTTTGGCTGACATATGCAAATTATGGAAACCATCTGTACATGCAAACTACTAGCAGATGTGCTGTACTGTGTGTGTGCACGTCTACCAGGCTAGACCTTTTAAATCCAGCTCATTTACCACCTAATGCTCACTACATGCCTTTAAAAAGTGCCTTCTCTCAGCTAAATTAATTAGAAAGACGCCATCAAATAAAACAATGAATTTGTCCGACATCTGCACATCAGTTCCTCTTTTTATGGAAAAAAATCCCGGTGAATCAGCTGCTGTACACCTGCATTGTGTCTCCACCTGCGTGCTGTAACATGATCCAGCCCAGTAGAAACTCCAAATATTGTCCGAGCACGAACGTTTGTTTGAACACAAACAAACATGTGTAGCTCCCTCTCTTTTTTTTTTTTTTCTTTTCCAGTTTCACCATGCACATGCCTTTGTTCGAGACGTTTCGCTCATTCAATTTACACTGTGTATTTGCTTTGGATGGAAATGTAAAGAGCTCCACGCCAGTGAAATATTGGTCTTAGCCATGTGCAGCCCATTAAAGACAGCTAAGATGTTTAAGGCTTGTCTGGAAAGCATTATAGCAGCACTCCTGTCAAAGCTCTGAATCATGGAATTTTCCATAAGATGTCATTTAATTAAAGGGCTGTGAATTTAAACAAGGAGGCGTGTGTTTCTGCACTCACTATACCTTCAAGTACACAAAACATTAAAAGCAGAAACGCCTCACATTTCTTCTGGACAAAGATCACATTCACAGAACTGCAAGTTCAATCACTTCACCTTTATCTCTGACAGGATCTCATGTTGTGTCTGCGCTGTGTGTGCGTGTGTGTGTGCAGTTTTCCCAAATGGTGAAACAGTCCTCATATACTCATCACTCATCCCTGAGGAATGTCTCGTGGGAGGAGCATCTCCCTGCTTATCTTCAGTCAACATTCCTCAGCATCAACGACAGGAATTTCTAGCGCTCTTATTGTCATGAGAGTCCTGCACTTGAACTTCGAGTGTTATTGCTCTCAACTGCTGCCCCGAGCTACAGCATGGTCTCACAGTTCGCTGGGTAAACACTCCCTTCACACATGAGTTGTCTCCTTGCAAAATCAAATGATTTACCCAAAGAGCAGGACATCCCAGAGAGCACTTGAGAGGCAGTGTGCTCTTAGTTTTTTTTTTTTATCTTGAACTCCTAAGTCCTCCTGCCCCTGTCTGAACTGTGTGTCCTCTGACTGCAGGTGGGCATGTTTAAGATCCACCCAGAGATCCCAGAGTCCATGTCGCTGGAGGCCAAAGCCTTCATACTTCGCTGCTTTGAGCCCGACCCAGACCGGCGTGCCACCGCCCTCGACCTTCTCACCGACGAATTCCTCACAGTCACCAGCCGCAAAAAGAAGAGCAAGAGCAGCTTCACAGGTCGGTTCAGTTCAGCTCAGCAGCAGAGGATTTATAGTCGATGTCTCTCTGCTTTATTCTTTACTGGATCTCCATTCACTTCCATAAAGTTAAAGGTGAATTTCCCCTGGTTTTCATTTAAAAAATAACAAAAGAACACTGTTTAGATTTGCTCAGAATCTTTAACATCAGGAAACAGGATAAAACAATAGTTGAGAACTGAGTTTGCTGCTTTACTGAGAGTTGGATATATCATACATACATATATCTGACATATATCTGAAAGAGAAGGGAAATCCACCTGGTTGCACAGTGATTAACATACAAACTTCAAAACTTTCAAATCCAAAGCTTGTGGTTATTCGAGGAGGACTATTTCTTGGCCAGGAGCGGTGACTTCCTGGAGTTTCCACTGGTTGCCAGACAACTTCACACTGTCAACAAGACTCCAGGCAGTCACTGCTCCTGTTGACTTCTTCTGACTGATTTGTCTACTTAAAAGGCAAACAGTGAACCTTATGGAATAAAACAAAGAAAACAAAAGAAAGAAAACACACCTCTTCTTCAGTGTGCTGCAGGCTGAATAGAGAGCAGTGTCTGGCACCAACATCAACAACTGACCTCTTTTTCATTGGAAAAGATCTAAAAATTCAGGGTAGAATTTGAATGTGACACAGCTACCTTAAGTCAATATGTATTTTGGCTGTGTTTCAAGTGTCCTTAGATGTACCTAAACAGTGTCACCTGTGCTTTATGGAATTAATAGTGCTCACCCTCCAACCTGAACACACCCTTAATCTTCAGTTTCTGGTTGTGTCAATAGTCTCAGTTCTCACTGGGTTTCCACCCGGCAGCGGCAGTGCTATCATGTGCCCTGGCACCAGAACAAAAGATCAGAAAAAAGCTTAAAAGCTTGTGCCTCTCCGCCTACTTGGTAATGTTATTCAGCCAGTCTTCCATGGAAAACATGTTCTGTTTTGTTCCCAGTTAAGTGCTGACACACATTTTATGTCTCCCTCCTCACAGCTCTGTCACCGGGGTCAGGTGAGTTACTTTACTCTGTGTTTCTTCTTCCTATTCTTTCAAACATGTTTACCACCAAAGGAACTACTTTACAATCTGTCTACCAGCTCCATGAAACATTTGACTGCTCTGCTGAGGAGTATCTAGGCTACACTTTTTTTTCTGCCAGTGGCTACCTGCCTCGCACGACTCTGCCCTTTCCAAGAACTCAAAATAGATGCTGCACAACATGACTTCTTTCCAAATGCTTGAATGTCTTTTTATCCTCATTTCATGATTTTTACACAATGGCTGTAATTTGCTGCCAGATACAGCAGATAGAGCTCTTCTCCCTAAACATGATGGCAGAGTATTATCAGATTTTTCTTTGTGTCTTTTCTGAAAGGGAAGCCAATTTGCCATCAGCACTAATTTCACCCTCTTAAAAGCTTTTGCTCTAATTGTGAGGAAAAAAACAGCTCCTACTTCCTGATTGGCCTCCAGTTGTGCTGCAAAGCAATACATCAGACTATTAGTTCATAAATGATGCATCCAGCACCTTTTATGGTTTTACCTTTGTTATGTTTGTCAGAGTATCTCCGCAGTATCTCTCTGCCGGTGCCAGTTGTAGTGGAGGACACCAGCAGCAGCAGTGAGTATGGCTCCGTCTCCCCTGACAACGACCTCAACACCAACCCCTTTATCTTCAAGCCCAGCGTCAAGTGCTACAGTGAGAGGGATGTCAAGGGGCCCAGGTCCCTCTTCCTCAGGTAGGATGAGTGGGAGCTGGGCATGTTTTAAACGGGGTCACAGTGGTATTTTATTAATAATCTGTCGTTTTGCTTCACCTTGGGTTGTTATGGTGTTACTTTATGATAGTCAGCATTCATAAATCTAAGCTGAAGTCTGTAAGAACCCGTAGCTTCATCGATTCTAATACAAACACTGTTTTAGCGCCCCACTGCAGTCTAAATCATCCTTGTTAGCCTGTGACCCTTTGAAACAAATATCTGCAACCCCTCATCTTGAATTGTGTATGTCATGTTATGAAAACAACAATTAACATTATGCCAAAATTGAACGTGACCAGTTATGTTTCAATCACTTCATTTTTCCCCATACAGTCTTTGGTTGCTCTGTAGTGAAACAGGAACAAAAAGCACATGAACATGTGATGAAAATTCAAAATGAAACTCATGAAATGGAACCTTTTTCAAAATATTAAGTCATGTATTTTGACAATTTTTAGCACACAGCCTGAGTTTCTCATTTCAGCCTCCCTCTGTTTGCAAAGAAATTGCAAAGAATGGAGAGTCATATTTGGAAAGCTGCCTGTCTGTTAAAATAATTGAAGCATGTTGCACTTTTGCTTCAAACAGATAAGTGATGTCAAAGCAAAGGCTACATTTAACATTTATATTTACACATATTCTCAGCTTACATGCATGTTTGTTTCCAAACTATGCTGTCCTATGGGCACTGCTCTTCTTTTAGAAAATGAAAAGAGATGTCATTCATAACACCTGAATACAAAATGCTCTATTTTCTTTTCTTCTCAGCATTCCAGTGGAGAACTTCGAGGACCACAGCGCACCTCCATCTCCTGACGAGAAGGATTCTGGTTTCTTTATGCTTCGGAAGGACAGCGAGAGACGAGCCACTCTGCACCACATCCTGACGGAGGACAGGGACAAGGTGGTGGCCAACCTGATGGAGGCCCTCACACAGGTTGGCTCATGGAAGGCACCACCAGTCAGTCACTTCCCCCTGACCCTACTGACACGTTCAACATAAAAACTCAACCTTCCCTGTTTTGCTTTCTGTCCCCATCTGACCCTCGCCTCCAGGGCTCTGAGGAAATGAAGCTGAAGCCCCAGAACATCTCCACGCTTGTGGTCAGTCTGGCTGACTTCGTTCGCATGGCGGACCGGAAGATCATCGCCAACACGCTGTCTCAACTCAAGCTGGAGCTGGACTTCGACAGCACCGCCATCAGCCAGCTGCAGGTCGTGCTGTTTGGCTTCCAGGATGCTGTAAGTGTTGATAAATGATTCCATGATAAAGAAGGAAAATGTTGCTGTAAATCTCCGCTACATTTAATCGCACATTACCTCACTTATTCAGCTGATGAATTATTGATCTAAATATTATGTGACCCTGAGTGCAGGATACAGCGGGTTGGAAAATGGATGGATGGATATTATTGATATGACACCAGAAATCCAAAATACTCCACATCTCATTTTGCCAGACAACTTAATATTTGATCAACTGTTTTCAGTTTACCTGAAGAACAAATCTGCAGCAGTAACAAAAGCAGATATTTGGCTTTATTTGCTGTTGAAATTCTTTACATGCTGCCCATTTTCTCCTCTATGAGACATGTGATTTTCTGTCTGTTATCTTCGCGTTTGTAGGCAGAGGTACTCCTAACCTCTGCATAAACTATGGGCTCTGAGCACTTCAGTATAATTGTTGTCATTTTACATGAGCTGAAGGCAGCTGCAGACTGCCATGTTACTGCTCCTCCTGCACAGAGATCAGACAGATAACTGAAAAATACTTGTAACCTTTAAGTGAGGGGATGAGAAGGGGGGAGTCTGTCAGGAGTAATTGCACATTCTGTAAAAAGACTGATCTCCTCTCCCCCTCACAAATGTAGATAGAATGACACAAGAGCAAGTGGTTGTTTTCATATTTGAAAGGGGTGTTGCGTAATACTGCAAGAAGATGAAGCTGTGCTGCCTCCTGTTGGTCATCAGTGCAAACAGTTTATATATGCTGAGCGATGTAGAGCTGTTACATCTACAGAAATTTGGTTTGTTGTGCATAAATTCAAAAGTAGAATGATTAGTAAAATATCAGGAACCATAAGGGTTTTTTAAAGATTTAGTTATAGTAGCAGAAGACACTGAGAGAGCCAAAAAATTAAAAAGAAAATGGAAATAAAGGAGTATCAGCAATTCAAATCAACAATAAGTAGGATTTCACCATTGAAAACTGTGAACTAAGCATGGATGAATAAAGAAATAAAATGATGTGCAATATGAATATGTGGTATGAAATATATGTGTATGAAATTAATGAAATACAGTAGAAGTGTGTTTCTAACTATGAAACTCTTCACATCTTTAGGTGAACAAAGTGCTGCGAAATCACAACATCAAGCCTCACTGGATGTTCGCTTTGGACAACATCATCCGCAAAGCCGTGCAGACGGCCATCACAATCCTGGTGCCAGGTAACATCATCAGTGGTCCCACAGCGCAGCGCTGACTGCCTGATGAATGTAGGAGTTTTCCCTGGAAGTTTCAGTGATCACAGCAGATTTTTGGGCGACTGGGGATGTTCAGTTATGACGAACGAAACTTCAGCTTCACCCACGCGTGCACAATAGATACACACTCCACAATGGAGGGCTACTATAGCTTGAAAGTAAGAAAAGGAGAACTGGTAGCAGCTTTAAATCTTGACTGCTGAGTGTGACAGACTGTATATTATACAGAAACCTATACAAGAATAAGATCTTTTGCATCAAAGAATTAAAGTAAAAATCCTCTGTCGGATTAAGTCCAATGAAAAAACTAGTAAAAAGCTACAAAAAGCTATTTTTTCCTCTTGTTTGTGATGTAATATGGCAAAAGATTTTTGATTAAGGTTTTGAAATGCTGAATCTGGATCATCTGTAAAGATGACCATGATTTTGTCATGTAAATTTTTTCTGCAGCTCAGTCAACGGGGGTTTATTGAAGTCTATTGAAGCAGCTGTGTTGCTGTTTGTGTTGAAGTATAAAATTGTCATGGCAAACAAATGCAAAATATTCAGTGTTCATGCAGGATGGACAGTGTTAAGATCATGAATCCAAACTGCATACCAGTGATAACATAACATTGTCATTTCATTATTGACTGATCTGTCAAGCAAACTGCTTTTTATTGATCATCATTTGTTAAATGACTTAATGTCACTAAATGTCTCGTGTCTTCGCTCAGAGCTGAGGCCTCACTTCAGTCTGGCCTCAGAAAGTGACCCGGCCGATCAGGAGGACGTTGACGACGACACCGAGCCGGAGAGGAACTCCACACACCAGAGCCGGGCGCCTCCTGTCGCCGCCCACGATGACACGGTGGCCACCTCAGGAGTCAGCACACTCAGCTCCACCGTCTCACACGAGTCCCACAATGCACAGCGCTCTGTGAGCATGGAGCTGGGCAGGATGAAGCTGGAGACCAGCAGGTAGCATCTGCCTACATCACAGCAGCATGGGATCTACTGAGCTTTAATCGATGCAGCTTTTTACAGCTTTCATGTATTCGATTAGCGGTTTCATGAATTATTCAACATTTTCTGTTAATATGATAAAATAAATACTCCTGTCATGTTTCCTCCCTGCCACCTGTTCAACTCCAGGCTGCTGGAACAGCTGCTGGAGAAGGAGAGAGAGTATCAGGCCATCCTGCAACAAGTGCTGGAGGAGAGAGAGCAGGAGATCAGACTACTGAGGCTGCGATCTGAGCCCGCAGGTCTCTGCTTTCATCTCATTTACCTTTTCACTCTGACTGCATGCAACACCAGCAGCACTCCTGCTGCCACCAGTCTGCCTTTACATTTTACAACCTGCTGTGACTGACGCTGTCTATTCACAGCTGATCTGTGTCACAGGGTAATTAAAAGTGCAGAGAAAGATTCAAGACTCACTGAGGTTGCATCAGACTTTTTCCCTCCAGTTTATGCAAGCTGTGACATAACCAATGTACATTAACAAAACCTTATCACCTACTGGAGCTGGAAATGGTGTGACTTTTAATTCTAAGGAACTCCTCTGATATGAGAGTCCAGGATGTGATCATATCGATCCTCTCGAAGTGTACAAAGTCTTGATGCAAACATCAAAGTACTTTATATGTGCTTGTGTTGCAAAGTACAGCCTCACCTGTGAGCCCGAAACTAAAACAAGATCAGAATCTAAGCATCATAAAAATCTGACAGCAACATATCAGCTGACATTTGAGCATAACATGCACACACACGACATGTCGTTTACTGCAGTTTCTTATTGCACATCAATAAACATATACACAGATATATTTGTGATATATGCTGTGTGTGTGATATATAACGTCTATGAACCGGTTAAAATGAATAGTCTCATATCTGGTTCAGGTCTACAGACAGACTAGTGTTGCCATATTTGGTATCTTTGAAGTTGAACGATTTTCAGAATTTTTAGAAAGCAAATGAATTAATGAATAGTAATAATCTGTACATTAATCCATAACAATAATAATAATTTATTGGACTCCTAAACAAAATAACTGAAAACAACCTCAACCAACTGCAACAGTAAAGTCCTGCTTTTACATTAATGCATGAATAATCTAATGTTTTAATATTTAATAGCATGCTAATAGTGCTAATAGTGCTCATTGTATGGTTATTTTACTGCAGCAGCACACACTTTTTTGTTGTTTTTTTTTTGTTTGTTTCAAATGTTTGAATGGGTCCAGTGTGTCTGAAGGAATCTGTTCACTCTCTGACAGAAGTGCCCACATCATCAGGTGGTCCAGAGGGACAGAGGAGTCCACCTGCAGAGAGACACGAAGACCCAGATCTGACCAGCTGGCTGAGGCTTTACGGTGCAGACCAGGACTCCATAGACAGAGTGAGTCCCTGAGGTGGACGTCTGTTGATTAAATTCACAGAATGACAGCACCACTTTATGCAGTACACACCTGAATCTTTGAGATACTAGAGCTGTCCTTATCTGATATTGTTTTGGAAGATATTTTTATAAAGCTTTTAAAATACTTTGGTGTTTTGAAACCAGATTCAACCATAAAGAAGAAACAAACAGGATAGTTCCTGAGGACAGCAGGTAACCTTAAATGTAACTGTATGTTTGATGCTTTTTGTTTGTCCAGATACTGAATGAGGAGTACACGCTGAACGACATCCTGTACGATGTAACGAGAGACGATCTGAAGAGTTTAAGACTGAGGTGGGAAACCTTCTTTTGTCTTTTCAAGACAGTTTCACTTCTGTCGTATCTAGTCAGTATGCTGATATAAAAAGCCCTGCAGCTCTCCAAATACAGAAACACAGAAGTGAAGCTCTCTGTGTTGCTTAATAGAGTCTGTAATATTTTCCTGCTCTTACTTTAGTTTTGCAGCTTATAGTGGCAGCAAGAACTCTGAGAAATTACATAAAATATGACAGCTTATAAGAAATCTTATAAGGTAGCATATAAATTACACATGTAATTTTCTTTATTGGTACTTGAGGTGTAAAGCTATTAAACTTGCAAGATCTGGTTCTGCATTTGTGGATTTATTTATACAAATCTAATAGGCCCTGCTCTGGCAGTGACACTGAATATGAAATATGAGGCGCCTGGTGGAGCCGACAGAACTGTGGTTGATCAAATTATTCACAACACACATACTACGACTAATTTGTCTCATTTGTGGCTGATAATATCAGCTGATAATGTAACGCTTTTCTGAGAGAGACACTTTAAAAAAGCATTAACACAAGCTTGAAAGACATCGTTTGTGAGGGATTTGTACATTTTTGTCTTTGGCGCCCCCCAGTGGTGGTTTAAAGAAGACTTAAATTCATCATGTAAAATGAATCCATCCATCTATTTTCTGCCACTTATCCAGGTTCAGTTCACATTGATCTCATTGATTATATGTTCATGATTTATTGTCATATGCTGCTGTAAAGTACTAAAAGGAAATGGACATATACAAATACCTCTATCATCTTTCCTTTTTTTATAATTATGTTGTGCACATACATGTATAGGAAGTACTAAAAACTGTCATAATAGGTTATTATAGACATTAGGAAATATTGAAAAGCTGAGTTATAGAATATACTGTATCATGTCATCTCTGTTGGTTACATACAAGCAGTCACATCCTTTACATTATATATCCTGGCCCAACAGTGTTTTTTTCTCTCTGTCTGTCCAGAGGTGGGATCCTTTGTAAACTATGGAAGGCCATCACAGATTACAGGCAGAAGCCAACCTGAGGCCTTAAGTGGCACCAACCACTCAAAGAAGTCAGGACCTTTGTCCCAGCAGCTCAGTATTCTCCTCTTTACCTCAGTATTTATAAGAGCAAGACTTTTAGGAGAAGAACCTGTGTTCACCGTGTGCACAGAGCGGCTTTCAACCGACTCAAGAAACTCTTCAACCGTTCTCATCGGAGCATTTTGATAATTTTGAGAGACAAAAAAAAGGATTTTGGAAAAAAAAAGGTCACTTTGAAAGCGACAATTCCTGAGAAGTGCCACTAGTTTTGCTACGCCTGATGGACTTTACACAGCTTTTTGTTACAGGTGTGTTAGAAATGACAATTTGGTGGGAAAAAAAATCTATTCTAGTCTTGAAACATTTTCTCCTGTCTTTACAAGATGTAACGTTTACAAAACTGGAGACTGACCATTTTCTAATTCAAGCCTGAGACACAAAATACTATGTTCAAAATCGTCTGTACTAATGTTTTTATCATAGGCATCTTATCACTACTTTATTTAAATGTACCTTTTAATTTAATTGTTCTGGTAATATGAATGATGTCAGTGCATGCCCTGTTTTTATTTTATCCATACTGAGACTTATTTAAATGTTGAGGCTTTTTTCACATTTCCTTTTATAATACGAATCTACATTTTTATTTTTCAGGAACGTGTAAATATTGTGTTATAGGATTATATGTGAATGACAGTTTATTGACAGTTTATTTACTTAGAAAATACATCGACATACAAACATGAATTTCCATGTGGACTGGGCCGAGTGTGTAATGAATACAACTGAATAATCAATTGTATAGTATTGTATTTTCTAGTGTCACAAATCATACGAGATAATATTCAGTTAATACTTAATATAACAACCAAATCTGTTTTGTTCTGTTTTTATTGTTGTACACTTACAAATTTGTGCTTATATTGCTTGTGTATAATCATTCAATCAGTATGTTGTAATGAAAAATCCGAAATGCAAACCAATTTCACATGGAAGAGCCTTGACTTTTTTTATTTTCAAACATGATGTCAGAATTTAGGAAAAACGATCACAACCAGTGTGTCCATTTTGTTTCATATCTAAAAGAAATATTCAAGATTTTTGTGTCATATTGTTCAAATAAAAATTTTCATCTTGAAACTGTGAAAGACGTGTGTCAGAGATATTCTGTTATGAATGTGCTTGAATATAGTTAAGTGCATTTTAAGGGGGAGATTTCCATTTTTTTTACATTATGACTGCATGTTTTTTTTGTTTGTTTGTTTGTCTGGGTTTTTTTTATAGTAAAATAGTGACCTCACCTTTGCTGAAACCATCCCAGAGAGATAACAAGAGCACCGGCTGAGCCCAAATATAGTAACAGGCTAAAAAATGACAACAAAGTCATATCAATGTTTAACACAAAAGAAACCGATCAACAAAGATTTAAAGTAGCTAAATTTATGGATGAAATATTATAGTTTTTACATCAGTAATACTTACAATAGTAGACTCACAGACAGTGAAAGAGAGAGACAGAGTGATAACTATCAAAATCTAGGTAGAACAGATACAAACAGACACGATGCATCTAAATATCACAAGACAGTAAAAGAAAGATAAAAACTGTCAATTGTGGAAATATTTAGACCATTTACTGTAGAAAAATAGCAATACCACAGTGTAAAAAGTACGAATACGGTGTCATTGGGCATAAGCAACAAAATGCAGTAAGTATTCATTAGGTCTATTTTAGAATAATAGACGGTATTATTTGATTATAATCATTAACAGATCAATGCATAGCACTTTAATGCTGCTCCTGTCAAATGAGTGGCTAATTGAATGATTTTATACACTGCTGGGGAGCTTAACCTGTAATATTTGATTTGTCGATAAAACTTAGTAATGAGCTGATCTACAAGGAAAAGAATAGTTTGTATAATAACTAATACTGTTGTAACTAATACACTGTTGCCCATAAAGTTGGAATAGAATATTTTTTTACTTCTTCTCATGAAATGATTGTGACAGTGTGAGTTATTCTTGATCAGTTCATACAGATATACACTTCATCTATCCAGAATGACATTGTCATAATCATTTCATGAGAAGAGGTAGAAAACAGTTGATTCAAACTTTGTGAACACTATAAATACAACATCACACATGAATAATGTTCAGCACACACACAAAGTATACATACATACAGGGACCAATTCAAGGAAAGACGCAGTAAGATGAGCGCCACAGTGGAGAACAAACACAAAGTTACATTAAAGCTGCAAGCAGCGTTGGACGGGCCCTCGCACCTCGGCGCCCGTCGGGGGGGGCAGCACATCGGGGGCGCACCGGCTGGACACCGGGCGGAAAACACCTGAACCTCAGCGGTCGTCACATGGACAATTAAGTTCAAAGATGTAGGTGAAATCAATCACGGGGCTGTTTTTATTTAGGAGGCGCTATAGAGGCATTTTATCACAAACTGAGATGTCTAGAGAGATTTTACCACTTCAGGTGAATTTGCCAAATTTTGTGATTGTAATGAGCATCAGAAGCCCCATCAGCAGCTGCTTCCTGTTTCATGGCAAGACATAAAACTTTGCCACGCCCCCATAGACATGCTGTTTGACAAAAACAAAAAAGCTTCACAATTAAACACCACCAATGCCTCGAGATTATACAGTCCAAGTTTGAAGATAATGTGATCAAAGCTGTAGGAGGAGTTTGTTCAAATATGAGGCCTGGAAATGGCTTAAAATAGTGGCAAAATTTGACATGTGATTCAAAATGGCAGACTTCCTGTTTGAGTTAGACCATGGCTCCAGGGGACTTTTTTGTGCGTCTTGCCATGGTGCATAAACCCCCCGAATTTCATACATGTAGGTTAAACCGTCTGCGGGGGCCTCCCCAAAAACCCATACATATGTGGCACAGAAACTTCGCATTTCCTGTCACCAACAGGTGGTGGTATAACCAAAACTGAATATTGCTGCATAGATTTGTTCAAGCCTGAAGTACAAACAAACAAGTGAAGTTTCAGCTTGATTGAACAATGCATGTGTGAATTACAGCTGAATTACGCAGTCTTCCTGTTTGATGGTGAAACATCGAAATTCGCCACACCGTCACAGCCACACCATTCAATGAAAACTAAAAAGCCTAGCAATTTAACATTACCCATGTCTTTATATCATACAGTCCGAGTTTGAAGCCAATCTGATCAAATCTCTAGGAAGAGTTTGTTAAAGTGTGAGACCTGCACATAACATCGATTTCCTGTCATAAATCAAATATCGAAATTTCCCACCCCGCCACGCATGCAATTTTTGATGAAAATGAAAACGCTTCACAATTTAGTGTCATCCATGTCTTTACATTCTAAACTTCAATGTAGAAGGGGATCTGATGAAATCTATAGGAGTACATTAAAATACAAGTCCTCAAAAGAGCTGAAATTATGGCAAAAAAAAAAAAAACACACATAAATGAAAATATCTTTTACTGTTAGATTTAGGATATGGGTCCAAGAGACTTTTGTAGATCTTGGGATGTTACATAAACTCTTTAAGTTTCAAAAATATAAGTGGAAGCATGGCCCACGCTGAATTTTAAAAAAATTTCAAGGGGGCGCTACAGAGCCGTTTTGCATCGAGTGGGGTAGCTCCAGGAGACTTTTATGTAGGCCTCATGATCTTACACGTGTGTGCCGAATTTCAGATTCGTAGGTCAAACGCAGTGGCAGGGTTGCTTTGTTAAATGTATCTAGGTGGCGCTATTGCGCACTGCGAAAATTCAAATGCAGCTGTGTTCAGGGCGGAAATCTTATTAAACCAATGAAATGTGGGGCAGCTCAGAGCAGGTATGCATAAGTTAGAGCAACGTTTCCACTCGTGGCGAGACATCGAAATTTGCCGCGCCGCCACAACCACGCCCCCTGATGAAAAGTTGAAATGGTTTGTCAGCTGTCATCTCTAAGGCCTTTACAACATGCACACCAAGGTAGAGATGAATGTGCTCAAGCACTTTGCAGAAGGCAGTCATAATGTAAAACATGTCACTTCCTGTCTCCAACAGGTGGCGCTATATCCATAACTGAATATTGTCATAGAAATGTGTTCAGGCCTGAACGACAATCAAACCTGTGAAGTTTCAGCCTGATTCAACAATGTATGTGAGTTATAGCAGAATTGTCCTAAATCAGACTTTTGATTCAAAATAGACTTCCTGTTGCTGTTGGACCATAGCTCCAAATGGCTTTTAGGTGTGTCTCAGCATGCACTCAGCATCCATAAACCCTGTGAATATAATATGCGTAGGTCAAAAAATGTCCAATGGGGACCCTCCAAAAACATGTATGTAGGTGGCGCCGTAGA
The DNA here is from genome assembly GCA_037176925.1 of Amniataba percoides. NCBI lineage: Eukaryota > Metazoa > Chordata > Actinopteri > Centrarchiformes > Terapontidae > Amniataba > Amniataba percoides. Next base: position 4,771,387 of record JBAJHX010000031.1, on the reverse strand, counting down.
GCTATTTTTGGAGGCCCGTGTCCAGGACCTATAAAATACGTCATTTTTGAGCATGTTCAGGCCACGTAAAATGCAATTTATTTGAGAGAACAACTCTCCCAACAAATGGTGTTCTTAGATAAACCACTGGTTTTTACTGACTATTTTGTGTGAGGATGGGGAGGTGGGTAGTTATGTGTCATGAATTTGGTTTAAAATAAAAAATATGAAATTAATAAGTTAAATCAGATATTAAAAATGTATGGAGCTGTACTAAAGCCAAGAAACAGTCACACAAGGACAGGAAACCAATATTTATTTATACAATTAAAACCAGGTAAAAATCAACAAATCCAAAATACAAGTAAGTACTGGGGCTACCAACAAAAGCTAAAATGCTAAAACCTAAAAGGGGGATTAAAACTAGGGGGGGGGGGGGGGTCAAGAGAGTTTTCTCTTTGGAGGGGGAAGGAAGCTCCCCACAACTTAACATGCAACAATCAATAAAATAAACACACAAAACCAAA
>JBAJHX010000031.1:4730882-4770781 GCA_037176925.1 Amniataba percoides | reverse complement strand
ACTCACAAAAACAAAAGCTTGCCTAAAAGGAGAACAGGGCTTCAGATCTACATTAGATAATGTCATTAGCCACGCTGCGATTGACAGCTTTGTGGCAGCTGAAATTGTATTTCAGGTGAAAGCAATCCAAAAAAATTAAAAAAGTTTCTATTATATAGACAGGACCAGTTCAAGGAAGCACAGATCAAAAGTTGCTGTAATCAATTACTGGGTGCCATAATATATGGTTATATTTTATCTTATAGTTTTTTGCTGAGGGATTTGTCTCTCCCACTCCAACCAAAAAAAAAGAAGTCTCAGTCTCTGAATATTAGATCTGTCTCGCCTGTCAGACCCAGATCTCTGTCATCTTTCATATTTGACCCAGATTGAAGGTAGGAATGTAGTTTTTACTAGTGGAGACATGGATATGTAAACTGCCTGCACTTTGGGGTCAGAGGGCACACTGTATTCCAAAGGAGGCCCTTTTTTTTGTCATAATAGTGACAGCCGAAACATATTCATAGAAAATGTATGGGTGATGGTGTTATTGCTCATTGTTATATTGAACACATTTTATGGTTTGTGGAAATACCAAAATATATTCAACATTTTTAAGTATTTATGAGGTTTGGTGTTGCGGCCTTCATATAAGGAGGAGAAAGATGTGCAGTGTAATGATGTGTCAGAATAACAATGTGTAATGAGAATAAACATGAAAGGTGTGCATATAAAGTAAATGAATTAGATAGTGTCTAGAATTTGTCAGACAGACAGACAGACAGGTGAACAGCAGGTGTGCAGTTTTCTGCTCGCCACATTTATTCGTCGCTGTGACGTCATCGGCCTCTCCTTCCTCCCTCGGTCGGGTCTCTCGCCCCCTCCCCCCCGTCACCATGACAACGGCGGATCCGGAGCATCGTCAGCACCGTGATCCGGAGAGCAGCACCGCGGCCGGCAGCGCCTTCAGGGCCCGTTGATGTAGGAGGGGGCCCCTCGGAGCCGCCGTCCGTCAGCATCATGGCTCTCTGTCCGCCGCTGCTCGCCGCCGCCGCGCTGCTCAGCGCCGCGCTGCTGCTCGACGCTCGCTCCTCTCCGATCTCCGACCTGAAGTCGAAGATCTCCGGGGTGGAGGAGCTGCTGGAGGAGTTCCGCCAGCAGCTGCAGCAGGACCAGAACAACAAGGCCGAGGACGCGCTCGACGCCTGCGCGGCCGACTTCAGCGGCGCCGGGCAGCGCATCATCCGGGCCAAGGCCTCCATCGAGCGGGGGGCCACCTTCCTGCTGGCCCCGGACCGCGTCTACAGCTGGAGGGACTGTCTGCACGCCTGCTGCTCGCAGCCGCACTGCAGCGTGGCGGTGGTGCAGGAGGAGCCGCGGCTGCCCGGGGACCGGCTCAGCTGCTACCTGTTCAACTGCACCTACAGGGGCCAGCAGGTGTGCTCGTTCGCCCCGCAGCAGGGCTTCTCCACCTACAGCAGGACCCCCAACAGCACGCAGGCCCCGAGGCCCGCCGCGCCCAGGAGGCCCGGGGACGGACGGGGGGACGGGGACGACACACGAGGTGAGGATGAGGAGGTCTGACAGCACCCTGCATATAAACAGTGTTGATCCATAGAAGTGATCAGGAATCAGTGATCACTAATCGATCAGTCATTTAAGTGTTCTTAGTGTTTAAATCCATGTCTATTAGTCCACATGGTTTCCTCTGGATTCTACATTTCACCCACTGTTTGGTAAATAATGGTTAAATAAAGTGTGTGTGTGTGTGTGTGTTTCAGTATTGTTCAACTGAAAGCTCCTGATCAAATGAAAGTACAACTGAGGGAGGTTTTCAAATGTCATGGTGGGCACAGTGTAAATGTTTCAGTATGTAGTGATGATACGTAAACAGAAAAATGACATGGCATTTGTTAGTGATGGAAAATGAATGAGGATGAGCGAGCACACCGGAGGAACACAGAGATAATAACATGTAGTGACTCATATTGGTTACTGAAAAGTTACTTAATCATTCATTATCATGTTATTCTTCAAATGCAGTGAATAAAAAACAGCATTAGGTGATGAAGTGTATTGTGGTAGTTAGTTTTTCTTCACTGGGTTTCTCATGTGTTTATACAGCAGAAATGAGGAGTGTGAGATATAACCTAAAGTACAAAGTTCTGCTCTGTTTTCCTGAAGGCTCGAGCAGAGGTTGGAGATAAAAGCTTTATTGGGCTTTAAAAAAACTATATGATAGTGCCAGGAGAGCATCCTCAGCCCCTCGACTGCAATCACAGTTTAAAAATATTTTCAATAAGAAATCCAATTCAAGAGACAAAGTTTTATATCAGATTCCCAACATACATGTCAGTATGTTGAGCTGAGCCACCAGCAGCTGCTGCTCATCTTGACAAAGCAGGCAGGGCTGGTTAATGATTTGCCTCGTGGTTTCTAACCTTGGACAATGAGACTGGGACATTAAGGGCCAGCAGCAGGTGTTTTTATGACAATCGTCATCCCCTCTGTTTCTTTACTCACCATTTTCACCAAAGGAAGAAATAAGAAAGTGCAGAGCTCAGTCAGTTAATGAAGAAAATACTGTTAAATGAAATGTTAATGTAAAAGTATCAAGTGTTCTGTTGTTTCAGCTTCTCCAAATTGAGGAAGATTTGAAGATTTATCATTCTGAACAGAATATCTTTGTTGTGGACCGTTAGCCAGACAAAAAAAAACATCTGAATCTCAATGTCACTTTCAGCTGTAGGAAAAACACACAAAGGCATTTTTCACTATTTATAGACCAAACCATTTGTAGTTTGAAGATTTATTGATGATGAAAGTAAAATAACATAAATACAATGTGACATTCAAAATAGCTAAAGACATCTCTATTTTTAATCATCTTGCTGCAGAACATAATTCAAGTCTTAACCTGCAGTGGAAATGAAGCAGGCATGAAGCACATCCTGTGTGTTAGCAGGCCTCTCCTGTTTGACTCTGCAGAGCTGGATGAGCCTCCTCGCAGTGACGCTGGACAGGACGTGGTGATCCAGCTGCCCACAGACTGGGCCGTGCTGGATGGTCGGGACAGCGTGGACGACCAAGGGATCGACCACTATGAATGGACTCTCATCAGGGGGGACACGGCCATCAACATGAAGGTCAGCGCCGCTTTAGATATTCGGGGTACAGACGAGCCATCGTGCAGTAAAGTGATTGTATGCAGTTTAGTTTGGGCGAGACTGAAAGACTGAAAACAAACACAAGGTGAATTCAGAAAATATGTAAGGTACAAGCTTTATTGTTCCGTCCTTTCAGGGATCAGATAATCATAATGTTTGAATTTGCATGAAAAGCCACTCATGGTGCTCACAGGCAGCAGTGTCAAATTGCTTGTCTGTATTAGTAAAGTCAACAGTGCTCCATAATAGCCTGCTGTACCAACAGAGATAAGAGCTCATGGCAAACCTGCCCCAAGGACGGCAGCAGGCCGCCCTCTGTTCACCACTTTGATATGTCTGACTTTTTATATGAAGTGGAGAGTAGTTCACAGAAAAAACACTAAACAACAACCTCTGTGGATTATTATTACTATATAAGAGGGTTTTTTTCTAAGATCCACACCGTCAGATATAAATGTTTGCACCATTTGTCCCTCACGCAGCACGTTTATCAGGTCATTGTAGATTATTGGATTTCTGTTTTGAATCAATATGATGAAGATTTTTTTCAAGTATTTACTTACTGAAGGATTAGCCCAAAAAATAAAAATAAAAAAGTCAAAGTTTTCAAAACCTAATCATGTGAACAGGAGCTGATTTTGTGGCCGACCTCTGCCGGCAGTTGGCACGTTTAAGAGAGATAAGATTCAGTCCTTTTTAAAATCTATATAAAATATTTGTATGTGTTGAAGGCGACTCACCCTGGCCTGCTGAAGATCAGCGGCCTCCAGGAGGGAGTCTACACCTTCCAGATGACTGTCACCGACACGGCGGGTCAGAAGAGCTCTGACAACGTCTCTGTGACTGTGCTGGCACCAAAACATCAAGCAGAAGGTGACGAGTTCACGAAAACATTTATCTTGGTTGTTTGTGATACACTGGATCACTCAAAGACGGTTGTTTATCTTAGTTGAGTATTAAATGGAAGCACTAATGCTAATGCAACATTAAATGATTTTACTTTTTTCGTGTTTATATTTTATATGTTTCATGTATATGTATGTTGTATATATGTATATTTGTCATATATTTTTTACTGAAAGCAGAATTACTGTGTCCACAGTTTGTTCAAGTCACTGCTCAAACGACAAGTTCAGGTGTGATGACGGCTGCTGTATTGACATCACCTTCGCATGTGATGGGAAGCAACACTGTCCAGACCACTCCGATGAAGACTTCTGCCCAAACTGTAAGACACGTGGTTTTTTTAACAGTGTTTTCTCATCCTCTGTATTATCTGGATCATTTAAAGGTGAGACACTGAAGGAACAACATCAGCTGAAACTTCAACCCTGCATTTGTTTTTCTATCGTCTCTTCAGTTGACAGCGGCAGGAAGTCAGTGACCCATGCCGCAGATCTGTTGAGCCCTCGTCAGCCTGGAGCCCAGACGCAGGAGACTGAGGATGCACCCGTACTCCGGTCTGGGAACAGGAAGACCGTTGAGAGCATCATACCACCTCAGGACAGGAACATGGCCAGTCCACCACAAAGTCCCAGTCAACAGGAGGCTCCAGTCAGTCAAGGTAAGGTCGAGTTTATTCACACAGACGAGTGTAAAACCACAGGGCATCTGATAACTGCACCAGAAAACAATGATCTGCAGTGTGTTTGAGGTAAAATAGAGTGATAAGACATGATTGGATGGAAATATACAAAAAAAAATATTTTAGCTGTACTTGTTTAACAATATGATGCTCCATCACGGTGTCATTTGTGCAGCATCCTTTTGAAAAGAGGCAGAGATTGTGTGTTTAGTGCGTGTCTGAGCATAGCAGCAGATGGAGCCGCTGCAGGCAGCCGTTGAATCACAGCGCTGAGCTCAAAGTGCTGGCCGCGCCACAGGGCCGCCCTGCGTTGTCCTGGGAAAGCAGTTCTTTGCCTGCGTCCCCCTCTGAGTGCTGGAACAAAGCGCCTCTGTCCCCTCCGCCATCTGATCCCTGAATCACGGCGACCAAAAGGCCTTCATGCCCCGTCAGAATTTTACCACAGGTGCACTCTCAGGAGTCTTTTCTTCATTTCACAGACAGCCTCATGTCTTTATGCAAACTAAGACGAATTCTTCAGGAGAGAGAGAGAGAGAGAGAGAGAGAGAGAGGTCAAAAATAGTTTGACCTTAAGCTGAGGGGGATTGCTATCATGTTACAGTTTCGATTCATTGATCGATTATTCAGTTTATATAATATCCAATAACTGAAGGATGCCCATCACATATTTCCCGTGCACAAGTCAAAACTAAACAAAACTTTTCTACTGTTTTTCACTTTTTCTACTTGAAATATTGTATATTTTTATATGTATATTCTCAGGCATATCCTTTTATGGTGAATATCTTATTTTTGTATTTTTTTAAAATCTATTCCTATCCTTTATTTCCACCGTGTATCTCACTACTGTTACAATGTGAATTTCCCCCCTGTGGGACTAATTAAGGAAATCTGACTGAAAAATCTACCACATCAGATCAATCAGCTGATCATGTCAGCTGTAAAGCACTCTCAGTGTGTGTTACATCAAGTTGTGTCCGGCTCTTTCTCCGTAGATCCGTGTGCTGCAGCTCCCGTCGTAGGACCCTGTAAAGGCACCTTCCCACGCTGGTACTATGACCAAAACGCAGGAGAATGCAAACACTTTCTGTATGGTGGTTGCCAGGGCAACCATAACAACTTCCTTCAGCAATCCGACTGTGTCAGTGAATGCATACAGAAAAGTGAGAATCTGCTCTTTGTCTATGTCAATGTTTTTACTGTTTTCTTCATTTTGGATTTGCAAAAATATAAAAATACAATCATTTTTACTGTTCCTTTCTTTAGGTCCAGCTTTCAAACCAGCATCTGTAGCTCCTCCAATCACCAAACAGACTGAGATAGGTAACTGCAGTGAAACTTTATTGACATAGCAGCAGTGTTAGCTGTAGAATGTTTCCAATTCTAAAATGTATTTGTACTTTTCTTGAAGCAGCCTCTAAAGTCTCCCAGAGCCAAGCAGAGAGTGACGTCTCCATCTCCAAACCATTTCCAGTGATGGGAGGGCATCCAGGACCAGAGTCAGGTGAGACCCAGCGTAAACGTTTTGGTTCATGTTTTTGTACTTCAGCCATCTTTCTTTTCATGCGACCTTGTATTCCTTTTTTATGTCCCTGCTCCGCTGTGCTCCTCCTGCAGGTGCGATCCTCCCTCTGGCTCTCGGCCTCATCATCACCGCTCTGCTGCTGCTCATGATCAGCTGCCGCCTCAGACTTGTCCGTCACAAGCTGAAGAAAGCCCGGCCCCTCACCACGGAGGAGTCAGATTACCTCATCAACGGCATGTATTTGTAGCCAGTGACGCCAGGGGCAGTGGATACAAGAGCACCAAGTATCTGAGATTGTCACCCAAACCTGAGCTGGGACTTTTTAAATCTTCTAATTCATCTTTACTTCAGGTTGGAAACGTCCCAAGTCTCTGCACTGTCATAAACCTCTCTGAACCCCTGTGACAGGTAAATCTGCTGCTGATGGATGCTGCCTTCAAAGCCAGTGATACATAATCAGATGCTTGTGAATTCATGTTTATGTTGTCTTAAGAAAATCTGATTGTGAATCCATGAAAGAACCAACATTCCTAGTTCCATACTGATATACAGCCGTCCATATGCCCCCAATGACCTCTGGGATACACAACAGACTCATGCCCTCATTGTTAAAATTCCTTTTATCCCTAAAACACTGGTTTCATTCACGTTAAGCATTACTGTTTTTATTCCACTTGAGCTGTATTTTCCTGCTGCACAATATGTTGTATTTCTGCCACTGGGTGACACTGGTGTGTCTTGTTTGTTTGTGCATTTGCCTGAAGGGTAGAAATCTAACACATTGGTGTGCCTGTTATTGTGCACTTTATTTTGACTTATTAGGAATTAGAATCATATAAAGCCATAGCAAATTGTATTGGTCAGATCCTATTTCTGTTTAAATTATGTTGCCTATTTTTCTTTGCTAAGCAAACTTCTGAAATGTATCTATTATATTTGCTCAGATGTATTCCCCCAAAGTGATGTCTTTCATGTGAGATATTAAAGTTTATTATATATCAGAGAACACTGGTGTGATCTGTTTAACTAATTTGCACAAATGCAACATTTCTATCTTTCCCACCACATCTTTAGCTCATAATTAAATTACCAGATGACAGTGAGGGCATTCACTTTTAGTTGTTTCTAGGAATATGGGAATCTTAAGGAAAGAAACGACATAAATCACACATGCTGTTTTCATTTAAAGCTGATTGTATTTTAAATTAAATTCAGTTGGATAAACTAAACTTTGGTGGCTAACCGCTACTTTCTCAGGGTTACGGTTAGAGTTGGGGGGGGGGGTACCTGACCTCAGTATGTACTTAGATTAGATGTTGAACACTCAAGAACAAAAGACAGACAAAAACATAAGCATCTCTTTATTTTCATTTGCCGTTCCAGAGACTGTGAAAGCCAAATATCATTCCATCACTGAGATCGCCCCAAAACAAAAATGTGCTTTTGGATTTCAAGAAAACAAGACATTCATTTGCTTTATATTGTTGGAGTTTATTTTGGCAAAGCAGTGACTATCTCATTTAGCATCAGTCACCAGAAGAGCCTGCACAAATTGTTAATGGAAGCAACACATCACCAGGTGGAAAGCTCAGCCCTGCGTGTGCACGTGTGACGGTGTTTATTAGTGCTCCGCTCTCTTTGGAGTATATTCAGAATGACCCAACGCATTGCGTACTCTATGTGTAGAATGAGTGCTGCACATCAAACAGGATGTGTGGGTTACATCAGCCATTGTGTTGCAAGTTGTGTGTGAGTGTGTGTTCCTAATACTGCTGGCAGGAGAAAAAAGCTCATATGTTAGCAGAGAAGTCTACAGTTAGATGATCCACACACACAACGCTGTAGCTAGGTGAATTTTTTTAAAGTTTCAGGCTTCATCGTCATCCGGAGTTCCTCCTACATTCAGCTTTGACGCTGCTGAAATGTAATACTGTAAAAATGGCTGATTGTAATTCAGATGATGAAACCACAAAAAACAAAACAAAAAAAAAAAATCTAAAATCCAGCAGTTAAAAAGAAAAAAAAAAACAACTGAAAAGATGCAGGCCTGAAAAGAAAATCAAAAAGCTCTCTCAAATATTTCTGTGCAGAGCTTCAAGCAGTCTTTCTTCCCAGCCCCTCTGGGCCGTCACAAATGTGATACTCGAGTCCATCGTTAGGCTTAAAACAAAAAAAGTTGTTATGTATTGAACAAAATGTCATGGGCTGCCTGACCCCATCCAAGTTTCCTCCAGGTTCAAACTGAAAAAAGGTGGATTATGGACCGTCTTCATCTTCAAAGTTCATCCCTGTGACAAACACAAGTCAAAATGTTAGAAAAAGGAGGGGAAGGAAGGGCGACATGCAAGAAACACAACCATCCTCCAGTCACACAGAAGTCAAGAGTTAGAATCACATGCAAAGAGTTACCATGAGCTCGCACATTCAAATCCAAACAGTTATTGGTTTTTGTCTACATCTCACAGAGTAGGAGATCAAACAGAACAGTGAGGGAGTCCGAATTTAACGAGCACCGATATTGAAGTAGTTATGCTCTTGAAAACCAAGCGGATGCCTTCACGCTGCAGCTATTTCGCTTTCTTTTGTGTTCTGGCACTAAAACCACTAAGACTTCAAATTTCATTAGTCATGAGGCGGATTTTTATTGAACCAAATTGGAACTAGTGAGTTAAAAAATAAAAAGATGAAGGAAACGTGCAGCTAGTTGGTATGGTATGGAAGAAGCAAAAAATGTCAACAAGCAGCAAAATGCAGCCCCTTGTGATCCATTGCCTGCTCCAAGCCACACCATTTCACCTTTGCCACTGTGAGAAGGAGAGAGGGGGAGGAAGGGGAGAAGGAAGTCACTTCCACCTGGACCACTGCTTGTCTCTGTCTGTTAAAGGCACATAAATAACCCCCATCAAGGGCTTCATTTTGGTGCTGCCGTCCTCCATTTTATCATACTGCTCCAGCATCTGGTTCCCCCCCGCCGGGCCGACAGGCAGGATCAGCCGGCCGCCGGGCTTCAACTGGTCCAGAAGCTGGGTGAGGAACAGGGAACAGCGTGAGTTTAAAAAAAAAAAAAAAAAAAGACATTCCAGTATCACGATTCTAATTTGAAACACAAAATTGCATTAAATTTGTTTTTCTTTAAGCATTGGTATTCACTCCTTGTTTTGATGTCAACTGAAACAATGTGACCTTGATCATCAGCTCTGAACAGAGAAACTCACAGCTTGGGGGACAGTCGGTGCTGCTGCGCCAACATGAATGGCATCATAAGGGGCTTCCTCAGGATGGCCCATTCGGCCATCTCCCACTGAAACACACACACAGATTCTCTGTATTGTCTGCTCGATACACAGGACAATGGTTACGTGTCTGTCTGTCCTGGTCACTCATTTAGACATTGCGGTTCTGACTTCTTTAAGGCTGCATCTGACTATTATTTCCATTCCTGACTAATCTCCTGGTGATGTTTTCAACCAGCTGGTAACTCACTTTATTTGAGAAATGTGACAAATACAGACAGTTCCATCACATGTTAAAAAGATGTGTGATACTGACAATATTTCAATCTTTGATACTGTATCAGTAACAAGAAAACATTGAGGTTGGCATCTAGTGTCTTTCATGAAGTACTAGATCCATAAGTGATGTTTTAAAATAGCTTACTGTGATATCAGCCAAAAACACAAAGCAGCTCCTCTGATGTTACTTGTTGAGACCAAATCGGTTGTTTTGTAAAAAGGGTGGGTGAAATAATAATTACAGTAGATACAGCTCACTCTTTTCACTCTACCTGTTGTGTTGTATTGTTTCCTTTGCTTCTCAATTGGCTTTATTACTTTTTTAGATGATGTTAATTACATTTGTGATATTTACACATACCAAAATACATTTCAAATAAACTGCAATATGTTTGGTAGTATCCAGAAAACGTTGGGCACTTTTACACAGTTTATGAAATAAAAAACTGGAAGTTATTTTCTTCAGACTAAATTAAGACTCGAAACTCAAGAGAAACATACTGGACCTAAAAGAAACAGCTTTTGTTTACCCACCCACACTAAAACACTGTCAAATTTCTAATAAAATACAACAAAACCAAGAAAGAGTGTCTGCCGTCTTGTATTTATCACCTAGTCGTGTCAGCTCCTGCAGAGCAAGTGAAAGTGCTAAATTATTTAGCGCTGCACTACTCTGTCTGTCTGCTGAGCTCCTGCATGTTTAGTTCCCCACCAAAGAGAAGACAGCGAAGACTACACTGACCTCCGGGTTAGAGGTCAGACAAAAACTATTCAAGTTTTTTTCAAAAAGTGATAAAAAAAGACAGAAATCAGCATCGGGAACATCTTACCTAATAGCTTGACTCTGCCCGATGTTATCAAACTGGGGTCATCTTTCTTCACATTGGTTACAGAATCGTCTACCAGCTCTTTGATGTGATCAATTCCTATAACTTTCCCTTTCGGACCTACCTGTGAAGCACAGAGGGAGGAACGGTGCTCAGAATTACAACACAAACATCTCATTTCACATCGATTGGTTGACAAGCCAATGAATCGATCAGAATGCCACCAAAGAGAAATTGTATGTGTTTACCCGTCACGTGTGGCTCACCATTCGTGCGAAGCAAACGGACAAGATTCCACTGCCGGAGCCAACGTCCAGAGCTTTGGCCCCCTCATACAGCTGGTCGTGTAGCAGCTCCAGGGCGTATGCGTGCTGGGCAAAGGGGACGTCAACAAGGAAACTGCATTACAATCCATCAGGCAGCATCCATATTGCATCAAACGCCAACTGTTACAGTTTGTTAATACTTATGACAGATGAATAAAGAAATGGCAAAGCTATAGTGCTGACAATCAATACAAATACACAAAATTGGACAAGTTGACATGATCCACAAAAAATATTTTCTCTGGAATAAAAGGGGGAAAGACAATTTGTGTTTCTCTGTGCGATTCTCTCCAACTGAATAATTAAATGGGAGCTGGATTTACAAAATTCACAGGAAGCAGAAGAGTTTTTAAAGTCATACCATGTGTGGAGCGCTGATGGTTGCTTGATAGCCTTTTGGTTGAAAGAGAGGGAAAGGTTTTGGTTAGTTTACCTCTCTGATGTGAGACCGTTTCAGGATTTCAGAGTGTGCTGCGATTAATGAGCAACAACACAAGCAAACGTACCTATTGACTGTGGCGAGTCCATGTATGGATTACACCTAGAAAAATGGGCCCGGTCTGTGGCCAGCATGACTTCGTAGACCTTGTCAGACTTGATGATGCCATTTTCTGAGGATGTGAAAGAGTCTGTGTCACTGTGTGTTATGGAAATATGAGCAAGCACATACACCAGGAAGGAATATGTTACATAATTGTTCCACAGATGCAAATAGTAATTCCCTCCCAAAGAAATACACACAGGAAGGTATAGAGGGAAGTCAGAGTTGTTAACTCTCCCTTTGTAACTTTCGGTGTATTAGACCTTTATGGGCAATTTTGAATGAGCCAGGCCACTCTAGAGCAGCATACCTGTTTTAGATTATTTGAGTGTTACTGTTCCTTTGTTGTTTAATTCACTAGATTAACCAAACACTGTCCTGTCCGATTGTGTTACCCATTTTTTAATTGATTTTACCAAACATATACTATCCACATTGTACATATAAAATTCCATTTACTGTGATATATCCATTTCACTCACCTTGATTATACTGGTGTGTATTAATTTGAATAATAGTGAGACAATGACAATGAATCACGACACACCCATTGTGGATACCAGAGAAAACGCAGGGTGAAATAAGGCCAGCAGCAAACAAGACAGGAAACGTCAGGTGTGTGTTACTGACATCAAGTGACCAAAAGGACAGGTCAGGTCAGACAGTGTCAGAGTTTATGGGCTTGTGGTGGAAGACGCTGAAAAAGCCTTGGTGTCTTCAGCATAATCCCTCATAACAGGTTCCTGTAGCAGCTGGTGCCAACGGCAGGAAAAGCCAACGACAGCCGGCGCTGCTCTCATTACAGACTCCGCTCACCCTCAGAGCTATGTGCTGCTTTAGGATACATTACAAATAAACCATACAGGCTGCCAGATGGACACCTACAACTGATTTTGACTGAAATTGAAATAACCCACATTGGCAATCTCCTACAGAGATTCTCAGAATCCAAAATGTTTTGCCAGCCCCAGGATCAGCTGTTTTTGAGCTATAAACCTACTTAGTATACATCTTAGAGGCACACTTAACGTTCTTCCAACACACAAGTGGGTGCTAACTTCAGAATTCATTAAAGCACTGAAATGTTTAAAACAAATGCAACTGGGTGAGCAATCACTGCCTGTACTGACCGGTCCTGAGCACCAGTCAGAGGGACACAAAATATAACAAAAGTTGTGAATTAGCATTCATCCTGAGTGTGACCTGCTTAAATCCATCTTACACAAAGTGAGGGTTAAATTTAAGCCAGCAGTCGTGTGTCTAAATGGGTCAGCGCCCGGTAAATGATTCAATCAGAAGCACACAGAAAATCAAAGCAATGAACATGTCATGGGCAAATAAATAACATCATTTGACCTTATACATATAAAGCAGCCTGTTTGAAGTTTTAACTTGAAAACATGCTCTCAAATTCGTGGTAGGAAAGAAAATTAGGAGGCATAATTGGCAGAAGTCACAAGTGGATGTTCTTTTATGTGACTGAAAAGCCAAAAGATTAATTAACTTGTTCTTGGGGGTTTTCAGCATTTTATCATCCTTCTTTACAGCGCCTGCTCACTGAGGTATTTTCCATTTCTCCCTGCGCAATTTGCAACATGAGGTCAATATTAAACTGAGATAGAAAATCAAATCTTCTGCCAAGATAAAAGAATAGCATGCAAATCATGCTTTTGTGTAAAAGCTCTCAGAGCACCGCTGGCACAGCTTTTGGCAAAAAGCTCACAGCTGAACTATCTGCTGCTCTGCACAGAATATAAATAGCCCTGGTAGATAGTTTATATTGAAAGCAGACTCAAGTCTGCGGATATAACCACACTGGACATCAATTTGATACGTGCAAGCGAGAAACACTTAATCTCAGATCAGAGCTTGAGTGACGTTAAAGTGTCAGAAGAGTCGCCCTCTTCAACACACAATGCTCCACCATCTGATGGCACAGTAATCCATGTGGGACTGATGACCACGGTGGACCAGAGAGCAGCAGACTGAGTCACTGCTCTGTTTCTGCAGTTCTCGCCTGTCTGACCGACGAGCTGCAGCTGTGACACAGCATGCTGTCACTTTCAATCACCCCTCCAACAATGAAGGCTCTCCAGAAGCGAGCCTCACATGCCCAGCTGTCATTCTCATACAGTAAAGTGAGTGGCGCTGGGTGGCCGTCAATGAATGTGGGCAGGGCACTCAGCTAGCAGCTAACGCTAGCTAACACGTCCGAAGTGACGCACATAGAGCTAGCAGGCTAACTTCACCTGACACAAAACTGAACAAGCTGCCACTAAACACGAGAAAGATGCAGCTTGCATATTTTAAAGGCTTTTCTCTTTTTGCAATGACACTGGCATGCATCTATCCCGCGGCATAAACGTGGATAGGGAAAGGGGTGGGGAGAGATAACGCTAGGTCGCCAACAACAACAACACACAGCTTAGCAGCGGAGCTAACCCGCCGCCGCTGCCGCGTTAACCGCCCAACTCAACCGTTTCCCGGCGAGCTGTCCGCGGAGGGCTCGGTGCCGCAGCTGGAAGAGACGCCGGGACTTACTGCGGAGGTTGTTCACAAGCTCTGCGTGGCTGGCTCCTCCAGATTTCCAGGCCATTATTAAGCAGACTTTGCGGAGTAAGTAGACAGCAGCCGTCAGTGCCGCGCCTGCGCCAAATGTTTTGCCGATGAAGCGAACGACCTCCAGCGCGGGCGGCGGAGCGGCAGATACGTCACCAGACATCCGAGACGAGCCTACTATGGGGCGGCCTCTCTGACACTGACCTGCACACACAGGTGGCTCATTTCACCGGATAATGAACTGTTTCACACGCCAAACTCAGCCCTGGTTTATTACACAGTGGGGGGATGCCACATTGGTCACTGAGCGCTTAATGAGATTTGCCGCATACAGAGACACAGGCAGTTAAGTGCAGTGCGACATTTGTTGGTGGGCGGTTTGTGAGGTATTTTGATCGTGCGGGGCCACCGTAGTTACGTACGGCGCAACAGGCGCGCACAGTTCAGCGTTGCCCATGAATGCTAAGCTAACAGCAACTGTAGTTTCTATTTTTTAGTCTGTGGTGTGTGAGAGAATATTGTGTCAATGGATAGCATAAACGCTAAATACGTGTCCCAGAAAATTAGCAAAAGCAGGTGGAGACCGGTCTCTCACTCGTCTCTGCAGCAGCCCGACATCTTTGCGACCGGCTCATGGGATAACGAGGTTGGCAGTCAATGTTCATGTCAAACGCCAGACTTCATAGATAAACCTCTGAATTCAATATGTTTTTCTTATTGGCAGACTTGCAAATTTTCTTATTGTCAAAACTAGACTTGAAAGATCAGTGAGTGAATGTCCTTTCGGCATTGTATGGATGCTGTTATACCTATTCAACTTTCCTGTTAAGGCATTTACACTGGCCTTACTTTTTACACTAAATTTCTGCCAAACTGAGGCTAATGGCTAATTAGTGACCACTGATAATTATGACAATGTTAACTCTCAGTCAACTAATATTCTAGTCACGTTGTAGTGTTTGTAATCGGACTAACCTCAGTATTTGTCTGTTACAGGACAATAAGATTTCCTTTTGGTCCATTGGGAATCATGGAGGTTCTGCTATGGATGATGGATTTGAAGGAGACCCACAGCTTTTATGTGAACACAAGCATGATGGAGATGTTCTGGACCTTCAAGTAAGATACTGTACTATAATTGGCACAAAATTAAAGGATATTACTGTTTACCTTTTGTGCAATTGCTGACCTTGCTACTTTTAACATTCAATGTGGGACTGCACTGATGCAACTCTTTCTCTTGTACCAGTTCTTATTCATCATCTCAGGGTTTCTGTTGGTACTGAGTACTGATCCAATGCCAGTTCATTTCTCCTCAGTATTTTTTAAATACACCTTACTACTTGAAAGTTGTATCAATAAATTTAAAGTCAGTTTTAGGTTTGAAGTCAACTAATGGGGGTCCTAACAAAGTACTGGTAAACTAAACGCAAAGCCGGGGAGTACTGTGGCCCAAAATGAATTGGATGAACTTAACTGATAGTGGAAACGCTGAATTTTATGATCCCTTTACGATGAAAAAAATTGTATTTGATATGTATCAGTCATATCTAAAACCCAATCTGCATAATCTGTGGTATATTTGCAGTGATTCTGCATCCTACATTAATGTGTTGAATATATCCCATTACTTTCAACTTCTGCCTAAATTTCATCTTTTTGTTTGTGTGTTTTTTATATTGCTGTTTGTTTGTTTTTAATAGTTTTTAGACCAAGACAGAATTGTCACAGCCTCGTCAACTGGAGCAGTCACCATCTTCCGCCACCACCAAAACAGTCAGGTATGCACAGGCAGAGTTATGTCTTTCAAGTGCGCTAGTTTTACATCCAGTGATGTGAAGGAATTCTTAATGAATCCATACATGGGGACAGATTACAGCCATTTGCAGCAGACCTTGGGCCAACTTCTGTCTGCGATATCTCATGGTTTCACTCTGTGCTTCCCATGGAGCAATCCATGGGGTTTCTGCTTGTTTTTTAAAAAATGAATATAAGCAATGTTGATGAAACACTGTTGCTATTGATATTTAGGGACAGTGCATTTTTAAAGTCATTGTTATTGAAATGACAAAACTCAATATATAAATATTTCTAATATTTGCATTATGTCCTCAAGGTATGTTATTAATCAGTTACAGAATGGAGTTCAAGGAAGTGAATGTTGTACAAACTACTCAGCTGGATATGTAACATACTTTGGTTTGATAAATGTTTCTAAAATTTCCTGTGTCTTCTCTGTCTTGTCTGCAGACGATATCAGTTTCTCATCACTGGGCAAGGGCTCATCGTTACCCCTGTGACAACGCCCCCTGCACCGGTGTTGTGTGCAGCAGCCCTGAAGTCGTCACGGTCGGAGAGGATGGGAGGATTATCGTCTTCAGGGCTGACCAGGAGGGAGTGATTCGAGTCATTGGTGAGTTAAAGTTTAAAGCTGCTGAAGCGATACCGTCATGTCATATTGGAATTGAGACACAATTGCAGTTGTTAGCGTTTCTCTTTGGGTCATGTGGAATGAGTTGAAGACTATAATGTGTGTGTTCTTCCATTGCTCAATGCCAGAGAACGCAGACAGCAGCACAATTCATGCTGTGACCTATTTGAGGACAACAGAGATTTTGACAGTGAACTCTATCGGTCAACTCAAGCTGTGGGATTTCAGACAACAGGGCAACTCACCATCGCAGATTCTCTCCCTGTAAGATCTTCTCAATTCTTACCAAGACATTACACTTGTAAATGTTTATTTTTATGTTATGCTCTTTCTGTCTTTAGTGCCTTTAGTCTTTGGTTAAGAAGTTGTTTTCTCCTCAGGTCAGGTGATAGAGTCCCGTTGCACTGTGTGGACAGACATCCAAACCAACAGCACATTGTGGCCACAGGGGGGCAGGATGGCATGCTCTGTGTCTGGGACGTGAGACAAGGCAACGCACCCTTCTCACTCATGGAAGCACACTCTGCTGAAAGTAAGACATGAATCTGATTTGCCAGGTTTAAAATGACAGGTTACAGGTTTGAATGTGAAAGGATTTGTTTATGTCTTTTTGCAACAATTATTTCTTTGTTTTTCTGGACAGTGTGGGAGGTCCATTTCCACCCAACCAACCCAGATCATCTGTTCACATGCTCAGAGGACGGTTCGCTGCTGCATTGGGAGACTTCCTCACAGTCAGACATGCCATCATTCTTACAAGGCAAGTCAGGTTATTCTCTCTGCAGCTCCGTTTAGCCAGAATAGAGATGACAAAAAACAATTTTTCATAGAAAAAACTTCAAGTTTCTGGCAAGAAACAAAATTTTAGTTTAAAAAAATGTAATGTAAAAGGGATTTCTGCCAAGAAGATATCAGACCAAATTTAAACAACACGAACTATGTTTTGTAGTTGTATGATGCAAGTATTATAGAGCAGTGTGAAGAAGACGCAGGTGTGCTACTGAGGTTATCAAGGTGGCAGAGAAGTGTGAAGTGAAGGTTCATGGGATTTACTTCAAACTTGTCCATCTTCCAGTCTTTCTTTCAGAGTCATGCTAGAAGTTCTAGCATGACACTGCTGTTAAAATGAGTGTGGTGTGTAGCATTAACTGGCACCAGGTTTCTTTTATTAGAAATAAAAGAAACTACAATAAATGGTAACTGAGATTAGTTTTTTTCAGTAGCTCACAGTGGTCTAACACATGTATCAGTAGTTTCATTATTTCACTGGTCAGCTAGCCTGAGGAAGCTAAAAAAGATGACATATATCACTAGTGCAGTAATCATAATAATCTTTGAAAATCTGAATAGAGACATTTTTTCTTTGTTTTTCAGGTGGCAGGAACAGCAGCATGATGTCTCGTAGTGCGATGGCCCCAGCTGGTGGGAATCAGTCGCTCATCAGCGCCTGGCTCAGTGGAGACTCCAGTAAAGGCCGTCTGGAGACGACTCACATGCTGCCCAGCCAGACGCTCTCAGTCAACAGCTTGGATGTACTTGGACAATGTCTCGTCTGTGGGACTGATGGAGAAGCTATTTTCGTCAACAGACAAGTCCCTGTTTAAAAGCGTTGTGAGTGAGCAGGACAAGGTGTGGACGAAGATTTGTTCATTTGCTGGTGCCCAAAATACAGTGCTCAAAAGTATGCTTGTGACATCTTGGCTTTACTTGTATACTTGTTTGTCATATAATGTTGCATACACACTGTATTGACGCAATTCTGTTGCAGTAACAGATCATCAAGGATCAAGGTATCATTCCAAGAGTGTTTATACTCAACAGTACTTTTGTATGGATTTCATGTAAAAGTGTTTTGAAATAAATAAATAAAAAAGTCTTCACACAAATGTCTCATTAATCCTCTTTTGTAGATGTAGAAATCCAGAATAGTTTGTCTGTTTTAAAGGGATGTAACACTGCCCTCATTTTAACTGTGTATCTCTTTGTTTCCTATTATCCTGCCAAATACTGTGTGGTCACTTTATTTCAAATGACCACTGGTCGACTTAAAACATCAATATGTTCAAGTGCTGCATGTGAGTAGATATTCCAGAGATGAAGGATGATGGAGAAAGGTTTCATCCGGGTAACTTTGATGAAGTTTCCCAAACTTCACCCAACAAGTTCCCAAGCGATACTTCCGGTCTCTCTTTAAATTAAAAGTTCTGACGATGCCCTGACATGGTGTTTTTTGTGTGCAGTCTTACTTCACTGATGCCGAGTGTGACGGAGACTAACACTGACAACATTTTTTAATATGGACTGCAGAATCATGTGTTATATCCTGGCATCTGAGAGTCAGGACTATTTTGTATGCATTTATTATGTGTTCTATATGAGTTCTGTGATACGAGTGTGGTAAGCCGTTTCTTTCGGTTTTTTAGGTGAGATTTTAGCATCAGGCCAAGGACAAGGGATATATATTAGCATTAAATTATTTATTTTCTGCTCATTTATGACAATTTCCCTGACAAATAAAGTAGCTTCGTCTTTCTGCAGAATTGTCATGAGTTCCTTTACTCTGTTACTTTTATTGTGAAATCTGTAATAAGCGGAGGTGAGTGTCCCGTGTGTCGCTGGCTTGCTGCTGTTGTCATTCAGACTTCACAGGAATTCAACGCCACTAGGAAACAGCCAGCTCGGCACAAACAAGGACATTATCATTTAAAACCGCCCCCCCCTGTCGCCGAGGAAGGTCGAGGAAACCTCGCTTGTTGTCAGAAAAGTAAGAGTGTGTTTGAGCGCGGCAGCTACAGACTGTGGTAAGTTAACCTGTTGTTAGCTTAGCTTAGCAGCTAATGGACGTCTCTAACAAACAGGCCGCGGGACTGCTGCTGCTGCTCCGACTGATTTCAGGCTATATGAAGCTGTGATTACTCCAGTTTGCAGCTCGTGTGTCGCTACACGTCGGAGAAATTCAGCTGAACGCGATGAACAACATTATCACCCCGTTTTATAGTAGTTTGAAATCAGAGTTCAAGTAGCGCTGTGTTAGCTTGAGCTGCTAGCGACGCTAACAAGTGGATGGCTCAAGTTTTGTGAAGGAGTACTTTTCTTTCTGAGGCAACTTTCTCCACATTAAAGCGCCAAACAAGTTTAGCTTAGAGTGTGAAGGTAGAGCACTAAATCAAGTTTTAATCAAGTACAGTACATTAAGTTCAAATAAGTCTGGATAACCCCTGGAGTGACGCAAAATGATCCTCACAAAGCTGATGTTTTGTATTTGATAATTAGTACTTTCCACATGTCATATGTCCAACCTGTTAGGTAGGATGACATGCTCTACAGATACCTGCTCATGTCTAATTCTGTGTATCTCTGTCAGCAGCATGCAGATGTGAGGGCAGACACGAGAGCCCCCTTCTTGCTGCAGCCCTGGACCGAGTGTCATCTTCTTCATCCCCTTCATCGTCGCCATACATGCTCTTACATGAAGAGAGGGGAGAAACCCGAAGGATATAGACAGATGAGACCCAAAACCTTCCCTACCAGCAACTACAGTGGCAACAGCCAACAGATGCTGCAGGAAATACGCAACAGCCTACGCAACCTGTCCAAACCCTCTGACCCACCTAAAGTGGACAGTGGTGGAGCTGGGAAAATGCTCCCCGAGGACTCAAGGCAACAGGGGCGAAGCAGCAACCCCAAGCAGCCCTACCACAAGGCCCTGCTGGAGATCCGCAAGTCCCTGTTGCCTTTTGCCAATGAGCCCAGCTCCTCAGGCTCCGAGGTGAACAAACACATGCCGCAGGAGCCCCCCTTTGTTGGTTTTGATGAGGTGAGCTCTATGTTTTTTATCCATCACCCACCTAGACAGGTTCTTGCGAAGGATTGTGGGGGAATTTCATTCTAAACATAACTCTGTAATAGACAATAATCGCCCTGTGCGCTTTGTTTACACGAGAATAATTCAGAAAATGAAAAGAATGCAAAGTGGAATGACGAGCTTGTGCAGACGATACAAAAGTAGTTTCACAGTTGGCAGGTGCCACTTGTTTTGAGCCGGTGCCTGCAATCCAGGTATGAGGTGGTTCGATTCGCAGTGCTGTGACAAGTAATTGCCATCAATCAATCTATAACTATTTTGATAATTAGCACTTATTCTATGATGTTTCCCCCCTCCCTCCCATCAAAAATTCCAAGCAATCTTCATCTTCATCTTTCTCTCAAAGGCCTTTGTCTGTTTTCACATAAATTTAAATTGAATACCGTTATGATTTAACTAGTTGGTTGGACAAAATAAGTGATTACAATATGTCAACTTGGGATCTGGGCATCCGATGGGCATTTTCCACTGATTTATGACATTTATACACAGAACAGGGAAATGAGTAGTCAATAGAATAATGTGCGGATGAAAATAATCAAAGTCATTGTTAATAGTCTCTATTTACATAATGTTTTGAGGACTACACACACTGTCTGGCAAAATGTGTTTGCAGCAAATCTGCATCTTTGGTTGCCCCAACTATTTTTATTTATTTATTTTTTTTTGCCTTTAAACAGAGTCGCAGTGTGGGGGCAGTTATAGACTACATGGGTAAGGTGAGCTACCAGGACTCGATGAGGGAACCGATGGCAGTTGCCAACCCCAACACTACAGGTCTGAAAGCCCCAGGTATGTAACTGTCCACTGGGACTAAGTGCTAGGCTTCTTCTTTTTATTTTCCATCTAGGTGTGTTCATTCTACCCTGATATTGTTTGCAGGATTTGGGACATTTGCTCAAAGAAATGACAATACAGACTGACAATAAGGGAATGAGTCACTGCATCACGTAATGGAAGAAGATGACAGGACGTTTTTATTCATTCAGCAAAAGTATATTTATGGAAGGACTTGTCTTAACTTTTAGCTGTTCTGGACCTTTTTAGTAAAAAACAGAAATACAGAACTCAGTTCAAGAAAATACTTATGATCTTTTTATTTTATAACTATATATATTGGTTGTATAGGTCCTGGGTGGATTTTTAATGTTTTCAGCTATCAGGATGAAGTGCTATAAGTAATGCTCTTTATATTGATCACTTCATCCTAATTGTGTTTTTGCATCTATAGGAGCTTCTCATATCCAGCAGGCTGTGCTGAGGAGGCCAAGCTGGAAAGGCTCTAAGGAGTCTTTGGCTCCTCGACACGGTCCTATCATGATGGACGGAATGATGTATCGGTCGGACAGCCCCGGACCCCCTCCTGCCTTCCCTCAGGGTCACCCTGCTAACAGAGTCAATCCTCCGCTGCCGCCTCAGGTACGCAGTGTGACACCTCCACCAAACCGCGGTGCCATGCCCCCTCCACCGTCCTGGGACAGCAACCCATCAACCAAGCGCTACTCGGGCAACTTGGATTACCTTGTGCCCCGCATCTCCCCAGTACCCCAGGGGGCCTGGCCTGATGGGTACCAAGCGGCTGCACCTCAGAATCAGCGCGGCATCAGCCCAGTGCCTATGAGCCACCAGCCCATCATAATGCAAAGCTCAGGAGGGAAGTTCACCTTCCCCTCTAACTGGTCTCAAAATGGTTCTCCTCAGCCAGACTACATGGCGGGGGGCAGCAGGCAGCCTCCCCCGCCGTACCCGGTCAACCAGAGAGACCGTCACAGTCCCACTGACCAGCAGATGCAGGCAGGAGGACCTGCGTCGTCTCCCTCATACATCAACGGTGGAAACATGCCTCAGACCATGATGGTTCCCAACAGGAACAGTCACAACCTTGACATGTATAACATAGGTCCCCCCCAGTCCTGGTCCCAGGCTCCCCTGGCCCCCAACCAGCCTCAGTCTTCCTCTGGCAACAGCAGCAACCAGGACCTGTCCCCATCATGGCAGCACAACAAGCCAACTCGATCTAATTCCTTCAACAACCACCAGCTGAACAGCAGACAGGCCCACCCAGCCAGCTCCCAGCCTTCAGCCACCACGGTCACTGCCATCACCCAGGCTCCCATCCTGCAGCCAGTCAAAAGTATGCGTGTCCCGAAACCCGAGTTACACACTGCCGTTGCTCCCACACACCCCCCATGGATGCAGCAGACTCAACCGCCTCCAGCTGCACCTGCTTACCCAGAACCCTCGGCCCCTGTACCTCAGATCCCTGTTGTAGCGGAAGTCCCAAGCTATCAGGGCCCCCCTCCACCCTACCCTAAGCACCTCCTCCAGCAGCAGGCTGCACCCTGCCCCCCTGCCTATGATCCAGGGGCCAATAAGCTCGGCACAGGCAGAGAGGAGCCAGCTGAGCAGGACAGCGGCGGTGGCGAAGGCTCCCGAGACAAGGCGACGGAAACCCCCGAGAGCAACGCAGCGACAGAGAAGGAGAAGAAGCAAATCACCACATCGCCTGTTCCTGTTCGCCGTAATAAGAAAGACGAAGAACGAAGGGGGGAGTCGGGAAGAGTCGCACTGTACTCCCCCCAGGCCTTTAAGTTCTTTATGGAGCAACACGTGGAGAACATCCTAAAGAACCATCAGCAGAGGATTCGGAGGAGGAAGCAGCTGGAAAGCGAGATGCAAAGGGTGAGAATATCAACAACATTATTCACAATATGCTTTTAGTCGTAGTTTTAAATGAATCTGTCACTTCTTGCTGTTGAAAGGAAAACCTTTTACTCTTTCCAGACTTATTTCCCACTATCTTGTCATTACTGTATTACCTGTCTCTACTGTTTGATTTGTTTCTCAGCTGTTCTTTCTCTTCCTTTCTCTCCTCGCTGTCACTAACAGCTGATCTAAAAAGGTAAAGGTATCTCTGCTGTCCTGTGACACAGAATAGTTTGCACACGTCTGTTATTGTTTAAGCTTGTGTTGAGAGACTGGTCTTCATGTTTCAAATATGCTACATGCAGCATGTTGTGGCTGAAGGAAATGCATGCCACTCTGACCTCCATCTCACTCATCCTGTCACTGCTTGAACATTTTTGTTTCGGACTAAAGTGATTATTAACACAGTATGTTTGCATTTGTGATCATTTAAAAAACAATTTACACTGATTTCCTTCAGTTGACTGCCTTAAATGCCAGTTTATATTTAACCAGGACGAGGTGTGATTTTGTGCAACCTTTTGTGAGCCATGTTGAGATGATGTGGGCCATTAAATCACTTGTGACTCCGTCCTTTGCTCAGGTGGGTTTGTCCTCAGAAGCTCAGGAGCAGATGCGTATGATGCTCTGCCAGAAAGAGTCCAACTACATCCGGCTAAAGCGAGCCAAGATGGATAAATCCATGTTCAAGCGGATCAAGACCCTCGGCATCGGAGCATTCGGTGAGGTGTGCTTGGCGAGAAAAGAGGACACGGGAGCGCTGTACGCCATGAAGACTCTCCGTAAGAAGGACGTGCTGCTGAGGAACCAGGTGGCCCACGTCAAGGCTGAGAGAGACATCCTGGCTGAGGCCGACAACGAGTGGGTGGTGCGTCTTTACTACTCTTTCCAAGACAAGGACAACCTGTACTTTGTCATGGAGTACATCCCCGGAGGGGACATGATGAGCCTTCTCATCCGGCTCGGCATATTCAAAGAAGAGCTGGCCCAGTTCTACATCGCGGAACTCACCTGCGCTGTGGAGAGCGTCCACAAGATGGGCTTCATCCACCGAGACATCAAGCCTGACAACATCCTCATAGACAGAGACGGACACATCAAGCTCACTGACTTCGGCCTTTGCACCGGCTTCCGCTGGACGCACGACTCCAAGTATTACCAGAGTGGTGGGTTTTACTTTTTTTTTTAGTAACTATCAGTTCATCCAAAAGATTAAACACACCTTCTATTCAGCAATAATTACATTCTCAAATAAAAGCCTGAGTTAAAATGATGGCTGTGGAGATTAAGCAGCAAAATCAGCTGATCAGTGTGACGAGTTACCATGTGCTCTTTCCAGGTGACCACGTGAGGCAGGACAGCATGGACTTCAGTAAGGAATGGGAAGATCCAGCCAACTGCCGCTGTTCGGACCGGCTGAAGCCTCTGGAGAGGAGAAAGGCCCGGCAGCACCAGCGCTGTCTGGCTCACTCGCTGGTGGGGACGCCAAACTACATAGCACCAGAAGTGCTGCTCAGAACAGGTAGAGGGGACCACAGTGAGACGGTTTACTGTTTCATATTTTTATGTTTAGTGTTGTTTTTAGCTCTAATATGAGCCATTCTAATCTTTGGCACCGGTAGCATGTAATGAGATGTAAAAAAATGTCGTTCTGATGTTTGTGATGGCAACTGTACACTGGCAACTGATGATTCGTGCTTACAAGCAGTTCAGCACCTGGTTTTTGTCGTTCAGTGTCTGTGTGTTTGTGTTAGTTGGCGTTCATCTTTAAAGCTTATGGGCATTAACTGCAGCCGAATGAATGAATATCGGTTCATCTACAGATTATTTTCTTGATTAATCCAAGAATTTTTCAGTCCATGAAATGTCATAAAATTGCCCCCAAAAAATTCAACAATGCAACTTTTTTCCACAGATAACGATATAGACACCTCTCTATTGTTCTCTTTTTCCCCACATTTCTGATCTGTATTCTTCACTGTGTTGAACATCAAACCAGGGATCTGTGTGTCAGCAGAGACTGAATGAATGGAACTGAAAGAAGAACAATTTGATGACACTGACAGACACTGTAGTTAATGTGGATAGATGATATGACTGATTCATTCAATAAGGCACAGTCCAGCATATTGTATTGACGCTTTCTCAGATTACTTCGTCTAATCTAAAATCCAAAGAAATCCAAATTGCTATCATATTTTACAAAGAAATCAGCAAATCCTCCTGTTTGAGCAGCAGGGGCCAGAGAGGGATTGAAGGTTAATCAGTTTTGCTGTTTAATTGCTCGTGCAGTGTTGTAGTTTATGACCTAATGACAAAATTATCTATGAACTTCAAAAGCCTCATGATGATGTTGTTGTTGTTATATTGTGATTGACATCTTTAATCCTCTTCAGGATACACCCAGCTGTGTGATTGGTGGAGCGTTGGTGTGATCTTGTATGAAATGGTTGTCGGACAGCCTCCCTTCCTGGCGACCACACCTCTGGAGACACAGCTGAAGGTATGTGAAGCACCTGCAGTGAAATGTTACGCGCCTGCACGCATCATTGTTTCTCACTGTCGCCTCCGCTGTCAACATCAGGTGATAAACTGGAAGAGCATGCTGCACATTCCCCCGCCAGCCAAGCTCAGCCCCGAGGCGTCCGACCTCATCGTCAAA
Organism: Amniataba percoides; assembly: GCA_037176925.1. Lineage (NCBI taxonomy): Eukaryota > Metazoa > Chordata > Actinopteri > Centrarchiformes > Terapontidae > Amniataba > Amniataba percoides. Next base: position 4,745,096 of record JBAJHX010000031.1, on the reverse strand, counting down.
CTGTGCCGCGGCCCCGAAGACCGACTCGGCAAGAACGGCGCTGACGAAATCAAAGCTCATCCTTTCTTCAGGACCGTCGACTTCTCCAGCGACCAGCGGCAGCAGCCGGCGCCCTACATCCCCACCATCGCACACTCCACAGACACATCCAACTTCGACCCCGTGGACCCGGACAAGCTGTGGAGCAGCGACAGCGACGGCGAGGACAACCACAACGACACCCTCAACGGCTGGTTCCGCAACGGCAAGCACCCCGAACACGCCTTCTACGAGTTCACCTTCCGCCGCTTCTTCGACGACAACGGCCACCCGTACAGTTGCCCCAAACCCATCGAGTATGAGAGTTACAACGGGGACGAGGCGGACTCAGAGGGCCCGGCACAGGAGGGGGCCAGCAGCTCTGCGTCTCAGGGCCGAGACCTGGTCTACGTGTAGCATCTGGGGCCAGTCGAGCTGCCTGTACATAAGGAGTTTGTGTGTGAGAGTGTGTGTGAGAGTGTGTGAAGGGGATTGCAACGGTACAGCATTTAAACTTTTTAAGTAGTCAGAACACAGCTGACTCTGATTTTGAAAAGCAGAAGTTCACACTACAAGTTGAAGGACTGTTTCAGCATTTGGGGGCAGTTTTTTTTGTGCCTTCTCACCAAGAGTTTGATGAGAAGATGAACACTGCTCTCATGTTTAGATGTAAAATAGTCAAATTTGAAGCTGCAGTTAGCAGCCGGTTAGCTTAGCATAGTAAAAATACTTTAAGCAGGGGGAACAGCCAGGCTGTCTCTGTCCAAAGGTAACAATCTGCCAGCCAGCACCTCTGATCTCTTTAACAAGCAGCTGCCTGAATACTACCCAGAGGTACTTTATTTGGGATGTCACTAAGCAAATGTGAAACACAGGTACGTTTCAAAGCACAGTGCTTGTGTGTTTAAATCTCTTTAGGATCCCAGTAGTAGTATATGTTTTGTAGCAGGTGCATACGGGTGGTACTGAAAAATAAAAAATAGGCCACATTTGTGTGACCTTACCTTTGGATTAGTGAGCTCAGGGCTTTAATTAAAGAACTGTTAAATGAGTTTTGGATGTGCTGGTCTGCAAAATGTGTTACTTTTGAACAAAGCCAGGCTAGCTGTTTCCACCAGTTTCCAGTCTTTATGCTAAGCTAAGCTAACCGTCTGCTTCACGTCTGCATTCAGACATGAGTGGCATCAGTCTGCTCCTCTGACTGAGCAAAAAAAGTGTGTTTTCCCAAAGTGCAAACTATTCCTATTGAAAGTGTGAAAGGTACAGTGAGCGGTAAGTAGAAAAATCAGGGTGCTCTCTTTGACGACTTATTGCGATCCCCCTTAAAGCCTTAATTTATTTAAGAAAGCTGTAACTGGTGATGCTAGTGTAGATGCTGTTTGAGTGTGGGATTTTTGTTGTTGTTGGAATTTACATTTATTGGTAAAGAAAAAAATTGTCTTAATTTATATTTTAATGTCTGTTGCAATGGGGATTTAGTATTGTGATAATTTGCAGGGATAAATTGCTCTAATTATTCATTGCTGTGCCTTTTTGATCTTTTTTTTGTTGTTTTTTATCTTTCACCAAATATAAAGAGGGTTAATAATCAGACTGGCATTTTAAAATGAGAGTAGGAGTAGCTGATTGAACTACAGTAGTTTTTTTGTTTTATTTTTCTAATTTATACCTAAAATGTATTTATAAATTAAGTTGTATACAGTCGATGTAAATATTTTTCTCTTCCCTGTCAGCTGTTTTTTTTTTTTTTCTTAGGGCAGGCCCTCGTCAGTGTCCACTGCTGCTGCCTTCTGTCTGTATTTTGTTGCTTTTCATCTTCTCAACCACCCAAAATACCCACAACACTAATTCACATTTCTCAGCTCTTTTTCTCACTAAACTTCTTTCATCACTATCGGACTTCATGCTCTTCTCTCAACCAAAGCACTAAATAGGTGGGTTTTTTTAGAGATCAATAACCCATGTTAGAAATTCATTTTTCATGGCATTATTACACTACCGACCAGAAATGCCTTGCTTTTAGACACCTAACCACTTCATCCTGTAGCACTCTATGTTGTGTTCAAGGATCTGGGAGTTCGTTCAGAGTAATTCCCTTCACTTTTGCCTTTGAGAAACACTACAGCTGACTGTCACATGTTTTCTGTACTGATTTGAACAAAGAAACTGGATTGATGGACTGACGGTGGAGAATCTCCATCACATATCATGATGATTTTTGTAACCCGCTGTGCTTTTCTTTGTGTTTTTAGGAAAAGATCTCTGAATGTAGTTTTGGACTTAATGGTTACCACTGGCAATCTGCACTGGTTTTGTGTTTTCATTGTAAGAGATAGAATTTTATTTTTGTGTACATTATTGCTCATGGAGGTTGGGTACAGGGAAGAGGGTGATAAATAAAGAATGTAAAGAACAAAACGTGATTCACATCCACCCCAAGAGTATTGTATTGTTATTAGTATCATCAAGTAGAGTCAGAGTACAGCTCATTTAGAGTAAGAGTGGAAATAACTCGTTTTCAGTATCAGTTAATCTGCTGGAAAATTCCCACCAGACGTTTCTGAAACCCTCGATGACGTGTTTTTGAATTTGATGTTTGTCTGATCTGCTGTCTATATCCAAAGAACATTTCCCTTATTTTTTTACATAAGACAAAAGAAAACAGCAGGAACTGCAGTGTTATGCATATTTGCTTAAACTGATTACCATAATGATGAATTGTATCCCTAAATTAGACCAAGATCATAGTTTTATCTTGACTTTTGTCAGATTAAAGGTTAAATAATACTAAATATACATAAATAATATAATATATAATGTCTGTAAATGTGCGAAAGCTCAAAGCTAAGATAATATGTTCCTGCCTAAATTAAATTAAGGTACCGGTACATTTACTACAGTTCAGATATTTCCAATAGTTACTAAAGTCAGACTGACCTTTCCTCTGTGTCTTCAGTGTTGCAGTTGAATTGTAATCACTGCAGTATTAAAAATGAAGTAGAAGATTGATAGTTTAGCTGACAGTTTGGTGTCACACAGCTTCAATTTATCACACTAATCGAATCTTAAAATCAGCAGCCATTTCTTCAGAAATGTTGTTGACAAATCAGAATGTTCAGAAGTTTTGGCATGAAGTGATCTTACATGTAGATATTAAGATTATTATTAAGACTTCTTCTAAACAGTTACAATATAATGTTAAGGGATGTTTAATGTGAACAGCACTATTTACGAAATTTCTTATGGAAACTAATGCAATAAGCTTTGCTAATCAGTAAATAATCAGAATTTGGGTAAAAGCCATGAGAGAGTTTGCAACATCTAGCGTAGTCATAGTTTCCATACAGATGAAAGTTCATGTTCGACATAAATACTTGTGTAAACAAGGAATAAGTGACTAATCCAGACTGCTTCTCACAGCATAGTTTAGTCAGACCAAACAGCAGGCTGTTGCAGTGGTTTATGGGCTGCGGCCACCAGAGGGCGCCACATAGACAGCAGTGATGGACTCCACTCTATCCAAACTCTACTGTACTGTATATAGTAGTACTGTAAATATGTGCATACAAGGTCTACCAGCAAAACTAAGATACCACGAGTGTGATTTTTTTTCTTCAGACAGGTCTCAGTAGTTCTTTTCTTTCTGTTGTAAATTAAACTCCAGCACCATCATCCAGAATATAGTGATTTTAGTCCGCATGCTGTCATTATTAAATACAACTTTTAAGGTGTGTGACTGGGAATCAGGACGAAGGATCATTTTTTAGATGTTTTCATGCGAACACATTTCCTGAGGCAGACTGACTTGGTTTTCCAGTTGATTTCTGTCTAGACAGTCCTGTCATGGGACTGAGCATGGTGGGTTTTTTATGTGTTTGTTTTTTTACAGATGTATAATTCTTACAGATTAACTGTCATATTTTCTCATTTTACTTCACCCCAGTTGCTGATCCTAAAGAAATGCAGTCAAATCGAAATGTGTTCACATAATGATAATAATATTAGAACATAAATAATAATTATAAATAATAAGAGGACTAACTGAGCCCGCGGACCATCAACAGATTTAGATAAAGTGAAAATTACAGCCACATTTAACAAAAAGAAAAGGCTTCAGTCTGATTGTCAGGCTGGACAAGAACAGCTGTAAAATGATAAATAATATTAATACTGGCTGCACCCCACTGATAAGTATTTTGCATTTCAGCTGCGTTTACATGGACAGTTAACGAGACCCTATGTTAGTGGTATTAATTACAGCTGTGTTCTGACACCTATGATAAGTTGAAATGTCTGCGGTGGAAAAGGCTGACTCGCTGGATGCTGGTGATGCTGTCAAATGTGAACTTTGACCTCAACATCAGCAGGAGCATCAAACACACATTCTTTGAGAGTCATGTTTGTTTTTCATATCAAGTAGGATGGTGCTGACCTTCAACTTAAGATATTAAAACCAGAATCACAGTCTGCCCTTTTCAGCTTCTTCAGGTCACAAACTTCCCATAACCACTCGTCAGAGACCCTCTAAATGTCAAAGTGAAGGACACATAGACAGCGGTTAAAATCTGACACATGAAGACATGAAACTACACAGTGCACATCATTGAGGACAAACAAGTTAACTTAAACAAGCTTATTTTTAATGGATCTGCAAAACTGTTTGAATTTCCAAAGAGAACTTCTGTACCTCCCGCCCACAGTTACCCAGTGGCAAACGTTACACAACGTTACAGAAACGCTTCCAACCCAAAGAAATCTGCATGCAGGAAGAAAAAAAAAAAAAATCAACCCTAGGGAAAAAAAAAAGAAATCAAAAAACAAAAGTAAAATAAATCATACAGATAAAAATAAAACATCAATAAACAGGACATACTGTATAATGCCGTTCTCTTGGCTGGAGGAGAAATTCAAACGCTTCTGCTTCAGTTCGACTTCCCATGTTGGGAGCACGAACAACAGAATATTAAACTGTAATTTCATTGGGTGGATGTGGCTCCGCCCACCACACAGCCCCGCCCCTGTCTTCCATATAAGGCACAGGACAAAATAAACCCCCACATACAAAAGGAGCTAGCCACGCCTCTGTCTCTTGGTAACAAATTGTAAATGACCAAATACGGTTAGACAACAGAAACCCCACTAAAGTGTACAAAATGTTAATCCTACTTATGTCTTTTTTGTTTGATTTTCTTTTATTTTGATTTCCTCTGGCTGAAGGTGAGTGCAGTGGGTGGGGTGGGGGAGGTGGGGGAGGTGGGTGTTTTGGGGGTTAAGGGTGGGTGAGGGTGTCCAACCAGGTGAGCTCAGGCAAAGGAAAAATTAAAAATATGAGCTTGTCTTTTCACATTTTTTTTCTCTTTTTTACAACTTTTAAAACAAATGACAAGAAACGTGACTGGATTTCTCTTTTTATCAGAAATAAAAATGATCATCAGATGGAGAGTGGAAGAATATGGCGGGGTGGGGGAGGGGAGGGAGGGATTAGACGAGTGAAGTGGTTTATTGTTTTATTCTGATAAAGAGACAGACAGAGAGTGTCAGTGTGCAAGAAAACTCATGAGACAGGTTAGAGAGCGAGAGAGTTAGAGTTAGCAGTTAGAGAGAGACAGAGAATATGTGTGTGTGTTTGTGTGTTTATGTGTGAGTGTGTGTGTGTGTGTGTGTGCGTTAGTGTGAGTGAAACAGGAGTTGTTGTTCAACTGCAGCACTTGCTCTTCCAGCCTGTGACTCCGCTGCCGCTGCTGATGTCAACGTTTTCACTGTTGGGCTCTTTTACGGGCGTCTGTAGCAGGAAACACACACACAAAATGAATACAAATACAATAAATGTGTTGCATTTGATACATGCAAAAATAACTGTTGTGTAGCTATAAAAGTGGTAATACCACAATATAATGGTATTTTATTGTTAGAATATTGTTTTATCTCTGCAGTCATTGATCCTTTCGTTCCTTAACTTGCAACACAGGTGAGTTGGAGAGTGAGTCTGTTGTGTTACAAGCTTAATGGTGAACCACTTGTGATTTTTCTGGGTCAAAATACTGAACAGGCAAGAGTCTGAAAGTCATTTTTACTGCTCACTGTGGCGCAAAGAGTGTTTATTATGAGGAGAATGAGTAACAAAGGAGTGATTTAGGATTGTGTGACCAAAATTTGAAACAGACTACAGCTGTCTCCACTGAGTCACGCCTCATTTCATCAGCTGAAGACACCGTGAGCAGAGAAGATAACAGAGGGCCGAGCAACGCAGAGCAACTCGGTTCTATCCGCTGGTTGCAGCTGAGTAACTACGACCTCCTCTGCTACGGACACGTCAGCTGACAGAATTTCCACATCACAGATTATTAAGAAAACATGATTCTTCACATCAAATACTTGATCAAAACTGGCAAAAAGTGGACTGGCATAGTATATTGCATACATGCGTTATTTTATTGACTTGAAAAATATAATATATAAAGGATAGAAGGAATTATAATAAGGAAACTTTAGCGTTTAATGCTGACAAGGAGGAGGCTCTTGTCCCTTTGATAACCTTACATTGTAGACGTTTATGCACCTTTTCCACTAGTACCTACTCGTCTTGACTCGACTCGACGTGGTTTGGTTTGTAAGACAACACCTTATTAATTCAGACCAAAATCCCATCAAATATCTATCAGTCAAATAAAGGCATTTGTGTTTGTTCAGTAAAAGTGAATCAAACACTTCTGATGAATCATTAATGAAGACAAACATTATAACTACATTTCCCAATCACACAAATGGGTCCACACACACACACACACACCTTTCTCAGGATGTCTTCTGCTAACGTGAGGAAAGCCTTCTCGATGTTGATGTTGGCCTTAGCACTCGTCTCAAAAAACCTAATGCCGTGCTCCCTCGCAATCTGTGGAGAGGAAAAGACAGACAGCAGGACGGGTCAGAGCGACGACTGGAAGAAGGTCCAGTCCAAAAATAAAGAGGCTGATCCTCTGTGCTGAACACAGATCAGGTATCACTGGTGTTTCCAAGCATACACACACACACACACACACACACACACTTCCATTCTAGTCAGCCAGGGGTGTGTGTGTACGTGTGTGAGTAAGCAGATCTGTATCTGATGTTGCTAAATCTGCAGACAGACTATTCGCTGCTAGTTTGGTGCTCTGAGGCGGAGCTCTTAAAGGCCTCGCACACACTCACACAGATGTTTTCATTTGTTCTGGCTGATTAGATCTCCGCCCCGGCTGAAATTGGTCGCCGCTATATTGGAGATTTTATCAAGTGACCAAACTCTGTGTGCTAATAGAGAACGTTTGCAGAAAGTGACGTCGCCAAAAACAAAGCGGCCGCCACAGTCACAATGGCAATCACATGAAGGAAATATACTGACTGTGACTCCATCTTGATCTCCTTTCAATTATATTTTGTATGACCCAAACCTTCCTGGTCTAAGTGTTAATGACAAAATCTCCTTTGAAACTACCTAACCAGCTTCTTGTATCACTTCAGGCTTTATTTCCTTTCACAGGTGAATTACTATTACTGTTTATCTGAATCAGGTTTAGTAGTTTTCACATAAAAGGAATTTGTCATCTTTGTCCATAACAAAGAACGCACCAAATAATAAAAAAAAAGATAACATGCAAATACTGAAAATGAACAATAAAATGAACTAGTATTATAAGAACTATGTACACTGAAATTTAAATAGAGCAGAGCTGAGACTTGAGTTGACTGAAATATCAAGGCCACTATTTGTGACAGTGAGTGTGGGTCGGTCTACTCAGGCACAGTTTGAAGCGTGCAGTGCTGACAAGATTGTTTATAAAAGGAAATCGTATCTCCTCAGTGATATGGACATGTGGTTGGTTTGTGAAGTCTAAGATCAAGCAAGCCACTGTGCTGTGTAAGGAGTGCTGCCAGTGCTGCAGCTGTTTTATTGTCCTTCTTCAACTGCTACTGAACAAACAGGACAATTCAATACGAATTATGCTGTTTTTTTTTTTAATACACACAGTGCCTTCATAAAGTCTGAATTATAGTCTGTAAAGAATGTGTCCAGGAAATAAAGCCATCTCTTTTATTTCAACTGTGAGCATACAGCTCTAACTGTAATAATGTTTTAGCGTTACACTAATTTAGCAAGTGTGCATTCTCATAAGCAAAGCAGTATTCTGTTTGAGCATGAATGCTGCAAGTTTAAACCCTGAAGAGAATATGGATTTCTGAGGAAGAGTGCTACCAGCTCTTCAGCTAATCAGAAATCAGTTATGCATCAGTACAGAGGGAACACTGATAACCATAAAGCAGGTGGTTATTATATATATGTTCACCAGTTCAGGTTAAACCTGCATATTATGGATTTAACAAACATCGTTGTCTCTCTTCATAATATGTTTTCTAACTTTCAGTGAATGAGCTCACAGCAAATATGTAACATGTTGGCATGTAAATGCAGAGTTGTTCTGCTGAAGTCAAAAGACGGCAAAGACGTGTAGACGTTTTTCTAGGAATTGTGTGGCCGACCAACATGCAGGACAGTGATGATGAATGGCTGCTTAAAGCTGCAGTGGACTGCACCATCTCACCTGCTCCCCCTTGGCTTTTGGTACGACCCTCTTGTCCTCCATGTCACACTTGTTGCCTAGCAGCATCCGCTCAACGTCCTCATTTGCATGCTGAAAAAGATTAAAAAAAGAGTAGATTATTAAATGACTTTTTTTCACATCAACAACATTCACCTACACTACACTTGTTTGTGTATTTTATTGAGGTTGACTGCCCAGCTGGCCTGTGAGATCTACTCCACATGTGACTGGTTCAAATCACAGCAGTATTAAAAAGGTTATTTACCTGCATCTCAAATCTTCCAATAGCAACTCAAGGCAGACAAGCTGAGTGTACAGTTAGTTACCTTCTAGGTTTGTAGGGAAGCATGCTTTGAATTTAGCAATGATCACATCTATCTGTCTCATCTATCTGAGTGCTGACTGCAACAACACTACTTCCCACTCAGTCACCAAACCAGGGATCAGGACACCTTAAACGGGGCACTTGATAAATCCAAATGTTTCTACGGTGCAGAAAATAGTAACAAGCAGCATATAGAGCATATATGGAGTATATACAGGGATAAAACTGACTAATATTTTTATGTAATGACTGTATTTATGTTCGTCTCCATGTAGCAGGAATCCCCATTAGCCCTCAGTGGAGTCAAGAACAAGCTTTCACAGACCACACGGAGGTACAACATGAGCAAGGCCGAGTTCTTGGTTAGCAGGAAACGCATTGTGTTTCCTTTCCTTGACCGGACTCAAAAGGTCTTTAAGGGTGAGGGTGAGGAAAAAATTACAACAAATGGCTGGTGGTCTCACCCAATCTGCTTTTTTAATGCTTCATCCCGCTTGTGTGTTATAATATGACAGTGTGCAGTTGCACCCATAATGAACATAATTATTCTGATGTGTTTGATCTGGCATGAACCCCAGAAGATTAGTCAAATCATAGAATAATCACTACTGAGATAAATACTAAGAGAAAAGCATAAAACTCAATAGAAGACAAAGAGGCACCAACTGAGAAAAACAACAGAGAGGTGGAGCCAAAACACATCAACCTTCAACAGGACAAACTGACCACATGTTACAGACAGCTGGTGTTATTTATCCAATAATCAGATCATCATTTTGAAAGATGATGCCTGTTGTAGACTGATGCCCATAAATGTTGCATACATTTTGCTATACTTGCTTTCTTACATCCATTATGAAAAAACAAAGACTGACAGGTCCTCAGATATCCTGTTAAGTCCTTTGTCAGCAACCCATAATGCAGCAGATGTAGTACAAAGCAAAAAAGAGTGCAAATGTAAACAAAATACACAAAATATAAGAGAAAAGGTTATCAGAGAGGCAGAGGTTGTATTAGACTAACTCGTCTGTCATTTTGACGGACAGTGTTATAAAAAGAGATAGCATTACCCGCCATTGCCTGATTAACGCTATCAGTGTTACGTGCTCATCCTTCATCCTCAACCACATCAATCGCTCTTTTTTTTCACCTGTTTATCAGTGCCATCAGTTACTGTAAAGATGCTTCAGACATTCAGCTAAGATGCTTGAAGTTACAGCAGATCACCCTCAGTGTTTCTGTCAAACTGTTGAAAAGCCTTCAGATGTTTTCATCATTGTTAAATTACAATTCTGTCAGTGATGGGGAATATAAACATATTGCCAAAAATAGAAATGACTGAAATGTAGTGACACATTTTGAGAAAAAGTGAGTGATTTTCACTTTTTAAAGAAGTTGGGCTGAAGTCAGATGCACCTTGTAAAAAAGAGGATAATTTGTGGACATATTACACCAGAAAATCAAAATATAGTGCACGTTATACTTTGTACCTTCTGCTCTGTAGAGAATAGTTTCGTATTTGTTGTCATAAAGTCTTTCTGATTACTATTATAAAGCTTTTTAAGATCAGCATTGTTTAAATAGTTGTGAGTGACGAATCATCAGTTTCTTGGCCTGTCACATTATTATTGTAACATCTGCTGCTTTCTAGTGACAACTATAAAGTAAAACTGAAGGTTTCATTGTTACTGTCTACAGTGGAATTTCTACCGATCTTTAAGAGGTAAAACAGTACAACCTCAGGTTCTCCTACAATGAGCCAGACGCACACAGACATCTGCTACTCTGATTTAACGACTCCTGCTCCACAGCTCACTGCACACAGAGCAGCCAGCTAGTCAACAATGTTGGCGGCATTTCCTTTAAGTATGAAAGTCACTCTGTCATAATGCCAAAGGTATAACAATAGATGAAAAAGGAGTGCCACCACTCAACTCCACAACGTGACAAAAAAAATCCTGATAACACAGCTGATACGAGTTTATGGAGCAACATAAATCCACATGATGATATTTCTACTGAGTACAGAGTGTGTGTTTTTACTTCGTCAATGTTACGCAGCCATTTGCTGATGTTTTCAAAGCTCTTGGCATTGGTGATGTCGTAGACCAGCATGATGCCCATGGCTCCTCTGTAGTAGGAGGTGGTGATGGTGTGGAACCGTTCCTGGCCCGCTGTGTCCCTACAAACACACAAACAAACATGCACACACAAGACGTCATTTATTTGTATTCACTGTGTTCTTGCATTGATCCCAACCCTTGTCCCAACAATAACTGGTCCTGTAAGTCAGAGGCTGCATCACAGCAGTCGGCCATAAAATATGTGCAGGCTTGACAAAGATGTTAATCCACACCAGCAACTCGACAAATATTTCTTCACAAGACACTGAGATATATCACTTCAAAGAATACAGAAGAACACATACCAGCAGCAAATGTTGATATCTTATGTTTCAGCCAGTAACAGTATTATATGATATTATATGATTAGCTGTCTATTTCTGATCTCCACTTGGCATGTTTACTCATCTCACTTATGAAAATTTGAATGTATTATTTATGCCATTTACAGGCCATTGTAAAGTTGTGATGCATTTATTTTAATCTCCAGAGGAGGCTGATAAAAGTCAGAAAATATTTAATGCCACGTTTGCACAATTCTGACTCTGACCAGAAAAAAACTCTCCGTTTTAAAGACACAGAGAAATAAATTTTCTTTTAATAAACTTCCAAAATACTTGAGAAGCCGTCGTGGCAAAACCACACATTACAGTCCACTGCAGGCTAACCATGTCCCTCACACGTCTGCACCGGCATGTATCTCAACTGTGACATTTTCCTATCTGGGGAAACTCTGCCAACATCCATCTATCACCGCTGATACAGAGGAAGAGAAGACACCCAGGAGCACCAGACTCACAAGAGCAAATCAAACCTACGCTTACAATAGTTACTTCACTGCGACGTTCAAAGCCAATAGCTGGCTGAACAAAAGTTGTATTTTATTGAACCGGTGAGCATGAACACATCTCTGGGTGCTCGGGCTGTATAGTGAAGATGAGCAGTAGACATAATGTGCTCAGACAGGAAGAGGAGAAACTGTGATGTGGACAGACACGGTAGAGCTTTAATGGACAGTATCAGGCCAAATGTGATTATTGTATCAAAAGCATGGCTGAGTGCAAACCAAGCCAGCATGAGCTTAACATGAGCTCTTTTGAGTGTTTTGTTTTATCCTATAGATTTTGTTGTCCTCACAGATATTTAAACAGAGGTTACAGAGCATTTTTACAAAGCCTTTAATTAACATTCATAATTCTACATTATAGATCCTTCATGCTCTAGCACTTCTTATTACCTTAAAGAGGATATGGTGAGTTTTAAAAAGAAGCATATATTTGACAATCTGTGCTTTGTTTTGGGAAAACTATATACTAAATACTAAAGAGATGAAAAGATACTTCACAGACAAAGACACAGTGTCACAACCTGTTGCTACTTCAACTTTTAACAATATGTCTGGGGTTGCAATCATCATATTAATCACTGCTTAGTTTAATCAACTGTTTGTCCACAAACAGCAGAAATATTACATAACTAAAGAGCCAAAGTTAACATACTATTATTTTAAGTATTGTCAGACAAACCGTCCAAAATCCAGACACGTTCAGTTTATCATCACAGAGGATGATAAATCAAACATTCAAATCTGAGATTGAAGTATTTCATGTTTTGAGGGCCTTTTTTGCTTTAAGATTTTTTTAACATAACATTATACCACAAACTGTGTTGTTCCCATCGACCGTGACTGTTCAAAACGATAAATGTATGAATTTCATGCAGCATTTTGGTGTGTTGACCCCCAAACTGATTGATAGATTGTATAAACTGTAACAATATAGTAGTTATACTAGTTTGACAAAATTATCTTAAACTCTTGGTATTTTAACTGCAGCTTAGTCTTAATAGATGAGGACTTTAAATTAAGATTATTTAGTAAAACTACCACTTTAATGTCTTCAGTTACTCTTCATAGCTGGGAATTATTAAAAGTCAGAAAACTAGCCAAACTACTTTAGATTTATGGCAAAAAAAAAAGCAAAACTGCTATTCTTTTGCCTCTAAAATATGAAGGCTCAATGCTTTAGTTTGTCTTATAATAGCAAACTGAATATCTCTTGGATATTGACTGCTGTCCACACAAAAACAAAGACATTAGATGCATATAAACTAAATATTAAAACAATTAGTTGACTAAAATCTGGGAGACTGAATAATAAAACATTTAATCAACTAATGTTTGGGAGGTTAATGATAACAATTGTTTATTGCAGTGCTCTGTGCAATCTGATCTAACCTCACCCGTCAACCTCAGTTTTCATATTTCATCACTTTTGCAATAGAAAAACAGTTGAAAATCAAGTCATTTCAGTTTGGGAAAATCAGCTGTTGTGGACTACAATGAAAATCCTGCAGCAGACCTCCTGATGGACTGATGACTATTTCCTGTTCTTGCATATTTCTGGGCTTGAGGGAGGTATGCCAAACAGATGTTTCACAATGACGTAACAAGACACAGAGGAGGCTGAAGTGAAAGACAACGTCCGTGTATACTTCAGCGCTGTACTCATCCACACACCTTTACTTCGGTACACAATCTAAAATGTCACGTATCAAAACAGTCCACCGACTCACCAGATCTGTAGTTTGATCTTCTTTCCTTGTAATTCAACAGTTTTGATCTTGAAGTCTATTCCTGTAAAAGGAAGAAGAGACATCAGCATACACATCTAATAAAATACATGAATGACAAGCACGTGAAGCACTGACAATAAGATCAATAGAGAAATGAAGACTTGCAAACAGACTCTGGCACTGAGCAACATAAACAGAGACATCAATAACCGAGAATCAGCCAAAGACATTTCGGAGGAGAGGGAAATGAAGAGTGAGTGACAAGCGTTTCCATCAGTGGGACAATAATATTATCTCTTCCTGATTCTGCAGTGTCATGGCCAGACCTTCAGCCTATCAGCACACAGCTGTGGGATCAGCAGCTGGCAAACAATGGGCACACGCACACACGCACACGCGCACACGCGCACGCGCGCACACACACACACACACACACACACACACACACACACACAGAGAGAGAGAAAACTGTGAAATACTGCAGCAGCCATGTATGTGTAAAAACCTGTGCTTAAATGAAGGAACATAATTAAGTATAAATGTTAATGTCTCTCCAGCTACAGATTCTTCAGTAATGCTTTTGTTTCATATCAAC
>JBAJHX010000031.1:4707078-4720756 GCA_037176925.1 Amniataba percoides | reverse complement strand
TACACACATGTTTTTTTTTTTATTATTATTCTTTTATTATTTTTCTTCTTATTTATATTTCACTTTCCTCTGTTTAGCTGTAAAATAGAGCTGTTTTTAGTATTCAGCATTAGTTTTATATTTTTCATATCACCTGGTTATTGTTACTATCATGCACTGACAGCACTGCAACAGTTAAAACTAATACAAAAAAAAGTTTTGTTTCAACAAGGAAATTTCCAAAAATACAAAATGTAGTTTAGAATAAGTCTGTATACATTTGCTAAAAGCAACAGCAAAGCTGAACGAAGATAACAAAAATAAGCATAGACCTATTATATACATAGGTGAAAAAAATGGGTGTATATATAAGCATATAGGAAAGTTCATAGGAAAGTAATTGACATTTACTCAAGTAATGTTCTGAAGTACAATTCTGAAGTACTTCTACTTGAGTATTTCCACATTTAGCTTAGTTTCTACTCTGCTGCATTCATTTGATAAATGAATCCATTATTATAGCCTATATTAAACAGGCTCCCCGGCTGTATATAAAATAATTCAAATTAACCCCACCTTTAATGTGCACATAAATACACCACCAATGATAATCCAAAATCCATTATTATTATTATGATTTTGCTAAATGAGTACTCTTACTTTTGGTATGTTATTATATTTTAGTGGTAAAACTAAATCATAATGACACTATATTATGATTATTTTTACGAAGCAGAATATCTGATACTCATTAGGTCCACACTGGAGTTTCTGTAACCTGTAAACTGTCATGTAGGCTGTGTATAAACATAGCTGTGCAAACATGGAGGTGAAATTCTGAAGGAATGAATGAACAGATGAAGCTGTGAGGTTGGTGGCAGTCTTGGACAAGGATCGGCTCCTCAGCGGGACCGAACTCCACTTCCCATGATCCTCTGTTCCGCTCCGCAGTGATGTGGGGTGTGGTGGTTGAATGACTGTGTGTGTGTATGTGTGTGTGTGTGCACCTCTGTGAGTGTGTGTATGTGTGGGTGTCTCCGCACACACCGAGAGCCGCAAATCCGCCTCGGAGCATCAGTGAGAGGACCGGAGGATGCGAGCGGCGGTCTGCGGCGGATCCACCGCGGGACGACATGAGCCTGAGAGCTGAGCTGCAGCTTTTCATCGTGTCATTGTTGGATTTTCTCCACCCGCCGAGCCTGGACGTGTAGACGGACCGCAATGGAGCGTCGATCCAACGCGTGAGAGCTGCTGACCGTCTGTCTGTCAGCTGATATTAGACAATAAGCGCAGGAAATTAGCCATTAGACACAGTGGCATTTCATCATTTTGGCTGCTGATCATAGGAATCTGTGTTATTAGGCACTGTGGCTGTTTTCCTTTTATGATAGGACCAAGAAGCCGTACTGAATTTGTTATTAATGATACAGAAAAAATCCATAGTTACACAATTCATAGGCAGACAGGAGGCTGATTAAAGGTAAAGGTTGTCAGTCTGTTCTGATTTGGATCATATAAATAGTCTTTTCCTCGTTTACAATAAGAAACAGAAGCCAGTCATGTCCAAAAATAAGAGCAGCGAGTCAGTGAAGGTGGTAGTTCGATGCCGCCCTTTGAACCGGAAAGAGGAGTCCAATGGGCCTGCAGGTGGCATCGTGCAGATGGACCTGCGGCTCGGACAGGTGATCCTCAGAAACCCTCGGGCGCCCGCCAGCGAGCCCCAGAAAACATTCACATTCGATGCAGTTTATGATGCAAACTCCAAACAGCGAGACCTGTATGACGAGAGCGTGCGGCCGCTGATAGACTCGGTGCTCGCAGGGTTCAATGGCACCATATTTGCATATGGGCAGACCGGAACTGGGAAGACCTACACCATGCAGGGGGCATGGCTGGACCCGGAAAAACGTGGGGTGATCCCCAACGCCTTCGACCACATCTTCACGCACATCTCTCGCTCGCAGTCTGACAAGCAGTACCTGGTGCGGGCGTCCTACCTCGAGATCTACCTGGAGGAGATCCGGGATCTCCTCGATCCCAACCACGGCAACGCCAGAGCCCTGGAGCTCCGGGAGAACCCGGAGTCCGGCGTGTATGTTCGAGACCTCACGTCGTGCGTCTGCAAGAGCATCAAGGAGATCGAGGAGGTGATGAACGTGGGAAACCAGGCGAGGGCTGTCGGTGCGACAGACATGAACGAGCACTCGTCCCGCTCCCATGCCCTGTTCCTGATCACAGTGGAGTGCAGCCAGCCCGGACCGGATGGGAGGAAACACATCCGGGTCGGCCGCCTCAACCTGGTGGATCTGGCTGGCAGCGAGCGCCAAGCCAAGACAGGTGTCCAGGGAGAGCGCCTGAAAGAGGCCGCCAAGATCAACCTCTCCTTGTCGGCGCTGGGGAACGTGATCTCAGCGCTGGCCGACGGGCGCAGCGGCCACGTGCCGTACCGGGACTCCAAGCTGACCCGGCTGCTGCAGGACTCTTTGGGCGGGAATGCCAAGACTGTCATGGTCGCCACCTTAGGTCCGGCCCCCCAGCACTACGACGAGACCCTCACCACCCTCCGCTACGCCAACCGGGCTAAGAACATCCAGAACCAGCCCAGAGTCAATGAGGATCCCAAGGACGCCCTGCTGCGCGAGTTCCAGAGGGAGATCGCTCGCCTCAGGGCCCAGCTCAACCACAGGAAGTGGAGGAGCAAACAGAAGAAGGAGCAGGTGGACGGCGAGGCCTGGGAGCGGGACGGGGACGAGGAGACGTACGGTGAGGAGGAGGTGGGGGTGGAGAAGGACGCGGAGGAGTACGTGAAGCTGGAGGAGCAGCGGCTGGAGAGGGAGAAGGAGGCCATCAGGGGAGATCAATTCATGCTGGCCGAGGAGAAGCAGAGGCTCCTGGGAGAGAAGGAGAGGATGATGGGAGATCTGAGGAAGGAGCAAGAGGCCACCGAGCAACTGACCGCCAAGTACAAGGTGAGAGTTTGAACCGGTGAGCCAAAAACACAGATTAGGACAGAACAAAGATACAAGTTACTTTATTTGATGACCTGAATGTTTGCTGATGGCTAAAGGTCATCGAACTGAGAAAAGACCAACTTCTACTCATGTTATCACTGAACCTTCATGGTTTCATCTTTCTCCCCCTTTCACACACACACACACACACACACACATAGTCCAGGGGGTCAGATTAAGGACATGTGGTCTGTCGGATTATCATGTGTGATAATCTGATGAGCTGTTAGTAAAGGACATTATGGGCAGAAACACTGGGAGCTTCATATCTAATTATGTCTCAGTGTTTGTATGTGTGTATCAAAGACATACAGCACTTAACATTACTCAGACTACATCACAAACACTTCTGAAGTTACAATATGTGATTAATCAGATATTAGCAGTGATGAAGAAACTACATTAAAGAGGCTCCCCAGCAATAGAGAGTGATGTGAATCCATGAAGTTGAAGGATTTAGGAGAGTCAAGTGGGAAAAGGGGGCTGCAGTATCATCACGTCTGACTTCTTTTACCTGGTACGGTCTTCCAGGAAAATATGGCCTCGATTTTTGGCACACACTACAGCGTTCATCCCTTATTGCTAGCTGATACAGCTTATTTTAACTCAGTGGGTGGCTTATTGACTCCACAACATCATATCATAAAAGTCACCTTGCTTATGGTCACTACAGCCATCACAGTGAAGCTGTTTATTCTGGCCCTCTGAGTGGTGGCATGTCAGGTATGCCTGTATTACCCAAAATCTTAACATGTACATTGTTACCCAAATAAACTCCTTTGATTTGTAAAGGGCTGTTTTCCAATTAGCTACCAACCCCACAGCCAGATAATAACATTACTGGATAATTACCAGAATTACCTCCTAGTCAAGCTGGCATCAGAGGCAACGTTAACATCGTCTATCACAGTGTGTTCGGTCTTTCCTAAGATGAAAAGTTTTAGACCCACAATTGCATGACTGCAATGTATTAATTGGTTATTAGGATACATCTGTAATAAAAATATTCAAACAAAAAATATCCAATTAGGTTGACTTACCTGATGAAATCATTATTAAACAGCATTTTATGAAGTGTCTCCACCATATTCGACATAGTCATATGTCCAGACTTACATGGACAAAAGTCCTGAGTGACAAATTCTAAAGATTTATATCTGTAGAGTAATTGTGTAGTACCAGAATTTCCATTTTCCATACAAAACAGAGCTTCTAACAAACAGAGGGACCGTTTGTGACACTAAATACACAGTAACGATGATTTGTAGCTCAAAGTTTAATTGATTCCATGAGAAATGACAGACAGAATTGACCTTTTTACGCTCTTTTTACACTCCATTACTACTGCTCAGAATAATATGAGGTGACTTTGTGATGATAACTGGAAACACAAACTACACCCACTGGAGAAAAGCATTCCTCACACTTTTAATTAGCTCTAATGATTATTAATGCGGTCAGGCATTAAATACATCTTCTCTCTGCTTTAGTGAGAAAAATATTGCTTTTAACCAGACTGAGTGGATTTTTCTTCGTGGCCTCTTGTGGTTATTTGTTCCTGTTTTAGTTCAACAGAAGTCTTAACTGGTGCAGCTGAGTCCAGCACCTGAACCAGCGGTCCCAGTGACTGCTGCTATGTGTGTCTGATGCCCTTTCTCAGCTGTCTGCCTCGACATTTCGTATGTCCAGACAGGAACTGGTGACCACTGTGGCTTAAAATGTCAGTCCTCTCTTCGATCTATTCACACGCACCAGCACACACAGACAGCAATCAAAGGGCCGCATTAATTACTTGCTCTGATTCATGGGCATATGCAGTCAATAAGTCAGCCATGCAGAGTGACTGAGTGACTGCAGTCTATAATACTGTAGCTGCTGCCTGGACATTAAACATGAGACTCACTAGATCAGCTTACTGAGCTGCAGCAAATAGCCAGAGGCCCTAATGTGAGGAAATGAGAGCAGGAAAAAGATATTTACACTACGTGTGTGGGAACAATTGAAGGACGAGCTGGTAAAAGCAGAAAAAAAACCCTCTGCTTTTACTGTTATCTATTTGGCAATGTGGCAAAGTGTTCCATTTTTGGTGTTCCCACTTTTCTGTCAGTGCTTTTAACAACTCCCAGAGCAGAGGTGTGAACTTGGTGCTTTCAGCTGAGGGTAATATACAGTCTGTGTAGGTGGAGGGAGCGATAGCAACAGGAGTGGTGTAATAACAGAGAGATTTCGTATCACAGAAGTCCTGCCGGTGTCCCAAAGCACAGCCTGCACTGTGACTGCATTACATTCTGGTCTGCTGAGGCTGCTGTCAGTGGACAAATTGATCTGTTTGCCTCCTCTGCAGTGGGTTTCTTCCACAAAGGCCAGGCAAAATGGTTTAGATCAATATCTAATAAGAACAAATGATATTCATAGTATTGATATCAACGTGCTGTGTACTGCAAAATGGCAAATGTATGCAAAAGCATATATAAACAATGAAATTCGTATCAGATACAGTTTGTCCATTTTTTGTCACAGTTTGTTTTCATTATGTCAGTGTGACACCAAATTTTTCATCATTCAGCAAGTTATCAGCAGAAAAAAAGAAAGCGGTGACCCACAAATGCAAATCACATTATTGAGATATTATTGGTATTTCTGTGATCTATCAATACATCACAGATATAAAATGTATTATACACATTAAAACACATTTAATAGCACCTTGTTTAGATTATACGTTTGTTTTATTTTACACAATTGATTTATTTTTTATTTTTGCATGTCCAGGTGGATTGAATGTGTCCTTTGAAATGTCTGAAAAACAAAATTGATAATTTTTGGTGAAAATTCTTTTTGTATTTTGACATTAGACACCTGACCTACCCTCTCTATTTTGTTCTTTGGTTTGAGTCTTTTTCTTCTACCTTCAGTAAGAAGAAAAGATCAGACAGTTTTTAGGAAATAAAATATTTGTGGCCAAGAAAGACGAGGCATTTCTCATGCATATTTATGTATAGATTTCTGATGTAAAGTTAATTTATGTGAAGGATTCATTTGGTGTGGAGGGAGATGTGGGGTATATGTCGTGTATGCGTGTATGAAATGCGCACTGCAGCATCCACGCGGTCTAAAATCCCTCAAATTGGCAAAAATATTGGAGTGCTGATTGCAGCACTCATGCCAACCCACAACAAACTCATTCTTTAGAGCAGCGTAAGCACTCTCTGGCTTTTGCTCCACCTTTAGGATGTGGCACTTTTTCTTTCCGAGTGAAGGTCTCAGGAAGTCCCGCGAGACCGGGGCTGATGTATATCCTGCTTTCATGTGCATTCCTCTGTGGGGCATCTCATATTCCTTCCCATCACGTCGTCGTCCAAAGCACCGTGGGGCTTAATACTGTTCTGTGCTAAAGCGTCTAAAATCTGTCTTCATGCAGCTCAGTTCAGAGGGTCTGTGCTGCTTTGTGTGCGTGTTTGATGCTGACCGGGTGGCTGCTGAATGATGTCAGTGCAGAGAATCAGCAAAGGACAGGAGGAGGAAGATGATTAAGGGAAAGAAGTATTTCCTGCCTTTGATGTGTCAACTTTGTTAACTTTGACCAAAAAACAATCTTGTCGGTTACTTGGTTGTTCAAAGATTAAGATTAAGTTAAGTTTAAGTTTGATGATATTATGAATTTTTCTTATTGTCAACAAATCATTTGAGGAAAAATTCGACTAAACAAACAATTCTTTTTTTAGTTTATTTGGACTCAGTCTCTCATACATGATCTTTCTATTGTAACGTTTCATTAGAATATCACATTTTTATTAATCCACCACTGAAAATAGTCCCAAACAAATGCACAGTTTTCTCCTGCTTGAATGACATTTCCTAAAAACCTCAGAGCCAACCAGTTTTAGTAAAAGTGTGACACGGCAAAGTCAGAAAGTATTGAAACGTGGATGAATGCTTTTCATTTTTTTCATGGGATTTAGTGACCATTAAGAACTATACAGACTAACACTGCACTTTAAAGTGAAGAAGACTTTTTGTCATGTGTACACTGGGAGAAAAACTGGAATGACCAGGCTCATGTTTAGTTCCCAGGCAAATATTTTATTATTCAAAATGTGTGCAAGGATCCCTTAATGTTTGATTGAAGTCCTCAGCTGTGTTATGTTATCACATTTCATGCTCTAAAACCAGAAGGTTGTGGTTATAAAAATTCTACCCATTAATCTCAAAAACAGAAAGCGTGTGTTTGATATTTTTGTTTATTTCCATGAATAATTGGCCACTTAATATTGTATCATGTCAAGATGTTTCCATGGAAGTGACAACAGAGTTAAACTTGGCAGCAGAAAAATGTCAAAATCAGTTTTTCTATTACCAGAAGCCTCAATAAAATGAGAGTGTAGTGCAGCCAAACCACATGAAGATGAGATATAAGCCAATCAAAAGATCATAAAGTAACTCAATGACAAGATCACTTACTTTGAGTGTGATGTGTTAGTGGTTTTAATCTGGGAATTCAAGAAAGACTTATCTTTAAAAGCAGCTATTTTGATTATTGATGAATCAGTGATAATAAGTGATTTTTTCCGTTGCTGATTCCTTCATTACAGTTGGTAGTCTTACAGATTTTGATGGTATATTGAAAATCTTTTGGTTTGGAAATGTTTGTCTTACAAAATAAGACATTTGAAGATGCCAGCTTAGGCTTTGGTTTTATATATCAAACGATTAAATTTGAAGTAGCCAGAAACAATAGATCATCATTTAACTGGCTCGTTAGTTTCCATGACATCACTGTGATCCCTGCAACATTTCCAGTCTCATCAATTAGAAACAGACCCCAGCTCAGGTTTGCTCTGATTGGCTGGCAGTGATATTAGCCTACCAATCACAGGATGTGGCCTAAAGGGTGCATTTTTCTCTCTCCTCTGATATCCAGTGAGAGAGAGGTTGCTAGGCAGGGAGACAGAGAGACAGACACA
Organism: Amniataba percoides; assembly: GCA_037176925.1. Lineage (NCBI taxonomy): Eukaryota > Metazoa > Chordata > Actinopteri > Centrarchiformes > Terapontidae > Amniataba > Amniataba percoides. Next base: position 4,712,802 of record JBAJHX010000031.1, on the reverse strand, counting down.
GAGAGAGACAGGATGGAAACATGGTGGAAACCAGCTCACAAATAAGCAATTATAGATAAAATCTGCAATGAAAAGCAAGAGAGTCCCTTTTCCCTCTCCCTCTTCATTCCTCCCTCTCACCCACAGATTCACCCACATAGATGCTCACAACAAATGTAAGTAGGTCAGGGAGCAGCCTTGTGGAAGTGTGTTGGGTCAGCTGGTGTTTCTGCAGGGTGCTGTTAGCTAACCAGCCTCCAAGGTGCAGCGCTCCATCTGTGGATTGTGTTTCAGCATTGGTGCAACTGTTGTTTAGCTGTTGTCGGCTCTGCAGGAAGTGCCAGCTGATTTAATTTAAACAGGCAACTGTGATGGTGGAAGAAGTATTCAGATCCTTAGCGTAAAGCACAAATACCATCCTGTCAAAATACTCTGTCGCCAGTCAAAGTCATGCATTTATTTAAATATTTTTTCAATTCATCGTTCATTCATGAAAAGTTATCATAGTCACCCAGAGCCCAAAGTGACACATTTATGATGCCTGTTATGACCAACAAACAGTCCAAACATCAAAATAATTACTGATAAATTGAGATAATTAAAATGGAAGAACAGCAAATCATCACATCAGAACTTGAAACCATGAAATGGTTTTGCAGGGAAACAATCAAAATAGTTGTTAATTATCTTTGTGTTAATCAGTTAATTGATTCATCAACTAATAATTTCACTTGCACATGGATAAACAGTTTGGTAGTTTGATTTATAATCAAACATTGTATTTTCTAACCTCAATGTTTTGTGTGCAAAAATCTCTAAAGTAACTGGTAACTAATAAATGATCAAATAAATGTAGAGTACATAGAGCAATATTTCTCCCTGAAGTAAATGACAAGTACCTCAAATGTGTACTTGAGTACAGTAAATGTACTTGTACTCCACTGCGGGGAAAATGTGATGTGGGGCATCCTGTTGGCTCTGATGTGTGATATTTTCTCAGGCACCAAAACGAAACAACATTTCTGAACAGCTTGCAGAAGTTTTTCATTGTCTTGTAACAGTAAGCCATGTGCACATTTTATAGCTTTATATATTTTATTTATTAAAATAGATTAAGGTTTAATACTGTGACTTTATCAGATAAGTCCTTTCAGCTACAGTGTCAGCATGCATTTCCTGTTTTATTTAATTAGCAATTATTGAGTTGTTTTCATGCTGTCACAACATAAAATGTTGTTTCCTGATTCGTTTAGTGGACCTGTAGCACACCAGAAAGCATTTTATCCCTCTTTACGCTCCAGTTTTTGCTCTCTTGTCTTCGGCATCTTTTCTAACCTAACACTTAGATAAGTGGAGCTTTCTTCAGCAGTGTTATGAAAGCATCAGGTATCAAAGCAGTCACTGTTCGCTCCTCATGCTGAGCAGCAGTTTCTCATAAGGAGGCTGCTGGGTCTGTCCCACCGCTGGACTATTCTTAGATCCACTTTTCTGGGTCACAACTTCTTCTCACTGACTGTCTCTCTGCTCCACATCACACACCTCTTTCCTTCTGTCTCTTTTTAGAGCATCTGTAGGTCCTTCAAGAAGAAATCAAATGTCTTAAAGCCATCTGAACTTTTATTTTGTTTCTTGAATTACATTCCAATAGATTTTCAGTGTTTGAACATCAAAATTGGAGAAACACTGTTCTCACTTTAGTTTTTCTTTTCTTTACCTTCTTTTCTATCTCTCATTTAATTTCTCTTTAAATCCCACTTTTCCTCAACCAGGAATGCTTTTTTACATCTTCTCAGAGAACGAGCGTGCTAAGTAGGATAATTTAATGGCTCTTAAATGAAACATCTGCAGTTACCATTTAAAAATATCATTACAGATACAATACTTAGAAAGTTGAATCTAATTGTGTAATTTTAAGTGTAATTTGTGATAACAGGAAAATTGTATTAGCACAGATGTCTAAAAAGAGAGAATCTAATAAACTGTGACTGAGAGCTAAAAACTCCTCAGTGGCAGCCTGCCCACAAAAGTTGCGTGTGTGGGAAACACTGAGCTGTTTCCCTCCGAACCCTCTGATCCTTTTATTTCTTTTGTAAGGAGAAGCCAAACATAGATGCTGCATCGTCAGGCTGCAAACAGAGGAGGGTAGCTTGGCCTCGAGCTGGATGATAAATGAAACTTTCCAATGAAAAACAAATACATACTATTTTTACCATGAACGCGTCTTTCCAGTCTCTGCTGTCTTTTCTGTTATTGGAGACATTGACATGTGCATTAGGATCTTTGCTGCATCCTGCCAGCTGAATTCCAGCCAATCAGAACGCTCGGTCAATAACAATGCCCATTGCCTCATGGGAAATATAGTCAGCGTAACACACAAACTTACACATACTGACATACACTGTTTACATATTAGCTTTCCAGAATATACTGTAGACATCCATTTAACTCACTACTACTCACACACACACACACACACACACACACTTTTGCACCATACATGCATCACATTATGGATAGAATGACTGTTTCCTGTTTATGAAGCTGTCTTCCTGTCCAATTAGAGCAGGAAAATGTCTGGACAGAAGGAGAGAGAGAGGCTCTCTCTCTCTCTGTGTGTGTGTGTGTGTGTTTGTGTGTGTGTGTGTGGACATGTTTTAGTGTGTTTGTGTAGACTTGTATAGCTGCCATTGTGGGGACATACACCTATTTATTTATGCAGTAACATGTGGGGACTCACCTTCCTTTTGGGGACAATACCCAGGTCCCCATAACATAAGTCATTAAATTCTAGGTTAAAGATATGGTTTAGCGTTAAGTTGAGGGTTAGTGTAATGGTAGAAGTAATGGTTATGATCAGGGTTAGTTTCCAGGAATTTAATGTATCTCAATGTAATGTCCTGTGTGTGTGTGTGTGTGTGTGTGTAGGCTAATGAACAGAAAGAGCTCATCGCTGGAAGCCTGCATCACTGAAATATTGATGAAGAGACTCTGTGTGTGTACACGTGTGTTTGTGTGTCTGTCTACATTATTTTGAAGCTTTTGAGTGAGTTTGTGTTTCCTAACTGACCATCCAGTCAGAGGATGAGTAGAGAAAGCGTTGATTCTTAAAGAATACACACTCCTCCATGTCTCATGCAAAGAGATATAAAACAGACAAAGAAATGTTTGCTCTTAGAAATGAAATATTATATGTTTTTGTCTTATGAGGCACAGGAAGCAAATGAGTTTTTTTTGTTTGTTTTTTTAATGGTTGAGAAATGACCTCTGCTGACCCCGTGAGCAGGACGTCACCAGTTAGCGCCTTTCAAATCCGTTACAAATCAGTGTTGCACAAGTCTTACAAGGCTTTAGTTGAGATTTAATCTGGTTCAGCTTTGTTATGGTCAGAGTAAGATCTTGGTTGGGGTAAAAATAAGTACTTCAGAGTTTGGGAACCTTTGCCAATGTGGTTAAAACAGGCACAGTAAGAGACAGCAGTCCAACGTTATCTTGATCCATTCAGCGGCTTGGTCCTCACTTGGACAGACAGCGGATCAAATCACTACAGCTGCTACAGGCTTAGTCACGTTGAGTTATGCATCTGTTGTTTGGGTAATTTAGCTGATAGAACAACACATCTTCTTCTTCTTAAGTTTCAACAAAACAGCCTTTTTACCATGAACATATATCGTATCTACGGTTCTTTAGAGAACAAAACCTTCACAAATACAGCACCTCAAGAGAATACTTATTAGCTAATTTGAGTAAACAGCAAAACAAGTCATGTTATTAAAGGGCTTTTGCATTTGTTTGCTTATTCTTTCCCATTTTGGCGGGATGAAAGGATGTTTCTCAGGTTAATGTTATGATCTGCTGATTGCCTGTCTTACTGGATGCAGGAGATGACGGACAGAGAGTGAACGTTAATATGGTTTCAATCTGTATGTTGTGGGTCCTTAAGTGGGTTTTTGCATTGACCAGGACTGATGTGAAACAGATTCACAGAGATGGCCTGACCTTTGCTGTCCCTCTTTTTTTTCTACCTCTGTCTTCCATGCTCAGTGTCTCTTGTCTTTTTACATCCCCCCTCTCTCCATCGTCCATGTCCCCGTCCCTTCCCAGCTTCACCGTCTCTACCGCTGCACACACGAGAGCCGTTGTCGTCACGCTGTATTTATAACCCTGCCGTTCCCAGCAGGCCCCAGCCTTGCTGTGATTGGCTGGCTGATGCGGATGAGCCATCTCAATATGCAACACTTCCCGTTCTCTTCGCTTTCCCATCAGGAAATGGATCAGTCACAGCCAAAAGAATTTGAGCATGCACTTATGGGCAGATTATACGCACACAAGCAAATATGCAGGCTGGCACACTGAAGCCTTATAAATGCCCCAGTGTTTTCTTTTTTTAGCTGTCGCCCTGTCGATCAGAAAAAGACAAGAATATGTATCATCTGCCTGTATATCCATGTGTTATTATACAAACAATTTAGAGAACTGATAGCTTGAGTTCACAAAAGGGTGCGTTGGATATATGCCACAGTGAAAGAAAGAGACTGAAGGTGACTGCCTGAACAAGTCTGAAGGCCTCACTTAGTAGCCTTCAAGGGAAAAAAAAAAATAATGAAGCCTAATGGCTACTTCCTGTTGTGGTCGTCCAAAATACAGCACACCACAAGCCACCAGTCAAACGTTTTATAATATAGATGTGACAATGGAGCTTTCACACTTTCTTCTCTTCTGGAATATGTTGTCTAATGTGATCAAAGATTTCTCCAAAATAAAGAAATGTACACTGAGCTCTTGACACAGCCAGGGTGACGTTGTTTGTACAACCTCTTGTGGGGGAGCGATGAGTGTTTTTAATCAATCAAGTATTTCAGGACCAGAATAATAATAATAATAATAATAATAATAATTGAAGGCTAATTGTGTGCCGACCACACACGCCAGTCCATGTTGATTGGCTGAGTGGTCTGTGGTACCGCCGACCCAATCACTTCAAAGACACACTGATAATCAGACAACCAACGTTTTTACGAGGACAAGAACACCAAAGAACACCCAGACGACATGGTCGAAGTTCAGTTTTATCACAGCAGTCTCAGAAGAAAATGCTGTTGTAATAATATTAAAACCACAGAGATGAGAGATATTTTGAGAGAAGCCATGTGGAAAATCAGACTTTAGAACTGCTCAAGCAGCAAGAAATCCAACCAAAATGTCTGACGAGCCAAAGGTCCAATCCGATCATTAATCATTGAGGCAGTTAATCAGGCATCAAACAGCACACCAAACAACAACCAGTCGGGCAGAAAGGGTTCAGCCCTGAATCTGCACGGTGTCTGCCCGGCTTAAAGGCTTAACAAAGAACAGTGAAGAAAGCATGAAGACTTCTTCTTCGTCTATAATTATCCAAAGTCTCCACTGTACTGTTGGAGAGGAATGGAAACTCCTGTGATGGCACACGCTCGTGGCTGCATGGACTGTGCTGAGAGTTTAAGTCTGTTTAGCACACACACACCTTGTTAGATATAAAGTCTGCTTTATTGATCGGGGAAACAGAGAGACAGACTGTAAGATATTTGAAGCTGCCGTACTGAGACATGGATACAGGAAGGTTTAATATGACATGATGAAGAAACTGAAGCTCCACTGTGACCTTTAGAGAACATCAGACATCCTGACCGCATCTGTGTGTGTGTGTGTGTGTGTGTGTGTGTGTCTGTGTGTGTGTGTGTGTGTGTGTGTGTGTGTGTGTGTGTGTGT
>JBAJHX010000031.1:4692835-4706978 GCA_037176925.1 Amniataba percoides | reverse complement strand
GTGTGTGTGTGTGTGTGTGTCTGTGTGTGTGTGTGTGTGTGTGTGTGTGTGTGTGTGTGTGTGTGTGTGTGTGTGTGAGTGTGAGGATGCCTGTAAACTGAATAACGAATGACAAGTCTCATTTGATTGAAGGTCATCTGGACTGCTTACTGAGTCATACTCACTTCCCTCATGCCTTCTTTCCATCTTCACCTCCGTTACATCAGCTCCTCAGCAGTGACACAGCTTGATCTAAAACATGACGTGCTTGTTCTTTCTGAACATTTGTTGAGTGTGAAAGGTAAATATCCTGATATATTCTGAATCTGGATTGTCTGCCTGAGTTTTTTTTATTTATCCAAGACATCACTCGTAATTCTAATTTGGAAATCTGCCTTCAGAGTCTTTGACATGAGAAATTTCATAACTTAGTTTCTTTCCAAGTGCAAAAATACATTGATGGTTGAACGTTCATTTGTAACCACAGAAACAACAGTCAGCATTCTAAGCACTTCGCCTCCATGTTTCAGGACTTGGAAACAGTAGGTGGTTAAAAACATCTCCCCACAAGGTTCACATAGTAGTTGTTATCTCGAAGTCTTTAAAGTGTAAAATTAGAACTTTCTATGTGTTGCACATAGTAAACTTCAAGCCGTGGTTTTGTTTCAGAGTCACGGACTGGGATGGAGTGACGAGTTGAAATTGTATTTTACAGTTTGTCTTCTTGCAGAGAGAAGGACAAAGATTCTTTTTTTAAAAGTGTGGCATGATCCTCCTGCAGCTAAAAGCGCCACATGATATCAGCGAGGAAAGATCGCTAACAACGATGGCAACGTGTCAAAAGATTCACCTCGTTTGTCGCTTTTTTTCATATTTGGACTGACAGAACTGCTGACTGGAAGCCTTCGTCTGAGCACGATGCTCAGCTTGTCCCCAAACCTGTTTAAAGGAAAAAAAACACAAAGCTGTAATGATTTAGTGCAGAAGAGGCGCAATTGTTTCCTCTGTTATCGAGCTGTTTTTAGGATAACCAGGGAGCATGTACAGTGTAACAAAACATTTTTCGGTTTTAATGGGATGTTGCTGCATTTGTGAATGGATGTAATTGGGGGTTTTCGACACAGTTTCATGAACTCAGTGAGACTCACGGAGGATCTTGTTATCTTTCAGCTAAAACATGTATTTTCCTCACTGGATGATAGCACAGTGTGTGTGAGAGAGAGGAAAACTGTAACTTTGAGTTAAATGTACAGTGTCACGCTGTCCTTTCATTGCCTGCATCAGAAAAGGCTGAATGTAAATATCTAAGCAGCCTATCTGGGAGGAGGAGAGACATGATGCATGAGAGAAAAAAGCCCTGACATGAATCAGCCCTTTAATGAAGCTGAAAGAATATGACAAAACACAAAGAGCAGCAAGCCCGGCAGTCACACACACACACACACACACACACACACACTCACACACAGAACACAAAGACAGCTCGAAACAAAGAGGCTTTCTGTCGACCTGCTGCAGACGCATCCTCTCTGAACGACTCCACTGTACTCTCTGGATGAGTTTGAGTGTGTGTTTTTGTGTAAGTGTGTGTTTCCTTGCTAGTAATAAAGAACGTATAGGCTGCACACAGTTCACACACACACACACACACACACACTGTCTTTTTGTATAAAGTCCTGACACTGGAATGTGGCCAATACAAAATGGCCGTGGCCCCTGTTTGCCCTTCTTGGGCCCCTTTTTTTCTCTCTCTCATCCTCCTCCTCCTTTTGCATTTTCTTCTCCTTTTCTCATCATCTCCTGTTTCTGGTTTCTCTCTCTCTTCTCTGTGTTCATTTTAGATTTCTGCCCTCAGGACAGCGGAGAATTGTGTGATCTTGTGTGTGTGTGTGTGTTTGAGCTTCATTTTCAACACAGATTGCATCACTGTGGCTCCGGGCCCTTTAATCTGCATAGTAACCAAAGATGCTGTAACCCGAGGCACAAAATGATAATGACTTTTCATCATTAGAGTTCTATTCAAGAAAGTCTGCCGCTCAGATTTACAAATAGAAATAGGAATGCTCAAGTAAACTACCTGAAACACTTACGCAGAGTACTTGAGTAAATGTAATTGGTTATATGATTGCCTGCAAACTTCTGCTAATTAGCAAAGTGCAGCTGGCAGCTGTCATTGGTTTTTGACCATAAAACAAAGTCAAATTTACATCATATATTAAAATAGTGACCTGAAACTGGTCTTTACAGTTCATCCTCTGTGTAGCAGGAATGTCCAGACAGCACTTCCTGGTCATCCATCAAACTGCTGATCAAAGAGGTTATCAGAGAGCCGTGGCCCAGAGGCTCAAAGCCGTGTTTAACTTTCTGTGAGCACACTGTGACACTTTGTCCTGGTCCGGTTCTGACTGTGATTCATGTGTGAAGTCTGAAGCGCCCCGCTGTTTTAGCCGAGCTCAGCTTGTTGTGGTGGTGATGGTGTCATCATGGGGAGGTTAAGCTGCCCACTTCCAGCTGCCTCATCAGCACAACGTCTGCCCCGACTGCAGCTCACACACACACACACAAAGATTTAACTGTTAGATGAACTGAGTTTGACCTTGAGAGAGACACTCAATCCTGGTCCTCCAGGCATCTCTCAGGCACATTTTCTGGTCTTATATCTGTCAGTGATTCGTTCTAGCTGCAGGTTATTTTTGTCTCTATATCTGAATGTCAATTAAAGTTTGAATAGTTAGCCTGTAAGGCTGTTTCTCTGTTGGTTTTAGGTGACACAAAGGTTCACTGTTTGTCACCACACAAGTCCTTGATCAGAAATTCAAATATGCTTTTATGCTTCTCAGGCGATGGAGAGCAAACTGTTGGTTGGAGGAAAGAACATCATAGATCACACCAACGAGCAGCAGAAGATGCTGGAGATAAAAAGGACTGAGATTGCTGAGCAGGTAAACCTGTCTGTGTGTCAGTGTATGTTTCTATATTCTATAGATAGGAGGTACAGAATGCATATGTTTATTGTTTTCTCTCATTATTTCTTTAATATTTTTTCCTTTTGGCAATATCTGCCAATATCAAGCAGTAATTGTTCATTTGAATTATATTTTAGTACATTCTTTCCACCGAACGTTTTTGCTTACTTTAAAATGAGTAAATGTTTGTACAAATTAACTAAATACTTACAGAAAATATGGTTTAGTGTCATGCATTATTTGATTGTTATGGAGAGTGTGTGGATCTCCTGCAGTGGGGGTTAGACAGCCTGTTTTCAATTACAGCATGAAATAATGAAAATACTGAAACTCAGGTGCAGTTTTGACCCATCAACAGAACTTTAACCTGCAAGATACAAAAAGAGAAAAAAAGACAGCAAACATTGCAGTGACCGTCTGATTCATGCTTTCAGTCTCGTAAAGAGAGGGAGATGCAGCAGCAGATGTTGGCCCAGGATGAGGAGACGCTGGAGCTCAGAGAGACTTTCACCTCTCTGCAGCAGGAGGTGGAGGCCAAGACCAAGAAACTTAAGAAGGTAAAGGATTCACTGCATGTACACGTAAAATTCAGAGAACTGTTTACACAAATGGTCATTTTCACATGCACACATTTTTTATAAGCACGAGACATGCAGACATATTTCTACAAGCACACACATATAAACCTTCCTTTATTGTTCCTAATGTCAGTATATCCCTCTTTACCCCTTTCACCCCTGACCCTTGACCTGGATCCTAATGACCCCCTGCCTCGGACACATGCTCCGTCCGGACACACACTTAAATCTCAGTACCTCAAGGTTTGTCCAGCCGCCCCCTCCTCTTTCATGGACCTTTCCCGCCCTCCCTCACTCTCTGTCACTTTCTATCTTGGGCCTCTTCACGCTTTCCACACTAACCTTCTCGACCTGTTTTCCCTTCCTTGTCAAAGTGCTCGGGGTCTTTCAGTAACTCGCTCCTACGCCCCCCCCCCCCCAGTGCAAACCTTGAAACAACACTCGTGGCCCCCTCCCTGCTCTTCTCGCTTCCCAATCCGTTGCACGGCCAGCAGGACTAACCCCAAACAACCCATCGTGTGAGTGTGGATGACAATGTGATTAATGATCCCGTGTTGATCTTTGCTCTCCTGACGCGGCACGTGTGCCATCTCCCATTCTCTCACTGCATGGTGCCGCCTCTCCGGACACAAGAAGGAGGATAAAGTTTGGAGGTTTTCACACTGTTGTTTCAGAGCTCAGACAGATCAGAAAGCTTTTAACTGAAAAACTGGTTAGTGCTGAACGTTTTGTAGCTGGAGCGGAGTGGTTGATAATAGTCAGTGAGAATGTGTCGCTTATAAAAGTGTAGTAATGGAGTACATGTATGTAGCCACTTTGCCTGAGCTGATGTGGACTTCCTTGAAAATATAATTTGACATCAGGGCTGCTGAGATGCCATGTAGAGACTACAAGAACTGTGATTGGACAGCTTAGATTGACTGTGTTTTCTCCTACAAGTTTCTAATGTTGAGGAGATTGTTGATTATGAAAACAAGATTAAACGCACCCTGTGGAGTTGTTAGACCACTGCTTAGTAATGTTTTAATGAGTGCAGGTGCTGGTAATTCACCAGCAAGCTAGAAAGATGGGATGTAAATTAAGTGTGAGGAAGGAAATGTGTTGAAGTGCCAGACCTCAAAGAAACACAGATAAACTTAATGCAAACAGAAATAGTTCTTTACAGGAGAAACCCACAGCTTTCATTCAGTAGTCTTCTACTTTTTAGAACATTTAGGACATCCAGCAAAGCCATTGACTTTGCAGACCTGCTGTTCACCTCGACTGCCGCTCTCTGTCACAGTGAGTTAAAGAGCATAAAAGCACCAGTGGCTCAGAAATATCAATTGGTGATGAAACAACAGAATAGATGCAGTCACTGAACTTCAGTATAAATGTGCACTGTAGGTATCTGTAGAGGGATGTGTCAAATATAAGTCCAGCTTTAGCTCCACTGAACTCGTATCTCTCTGGTGTTGCTTGGTGAACAGGAATGAATAAAGAAATTTGCTCTGAGTCCAAACTCAAGGAAAGAGTCAACCAAGACATCAGAGACATACTCTTCAGTGACGTCAGGTTATATTTCCCTTTAAATATCTGATACCAAATTTGATCATTTTTTATGCTAAAAAGGAAGCTGCCACATCATCTGTGAACTGCAGTGTCATCTCAGGACTGAAGTCAGGATTAGCTTCTCGTTTGAAGCCCATGCAGTCAGCCCAGGGCGAAGTCAAAGAGTGAACAGTGTGAAAGATGGAGAGGCACAGGAGGAAATAGGAGGAATGAGCCGGAGAGAGGGAGGGCTGCCATGTTTCCATGCTCCTATTGGCTGCCCATTTCTCTCGACACCAGATCCTCCAGTGCTGTTGCTACGGGCAACCACGCTGGAGCGCGTTGGAGACCAGCTCATCAACGACTACACTGCGCCGGGTGACATCTCTCCTCCTCACCCTCTCTGTTTCTCCCTCTCTCTCTCTCTCCTCGTAGCTGTATGCGAAGCTCCAGTGCATCAAAGCGGAGATCCAGGACGTGAACGACGAGCACGTGAGGAGCCGACAGGAGCTGGAGCAAACTCAGAACGAGCTCACTAGAGAGCTCAAGTTCAAGTGAGTCGAACAAATGTCCAGAACAGTCAGCGCCATCAGCAAATATGCCCGGAGGCTTCAGCAAACACAGATTCACTGGGGAAGGGATGATAACAGAGATACTATAATAAATGATAATTGCTCTAATAAAGGGAAATAAGTGGAAAAGCTGAAACATTGTAAGCCATAATGTATCTATAATTTTACCATTAATACTCACAAGTAGTTAAAAGGCTAAAATGAGCCAAGTGCATGTTTGTTTTGGAGTCTTGGAGGAAATATTCAGATCCTTTACTAACTAACAGATTTACTTTGCTAAGTAAAAATAGCACACTGTACAATATACAAGTGACAGAACTGCACTGAACATGTTACTTAAGAAAAAGTATGTAATTATAATCAGAAAAAAGGTACTAAGAGCAAATAAAGTAAAATACTCAGCAAAAATGCAGAAATACAGTAATGCAACAAACTGTTACTGTCAAAACTTTAAAAGAAAAGAAAGAATGAAAGCTCTTTATTCTTTGTTGTTCCACATGTGCAATTAGATATTTTGACATGTTATTGCAGGAGAAGCACATGTTGTAATATTAACATGGCTCCATGTCAGCAATTATTTCAATCTAATGCTGCAATTCATTGTATTTACACATTAACAATCATTTGCTGTGAAAAAAACACACATAAAGTGTCTGTCAGTTAAATAAATATAAATGTTAATTCCATTCCGTGGGGAAAAAAAAGGCTTTTAGAAATCTTTTATCATGCAGTGCAGACAAAAATAGAGCTGGTACAAGAGAAATTACAGAAGTTCGCTTGAGGGAACAATTTACTCACCTTCTTTATTAATTAATTTTATTCATAAAAAGTGACAGAAGTGTGAGGAAAAGTTAATATAAAGCTTTCTAACAGCACCTTTGCATTGCTGTGTGTTGTGTACATGCAGGTATCTGATCATAGAGAACTTCATCCCTCCAGAGGAAAAGAATAAGATCATGAACAGGCTGACCTTTGACCCCGAGGAGGATCAGTGGAAGTTTCAACCTCTTGTTCCTGCTGAAAGGTCAGTTTAGGTGTTAGATGTTGGGGTGTTGGAAATAATGAACTTACGATGTGTTTAATTTGAGTCAGGGTTCATGACCTGGTGACCTTCCTGCCCTCTGTGTCGCCCGCTCCTCTTCTCTCGACTCTCTCCGTTCATCCCCCACTGCTATTAAATCAGAAAAAGTCTTTTGAAGTGTCATTCTGGTGTCATTCACAGCAGGACAGAATATATCTCAGCCGGAGCTTAAAAAAATTGATTTTTCAATATTGATTTCTGATTGTTTTTTCTTCTCATTGATCCCCTCTCCTCTCTGCCTCTGTTCAGTAAATCCTCACAGATGAAGAAAAGACCAGCATCTGCAGTCGGTTACAAAAGACCCATCAGCCAGTATGCCAGGGTTGCTATAGCGATGGGAGCTCACTCCAGATACAGGGTAAGAGTGTGTGTGTGTGTGTGTGTGTGTCTGTGTGTGTGTGACCTTGTGAGTAGAAAAAATTACACGCACACATACAGAACCACCTACCAGGACTACTTCTCAAAATACTGATTTTCAGTGGAGCATTCCTTAAACTTGCATTAATTCATTTTTCTTCTGTAAACATAATCCTGACAAAATATCACCTCATAAAGTTGACCTGGCAAATGTGTTAGTTATTTACACATCCAGCACACAGGCAGCAATTTGGAGTCATGTTTCTGTTGTACAGATGAACTTAAGTTCAATCTTATTTTAACTCTGTTTTGGTCTCCACCACCTCCACCAAAATATTTAGCTCCTAAATGCTCCACTATATTCACCTACTAATCTCTAGCTTAATGTGATGTTTGGTGCTGGGCTAATAGCATACAGTGGGCCTTTCACAATCTATCGCTGAAAACAAACACAAAGGTTTTTGCAACATTCAGACACTGTGCAGATCTATAGTCAGATGAAAATACACTCTGTGGTTGAATTAACATTTCTTCAACTAATGATCACAAAAACAACAGCAAAAGCTAAAAAATGAGACAAAAAAGTATTGTTTTTAAAACCTACTGCATAAAACCTTAAAACTTTATTTTAATAAAACATCTGTGTGTGCGTGCACAGGCTGAGAACATCATGTTTCTGGAGCTCGACATGACTCCTCCAAACTCCGCCTCTCTGGATTGCTCAGCGGAGGCAGAACCGAACCAAAGTCACTCTCTGGACAACTCGCCCACCAAGGACAGAGGCGTCCGCAAGTCTCGATCCTGGTGAGCCTGACACCCCCCAACACACACACACACATGCCCTGACTGATGATGGATCAGCAGCTGATTTTACCTTCTAGCACTGATTTATCACACTGTACTGCTGCATATGGTGATGTTTACTATCATGCTGTAAACTAGTGACAACTGTAAAACACAATACTGCAGCACATCATTTTAAAACAGTTTTTTATTAGTATATTTGAGAGATCTTTGCCAAAAAATGTTTTTGTGAGAAGTAGCTGGACCAGTTTAGGATCCCATATACATAACATCAGTTAGACTATGGTATCATTTTTTTCAATTAAATCCATTATGATTCATATTATCCACTGATGTCAGTGTACCAAGACTTTATTGTGTGTGTGGGAGACTTCTACTGGGCTGTTTCTGGCTGGTGTAGATGGTTTAGAGTCAGTGCGTCTCTAAATGGGATTATTCAGGATTAGCCACACCCTCTCTAGGCGGTCCTAATCTGATGGTTTAGCTCTCATTTGCTCAGAAGCCTGTAATCTCAAAGTTGCTGGATAATCTTATTAACCTGTGTCTAAAATGTGTATAAAGGTGGAGATTATACATTATCTGTATTTAATTCTAATTTCTACTACTTCTTGGTTCTTTTTTTTTTTTTTGGTTGTTATTTTGCAGGTCCCAGACCCCAAAATCCATCACTTCCTCCTCCTCTAATGCTTCCCTGGCGGCGTGTCATACTGCCACACCCATGGCGGCACAATAAAGCTTTAGTGAAGAGGGGTTTTTTAAATTATTTATTTCATTTGTCTGTTTCCTCTTCTTCTTGTCCTCTTCCTCTTTTGGCCTTCTGAACGAGGCGTACAGCTGGGAACAACAAACACACACACACCACCTCCTCTGCTGAATCCTGAGAGGTGAAGGACCGCTTTAAAGAGCAGTTAACAAGGAGCTGATCCTCTGGCAGGAGACTAAATGACCTGATGAACCTCAGAAACTCTGTAAAAATCCAGTTTCTTCTGTTCTGGATGTAAAGAACCAACAGAACCCCTTCTTCCTTGCATGTTTGAGACCATCGGCCTCCTCATAAACAACTGGCTGCAGTGCTGTGCTGCCCAGACTCTGTGTGTGTGTGTGTGTGTGTGTGTGTGTGTGTGTGTGTATGTGTGTGTGTGTGTGTGTGCGTCTTATCTTTATATACAGGGCTATATGATTGCCTGTTTGTGCTTCTAATTGTGACCAATGCAGATCTGAAAGCTCACAAACTGCTTGAATCCCCTGTAAGATATCAGTGTACATATTTCATGTGTTTCTGTGCTTTTTCGGAGCAGGTTTGGCCTGTTTTCTGCGTAAAGGGGGGGTGGGGGGGGGGTAGACAGTTGGCTAAGAAATGAATTTATATAAAGTTTATGTCCATGTTGGCCATGTAGGCATTGAGCACAGTAGAAAATGATGATGTAACATATGATGTGTGCTGTTGTTGGTCAGATGAGGTACTCTGTAACCTGAATGATGACCTTTATCATAACTTGTGTCTGGTGTTTGTTCACAGCGTCCGATTTAAAAGCCTTAGAATAATATCATGAAACTGAAAAAAGTGAGATAAAGTCACATATCCAAAAGTTAACGTGGCCCTTAAAATCACAGATCAGGACACTTCAAATACCATTATGCCCAAAAATGTTAATTTTATAGATCAGCATTACAATAGTGACCATAGTAGCGGCACTACAGCGCTAATTAATCTTGAGTCATGCTTTGAAACATTTGTTTGACAAGACAAATCTTGACTTCCCCAGAGAAAGTGGATGAGATCCATTTAAGGAGGAAACTATAAAATGTGCTTAAAAGCTCAGGAAAAGCTAAAAAAAAGTAAATAAAGCTGACTAATTCTGCATACTTAAAAACTAAACAGTCAGTGAGTGTGGTCACATCCAGTTTAATGATAATGAAGGTGATGAGAGCTTCAGTACTGACTGTAGTGTTGGTCTATATACAGTAAAAGTGAAAAACTATTTCACCTGTTCGCAGGCTGACTCAAAGTTGAAGTGCCGGTTGCAGTCAGGTGTGTACAGTTTAGTGTCACTGGGTTCTTTACCCGCAAGAGGTTAAGAGCAGTCGACAGCGGGGGGTTAGGCTGACTAATTATCACTGTATTATTGATGCCACAGATCCAGTTGCACATGAACCCCCTGCTAAGTGGAAGAGAGCACAGAGCACGGCCTTTATTAGTGTGTAGGAACATTTATTACCAATATACTGCAGATCTAAAGGATTTTTCTAACACATTTTTTACGAGTTTTGCTCGGTACATGACATTGTCCCCTTTGTCATACAAAATATTTAATGACCCAAACATAAACTCATATTATTGATAGTATCTAATAAGGTGTCCGAAATGTGCATTTGGAAATTCACATTTATTTAGTATCAGTTACAGTTATGTTATTATTTTTCATTGTGGATTAATGTACTGGCTGTTTTGAATAATCAATTAATCATTTAAAAGAAGAGAAAAGCAACAAAACCTCATTTTTGAGAAGCTCAAACCAGAGAACATTTGACATTTGACTTAAGATGCTCCTTTCACAGTTATCTCCCTGCAGATCTCACAGCCAATTAATATTCTGTCAATTAGTGATATAAAATTGGGGTTAAAATGTTTCTTGTGGTACAAATCACAGTCAGACGCTGTTGTCAGTGAATTTTTATATCTGTGTTAACCTACTTGCTTGTCTGTCCCAGCCGTTTACTGATGCACACTGAGGATTTTATGTGTTTAGTCATCAGTATCCGGGTACATAATTGACCCAGTTTGTTATGTTTTTTTAGAAATGTAAATGCTCTGAGGCTTCATGAAAATGTTCATGCTCGCTCTGCATGATGGAGGTCAAAGTACAAGCAACCATACCTTTAATGAATTGAAGAATTAGCCACAAATGGAAGATAAGACAGAATGTAATGGAATTTATAGAAGAAATTGTTGTACATTTATTTGGGAATGTTCCATCAGGTCATATTTCAGGGTGCTACTCATCAGAGAAAGAAGTTTAAATATTGATATTCAAGCAGAGATTGGAAAAATTGGCAGCTCTTTTAATGTCTGATTTATGCTGTTAATTTATGGATATTGGAAGCAGTAGAGTTGACTGATGCTGCATTAAACAGCCCGAATGACGGACTAAAAATAGGGCAGACTGATGCAAGGATGAACGTGATTGGGTTCAATAATTTATTGGAAGTGTCATGAAAACCAAGCAGTTATTACCAGTCCACGTTGCCTCCAAACATCGCTCATTTATAATCATTTTGTTATATTAGTCCATGAAATCTTTCATGTACGTTTCCGGTCTGTGTCAGGGCTGTAAAATATTGTATAAATGTGAGTGTGAGGGCTGTGGGGGCGGGGAGGAAGGGAGGATGCCGGTGGAAGAGGGGGGAGGATGGACGGATGGATGCAGGGATCCAAAGACAATCAGGAAGTGGTGAACAACTGTGGAGGAGGAGAAGGATACTGAGCCTGTTTCCATGGTAACCTCCCTGTAAAGGGTGATGGGATGAGGATGGGGGGGGTTGTGTATCTATATGTATGTATGTAATCTGGTGGGCCAGTCGGGCTGTGCTCATGTCTGGCTGACAAAAAAAAAAAAAAAATCTAATAAAGACAATGTCACAGGCAGGCTGGTTGATTAGCCATGTTTAAAAAACTGTAATCAGTAGTTGAATATTTCAGGTTATTATGTGTGTTTATGTGTATGTATGTGTTATGTATGTCAAGAGCAGTCCTTTTTAAGTTTATTTCATTGAATTTTTAATCTCGTTATCTTGCCCCTGTTCCTTCTGTAGTCCACACCTCAGTTATCTTCCTCAGTCACTTTCTAACTGCACCACAGAGCAGCTGAACAGCCAAAATCAGGAAATGCTTCAGAAATGCAGCCAACTAGCTCCAGAACAGAGCACCTTAATATGAAGTCAGAGATTACAGATCAGGGAGCGTATTTATGGTGCGATACATTTCATTCCACTGGACTAACATTTGTGGTTGTCTTCACCTGGATGAATCAACACTAACTCATGCTTCAGAGTGAACTGTGGATTCATTGACTTTTCCTATAGCGCCACCATCAGGTCAAAATTTCATCCTTCACTTTTAAAGTCAATTAGCAACTGTTAAGAGTGTAAACACACTAAACTAAGATGATGATCAGAAAGTCAGAGGAAAGCGGGAAGTATTTCAGCCAAACAGACACTGATAAATCATGTATCAACTCAATTCATTAATACCTCATCAGATTATTCAGTGTTTCATTTTTAACCTCCACATAGGTCTACAGTTCAAGTTTGATTGAAGATTGTATTGTGATTGCAAGAGCATGATTTTTGAGAGGCTTAAAACTATTATTTTATATATATAGAAATGAATCAGCCGAATTAACCAGAAATTAAATAGCCGATAAAACATAAATTAATACCACACCTACTGCTACTGCCAGTAAGTCCGTTAGTATTCAGGTGCTGTCCCAGTTTGTCTGACACACTCACAGTTAAGATTAGTAATCTTAGACGCACACATTCAAGTCTGTGATTTATGAATGTTCACACACTCACACACACATCACTCAGTCAGGTCTGGTGATGAGTCATAGGTGACACACACACACACACACACACACACACACACAGACAGACACAGGTCTATAAATTAACTCATGCAGTCTGAGTCTTATCAGCAGTTGACTTACAGGCGTAGTTGAGGTCTCTTCTTCACCCGCCCGCCTGTCTGCGTTTAATAATTTATGAAAAAAGAGCAGCTTTATTAGGACAGCAGGAGGACATTTTTTAGCTCAGCCACACTCACAATCACAAGTTAACATCAGATGACTACCATATTAATCACAGACCGAACTCTGTTAAAAATAACCAGTATAGTGTGGAGATAATAGAATTAATCACAATACAGACTCCAGCCTTGGACATTAGAATAAGAAAACAATGTGCTGCTTTTGGATTAAAACACCTCTCTGAGACTGATTTTGGCATTGAATTGGTGTTGACCTCTTTCCCCATTTATTTACCCTTCCCACTGATCAGACCTATTTATCCAATGTATCTAACCATCTTTTATTGTTTCATTTGTGCTCCACTTTTATGCATTCATGGATGAAACTGTTTTCTCTCTATGTTATCAGAGGCTATTGAACTAAATGCTGCATTTCTAAATTCTGCACTTTTTCCAGCTGGTTGGTCTTGTTTTGGAGGTGGCTATACTGTTGGAAAGCAGCATCGAGACAACAGTCACTGGTTTCTAACTTGGGTGATGCTGCCCTCTGCTGTAAGAGGAGGAGACATAATCATTTCTTATTAAGCAGCTTCTGCAGCAGTTTAAAGGAACTAATTCACTTTTCACTCTAAAAGACTGTGAATCTATTCTTGACTGGCCCACTGAAGAATAATGTACAATATAATAATATTATGTAACATTATTAGATCACATTATAATATCAGACATTGGTAGATTAAATTTATTAATGAATTAATGTGCACATCACTTTTTATATATACTGTAGAAAGTAATTTTAATCACTTTCTATATTAGATGAATTTATAATGATACATAATCATTTATTGGCTTTAATATTTTTATTACTAATCTGCAAAGTGCAAAGTCAAGTCAATTCAGTGGAGTAAAAAGAACAATCTTTTCCCCAAAATGTGATGGAGAAGAAGGAGAAAGTAGTATAAAATTGAAATATCCAAATTTGTACAAATCTGGACTGAAGCAGAGTACTTAGTTACTTTCCACTGCTGGTTTTGAACAAATAAATCACTGCATTTAGATTGCTGAAGTTTGCCCTCTTTTTTCCCTTTCACTGTGCAGGTTAAACATTAACTCAGGCTGCCTTTAACTGGGGCAGAAGAAATTGATTTAGGCCACACAGAGTGAAAACCTCGCCTGAGATGAGCCCTCAGACACAGCTCTAGTGTCAGATTAAAACTTAAATTTAATGCAGACTTTACATGATAAATTATGAATTACTACACTTCTACTGGTACGACAAAAAGCTCTCACTGTGTGCTTGTGTGTGTGTGTGTGTGTTGAAAGGTATCGTATTCCCATCCTAGCATGATCTGGAAAAGAAGCCAAAAGCTTGATTGTTCTACAGCTCCTTCTGCTGGTATGATGAGAGACACACAGCTTATAATACAACAACAACTACTACTACTACTACCAATAATAATAATAATAATAATAATAACAATAATAACAATAATAACAATAATAATAATAATAATAATAATAATAATAAT
>JBAJHX010000031.1:4675336-4691798 GCA_037176925.1 Amniataba percoides | reverse complement strand
ATAATAATAATAATAATAATAATAACAATAATAACAATAATAACAATAATAATAATAATAATAATAATAATAATAATAATACTTTTATTTTTACTTTTCAAGAAACACACTAATCTAACACACTTACTTTTTTAGTGAAGTACAGTTTTAAATGCAGTATCATGCAAAACTTTAACTCCAAAGCAGTCTAACAAATTTTGAGACAGAAAACCATTTTGATTTTAATATCATTTTTATTTTGATGATTTTTGATGCTCATGTAGAAATATAAGAACAGTGATGCAGGGGAATGTGCTACAAGATGACATCATAATTAACAACTGCTATATAACTGTCCTGCCACATTAAAAAGGAGCAGTAGAAGTTAGGCATTAGTTTGTAACACAGTCTCCCTCTAAAGCAATAATTGCCTATTCAATCGTGAAAAAAAAATCTCAGAATACAATTATAAGTTTTCACTTTTTATTGTGGCACATACAACAAATTCAGATCATACTGACAGTAAGTTTTATATCAATGATACATTCCACCTGCTGCTTTTACTGCTGCGTGAGCTGAGCAGAGTAATCTAACAGAAAAACATTATAGAAACTAGAAGGAAATTCACATCTGAACTCCTTAACGGGACTCAGGAAGGTTACGTTTGGCTTGTTGAGCCAAGTCAGGAAGCTCCCCAGGTTCGCATCGCAGTGAAACCGGTTCATTTTAAGGTTGAGGAAGCTGAGTGAGCGAAGAGCGGTGGGGTCAGGGGAGGTTATGAAGTTGTTGGACAGGTTGAGCACTTTGAGACTTCTTGGTAACACATCAGGCTGGAGGTAAGTCAAGGCGTTGGAAGAGAGGTCCATCTCCACTACTGAGGTGAGACCCTTGAAAACGCCCTGAGGGAGAGACTGCAGCGCGTTGGAGCTCAAGCTGAGGGTAACCACATGTCCGAGATTGTCAAACAGATTTAGGCATCTCCTCCGAGACCAGACAGATTGCAGGGAGCTGCTATGAAGATCCAGCGTTTGGAAATGACTCAAACCAGCTGCTGAGACTTGCCTACTGATAGTGCACCACCTGATTGTGTTTCCTCCATAGAAGAGATGCTTGAGACGTCTCAGTTGAGCCAAGAAGGTGTAAACATCCGTGAGGTCAGTTAATCTGTTGCCCTGAATGCTCAGATATGTGATATTTCCTGCAAACATTGTGAGGCTGTCCACTGATGAGGGCATCAACTTATTGTCGTCCAACAGGAGGTAATGTAAGTTAGGGAGGGATGCAGGAAAGCCTAGTTCTCGCAAAGAGTTTCCTTTTAGATCTAATAATTTTAAGTTTGGGAGACCTCTAAATGAGTCAAAGCCTAGAACACCAATGTGATTGTGAGACAAGTCTAACACTTGCAGGTTTGTTAGAGAGGTAAAAGTATAAGAATGGATTTCCCCCAGTAGATTGCGTGACAGATTGAGAGCTTCTAAATGTCCCTGAAGACCTTCAAAGGCATCCCTGTGTATCAGATTTATTCTGTTTTGGGAAACATCAATAATTTTTACTTCTCTCAGGTGACTAAAAACCCTCTTTTGCAACGCAAATATCCTGTTTTTAGACAGATCTAAAGTCTGGACTGAACTGTTCTTCAGGCCTTCAAATATGCTGTGGTCTGGATCAGGGAGGTTGCTGAAAGAAAATCCTTTACCCAATGGCCCTGACAGTTTGAGATGGGAGATCTTAGTCCCCTCAATGGATCTGAAAAACTGCTTTGCTGTATCTGCATTAAAAGCGTTGTGGGACAGGTCAAGTGTCTGAAAGGACATCCCTCTGAAAGGATTCCCACATTTCTGCCAGTCGAACCCTTCATCAGACAAGACTTCAAAGTGAACAGAGTCCAGGTTCAGAGACCTGAAGTGCTTTCCCTGGAAACCAGCCAGGTCAGACTCACATAGTTTGTCGATCTTATTCAGCTTAAGATTCAGATCTTTCAAATGTGTCATGTTAGCAAAGAACTCTGCAGGCTGAAGTGTCTTTATGTTGTTTCCAAACAGGTTGAGAGTCTCTAAGGAGGACAGTGGCTCCAGGTAGCTCTCCGTTAGTATGGAGTCTTGAAGGGAACAGTAGTCCAGGTGGAGAGTTTGCAAACCAGACAGTCCCACAAAAGCTTGAGGCTCCAGTTGAAGGCCGACGTTGAAGCCGAGCACCAGCTTCCTCAGCCGTTCCTGATCACAAGCGGCACATTCTGACGACCGAGGTCCAGCTCCTGCAGCTCCTCCAGGCCCGACAGGGAGGTGGAGTTGATCTCAGTGATGTGGTTCATTTCCAGGTACAGGTGGGTGATGTTGGAAGGTAGAGGAGGGACCCAGCGGAGCTTCTGGAGGCTGCAGCTGGCAACAGAGCCCATTATGAGGCATGATGGGAAACACCCTGGTATCTGCAAACAGATATTAAAAAAATCTAAGTGGATTTTTTAAATGATGAATTAATAATACTTCAAACTTTTTTCTGTTATCTTAGTTTTATCAGCTTTATCTTTCTGCTCGATTTTAAAGAAAACCCTATCGCACTCTGCATTTCACATTGAAAACACTCCATCCTGGGATAGTAAACACCAACACTTGATACTTGGAGCTGGCCTATATATGAGCAGACTGCAACAGGACAGGGAAATGAATGATGAAGAGATATACATGTAAAATAAAACACTACACTGCCTCTGAATGATGAGTGTATAATTTTAAATATGTTATGTGATACTGATGTGGAATGGTGCTAACAATATCTCTAAATGCTCTTTGCCTTTTATAAACACTATATTTGATCTTATTTGTCTCATCCAAAAACTTTCAGGAATCACATCAAACTGTGTTATCATAAAAACACTAATCCCCAGTGAAACATTTCTTTAAATAAAGTGTGATAATGTAATAATTGTATTAATAAATTCCTCTTCTTGATCAAAAATCAAATCCATACCATTCACTAAACCAGTATCCTTCAAACAAACCACTAACAGTGATGCTGTTGATATAAGTGGCCTTTAATGAGACATTGTTTAATATTTGGCACAGGACAGTCGGTGCTATTGTGATTGTCTCTTAGCGTTCAGAAAACAAAGATTTAACATGTTTATTTACCTTTTGATGTGATTCTGTCCCTGTGAATACAATCCTAATACAAAGAATATATGTTCTTCAAATAATAATATTCTCCACTGTATTTCTCTCCAAAACAATTTTCCTGTTTTGTCAAACATAAAAAAGAACTTTATATTCATTTGGGATTTAAGAATGAAAATCTAAGTGCTCTGTCTTAAAATTTCTATTAACTTTCTATTAACACTATATTAATATAGTGTATATTACTTAATATATTGTATAGTGTCTTTTCCTACCTGTAAGAAAACACAGATAACAACTGCCTGAAGACCCAGCGTCCACATCTTGAAGGAGAACTCTTGATATTGAATGAAATAATCCAACTGCAGTGGAAACACAGATCTGTTCTGCAGGGATTTCTCTTTGTCAGCTTTTATCTCTTGTGTTGGACATTGCATTGATCGTGCAGCGTAAACATGACGCTGAAAGGGGTTTCCCCTTTTTTTTTTTCCAGATTTATATGAAGATGGGAAGTACGCTTGTTTTGCAGTTACACTGGGACATTTTTTTGCACAATCAGCTATTTTGCAAAAAAAAAAAAAGCTGTTGCCACCTTTGTGTTGTGTAAGTTGTGTCTCGGTTCTGTCAGAAAAGGACACAATTATTATTATAACAATATGTTTAAGTACATTCAAACTACCTCCATATAACCTAAAATTACAAGAATTTTGTATCAGTTACTATATAATTACTCAGTATATTCTATATTTGAATTGAACTGAATAAATTATCTGTGCAAAATATATCATAATAGATTGAACTTCCCAACAGTGTATAATGTAGAAAAAACGTCTATGCGTCAGTGCATCAATAATAATCAAATTATATGATGACTTTAACAATACTGCACTCTCTCTTCCAAGCCAGTTACATTTAATACTGTAAGTAAATTCTGCTGATAATAGTTTTGATCTTACATAAGTAGGGAATACAAGTACTTCATCCACCACTGCAGTTAAAGATGATGTGTTTAGTAAAGGTATGACATTGTGGTGAACATTTAGAGACTGAAGCTTGTCACCTGTTCTGTTTGGGAAACTATCAATCAGCATAAATACTCCATGAGCCACAAACCAATCAATTAATCACTCAAATAGGAATTTCCACTACAAATGCTTTGAGTGAGGGAAGGAAGAGAAAATTACCTGGCCAAGATCCAAATGTTGTGGAGTACCCGTGAGCGCCCTGTGATGCAATCCTGACTAATTACTAATCAGCTAGCCAGCGTCCACAATAGGAAGCCTAATATGCATCATATGACTGATGTTTTATTCACATTGTAATCTGCCTAAAACACTGCAGAGCCCAGGGGTGTGTGTGGTACGTACGTGTAGTTTAATCACACATGACTGGTGAATTTCACAACCTCTGGAGAATGAAGGTTTGTCAAACACAATGCAGAGAGACTGAGGTTGACTGACCCTGTGGCAGTAATGTTACAACTTCCCGGACTGAGGAACAGAGTACAAGAGGAAACTATTACTTTCAGTGCCATCAGGAAAGTGTACTTAGAGTATCAAATTAAAAGTATCCCATTCTGCAGTAAAGTGTCCCCTGTGTGATGAATGAGTGCGTAAGCAGCCTTTTACTGTTGAAGTTGCAAGCTTAACTGTTCAATATACATCTAATTTAGCCCGGTGGTTCCCAGCATGGGGGCCAAGGCTTAAATCCAGTGACACTGTATGTTTCGGACTTGTTTGTGGAAGTTTTGTGAAATATTGTGTTCTGCCAACTACAGACTATAGCTGACATGACCCCCAAAATGTCTTTGGTGTCAACAATAACAAACTCATAAGCATCCAAAACAAAGCTCTGTCAAACAGCTGTTGAAGAGTATAAAATCGAAAGGCTCAAGTAAAATAGACCTTTGCCTTTAAATTGTACTTTAGTGCATTACCTGAGTAAATGTACTTAATTCAGGCCTGTAATGCTTTTTAACCACCCCCCCCCCCCCAACAGTCCACCCCTGACATATAAGTCACTTAATAAAGCTATAATGTAATCTGCATGTGCTCTGATACTGTCCACATTAAGCGGCTTTAAACTTGAAATTCCCATGAGTGTGTATCTTCTCGGCAGGACTGAGTTAGCATTAAGCTAATATTAAAATGAACGCTTTATGGAAACTGTTACAACGACCGTTAACAGCGAGCATTACTCAGCCGTTGGGAGCTGTAAAGGTCTGCGCTCCTCAACTTCCTGTCTGAAATAAACGCCGAGTTATTTTATGGTTTTTAGTTTTTTTTCACTGTCTTATAGAACTAAAACTGCATTCAAACGTGGAGTAGTGGGGAGTTAGCTGTCAGCGGCACACAACACCCCGTGTCACCGCGGAGGGGGCAGGACGGGACCGAGGAGAGGAGTGACTTTCTCTCTAACAGTCCAGCGGCAGAGCTGCGGCGGCGGGCGGCGACGGTGAGACATGGCTCCCCGCGGGAGGAAATAACGGCACCGGGAGGACAGTATTTTACACCAAAAAAGAGGAAGCCACGGCGGAAAAGAGGAAGAGGATATCTGAAGGTTGCAGAAGTCGGCGGAGCACGCTTCAGTGTTGATGTTGGTGTTTGGCCACGAATACCTGCCGAAAATAGTCCCGGTGAGTAGAGCCCGTCTGTGAGTCTGTTTCAGGAAACAGCGAAGTAACAGAGAGAAACCTTCAGCGTTTAATTGGTGTAAGTGTGACTTTTAATGTAAAATTTCACCCGAGTTTGGTGAGAGTTGAGGAATACATTCATTCGGGTGGGAGGGGGGAACAAGGTGAACAGGGAGTTAAACTTTTTCTGCAATATGGCCGCTCAGATGTCACACAGCTTCGCAGAAGTGGGCAGAACTGAAAGGAGCTTCTACTCAAGGCTTTCTTTTAACATTCAATTGAGCTCAAAGTGTCCACCGAAGAGGGTTCAAGTGTCGCACTTTAAATAGTTTTTGTCTAATTTGTTGTCTCTCCCTGTCCTGTGTGTAGTAGTAGTCCGCAGTCATGCCCACTTTTCAAATCAAAACTACTATTGGTGTTTGAGCCGCGCTCTATGGGAGGGACCTTATTCCATTCAAAAATCTGGCACTTTTACATGACCTGCTTTTCTCCAAACATGCAAGCATTGTCTAACATAACTTACGAGTTTTTTTTTAAATCAGTAGTGTCATCTGTGAAATTCGGCTCACTGTATATGAAGTAACTGATTGAGGCTCAGTGGTGTGCATATGTGTACAGTTAAAATGCATCAAGTTGAATGGAAACAGATGTAAGTTAATCATAAGGAGTGTTACAATAAAGATGGCAGTGTTTGGGCTAATAAATCACTACTTCTGACCGCTTTGGTGAAATGAAATGGTTTAATGAGCCACAATGTGCTTCGGTGACTCATCAGTGGGGTAATGAATCATTATATCTGACCTGTGGGGTCAGCTGAAATGATCTATCACACCCCAGCATGCCAAAAGGTGTCATTGGAGATGGCTTAAGCATCTTTGGGCAAAGGCTGACAGCCCCACCCATCATCCCTACCAGTAAAAATGACTTAAGACCATTTAAATGTAGCTGTTTTGAAAGGAGATTGTACAAACTGTAAATATCCATATCCACCTCTGTAATATATTTCTATGTACTTTTAACAGTTTGTTTACTGCATCTGTGTGACAGAAAAGAGAATACAGCTGAATCTGTAGTGACTGACTATACCTTTGAGAGACAGTATTAAGAAGTAATGTGTTATAACATCTTTTGCTTTTCTGTGCTGCAGTTTCTATATGGAGATATATTTGTGATAAGATAATTGTCCTCCATTCTGAAAAGTACCCTGACCATGAACCAAGCAGCCCTCAATAGTTTTATTGGCAGCTAAAGATCAGACAGTCAAATAATGGTCAAGTGCATTAGTGAGTCATCAGCAGTGTAATGAATCAGAACTACATGGAACTGTAAAACTCCAAACCCTAGAGCAAAGTCACAAAATGTTAAAGTCTCCAGTCAGTTTTTCCAAACTGTTGCTCCCTGCAGAGGAAACTAAAAAGAGGGCGAACACAGTAACTGATGGGCTATGTCCCAAACTGTCCCCTGAGGGTCTCCACTGTTTCCTTGTTAGATGCATATTGTGCACTTTAATTGAGTAGTGGGCGATTTGTTTACATCTTAAAATGAGAGGGCAAAGACAATTAACCCACTTTTCCTGGCACCTACCACCCTGCACATGATAACCAGGTATAAAAGAATAAATTTATGTATCCTGTAATCCCCAAACAAGTTTTTAACAAGCCTAGTGTTTACCTGCGGAGGCTCCTTTCTTCGCCTACTTCAGAGCTTTTCATCTTGGTGTCTCCATGTGGAAAGATTTTAGTTGTTTTTGATTTACAGTAGTGCTGATTCTGTTCTGTCTCCACTGTGGGTGTGGAGATAATAGTGGTGGGGGTGAAACCCATGATTAGAAGAACAGTCTGTCGTATCCAGCCTCTAGTTTATATCATTTCTTCAGAGTTAAATTATAGTGAAATCTAAGTATTCCGCATTTTGCATGTAGGAGCAGTTGGATGGCCCTCCAGTACTCCTGGGAGACCTCCAGGGCTCTCTGCTCGCTTACATTTTGGTATCTTTGATCCCTCTTAGTTAATGCTCTGATACTGTGCAGTCATTTAAGGTCACTGATATCGTACTGCCTTCTGTTAGTCTGTTCATTGATCTGCTGTAGAGCTTGATGGGAATCCAGTACAAATACTGATGCAATACTTTCACTTACTGATCTGATACAGACCAGTTTTTTATATCAGCACTGAGTGCAAAGAATTTCATTGCCACTGACTTACTATTGACTTACACTGACTTACACTGACCACTATAGTTTGTTGGGCAGATGACAAATAAATTACTTCATTATTGCTGCGGAACAATAATAAAATGCCTGTTTTATAACCAGTCTCTTGAGGGCAAAGTAATAGATATGAGCTGATTCTTTATGTAGATGACTGTTTGACTTGATGGGGGTTCTTGTGATGAAGAGTTGAATTTGGGGATCTTTTGCTTTTCATCTGAAGTAGGCTGCACATATTGCGTATTTCAGGTGTCACAGGCTGCCAGTTCAGTGTTGATCAAAAATTTCTACTCTGTTATTCACTCTGGTTTCACAGCTTTCACATCCTGTCTTTCACCCTCTCAGTTTCTCACCCTCTTCCTTCCGGCTTCTTGGTGCATTTTGATTTCCCTTTGTGTTTCTTCTCCACAGTATATCATGTCTTTATCTTCTGGTCCTGCTGTGTTTCTCTCTTTTTGTCCTCATTTCATCCCCTCTTTCTGTGCATTCGTCATGTCTGCCTCACAGTTCTCTGGACACACCACCCTCCCCAGCCAAAAGCCAGAGCCAAAAGTTCGATGTGTGAGTGTGAAGATTTTTCAAATGCAGAGAAGTTTAAAATATTTAAAGGTAGGATTGTTGTGAAAATATCACGACAGCAATTGTTGTAGCTTTTTTTGTGTCAGTTGTCAGTTAAACAGTAGAAATACTCAGAATCTACCAAGAATGCCTGTGCCTGCAAACATTTCATTGGGCAATGCAGCATTTTGATGGATAACGTTACAGGCATTGGGGCAAAGGTTGAGCCAAGTTCAGCTTTTTGTGTTGGATGATCCTAAATGTTTATGCCTGTGTGCCCACTGTGCACATTAATTAATTAACACTGAAATGAATAAGAGGAGCTGGATTACTTGATGCACTGCTTTTGTCTGTTTGAATACAGTCTGAAGAGCTTAAAGAAATCAAGGGTTGAAAAAGTGATCATCATTTTGGATACATCACTCAAATTAGACATGAAAATACTTAGCCCCTGTTCAGAGTTGCAGTTATGTTTTATTTTGGTGGTTTTGGTACAACTTCCTGGACCTGTAAACAGCTGGACAATAGACTCCACCATGTCTCCCTCCCAGTAATGTCTGAACCAGTCCTCTAAACACCCTTGGCGTGCTTGCTGTCTATCTTAAACATGTAACCAGAGACGTGTTGCTTCTGTTTTTACCTGCCTGGTGACACCCACAAGGTTGGGCCGGGTCAGTCAGGTTGTCTCTTTGGCAGCACAGGGTCAAAGGTCAGGACCAAGAGATTGAAGATGCAGGGAGAGACTTTTGCTTTCTGTTCAACCTGTTTGTAACTGATGCCGTTTCTCCTACTGTATCTTTAAGAAAAAGTAGTCTGTTATATTTAAATTTGACTTCATTCTAAAAAAAGTTGAATTATTTGTTTTTTCTATCATAACTGCTCTCTTGTTGAGGTGTAAAATCTTTTTTACACTGCCATTTTGTGCTGAAACAAATAGTTAATTTCGTTGTTCATTTTTAAGCAAAAACATCAAACATTTGTGGATTCCCACTAATCAGGTTTGAAGATTTGCTGCTTTCTTTTTTATGTCATTGAATATCTCTGGGTTTTGGACAGCTCATAGAAAAACCAAGCGATGTAAACAGTGACATGGATGAATGTTTTCCACTTTTTTTCTTTTTCTTTTTTTTATGTTGCATTGTCTAGAAAATGGAATCAACATACAGCACCACAATATTATGAAGGTAAACGTTAGTTTCAACACTTAACTCTCTCTTGTATTACAGCAACCGCAAATACTGCTACTCGAAGACAGCTAATGTTCGTGCTTGCTTCGTGCAGCATATTGTAGTCAGTCCGGGTTATTAAGGCCTCCAGTAATCAACCACACAGTCCGCCAAACCACCATCACACCAGGACTGGATCACATTTAGTGGACCAAATCGTTTTTTCTCTCAAGAGACTGAACTTCATTCCTTATTCTGTAGAAACCTCAGCTCAAATTTTCTTACTTTTTGCTTAACACCAAGTGACAGTTTATTTGTTCTTCATTATGCCTAAAATGTTTCAGGATATTTGAGGCAGAGGCAAACCAGTCAGCTCTTCAAAATGCGCAAACTTTCAACTTTTTTTGTGGCTCCAGCCGATGAGGCTCATCTGTTTCGCGTGTTATGGTCTGGTAAAGGTTCACTCGGAGAATAAACGGCACACGTAGGTATCTCAGCAACGTCAATGTCTAAAGTTGCAGCATACTGTATATATATCATGTACAACACACCCACACTGGTCAGGTCCTGTCAGGGTAGACAGTGAGAATAGCAAGCAGCTGCAAATGGTAATGCGCTCATGTGGCATGCACAGTGTGTGTGGGGTGTGCAGAGGGTGGTAAACACCCTCTTACCCCTCTTTAGTGCCACCTCGCCTGCCTGACGCCCGTCTCCATATCGCTGTCACTGCAGTAACACATTAGTTTGTGGATTCAGCCACAGAAAACAGCGGTGAGTCGATTGTGAGTGTTGACGCGGAACAATTTCAGGTTCTAAGTCTTTGGTTTGCATGCTTGAGACTGAGAGCAACAGATTCACATGAACAGGTGTGTGTGAGTGAGTGAGTATGGATTGTTGAAAGATGTGTTTGTTTTTGGGGGCCATTTGCCTTTTTTCAGGTGTAACCACTGTTCTAATAAGGTACTATGGTGTGTGTGTTTGTGTGTGTCTGTGGTTAATGCACAGGTGGACTGATTGGGTGGTCTGCACTCTTATATACACAATCTCTCTCTCTCTCTCTCTCTCTCTCTCTCCCTCACATGCACACACACACACACACACACACACACACATAGTCCGTAGTGAGTAGAGAGAGAAGAAGTAAACACTGATGTAATACTTAAATGTAGAAGGGTTACTCGAGAATGCTTTACTTGCAGTAACTAATGATTACCATTATCATTATTGTCCTAATTAATAATTCATCTGTGGATTATTTTACAGAGTAATTGATCCATAATTCCATCTATAACTCTGAGATTAGCTAAATTTAAGCCAGTAAATATTTTGCAGTCATCTTGATAGATAACCCAATTGTTTATGTGAATGTTAAAATTAAGATTCATTTTCTTTCAGTTGACTAATTGATTAATCATCAAGTCCAACAGTTTCTGAATTACTTTTAGGTGACAGCACTGAGGCACATACAGTCGAAATAATTTGAAAACCATTTAAAATAAGAATACCATTATTTTTTTATATCTTCATTTGGGGAAAAGTGTTTTTTTAAAAAAAAAAGTATTCAGTAAAATATAGCAAACTGTTAACACCAATTTTAAATATAACCTTAAAAGAACCCATCAACCACACTCGCTCAGCAAGCGTGACACTGGCAGACATTTTTGAAAGTACAGCTGACAATATAATGTGTTTTGGCAGTTTTCAGTGTGATGATTAAGGTCTTGTGTGGAATTTGAAGTTGGTAAGCAGACACGAACAGGTACATCATATTCTTGTAAGTAAGATGTCAACATGTCTATAAGATAATGAAATATTTGCAGTGTATGTATCAGCTGTCTATCTGTCTCGTTTTTGACACCTGCTGACAGCGTGCATCTGTCTGCCTCTTGCAGTTTGTCTTGACAGATATTCAGGCTGGATGTAGCTCACAGTCAGCTCTCTTTTCTGAGCATTTTTTAAGCTGTCTGCATGAAATCCTTAATGTACAATTCCCACACAGACATATAATGTAAAATGCAGAAATAGCCCATGTTTTGTGCTCACTGTGTCCACAAGGCTTGAGTTGAGGTCGGACATTCATTGCTGTCTCTGCTACTGTGGGAGTTTGTTGAACGGGACCTAATGACATGTCAGCGTGTGAAACCATTATATTTGTTATTTTTAGTTTGGGGAGGATTTTGTTGACAGCTCTTCAGAATTTGTTGTCTGTTCTAATGTTTTTCAGCAGAAGACCTTCAACATGAAGTGTGGCAACAACAAAGGACTGATTGACTTCATAATTTGAATAACCTTAAATCATATACAAATGTCTGACAAGCCTGACTGTAGCATCAGTAGAGTTGTGCTACATCTCACAACCTGACACGCAATCTGATGGTCGACTTTATATCTGTCATAGCTGACATAAAAAACTACTAATCAAATGATTAAGAGCACCTTGCCATGACTGAATCTGTGCATTAATACATAAAATGAGTAATTAATTAAATATAACACACAGAAATTGATGTTTTTAATGTGAGCTACAATTAGATAGGATCCTTCATCATAACAACTGAATGATGATGAAATGAATGAAAAGTCTTAAGTCTGTGTATAAAAAGTCTGATGAGTGTGTATGGAGATGTGGATTTGTGTATAGTGTGTGTCTGTGTCAGTATGTGTCCTCTGCTGTCCCCAAAGAACCTTCAACATTATTGTCTACAAACTGAAAAGACTTTTCAAATTGCCTTTCTTTTCCCTCTGTTAGACATCCTTTATTGAAGCTCCTCTGTCCTGTGTGACCCCCTGACAGAGAGAGGTACGACCACACACACACACACACTCACACCATATATGCAGATGCAGAGTTGTGTTCTTTCAGTAAAATTGCAGCAGGGGATGTTTATCTTGTATTAAGTCTGAAGTTGGGGGAAGATGGAGAGTGTGTCTTCTGGTTCAGAGTGTGTGAGTTCAGAGCAGCATGTGCTGTTTGTGTGTTTGTTTCCGTAAAGCTCAGCAAATGTCAGCCATAATAAAACACCATGGTGCAACAGCAGTGTTCATCGACACCCACACAAACATGGAAAGGCAACACACATGCCGTCAGCTGTATATACTGTACCTCTTCTGTCCCCTTAGCTTTCTTTCTTTCTGTCTATCTGTCTCTCTGTCTGTCTGTCTGTCTCTCCCCCTCTATACTTTTTATTATTGAGCTCCTAAAGAAAAGACTAGCAAACAGATCACAAAGTGTCTCCTCTGTTACTCACATTAATGTGTGGGGTTTCCACTGTGTGTGTGGCGGAAACATGCATGCATGTTTCCTGTTCATGATTCAGAGATATGGTTGTTTTTATGACCTCAGCATCTAATACATTTAGAGTTGTCCTTCCAAGCAAATAAACAGTGTGGCCGTAATACAATTAGGTGTCCATCCACACAAATAATGTAAATACTTTGTGTTGTGGTAGCAGACACACGAACAGTTGTCAAAACTAAAGCGTTTCTATTCTCAGCTGTGCTCAACGTGTGGCTCAGAGGAGAGCAGTGTTGGTCCAGACTGAAATATCTCAACATATTTTGGGTGGATTGCTATGAAATTCTGTGCATATATTCATATGCCTATAAAGGTCAAGCCTCCAACTTTCCATCAGGTCAAAATTATAAATTGTCAAAGTCTTTGGTTTATAACTAGACACCTGCAAAAACAAAGAACCACACTTTGTGTTTATCTGTAATGAGTAACATTGGCATGCTAACATGCTCAACTAAGATTGTGGATTTTTTTTATATAATTATAACTAATAAATATCTGCTTCTTAGAATTTAGTTCAGAGCACCACTGTGCCAGCCCCCAAAGCACAGTGTTTTTCCACCCTCCTCCCTAAATATCAAATTGAAATAGGAAAATAAGAAAGTTTAAAAATAAGAAATAAAACTCCACTCCTTTTTGATTTCCTTTTTTAATTTGTCATCATCCTCTTGTGCCAAGTTTGATGAGAAGAAGCACCAAGAAGTATTTCCCATAATTGATGAATTGGAGAAGATGCAACTGTAAATCATACTTCCATCCAATCCATCAACCCAAAAGCAGAACAAATTGTGGCTCTCAGACAGTAATAACAAAGTGTATGTTATACTTGAAATGTGAAACAAATCATATATTGAGTTGTTATTAAAGGAGAGGTAGCAAGAATATTATCCTTTTTAAACATATAAGTCAAAAAAGAAAAGTGAATGTAATCCTCCTTCATCATGCTGTTGTGTGTTTAACTATCATCACCAGTTTGTCTCCATAGTTAAGTCAGCAATTTACTGTTTTAGCTGCATGCTCACGTTAATATATGAAGCAGGGAGTTGGATGAAAGTGTTTGATTTCCTGAAAAAGCATATGGATCTCTACCTGTGAGCAGCCTGTGATTGGGAACCAGCGGCCGAGCTGTTCCAGGCCCTCTGACATAGTTGGGGGTAATTGCAGGGAGTGTAATTATATCTAAGATGGTTTAAAGCTTTCAGAGTTAAAATAAGAAGCAAACCTCACAGACCAAATGTTCCTCCATGTCAACTGTACACAGACAGACAGACAGACAGGGTGTAGTTATCACTAAGGCCAGGCTGGAAATAACAATTTACTCACCATGGGAGTCCGATGTGGTAACTGGTGAGACTTTTGGAGACAGTCGCAGCTCTTTTTTGGCTCATGTAACATCCAGTCCAAGCAGCTCGTCAGTAAAGTCATAATTAGCATCTATAAAACTTTTCATTGACTCACATTCATCCACCTGTTCAGCAGCCTTCCTTCATTACTGGCTGTCCTTTTAAAGGCCTACTACACATTTCTGGCAAACAGAGGCGACGACTGATATCACAGTCATATCTGTCAGTTTGAAGCTGCAGCCAGCAGCTGGTTAGCTTAGCTTAGCTTAATATGGAGACAGCAAGCCTGGCTCTGTGCAACAGTAACAAAATATGCCTACCAGCATCTCAAAAACTCAGAGCGGTAATTAACACTTCGTAACATTTTTGTTTCATCTGCACAAAAAATGAAGAATAAAAAGAGTAATTGAATTTTTTACTGAATATATCTATCCTTTATCTAATGCTGAGCTATAAATGTTGCATTACATTTATGAGCTTTATTCTAGGACATCTTGATAATTGAGGACGACGCTGGCAGGAGAACAAACACTGTTAATTCAGCAAGATAACAGGTTCAGGTTCAGCAAGGCTTGTCATTTCCCCTGCCAAGAGAGGGTCAGCGTGTTTAAGACACAAATGTGTGTCAGTATAGGGCCAGTACTCATGGGAGTGCTAGCAGCAGAGATACAGAGGAGCAGAAATCTTTCTGTGGTGCTCCAGCATGAAAGTTTGATCATTCTGCAAGTGTCTTTTGAGGCATAGGTGCAGGAATAATAGCCACAGATCTCCAGCAAGCTGTAGGAATAGATGTTGCCTCAATGAAAACCAGATCTCCAGTTCCAGAACTGCCAGGCTTAAGCTTAAAGATCATTATTATGTTATATTGTTTCTGTAATGTTGACATTAAAAGCTCAAGATAAGATTAAATATTTTTTAAGCCAAATTGTGACGATTTTAGTTTATGTGTGAGGATTTACTGGTTTTCTTATTCTTACATGATATGGAGTGTTAGGAGTGTTAGACATCAAACAGTTTGATGACTTTAGTAAATTATAATGTGCCCTTTTTCAGTATTTCCTGGCATTTTACACTTCAAATCATTAATCGAGAACATGATCTGAAGAGTAATCAATGGTGAAAATGACTATCATTTGCAGCCCTTTATATACTATCTACAAATAATAAAACAAATATGAAATGAGCATAGTTGTTTAGCAAGACAAAAGATAAGGAAGATAAGTAGAAAAATATATGCACCCAATACACCCAAAAGTTACAGATTCATCTTAGGGCAAGATAGCTTGTTTCTTTTTCCAGATATCTGAAGGCACCATTAAGCTCCCATGTGTCTGCAGATTCCAGTTTTCATCCAGCATGTTGGACATTTTCATTTTTTTGCAGTATGCTTGATCAAGATGGTACTTGCAGTGTGGTAACGTGAGACGTCCTCTGACAAAGGTTGTCTGGTGTGTAAACTCAAGGGCACTTTGAAGCAGTGTGCCTGTAAGTTGTCGACAGAGCTCATTTGTGTCCTACACTTGACTTGTGATGAGAAGTATGCAGATTCTAAACTTTTACTTCTTTAGAGGTTCAAGCATCTGAATATTATCACAAAAATGTAACTATCTGAAGTAAAATTACAGAAAAATGTTTCTTGTCAGAGTTGATGTCTGATATCTGATATTACTGCTGCATTAGTGTGTATGTTGTATTCAACTCTGCTGTAGATGTTTGAGGTTGAGCTCATTTTAACTAAACTTTTAAAGAGTTTTTTTTGTTAAAAAGTCAAAGGTTTTTCAACACATAAACAGACACTTCATCCTTTAGTTTATCACAAACATTCAACATCACCAAATGTTTGACTGCATTACGTGTTAGCTCAACACTTGTGTTTGAGTACAAATTTGAGTACAAGTAAATGCACTGAGTTACATTCCCCCACTGCACTTGACCAAGTTGTATCTCAGAGTGTGAGAGTGAGAAATGGCAATGAAACAGCTGTATAAAGATGAATGAGAGTGTGTATGTGTGAGAGAGAGTGAGAGAAAGTAAGGAGGAATCCTTCTTTTGTCTGGATGAAGCGTGAAGTCTCCGGGGAAGCTTTCAAATCCTCTCTGGAATGTGTGTGTGTGTGTGTGTGTGTGTGTGTGTGTGTGTGTGTGTGTGTGTGTGTGTGTGTGTGTGTGTGTGT